>CM019717.1:57057003-57664503 GCA_009760885.1 Achatina immaculata | reverse complement strand
TAGATAGTCATTTATAATGTATGTAGTTACTTCTGTACTGAGTGAATGTTTAAGAGCGAAACGTAAATGTTATATTTTATTTTATGTCTCTCAGCTTCAAAGTTAGTTATGTTTGTTATATGAACAGCATATTTGTAGAATGTCTGGAATAGAGTGAAAGATGTATGATAAAGGGCAGAATGTCAGACGGGCCTGCGTGCCCAATTCTTAACCCTTTTGAAATAAAGATCAATCAATCAATCAATCAATCTAACAGTGGTTCTCTACGGTAGATATCTAGCTCTTCTCCAACATTGATTCTCTACGGCATATATCTAGGCTCTTCTCAACACTGCTTCTCTTTACGGCAGATATCTAGTCTCTTTTCCAACTGTGGTTCACTACGGCAGATATCTTTGTTACCATAACAGCCCATAAAGCTCTTTTAATTATGTATTCTACTTTATATGGTCTGAACGTATAATATTCCTTGCCCATGCTTCACTTTCTGCAGAAACAAGCCTTCTAGAAACTTGTCACAAGAGCTGGAAGAGATGAAAGGGAGCCCAAATGAATAGCCATAGTTCAACTTCGGCATTTGATTCACTAATTATGAGCCACGCCGGTACGCTCTAGCGATCAAACTTCTATATTCCACTTGTCATGTTGCTTCCAGATAGCTTTTATTTTTACTTCCGGTGGGGTCGTTCAGATGGGTTTTTTTTTCTGTTGTCCGCCTCCCTCTTCTTCCTTTCAGCTTTCCAGTGACTACCAGGTTCTCCAACTTCTGTAGTCTCACGCCAGCTTGAAAGAATTGGTACTTTATTTAGTTATTATTCCGAACCAGTCTTTTAAAAAGTTATGCAGCTTCTCTTTGAGTTTCCCTGCTTTTATGACCGTCTAAGGCATGTCTGCGATATAGAAAGTACGGGACACTGTATTCCTCACTATCTTTCATGTAAGATTCAGAACTCTGGTGATATAGACTGATAAACAGCAGGGACGTATGATATTGATGGACTACCCTGGAACGCAGAAGAAGAAGAAGAAGAAGGGCCACCATACTGCATCATAGTAGCACATTACTAGTTCAGGATAGTGCTTCTTTCTCTTGTGATGATCACAATTTTGCATCACCCTACATCTAGATGTCCACATGGCATGACAGGAATACATTATTGTATTTGTTGGATTGTCCACTCTAAAAGTCTGCAGCAGTCCTTTTGTAAAGCTAGGGATATATCCACGTCTTTAGAAAAAAATTGCTTGACTTTCATGAGATTCTTGTCTGAGTCAAAGTAGTTTTTTTTTTTTTGTTCTGATTTCCTGTTTCCTTGTGCTAGGTGTTGAACCTCTGTGAAGAATTTTATAAGATGGGGTAAAAATGATTTATAAGATGGGGTAAAAATGATTTATAATATGGGGTAAAAGTGTTTTATACGATGAGGTAAAAGTATTTTATAAGATGGGGTAAAAATGATTTATAAGATGGGGTAAAAGTGTTGTATAAGATGGGGTAAAAATGATTTATAAGATGGGGTAAAAGTGTTTTATACGATGAGGTAAAATTATTTTATAAGATGGAGTAAAGCTATTTTATAAGATGTGTAAAAGTATTTTATAAGATGGAGTAACGCCATTTTACTTTTTTTTATTTTATAAGATGGGGTAAAAATATTTCTTGCCTCCCCCCCCCCCCCCCCCACCTAATCCTCCAATACAAATAAAGATTAGACATTCTGTTTTCGTCTACTACGACCTTCCCCTTCCTCCCAACGGGAAATAAAGGAAAATAATTGGGTCCCGGGAGCGATCTACGGTAGCCCTCCCCCGCCCCCCATCCGGCCCCCTCTCTGGGTTTGACCTGTGCGTCCATCGGGTGACGTATGGTGGAAAGACTTCTCTTTGTAGATGTCAGCTGTAAATGTATGAGTAAACAACAGTACGCTAAAACAGATACCCCCTGTTTTGTGGGTAGTCTCCTTAGATATGAGTAAACAGCAGTACGCTAAAACAGGTACCCCCTGTTTTGTTGGTAGTCTCCTTAGATATGAGTAAACAGCAGTACGCTAAAACAGGTACCCCCTGTTTTGTTGGTAGTCTCCTTAGATATGAGTAAACAGCAGTACGCTAAAACAGGTACCCCCTGTTTTGTTGGTAGTCTCCTTAGATATGAGTAAACAGCAGTACGCTAAAACAGGTACCCCCTGTTTTGTTGGTAGTCTCCTTAGATATGAGTAAACAGCAGTACGCTAAAACAGGTACCCCCTGTTTTGTTGGTAGTCTCCTTAGACCAGTGTTTTCGGCTAATTTCCCTCTCCCCTTCCTCTCCTTTGTCTTACAGACCACATCTCTAGCTTACACAAAGACTACTATTCGCTCACTTGGTTCTGAACCCCTCCCCCTCCCCCACCTCTTTGTTTTGCTTCACCCCTCACTCCTGTATCTTCTCATTGCCTGGGGTGGGGCACTACCGTGCATTCTGGGAAACACTGTTTCCGACAAAAGTTTGTTGAGAAAACCGTGCACAAACGGAATACCTAAGGCACACCATAGTTTCTTCCGTTCTCAAATCATGCTTCACTGACTTATGAAAAACTAAAGGGAAGAAGAAGGAGAGGGAGGCCAAAAGAAAAATCTTTCAGTAGAAATGATTGATATGGAAAAAAAAAAACATTTGAACTGATCGGGAACACCAAAGATCGCACAAGATGGTGACACATGATCGCCATGACTAACCAGTATGGCATATAATTGAATGAACCATTTGTTTCGTGATTTTTTTTTAATGAGGCTCTATTGTAAGCAACTTTTAATACAACCAGTGTTATATGGAACCGTCCTATACAAGAAATATTGTAAGCAAAATTGTATACAAACGTTGTTGTAAACAACCTTTTATACAACATGTAAGTAGCCGTGGCTGTACTAAACATGTAAGTAGCCGTGGCTGTACTAAACATGTAAGCAGTCGTGGCTGTAGTAAAAATATAAGTAGCCACGACTGTACTAAACATGTAATAAGCCGTGACTGTACTAAACATGTAAATAGCCGTGGCTGTACTAAACATGTAAGTAGCCGTGGCTGTACTAAACACGTAAGTAGCCGTGGCTGTAGTAAAAATATAAGTAGCCATGACTGTACTAAACATGTAAGTAGCCGTGACTGTACTAAACATGTAAGTAGCCGTGGCTGTACTAAACATGTAAGTAGCCGTGGCTGTACTAAACATGTAAGTAGCAATGGCTGTAATAAACATGTAAATAGCCATGGCTGTAGTAAAAATATAAGTAGCCATGGCTGTAATAAACATGTAAGTAGCCATGACTGTATTTAACATATAAGTAGCCATGGCTGTACTAAACATGTAAGTAGCCGTGGCTGCAGTAAAAATATAAGTAGCCGTGCCGCGGCTGTAGTAAAAATATAAGCAGCCATGGCTGTGCTAAACATGTAAATAGCCATGGTTGTACTAAAAATATAAGTAGCCATGGATGTACTAAACATGTAAGTAGTCATCTAAACATGTAAGAAACTGTGGCTGTACTAAATATCTTCAGAACACTAAAGAACACAGTCAGTAATATCAGAGAACTTGATAAACGTTGTTTCTCCTGGTGTAAACTTTAATAAACTTTACTGTCAGAGAGAGAGAGAGAGAGAGAGAGACAGAGACAGAGAGAGAGATACAAACAGGAATCATCATCATCATGTGCCGTGCCGACTGGCGTTGGCTTTTATGCTTCTCCAGAGTACACGATCCTTCATGCAGGCCATCAGCTCAGTTGGTGATCTCCTCTCACACCATCCCGTCAGACTGTCCAGTATCATTTCACTTTGTCTTCCTCTTGATCTTCTTCCTTCTATTTTTCTTGTTATAATATTTTCTATGCCCCCTCTTCCCATTGCATGTCCTATGAAAGTACAGTGTCTCTCTCTTATCTTTTTAACAAGATTTTTTGTCTCTCCAACTCTTCTTGTTTTTAATCAACAAACAAACAGGAAACAACACTTATTTTGCCCTTAGACACTTGTTGCAATAAAAAATCCTGTTCCACAACACCAAACTAAATATATACAAGACACAGATTAGACCAGTTGCCCTGTATGGGTCAGAAACATGGGGCACTACAAAACAAGATGAAAAATCGCTACAATTGAAAGCACGAACTTGAGAAGAATTTTTGGAGCAATTAGAGACCCTTTATCACAAGAATGGAAAATTTGAAATAACAAAGAAATGTACACTATTCTTGATAACTACGATTATGAAAAACAACAGACTGAGATGGCTCGGACACTTGGAGAGGATGGACGAGAATAGACAGACAAAAAAAAGGCTTATACGGAATTGATTAACAGAGACAGACCAAGACAATGGTGGTGTGGCACCCTGGAAGAAGACATATGAGGCCTCGGAGGGGACAACTGGCAGGAGAAGACTAGAACAGAGAGGAAGGGAGACAACTGGCAGGAGAAGACTAGAACAGAGAGGAAGGGAGACAACTGGCAGGAGAAGACTAGAACAGAGAGGAAGGGAGACAACTGGCAGGAGAAGACTAGAACAGAGAGGAAGGGAGACAACTGGCAGGAGAAGACTAAGAAGAGAGAGGAAGGGAGACAACTGGCAGGAGAAGACTAGAACAGAGAGGAAGGGAGACAACTGGCAGGAGAAGACTAGAACAGAGAGGAAGGGAGACAACTGGCAGGAGAAGACTAAGAAGAGAGAGGAAGGGAGACAACTGGCAGGAGAAGACTAAGAAGAGAGAGGAAGGGAGACAATGGCAGGAGAAGACTAGAACAGAGAGGAAGGGAGACAACTGGCAAGAGAAGACTAGAACAGAGAGGAAGGGAGACAACTGGCAGGAGAAGACTAAGAGAGAGAGGAAGGGAGACAACTGGCAGGAGAAGACTAGAACAGAGAGGAAGGGAGACAACTGGCAGGAGAAGACTAAGAAGAGAGAGGAAGGGAGACAACTGGCAGGAGAAGACTAGAACAGAGAGGAAGGGAGACAACTGGCAGGAGAAGACTAAGAAGAGAGAGGAAGGGAGACAACTGGCAGGAGAAGACTAGAACAGAGAGGAAGGGAGACAACTGGCAGGAGAAGACTAAGAAGAGAGAGGAAGGGAGACAACTGGCAGGAGAAGACTAGAACAGAGAGGAAGGGAGACAACTGGCAGGAGAAGACTAAGAAGAGAGAGGAAGGGAGACAACTGGCAGGAGAAGACTAGAACAGAGAGGAAGGGAGACAACTGGCAGGAGAAGACTAAGAAGAAGAGGAAGGGAGACAACTGGCAGGAGAAGACTAAGAAGAGAGAGGAAGGGAGACAACTGGCAGGAGAAGACTAGAACAGAGAGGAAGGGAGACAACTGGCAAGAGAAGACTAGAACAGAGAGGAAGGGAGACAACTGGCAGGAGAAGACTAAGAGAGAGAGGAAGGGAGACAACTGGCAGGAGAAGACTAGAACAGAGAGGAAGGGAGACAACTGGCAGGAGAAGACTAAGAAGAGAGAGGAAGGGAGACAACTGGCAGGAGAAGACTAGAACAGAGAGGAAGGGAGACAACTGGCAGGAGAAGACTAAGAAGAGAGAGGAAGGGAGACAACTGGCAGGAGAAGACTAGAACAGAGAGAAGGGAGACAACTGGCAGGAGAAGACTAAGAAGAGAGAGGAAGGGAGACAACTGGCAGGAGAAGACTAGAACAGAGAGGAAGGGAGACAACTGGCAGGAGAAGACTAAGAAGAGAGAGGAAGGGAGACAACTGGCAGGAGAAGACTAGAACAGAGAGGAAGGGAGACAACTGGCAGGAGAAGACTAAGAAGAGAGAGGAAGGGAGACAACTGGCAGGAGAAGACTAGAACAGAGAGGAAGGGAGACAACTGGCAGGAGAAGACTAAGAAGAGAGAGGAAGAGAGACAAGTCTTGTCTACAACAATGGGCCGCAATGGCTCAGAAAGCTGAATGAATGAATGAGAAGAAGAAGAAGAAGAAGAAGAAGAAGAAAGATTGCCTTATCGTAGCCTTGTCGTGAAAGACGATTAAAAGAAAGTTTCCTTCCATTGCGATGGCAGATATCCGAGGAACGAACGATTTATGTATCTGATCAGAAATGGATCAGATTCGACTCTGTGGGTTGTATGGATCGTGCCAAGTGATAGCCCAGCTTTATCTACATTCAGTCATTCATTTGCATGTCCCTTGCGGAACTTTGCCTCCCTAACAGCACTCCTATAGGCCTCTCGGTTGTAAGCAAGATACCCTGCTGCTGATGCCTCCATTCGTAGATCATCGACGATATCTTGCAGCTATCTTCACCTTTGTCTTCCTCTATTTCTTTACCTACAAAAGAGTCGAAATCTCAACTGACAGTCAAAAGATTGACGTTTCTGAAAACCTTAAAAGTGGGAATCACTTTCTGCTGGCGGAAGAGACGAAATTAACGCAGCACTGAACTGCCTGCACCTCATCTCTTTTAAACAGAGTATTATGGTCCTTCCACCCCCGAGGGCCCTACAGTGTCCTAGAAAGCGTTTCGCCCTTGCTGATATAAAAAGGCTCTCTGGAACTGAAACTTGGTCCTGATTTGTCGCCCTTTGTTCAATAGGAGAGTGCGTGAATACATGTATGTGCATGCGTGTGTACATTTGTATAAACTAATACAGGCAGTCGTACACGCACACGAGTATATTCAACTCTAAGAGAGAGAGGAATAGAATGAGAGAGAGAGAGAGAGAGAGACTGAGAGAGGGAGAGAGAGATTGGGAACAAGCACCACAGAAGGAGATAGTTCTCTACTCTTGTGTGCTTCACTTAAAGGTCACAGAGTACAGAACCTGTGGACAACTGAGTATTTCCACGGCCCAAATGTGTACATCGGAACTTATGTGTGTGTGGGGCGGGGGGGGGGCGTGGGAGAAGAGCAGGAAATTTGGGGGAAGGGGGTGGAAATAGAGGGAGAATAGTGAGGGTGTTTGCTAAGGGGGTCGGGGGATCGGGAAGAACAGAGAAGGTGGAAAGGAGGGGAGGGATGTGTGACTAACTTCTCAACAATTCTCCAATATCCTGAAAAATCTTTCCACAACTGCTGTTTTTATTGGCAACTGTTTTTACAACTTCTGTTACTGTGCTAGTTGTACAGCTGTCATCACTGTTCATTACGTCGGCCAAGGAACTCCACCATTATGCCTGTCAAGACACCCTAGCATTACATGTGTATGTCTGTCAAGGAGTTCAGACCTTACGTCTGTCAAGGAGTTCAGATATTACGTCTGTCAAGGAGTTCAGATATTAACGTCTGTCAAGGAGTTCAAACCTTATGTCTGTCAAGGAGTTCAGATATTACGTCTGTCAAGGAGTACAGATATTACGTCTGTCAAGGAGTTCAGATATTACGTCTGTCAAGGAGTTCAGATATTACATCTGTCAAGGAGTTCAGATATTACGTCTGTCAAGGAGTTCAAACCTTATGTCTGTCAAGGAGTTCAGATATTACGTCTGTCAAGGAGTTCAAACCTTATGTCTGGCAGGAGAAGACTAGAACAGAGAGGAAGGGAGACAACTGGCAGGAGAAGACTAAGAAGAGAGAGGAAGAGAGACAAGTCTTGTCTACAACAATGGGCCGCAATGGCTCAGAAAGCTGAATGAATGAATGAGAAGAAGAAGAAGAAGAAGAAGAAGAAGAAAGATTGCCTTATCGTAGCCTTGTCGTGAAAGACGATTAAAAGAAAGTTTCCTTCCATTGCGATGGCAGATATCCGAGGAACGAACGATTTATGTATCTGATCAGAAATGGATCAGATTCGACTCTGTGGGTTGTATGGATCGTGCCAAGTGATAGCCCAGCTTTATCTACATTCAGTCATTCATTTGCATGTCCCTTGCGGAACTTTGCCTCCCTAACAGCACTCCTATAGGCCTCTCGGTTGTAAGCAAGATACCCTGCTGCTGATGCCTCCATTCGTAGATCATCGACGATATCTTGCAGCTATCTTCACCTTTGTCTTCCTCTATTTCTTTACCTACAAAAGAGTCGAAATCTCAACTGACAGTCAAAAGATTGACGTTTCTGAAAACCTTAAAAGTGGGAATCACTTTCTGCTGGCGGAAGAGACGAAATTAACGCAGCACTGAACTGCCTGCACCTCATCTCTTTTAAACAGAGTATTATGGTCCTTCCACCCCCGAGGGCCCTACAGTGTCCTAGAAAGCGTTTCGCCCTTGCTGATATAAAAAGGCTCTCTGGAACTGAAACTTGGTCCTGATTTGTCGCCCTTTGTTCAATAGGAGAGTGCGTGAATACATGTATGTGCATGCGTGTGTACATTTGTATAAACTAATACAGGCAGTCGTACACGCACACGAGTATATTCAACTCTAAGAGAGAGAGGAATAGAATGAGAGAGAGAGAGAGAGAGAGAGACTGAGAGAGGGAGAGAGAGATTGGGAACAAGCACCACAGAAGGAGATAGTTCTCTACTCTTGTGTGCTTCACTTAAAGGTCACAGAGTACAGAACCTGTGGACAACTGAGTATTTCCACGGCCCAAATGTGTACATCGGAACTTATGTGTGTGTGGGGCGGGGGGGGGGCGTGGGAGAAGAGCAGGAAATTTGGGGGAAGGGGGTGGAAATAGAGGGAGAATAGTGAGGGTGTTTGCTAAGGGGGTCGGGGGATCGGGAAGAACAGAGAAGGTGGAAAGGAGGGGAGGGATGTGTGACTAACTTCTCAACAATTCTCCAATATCCTGAAAAATCTTTCCACAACTGCTGTTTTTATTGGCAACTGTTTTTACAACTTCTGTTACTGTGCTAGTTGTACAGCTGTCATCACTGTTCATTACGTCGGCCAAGGAACTCCACCATTATGCCTGTCAAGACACCCTAGCATTACATGTGTATGTCTGTCAAGGAGTTCAGACCTTACGTCTGTCAAGGAGTTCAGATATTACGTCTGTCAAGGAGTTCAGATATTAACGTCTGTCAAGGAGTTCAAACCTTATGTCTGTCAAGGAGTTCAGATATTACGTCTGTCAAGGAGTACAGATATTACGTCTGTCAAGGAGTTCAGATATTACGTCTGTCAAGGAGTTCAGATATTACATCTGTCAAGGAGTTCAGATATTACGTCTGTCAAGGAGTTCAAACATTATGTCCGTCAAGGAGTTCAGATATTACGTCTGTCAAGGAGTTCAGATCTTATGTCTGTCAAGGAGTTCAGATATTACGTCTGTCAAGGAGTTCAGATATTACGTCTGTCAAGGAGTTCAGATATTACGTCTGTCAAGGAGTTCAGATATTACGTCTGTCAAGGAGTTCAGACCTTATGTCTGTCAAGGAGTTCAGATACTACGTCTGTCAAGGAGTATAGATATTACGTCTATCAAGGAGTTCAGATATTACGTCTGTCAAGGAGTTCAGACCTTACGTCTGTCAAGGAGTTCAGATATTACGTCTGTCAAGGAGTTAAGATATTACGTCTGTCAAGGAGCCCCAGCGTTACGTCTGTCAAGGAGTTCAGATATTACGTCTGTCAAGGAGCCCCAGCGTTACGTCTGTCAAGGAGTTCAGATTTTACGTCTGTTAAGGAGTTCAGGCCTTATGTCTGTCAAGGAGTTAAGATATTACGTCTGTCAAGGAGTTTGGGCACTATCTCTCAAGGAGCCCCAGAGTTACAACTGTCAAGGAGCTCCAGCGTTATGTCTATCAAGGAGTTTGGGCACTATCTCTCAAGGAGCTCCAGCGTTACGTCTATCAAGGAGTTTGGGCACTATCTGTCAAGGAGCCCCAGGGGTACGTCTGTCAAAGATGCGACCGCCACATTCTGTGTTCCATGCATCATAATCGTTTGTTTTTTTCTGTTACTGAAGTTCTTCAGCTACCAGTACAGGAATTTCTGCTGTTAGAAAAACGCAGCAGCTACGACTACTGCCAACACTACCACTACTGCCAACACTACCACTACTGCTACTTCAGTAACAACAACAGCAACAACAACAACAACAACAACTACTACTACTACTACTACTACTACTACTACTACTACTACTACTACTACTACTACTGCTAATTCCTTTGATGCTACTGCAGCTATCCGTTCTTCTGTTGCTGCTGCTGCTGCTGCTGCTACGACTTCTACTACTGCAAAAGCTATTACTACTACTAATGTTACTACTACCACTGTTACTGCTATTGCTATATATTAAAACATAAGGTTAATTGCACGAGAGTCCAGCATTAAGAACACGGGTGTGCCGTCACAGAAATCTTCGTTGCCAAGCCCGCACACTCTGAACAAAATTTTGGGAACGATTGTAATAGACGACATGTAATGCTAAAACGACGAGGCACCCTCGAAACATAGATTGGGAACCGCTGTAAAGAGCATTAAATTGTAAGTGATAGTCTAGTGGTTTACATTATTGTAAATCTTTAGTCAGTAGTGACTAGAGGTTTACATTATTAAAGCCAGTAGTGATTAGAGGTTTACATTATTAAAGCCAGTAGTGACTAGAGGTTTACATTATTAAAGCCAGTAGTGACTAGAGGTTTACAGTATTAAAGCCAGTAGTGACTAGAGGTTTATAATAATAAAGCCAGTCGTGACTAGAGGTTTCTAATAATAAAGCCAGTAGTGACTAGAGATTTATAATATTAAAGTCACTAGTGACTAGAGGTTTACAGTATTAAAGTCAGTATGGACTAGATGTTTACAGTATTAAAGTCAGTAGTGACTAGATGTTTACAGTATTACAGTCAGTAGTGACTAGATGTTTACAGTATTAAAGTCAGTAGTGACTAGATGTTTACAGTATTAAAGTCAGTAGTGACTAGATGTTTACAGTATTAAAGTCAGTAGTGACTAGATGTTTACAGTATTAAAGTCAGTAGTGACTAGGTGTTTACAGTATTAAAGTCAGTAGTGACTAGATGTTTACAGTATTAAAGTCAGTAGTGACTAGAGGTTTACAAAATTACAGTGAGTAGTGACTAGATGTTTACAGTATTAAAGTCAGTAGGGACTAGATGTTTACAAAATTACAGTGAGTAGTGACTAGATGTTTACAGTATTAAAGTCAGTAGGGACTAGATGTTTACAAAATTACAGTGAGTAGTGACTAGATGTTTACAGTATTAAAGTCAGTAGTGACTAGAGGTTTACAAAATTACAGTGAGTAGTGACTAGGTGTTTACAGTATTAAAGTCAGTAGTGATTAGAGATTTACAAAATTACAGTGAGTAGTGACTAGATGTTTACAGTATTAAAGTCAGTAGGGACTAGATGTTTACAAAATTACAGTGAGTAGTGACTAGATGTTTACAGTATTAAAGTCAGTAGTGATTAGAGGTTTACAAAATTACAGTGAGTAGTGACGAGGTGTTTACAGTATTAAAGTCAGTAGGGACTAGAGGTTTACAAAATTACAGTGAGTAGTGACTAGATGTTTACAGTATTAAAGTCAGTAGTGACTAGATGTTTACAGTATTAAAGTCAGTAGGGACTAGATGTTTACAGTATTAAAGTCAGTAGGGACTAGATGTTTACAGTATTAAAGTCAGTAGTGAAACAATATAAAAAGTAGGAGAGGCATGAACTATCAACAAAATACTGCTCACTAACATTTCAACTTCCTTGTTCACACATACACACACACACACACACAACTACACACAAAAAGCCTTTCTGGATCTTCCCACAATTCAATCCAGGACCTGCTGTTCTAGATATATGACACTTTGGTCCATCTTTCCCAGCTTTCTCTTGGATTGTTTTGTACTCTTTTTTTTTCCCATTTTGACTCGATCCTGCGTGTCTGGAACCAAGCTGACTGCTGTTTTCCTGCCAGATCATGCAGTCAGCCCTTCCAGGTATTCATGTCTTCTCCGTCCTCTCTGGTTTTTGCCATTTATCTTTCCAGTCACGGCCAATTTTTCTAGACCTTCACGTCCGCTGATGTGTCAGAGAAACTTTGACTGTCTTTCTCTTGTAATACAGATGCAAAGCATCCTTCTTAAGAACCACATTTCAATAGCCTTTATTCCTCGTTCAATTGTTTATTCATAGACCATGTTTCGCTTGCATGAAGTAGAATAGGTTCTATATAACATCTTAAAACCCATCTTTGTTCTGATGGTGTATTTATAAATACTGTTTCAACCCTCGTGATTACACTCGCCCACCCCGGTTGCCTGAAATTCAGGAATGAAGCCATCCATAACACGTTCGCTGTCTGAATACAGTAATGTCAAACTCAAACTGCTGTTCCGTTCATTTCATTATGGTTTATATATTATATAATGGTTTCAAGTAAATGTATCTGTGGAAGTGAAGTGAAGAAAGCCGAGATTGCTCTCTTGATAGCGTCATTATGAGGTAGTTGCTTTTTTGCATTCAGATGAAGAGGTTGTCCGACTCAAAACATATGGGGACGGTTTTTTTTTTCCTTCCCTGGCTGGCAGGCAGGCAGGCAGGCAGGCAGGCATGTGACAGCGTTAAGTACCGAGTTCCTGTATCCTGCCTAGTGAACAAAAATTATAGGTCACGGAGTGCACATTCATCTGAGAGCTCGCTGTTTGAACTTTGACTGTCACGTGTGCTCTCATGCATAAACATTTACATTACCAGACCAGGGATCTCCCCCCCCCCCCCACACACACACTCAGGCGAGTATATTTACACAGGTGAAGGGGACAGAGAGGTAGGAGACACAGATGGCTGTACTAGAGGTGCAGTTATCTGAACCAGTGTACCATAACTAGCCAAGACCATAACCTACCTCTTCGTGGAGCTCTCCGAGAAGCCTGATTTCTTAGTCGAGATTTAGTCAGGATAACCTACTCCGTATTCTATTTCGAATTCTGTACTTCTTTAAAATTCCCTTTGAAAAGGTTTTATAATATTTCCAAAGTCGAAATTATTGTTTGTGAATTCCTCTTTATGTAATTTAATTCATCATCATCATCATCATCATCATCATCATCATCATCATTTTCTTCTTCTTCTTCTTCTTCTTCTTCCCCATTGTCGCTTCTCTTGAGCTGATACAAGCGTTAGCTATATCTTTTTTTTCTCATAAAATTTAATGTTATTTTAGACTCTTCTTCCGGGCACCGAGTTCAGTTAATTATTTATTCTGAATAGTGCAAAATCTTCACCACATTGGCTGAAAAAGAACACTAGCTTACAGTTACAAGGAGATTGAAGAAGAAGAAGAAGAAGAAGAAGACGACGACGAAGAGGAAGAAGAAGAAGAAGACGACGACGAAGAGGAAAAAGAAGAAGAAGAAGAAGATGAAGAAGACGACGACGAAGAGGAAAAAGAAGAAGAAGAAGAAGACGAAGAGGAAAAAGAAGAAGAAGAAGAAGACGACGAAGAGGAAAAAGAAGAAGAAGAAGAAGAAGACGAAGAAGAAAAAGAAGAAGAAGAAGAAGAAGAACCCACTGAAATTACCTAGGCATGGGTAACATATGGGTGGGCTATATTACACTTCAAGGTTCTCACAGCTTCAGCTGCAGATATACACAGCCACTACCATGAAGCCGTGAACACGATCTTAATGACATAAAGTACTGGAGCTGTCACAGAATCTTTGAGGTTGCACAAAATCCTGGAGAAAGCCGCAGATATAACCGTTACACCAAACTTTTAGCTCTAAGATGGTTGAAGATAAAATGCGAAGAAGATCATCCCACAAAATGCTAAGACCAAGTTTGATCAAGGATGCAAATGCACATAAAAATAGTAAACTTTGGCGATTTTTTAAAATAAATGTGTGCAAGTTTTAACACAAACACAGTAATTTTGAATCATGGATAAAATTACCAACCTACTGATAGTGTATTGATTATACGACACTCATATCAGAAAATGATGATATCGATTCTACAACGATACTCTATTCAAAAATTGAAAATGTCGAGTCTGCAAAGAACTTCAACCTGGAAAATGAAGGTATCAACTCTACAACGAACTTCAAACCAGAGAATGAAAGTACCAACTCTACAACGAACTTCAAACCAGAGAATGAAGGTATCGACTCCACAGCGAACATCAAACCAGAGAATGAAGGTATCGACTCCACAGCGACCCTGAAATCAATAACAATATTCTCAGTGGTCAAGATGAAAATCTTTGAAGACATCTTTGGCTCTCGAGGCTAAGTGGTTGCTCGTCCTATTGGAGTCGATGGTTCGAATCGCCGTAATTCTCGTAACATTTTTCTTTCTGTCACGATTTCACTGCTTTATATTTTGAAAGGCAAACAATGCAACGCTGGACTGTACTGTAAATCTCTAGCCACTACTGGGCGATCTCCTGAAATATTTTCTTAACAATCAAACTCGTGTTGAAGTAAGTAGTTCATCTCAAAGGGTTAAGAATTGGGCACGCAGGCCCGTCTAACATTCTGCCCTTCTGAAGGTTCCTTCGATTCATCTTTCACTCAGTCACAGTCATTCAGCTTTTGTTAATGAGTATAAAAAATCATGAAGACACAATTGAATGATTACATAAATAAATAACAAACTTATCTCATGGTAATGGTTAGAGCACTCGTCTAGCAACCAAATGGTCGAGGGTTCGAATCCCCAGCTGAGCGGGATTTTTTTTCCGACCAATACGGCCCTGAGGTCGACCCAGCCTCGTAAAATGGGTACCAGAGAAAATCTGGGAAGTAAAGGCAGCGAGGAAAGGAACTGGTCACCCTACCTCACACGCTGATGACCCAGCATAATGAGGTCTCTAACGCTTCACCCCCTACGGCATTTGAAATGCTATGGGACTATCTTTACTTTACTTTATATACTCCACACTCTGATTTATACAACAACATGAAATAAACTTGCATTCTTACATTCATTCAAAACTAAAAAATTTATAGAAAAGCAGTTAAAAAAAATTAAAACAACCAAGCCATACTTTAAACTACTTTAGACTATGTTTAGGGAGCCATATAGTCCATATCAAACAGATGTTGACAAAGTTTAACGTTATAAGAACGAATATTGCTTATAAGTTTTACATGAATTGGTAGGGCATTCCAAAGGTGGGCAGCTGAGTAAGAGAAGCTTTTTTAAAACATGTCAAGCCCTGGTTTTGGAAGAATACAATTGCTTTTCTGATGTCTATGTAAAGAAAATGTTTAATTTTAGTAAATTGGTAAACTTTTTGTGCATTGAGTTTGGTTAGATTGTCTACATGATGATTCCAGCTGAGGTGAGACCTAGAGTTTTATGTTCACTAACATTCTCTATCTGTGAAGTTCCAGCATGGAGCTGTAGTGTTATTGTTGGTGAATTTGTTAATTTCTGTCTTGTTGTAATGAGCATGGATTTTGTTTTGATGATGTTTATGAGCATTCTGTTGTTGTTGCTCCAGTTAATTAGACTGTTTATTTCAATTTGAAGGGTTGACTCAAGGTTAACACAGTCATTGTCACTAGTGTAAACTGTGCAGTCATCAGCAAAGAGGTCACAAGATGATTTTTTGACATGAAGTGGAAGATTATTGATGTAGATGGTAAACAGGAGAGAGACAGCGAGTGAGAGAGAGACCTCGAAAGAGACACACAGACAGAGAGAAACAAATACAGAAAGAGGCAGAAAGAGACAGAGAGAGAGAGACATAGAGAAACAGTGAGAAAGACTGACAGACACAGAAACAGAGAGATAGATAGAGAGAGACAGGAAAAGGATTTCTTAGGGAAAGGATTTGCCGTAAATAACATAAATCCTTCTAGAACTCTCCTTTCTTAATCCCACACACATTTAGGATCAAATAACTGAATAAGTTTCTCTTATTTCTGCTAAGCAAGGAGATGATGTTCCTCCTTATAGTTAAGCCATCTTGGCTTTACTTTCTTACGTGCCCTTTAATTGCTTTCCCTTGTTCTATCTATCCAGTGCCAGGCCGACATGTCCTGGCCGTCACTCTTTTCCTCAGTTCTCTGTTCCGGGTGTTAATTATGAGCTGGGCCGGCGTTCTTTCTCCATGTCACTTCATCAGTCCATCCATCATCATCTCACTTTGTCTGCCTCGGTCTCTTTTGTCCTCTATCTTCCCTGCTGTTATAAAATATTCCAATCCACCTGCTTTCACGATCTGTCATATGAATTTGGATTATCTCTTCCAGAATTTTGTTATTGTTTGTCTCTTCGGCCTTCTTCATGACTTCTTCGTTTGGTCACTTCGCTGTTCATGGTATCTTTAGCATTCTTCTAAGGAACCACCATTTCCGTGCCCTCTAGGCGGCGCTGTACTTCCCTGGTGACTGTCCATGTTTCACATCCATGAAACAGGATTGGCTCAATATAACATTGAAGCGCTCTTTTCCTGACTTTCAGTGTTAATGAATGATTACATCAAATATTTGTCATCCTTTGAAACATTAATTTAGCCTGTTATTCTGTTCTTTATGTCCGTTTCATATCTTTCGTCTGAAGTTATCAGTTGTTTATCCCTGGGTGTTTATCTACCCGCTTCAGTGTTCTGTTGCCGACTGTTATTTTACAGCTGGGGATAATTTTCTTTTTAGAGGTGACCACGCCCTCTCATCCAGACCGTCCAAATTTTTTTTCACTTTCCATAACTACCTTATTCCCGTGTCACATTTTCCAAAAAAAACTCGTTCTCCTAAGCTGACCGGTCACGTGGGTTGAACAGCCATCTTGGTGGGTCAAAGGTCGTGAGAGTGTACTAAACGTTGATAGAAACTTTTTGAACTTTCCTAACTCCCAGGATGTGTATACTGGACGGTATTATTGCCAGACAATAATACTTTATATATGATTATGTTTTCATATGCATGATACCAGCGCAGACTACCGCACATGAATATTTTAAAAAGAGAAAATAAATAGTACGAGCCTCTGGGAAAATATAATCTATGCTAAGACGAGATTATGGAAACAAAAGGTTTATTGAAGAACGGCGAATACCGCATTAACTACAAGATTTTGGGATTTTTCATGCATGAGGGGTTTCGTGCAAGTCTGGATTATCAAGATTGTATCTCGGCACATTCCCCCACCTCTTTGTATTTCACTCTTGATTGCACTTTTTCAATGGATGTTCCAAGGATCATAATACATTTTATAATGAAGTTCTTCTGAATGTCAGACTCTATGGTTCGTTTCGGTTTTCTCAAATATGCGTCTTCATTTGTTGCTTTCATCTTAGTCGCCTGGTACGTTTCGAGCATATAAAAATACACGAAGAAGAAGAAGAAGAGCAATTCTGACAAATTACGTAACAAAATTGAAGTTATCATAGTGAGCTTCAACAGATACTGAATACCTAACTCAGGAAGTTATATATCAGATTTTCATTGTCATGATGTCTGTTAACAATATGAATGTTTTGTTTCGTTAACGATGTAGCAAAGCGGTTTTATTTTTTGTCTTTCTCAGTTTTGTGAAGCACACGTTTTCCTAAACTTTTCTTCCTTGAGATCTGCTCTATTACACCAAAGTAAGATATTGTATGACACAGCCGCACAATGACAGGACAAGATCAGGAACGAGGAGGTCTGAGAAAGGGCAGGACAAGAACCTATGAACCTACAAATCATGTCTAGGAAGTGGATACGGATTGGCCACACTCTGAGGAAACCCGACCAGCATAGCATGACAGGCACTGACATGGAATCCTCAAGGAAATAGAAAACGTGGAAGACCTAGACTTACTTGGAGAAGAGAAATTATAACAGTGCTCAGAGACAAGGGAAAGAAGCAGAGAATAATTCCAAGAACAGGGATGACTGGAGAGTCTTTATCCGTGGCCTACGCTCTCAAGGGAGTGAAATCCAATGATGATGATACAGTCAGCTCCTTCACACAGACATGACTCTATTAACTGTGGCAGATATCAACTGCCGCAGTCTGCGTGACTCTGCTAATTGTGCCAAAAGCCGGTACCTTCACACTGGCGTGACTAATTGTGGCAGAAACCAGTTGCTAAAGTGCACGTGACTCTGTTAATTCTGTCAGGAGCCAGATCCTCAACATTTGACATGGCTCTGTTTAATTGTGACAGATACCAGCTGATAAAATATACGTTGACTCTGCTAACTCTCCCAGAAACCAGCTCTTACCAGTTTACGTGAATGTTAACTACCAGAAACGCCAGCTACTTCAAGCAGAAAACACCAGCTGCTGAAAGTAAACGTGACTCTGTTTAACCATATAACCATATAAGGCACCCAACTGCTCCTAGTACACGTGACCCTGTGAACCCTGAATTGTCGCACAAAAGACGAAGCTGAACAAGCGTAGGCAAGAACAGAACTCGACATATCCACGTAGTCAAGAGCTCAAGAACTTATGTTTGCGAATCCTAATCTTCAGCTGTTTCACTGCCTCTCTGGGCGTAGGAATGAGAAGCTGTGCTTTATGGGGGAAAAGGTGAAGGAAACAAAACTTCTGCAAGCTTGGTTCTGCTTCAAAAGAGGAAGGAGAGGTGGGAGGGGTGGGGGGGAAGGGTTAGAGAAAATATCATGGGTAGAGGTGATTCGAGATCTCTGTCGATTTCTAAAAACTAGGGCAACCCTCCTAAATCGTACTCAACACGTGTGTGGCCTAGACATTTTAGAATCTTTCATCGGCAAATTAAGTTTTAAGACTAATTACCCGTGAACACCTGTACAAGCATCTCCAGGGATATATCCAGAGGATGGAACCAATATTTTTTCCAGTTATTTTCAGCTCATGAAAGTGCATCCAAGATATTTTCATAGTTTGGTAGAGTTGTTTTTTTTCCTTTTCTGTACTTAGATAAGCCTCACATGATTAATATTTAGTGGCGCTAGCTAGCTAAGTTATAAGCTAAGCTGTGCTGTTCTTAGTCTGTCACATTTACATTTGTTAAAATAATGTTTAGTGACACGTACCACGCAAACGTATAGAAAGCACAACAAACAAACAAACAAACAATATATATATATATATATATATATGCTGGAAGCACGTAAACAGCTTGACACCGTGTAGTGTTACCTATATTTAGAGATATGGTTCGATAGCGAAGACGCTGTCGGTTATGATGGTCAAAGACTCATAGCTGACACGCATGCGTTACCTCACGTCACGTCGGACCAAGACTGTCCCACTGAAATAGAGAATTCTCACCAGCTGAAACTGGATGCTACTTTTAAAAGAGCAAAGTGCCTAGTGTCAATTTTTAATTTAGATTCAAACTGTCCTGTTGCATTAACTTCATCTGTGTGCTCTTAATTTATGCACAAAGAACATCGATAACACAGACATACGACACACTAGAATAACCATATGACGAGGACTGAATCTGGCAGCCACACGAAACTTAGCAGTTAACGTTGAGTGAAAGCCAACAGAGTCAAAATGTATGGCAGACAAGGTACTTTAATATGAGTAAAATGAGAATGAATCGTGTATGAATAATGAGGAAAATAATCACTGCTGCCACACGCCAGGAAGAATTTTCCAAACACAAGCAAAAAATAATCTTCCGGGCAGGAGAGGGTTGTCATGGGAACCACTACCTTAGTCAGAGTGTGCAAATACGATCACAAGAACCAATGCTCATACTCACAGGGATATAGTAATACAGGTTACTTCCTCAACTGGAAAGAAAACTCTTCACTCATTCACACTGGAGTCTAGTAATCAAAATATCTAACTGCCCTTAAAAATGACATCGGCTACACAATCTACATTATGAGAAACACTGTAGTACAAAATTTTACCCAACAAGTGGACAAACAACAAAACTTCTACATAATGAGAACCGCTGCAAAATATCGCCACTTAAACACAATAAAACTCTAGGACCACCTAACCCATTCTACTGAGAAAAAACTTCTACTTTTCCTTGTCAGCTCTGAACTAAGAATGAATTTTAAAAAACCTCCCTCTCTCTCTCTCTCTCTAACCTGGACTCTTACCCCGGCTTAATTCCACGTGAAAACTCCCTTTGACTTGTGGCGACAAAATAGAATACTGCCAGACCACTCTGTTGGTACCCTCAGAAACAGGCCCAACCTGGCTAACGGGACAAGGATCGCCGTAGTTCTCATGGTGGTGGAGTCTGCTAAAGAAGCATTGCACACTCTTTTCACCCAACCGCCCTCACCACCACTCCACTCCTCCGAACCTCCGCTTTTTAAGCTCCACTCAGAGAGAATTAAAACCACAGATAGCCGTTGCACCTCACTCTTAATTTGACATGATGCCGAGACTCGCCACTTTCACTGTATCCCCTGCAAAGGCCATCAATCTATCGCTCCATGGAAATAGAACAAACGCAAGACAGCGAAACATTCCAGCACTTACTACAGTAAACGATTTTCAAGAAGTGCTTCCACAGCTGCGTTGAACGGTTTAATTTAATGACGTTTTCGGCATCGTTATTGAGCTAAACAGTTACAGGACACCTGAATACGCACATACACAAAACACTTGCGTACACATAATACATATATACACACAGCTTGTGTGAGCAAAACAGCTGCTACGTTCGAACATTTGCAAAGAACAGTTTATGAAATGGACGCTATCATTTATGTTCTGTGGAGGAAATAAATTGTACTATGGGTTGGCTGGGGAAAAATTACATGTTCATTATTAACTAAAGTCAGAATAAAACAGATTACACCTGATAGTTATGAATTTATATTTTGCCAGATGACACAATTCTGATGGTGGTCTTAGAAAATCACACTGTTACCGTGAGCTAGAGGCTCTTGGTAGCAGGTGCTCTCCTGAAGATTTTGGGTGTTTTTTCAGCATTTGAATATATAGTTTAGGATGTTTTGGATGCAGTGAACACTTGACAGCAGAAAATCCGAAACACTTACGCAATGATACAAACAGAAACCAGCAATACGGACTTGACATAAATATTAGAAAGACAAAGCCACTGTCAGTCAGCAAGGAAGAACAAAAGCTATCTGTAAATTTAAATATAATTAGAAAACAAATTAGAACAAATAACAAAATCCATATATAATAAAGGACACATGGTGTCTGACAATGGGAAGTATATAAGGACATTAACAAAAGAATAGGAAAGACCAAAAGAATTTTTGTTTTAAAAAGTTCTCAATTCAAGACATATAGCACAGCAGCTGAATCTAAGACCCATCAAATGTTATGTATATGCCACATTCTTCTCTGATACAACCGCGTGGCGCATTTGGCATTAAGAAAGAAAACAGACAAGAAAATCTAGGCGTTTGAAATGTGCGAACAGATGATACAGCGAATTCCATAGACACAAAAGAAAATGAACTAAATCAACTAAAATGATAATGGAAATCATAGAAACAAACACTTAAAAATTAATGTGATCATCGATCATATCAGAGGCATAATACAGTAATGAAAGCCATGCCAGATGGAAAATTTAAAGGAAAATGGGTAAGAGGGCAACAAAAGTATAGATTCTCATGGACAACATCAAGAGATGGAATGAATTTTGCATGGCCGGGTGCACTGTGACACAGCAAGCTCAGAGGGCTATTGCAGACAACCTTCCCTGTAGAGAGCGCACAAGATTTGTTAAAAGTTTATTTCTTGTAAATTACAGAACCGCGGTGCACGTGGCAATATCCCAGGGTTAGCTAAACAGACACTTTGAAACTGAGGATTTAAAGGACCAGTTACGTGGGAAAGGCTATCTTTTAGGAGCTTCATATTAAAATTACAATATGTATGGGGAAAAAGAAAATTAACCCTTAGAGTGCAGAACATTCACAACACGTGAACGTTTTATCTTTTTTTTTTTATTATCATTCATCACGGTCACAAAATGGGCTTTTAGAGTGAAATGATGTGATTCTCATTTGTAGATTTACGGCAGTTTGGATTTAACTCTCAGGTATGATACAGACCACAACACGCCTTTATATTCTGTTTCATATTATATATATATATATATATATATATATATATATATTATATATATATATATATATATACATATATATATATATATATACACGAAAGGCCTTTTAAACGGCCCGCGGTTGTCCAAGAGTTAATGTTAAAAGCGGGCAAATGAAGCGGTAAATAAATTTAATAAATTTATTGCACGCGAGGTCTTCGGATTTAAAATAAATAAATAAAAAGGACATGGTTACTGCGTCATTGTCAATAAAACAAAAGTACAATTTCATCATCACCATGTGCCTATCACTCCCTTGGAAGCATAGGCTATAGACAAAGTTCTCCAGTCATCCCTGTACTTGGATTTATTCTCTACTTCCCTCCATGTGTATCCCTTGTTTCTGAGCACTTTCATGTGTATCCCTTGTCTCTGAGCACTTTCATGTGTATCCCTTGTCTCTGAGCACTTTCATGTGTATCCCTTGTTTCTGAGCACTTTCATGTGTATCCCTTGTCTCTGAGCACTTTCATGTGTATCCCTTGTCTCTGAGCACTTTCATGTGTATCCCTTGTCTCTGAGCACTTTCATGTGTATCCCTTGTTTCTGAGCATTTTCATGTGTATCCCTTGTCTCTGAGCACTTTCATGTGTATCCCTTGTTTCTGAGCACTTTCATAATTTCTCTTCTCCAAGCAGTTCTGGGCCTTTCCTGGTTTGTATTTCTCTCGGGAAGGGTGGTGGTGGAGGGTTCCATGAGTGCCTGTCTTGTTATGCTGGTGTCTTGATGTTGTCCACGAGAATCTATACCTGTGTTGTCCTCTTGCTCATTTTCCTTCAGATTTTCCATTTGGCATGGCTTTCATTATTGTATTATGCCTCTGATATGATTGATGATGTAATATTTCCTCAGTGTGTGGCCAATCCACCTCCATTTTCTTGACAGGATTCGTAGGTTCATTGGTTCTTGTTCTGCTCTTTCCCAGACCTCCTCGTTCTTGATCTTGTCCTGCCATTTTATGTTTAAAATCCTTCTCAGGCATTAGTTCATGAATGTTTGTATCCTCTGTTATATTGGTTTAATCATCACCCGTGTCTCTGAACCACATCGTAAGACAGTCTGTACATAAAAATACAATTTTACCAGAAAGTAATTATCACTGACTTTCTTATTTACATGAATGATATTTTTTATATGAATTCTGGAAAAGGTTACAAAAATACATTTCTGGAAAATGTTGCAAATAGACATTGTTAATGTTGAACAGAAAAATAAAGAAAATATACGAAGTATTCACATAAATATTAATGCAGACTTGATATAACCTTTTATTACATTTTAAATCTAAATTTACCGAGCAACACACGGCACAAGAATATTTTTTGTTATCAGATTTGACGAGTGCCTCGAGCTACCGGGAAGCGATGTTTCAACTGTTTAATTGCAGGTTAATATTATAAAGTTAAACTACGAAAGAAAACCGTATGATGTATATTCTTTCATGATTTGTCTTCAGATTCTAAACACGTTCAAAGGCTTGTCCTAGGTTTATTTTTTAGACTACCAATAAACACCCACTACACACAAATGTTTTGGGGTTTTTTTTGGTATTGTTATTCACTATGTCCACCATTTTTTTCAAACCAGGAAATGAAGCAAAGTCTGCTTTTAAAAAATCTTGGTAATTTAAAATTATGAACTCCAAAATCATATGACTACAGCTACATATATTATTTTATATGTTAAGAAGTTCTAACAAATGTTGCTGTTCTAAAAATTATGTTGGTGATCATGAACTGTGTAAAAGCCTGGAGAAGAGGTATTTGAATGTTAATATATAAGAACATGTCATTGGTAGGTATTTCTATACCTTTCCTAAGCACATAAACTGCTTTTCTCTAGGTAATATCTCAATGTCGCCCACAAACTTGGCACATCTCTCGCCCTGTTGCTATTTTTCCATTCCGAGTTCCGAAGAGGTGTGGCTTTGAGCATATTTTTACGTTTCGAAATGTAATACGATGCCTATTTTTTACATTTTAAAGCAGGTTAAAATTTCAAATCTTCAAACCGCGGAAAAGAGTCATATGCACGAGGTCAGGCTGTACATTTTTGACAAAGCTGTGTAGATGGTTTAGTGTTTAAAACAAAATCCGGAGTAGTTTAGCTATTATCTTCTATTTCTCGTCATTTATTTCTATTTTCTGTGTTCTCTTTTCAAGAGCAGATATTCTTGTTGAGATAGAAAGCCTAGAAAAGTTGGGAGTATGGAAAAGAAGTCCATAACATATTCATAGATTTCAAAAGGGTACGTGATAGCATCCACAGAAACAGCCTCTGGAATATAATGAAGGAGTTTGGGATGCCTAAGAAATACATTAACATAAGTAAACTACGCCAGTCTGGATGTGTTGCTTGCTGTGTCTCTGCCGGGTCGATAGCCGCCAAGCGTGCACGAAAGCTGTACGGCAAACCACCCTCTTCTACCAGATCTGAACTCAGCAAAAGACAGGCGCATCAAGGGTGGCAGAGACGGAAGAGACACAAGAGACCCTGTCAGAAGTCTGTGGCCCAAAGCAGAGACCCCTAGAAGCGGAGCGGACTAAAGCGTCAAACATGCAGAATCTTATGAAGGTTGTGATCCAGTTTGGGCCGTGAATGTTGACTAGGCTCTGGGCAGAACAGATTCGGTATCACTCCAGACCAATGACCCTGTGATCTCCACAGACGAATCAGTGGCACGAGGCCTAAAAAAGTGGACGGGGCTGTGTTGTCTACCACAGTGGCACACTGGATGCCAGTGAATCAGGAGCGTATGCAACCAGCACTTCGAGCATGAGAATGGAGGTGCAGGCTGCATCAGAAGCAATTTCCTGGTCGATGGAGCAGGATGAGTCTCATGGGGTCATGGTAACAGACTCTCACAACATGTTACGGAGAATCGAGAGACATTTCTTCTGTAGGGAGTGGGTCCATTTTCTACCGGGCTCTCGGTTATCCAGTTTGACGTGGATCTACTGTCCAGCTCATGCGAGAGTCAGAGGTAATGAGAGAGCGGACAAGCTGGCAGGCATGGGATCAATTCAGTCAACCATTAAAATGGACAAGGAGGAGATTGCAAGAGCCACCTTAAATAGGCAGAGCATGGAGGAGGACATCGGGTTGAATGACAACAATCACATCAGGAGGATGATCGAACTGGTAGAGGAGAGAGGAAGTTGACTTTTTTTTTTCTGAACGAAGTGGTTTAGCGTGCGTTATCCACAACCAGTACGTGACTGGCTCCATCACCAGGCGCACACATCAGTGGGTGTTGGAACGGAAGGCGAAGCACATATGGGAATGCAAAAAATGCAGGATTATTAGTTTCTGATTACAGAAACTATGCATGGGGGAAACAGAAAACATGGTGCTATATAAAGGAAGGAAATCAAAACCATTCCAGAAAAAAAAAATAGGCCTGAAGCAAGGTGATGCCTTGTCTCCTGTGCTGCTCAATTTGGTCTAGAAAAAAATGTATAAGAACAGTAAATAAAGAAGAAATCATTAATGATAGAACAAGAATACTAGGATATGCAGAGGATATAGATAATGTAGGAGAAACTTTGCCATTTATGCTTTACGAACACTAACAGAAAGAGCTTTAGAAGTACAGAAAGATCTCTACTTATGCTTTATTGATTACACCAAGGCATTTGACAAGGTGAAACATAATGAAATTATTAAAATGCTTGAAGACATCAATACAGACGGCAAAGACCTGAGGACTGTAAAACATCTATACTGGCAGCAAGAAGCAGCAGTTCGAGTTGAAAATAGGATTGGAAAATATCAACCTATAAAACAAGGGGTGTGACAAGGATGTGTGCTATCTCCAGACCTTTTTTCTCTGTATAGCGAGAATATTCTAAGAACAATCATCACAGAACCAGGCATAAAAATTGGAGGATACAATATTAACAATCTTCGGTATGCTGACAACACAGTACTGATAGCTGAGAACCAACAAGACCTGCAAAATCTCTTGGATAAAGTCGCCAAAGAAAGTGAACAGAATGCCCTTACTTTGAACATCAAAAAGACAGAGACTATGGTTATATCTAAGAAACAGAATCCACCAGCATACAGTATTAAATTAAACGGAACTATTCTAAAGGAGGTGCAGAAATTCAAATACCTTGGAGCAGTAATAACTTCAGATGGGAAATGCAGAACAGAAATTAGGAACAGAATAGGCCAAGCAAAGACTGCATTTCAGAGAATGAGAAACATATTAGCTAACATATCTTTATCAATGAATGTTAGAAAACGAGTCCTAAAATGCTATATTGAACCTATCTTGTTATATGGAAGTGAATCAAAAGTCTGCACAAAAATCATTGGAAGCAGCAGAAATGTGGTTTATTAGAAGAATGTTGCGAATCCCCTGGACAGCAAAAATAACTAATGAAGAATGTATGAGAAGAGCTGGAGAGATAAAAAACCTTATCAAAAAGATAAGAGAGAGAGACAATGTACTTTCATAGGACATGTAATAGAAGAAGGGACATTGAAAATATTATAACAACAGGAAAAATAGAGGGAAGAAGATCAAGAAGAAGACCAAGAGAAATGATACTGGACAGTCTGACGGGATGGTGTGAGAGGAGATCACCAACTGAACTGATGGCCTGCATGAAGGATCGGGTACTCTGGAGAAGCATAATAGCCAACGCCAGTCGGCACGGCACATGATGATGATGATGATGATGATGATGATGATGAGGAGAAACTTTGCAAGAGACCACAGAAGTCTTCAAACATCTGCAAGAACAAGCAGAAAAAGTGGAGCTAACAATAAATTATGAGAAAACTGAATACATGAGAATAGCAAGGCCAAAAAAGTTAAATACAAGACAATCAGATCCAAATAGATGGTATAAGGATTAAAACAACAAGTCAGGCTGTAACAGCATATAGGACGTGAGCTCTTATCATGTAAATCAGGCTGTAGCAGCATATAGGACGTGAGCTCTTATCGTGTAAATCAGGCTGTAGAAGCATATAGAGCGTGAGCTTTTATTATGTAAATCAGGCTGCAGCAGCATATAGAACGTGAGCTTTTATTATGTAAATCAGGCTGTAGCAGCATATAGAACGTGAGCTTTTATTATGTAAATCAGGCTGTAGAAGCATATAGAACGTGAGCTTTTATTATGTAAATCAGGCTGTAGCAGCATATAGGACGTGAGCTCTTATCATGTAAATCAGGCTGTAGAAGCATATAGAGCGTGAGCTTTTATTATGTAAATCAGGCTGCAGCAGCATATAGAACGTGAGCTTTTATTATGTAAATCAGGCTGTAGCAGCATATAGAACGTGAGCTTTTATTATGTAAATCAGGCTGTAGCAGCATATAGAACGTGAGCTTTTATTATGTAAATCAGGCTGTAACAGCATATAGGACGTGAAATCTCACAGCGTAAGCTAATACTACGAGACGGCAACATTTACTACATAATAGTACCTCAAGCAATGGCAGGCTTCTATGCCTACTGCTCAAGGCTCACTACAAAAAAAAGCCTAACTAATTTCTTCTTCTTCTTCTTCTTCTTCGTTCACTTCTACCACCAAAAACCGCACTGTGAACCTACTGAATTCACGCCTGTGGTCCTCGTTAGGTCCCGTGGTCCCCTGTGTGGTCCAAAATAGACCACACGAGATCCACGAAAGGACCACAAGGGGTTCAGAGTATCACAGTGCTTTAGCCTGTATTCTTGGTGGGTCTCAGAAGCGGGATTGCGTGACACCGTGGTTTTCATTGCACCAGTTTAGTCTAGGGTTGGACTTTCTCACCGGAAGACCTCGACGTGTTTAGGATATCAGTGCATCCCCGCTGGGTGAGAGGCGGTAGCCCACCCAGGCCAGAGTTGGACTTTCTCACCGGAAAACCTCGACGTGTTTTGAGATACCCGTGTATCACCGCCGGGTGAGAGGTGGTTGCCCATCCAGTCCAGGGTTGGACTTTCTCACCGGAAAACCTCAGCGTGATTAGGATACGCAAACATCCCCGCCGGGTGAGAGGTGGTTGCCTATCTAGACTTCCCTGGTCCAGTGTCTCCGACTTCAGCATTTTGCGGTCGTGGCCGCTACCCTTCCTAGTTGTGACCAGGATGGAGCTTTTGTCCAGGAGGACGAATCCTCGCCACTAGTGACTTCTACCCCTGGGTTGAGCCGGTTTAGGCATTATCCCAGTATGGGCGTGTTTGGGACGGGACCGACCTCTAGGGCAGAGGTACTGTGACATTCATAGCCTTCAAGATTCAAGCCTAACTAATGATAACCAAGGCATTCGACAAGGTGAAACATAATGTAATTATTAAAATGCTTGAAGACACCAGTATAGACGGCAAAGACCTGAGGATTGTAAAACATCTATACTGGCAGCAAGAAGCAACAATTTGAGTTGAAAATAGAACTGGAAAATATCAACCTATAAAACAAGGGGTGCGACAGGGATCTGTACTGTCTCCAGACTTTTTTCTCTGTACAGCGAGAATATTCTAAGAACGATCATCACAGAACCAGGCATAAAAATTGGAGGATACAATATTAACAATCTTCGGTATGCTGACAACACAGTACTGATAGCTGAGAACCAACAGGAACTGCAAAATCTCTTGGATAAAGTTTCTAAAGGAAGTGAACAGAAAGGCCTTACTTTGAACATCAAAAGACAGAGACTATGGTTATATCTAAGAAACAGAATCCACCAACATGCAGTATAAAACTAAACGGAACTATTCTAAAGCAGTTGCAGAAATTCGAATACCTTGGAGCAGTAATAACTTCAGACGGGAAATGCAGAACAGAAATTGGGAACAGAATAGGCCAAGCAAAGACTGCATTTCAGAGAATGAGAAACATATTAGCCAACACATCCTTAACAATGAGTGTTAAAAAACGAGTCCTATAATGCTATATTGAACCTATCTTGTTATATGGAAGTGAATCATGGACAATAGGCAAGTCTGCACAAAAATCATTGGAAGCAGCAGAAATGTGGTTTATTAGAAGAATGTTGCGAATCCCCTGGACAGCAAAAATAACTAATGAAGAATGTATGAGAAGAGCTGGAGAGACAAAAAAACCTTGTAAAAAAAATAATAATAATAGTAAGAGAGAGACAATGTACTTTCATAGGACATGCAATGATAAGAGGGGTCACTGAAAATATTATAACAGCAGGAACAATAGAGGGAAGAAGATCAAGATGAAGACCAAGAGAAATGATACTGGACAGTCTGACGGGATGGTGTGAGAGGAGATCACCAACTGAACTGATGGCCTGCATAAAGGATCGTGTACTCTGGAGAAGCATAATAGCCAACGACAGTCGGCATGGCACCTGATGATGATGATGATGATGATGATGATGAACTAATGATTATAAAATTGCTCCTCTCCATACTGCGCACCTCTGAGATCTGCGTCCATAAATTTCTACCCTGCTTTTTAACCTCAGTCCAATTTCTACTCTCTTTCTACCCATCTCTGCTTCTTTTTCACATCTAATCATTACATACGCTATGAATATTGATTAATCATTACATATCTCGTAAGTGTAGATTGTCTTTGGCCTTAATCAAATTCCCTTTTTTTTTTTTGTCTTTGTCTTGTATGAGACATTTCTTATTAGCTTCAGTGTGTACTCTTAACATCCTTTTCAGCAAGTGCATCTCCGCTATATCTAATGATCGATGCACTGTGTTTCTTGGCTCACTCTCTCTGATATTCTTGCAGGATATAAAACTAAAGAGAAAAACAGAACTTCATTTCCTTGGATACAGTTTTTGGCTTTGAATTTTACATATTAATTTCTAATGAAGCTACGCTTGTTAAGAAAAAGTGGATTTATACTTTATGTTAATTAAAATGAATTAGATGATCACAAAGAATTACTTTTATTATTATAGATTCAACCTCCGTCTTCAAGCACTGAGAGACCCAAGTTCTGCTCTCCAAACCTCAGAAAATTGATGAAAATGAAAGAACGAGAGAGCCGTGATGTTTGCTATCACAGCTGCCAGAAATTTGTTATTACCTCCCCTAGCTTACCGCAAACAGCGTGTCAAGGGAACGAACTCTGTTTTGAAAAAAGGGAGGAAATCCTATTTAATGCGATTATACAACTAACTAAAACGCTCGCCTATTTCATGTCGAGTTTTCCTCATTTTCCTTCACACAGGTCGGTTGTGCATAGGGTAATAAGATATTTCTGGATTCTTTAGATCAGTCTCAGCTTTTTCATCGTCATCATCTTCAGTCGTCTCTGCTGTTATCGATTGTCTGTCTCTTGGTATTTTTGTTTTCGTGCTCTAGCTATTTTATTCAAAACATTTCTATCCAACATGGTTTCGTTTAATGTCTATAGGTAGCTCACACGTTTATCTGTACATCTACAGCTCCGTACGAATTGCTTTGTTTGCAGGCATAAATATGAAACTGTACTTAAACCTTTGTTAAGCGCTTGGTTCAGTGGTAAAGTGTGTGATCAGCCAGAAGAAAGCTGCAGATTTAATGCTAGATAAACTAATTTTATATCATAGTAAAGCCTGCAGAATGTTAGGTAAAAATCATGCTTTTGTTTTTTCTTACATTTCCAATGGATTATATATATATAACATCTTATTAGCAGAAATGCAGATGAAACCACTGACAACAATTATTGAGGAAAGACGCTGGCGATGGTTGGGACATGTGCTCCGAATGACTGACAACTCACTACCAAAAATAGCACTAAGATGGACACTACAGGGGAGCAGATGTAAGGGTAGACCAAAAGAGACATGGAGAAGAACAACAGAAAGGATGTTGAGCAATAGATGGCTCACCTGGGCAAGAGCAGAAAAAAAGGCGAAGGACAGGCATTTGTGGAAAACCCTTGCGGAAGCCCCATGTGGCCTGGGCACTTAAGGTTCAGATATATATATATATATATATATATATATATATATATATATATATATATATATATATATATATATATATAATATATATATATATACATTACTCAAATGCATTAGTTGTCTGTTTCTCTGGCTTTTAATTACTTCTTATTATCCAGTATTTCTGTTCTTCGTCTTATTTTTCTGGCCATTTCCGAACGCTCATAGAAGAACTGGCGCCAATCAGAGAACAGAGCTTTAAGGACATAAAGCATGCTTCCCAAAAAAGTGACAGTTGCTATGGATTATTTACAAGCAAAACTGCTATATGCGCCAAGGTTGTGCTGTGGGAGTCAAAATTAGATGACGTTGGCGTCGGTACAGTCGGCGTCGGTAGAAATGTACCTTTAAAAGAAGCCCGACGGCAAACCGTCCGACGATAAGGGGAGATCACTCTCACAGTTCCCAAGATTAGTAGAGCAGATAAACAGAAATCAACATGAAATTGCTGATGTCACTGGAGATTCTAAGAGAGCAATGGTTTTTAATTTAGGGTCATTGAGGCCCCCCCCCCCCCCCAGGGATTCCATAGAAGGATTTTAGGGATCCATGGACCAGCTTGATTTTAAAAAAAAACCTTACATCTGGGTTTTATTTATTATTTTATTTTTAATGAGGGGTCCACAGCTGTTCTCAGACAGAAAGTGTGTCATTAGCTGCTCTCAGGCCAGCAAGGGCGACCACAGCTGTTCTCAAGCCAGAAAGGGGGTCCACAGCTGCTCTCAGGCCAGAAAGGAAGTCCACAGCTGCTCTCAGGCCAGAAAGGGGGTCCACGGCTACTCTCAGGCCAGAAAGGAAGTCCACAGCTGCTCTCAGGCCAGAAAAAGGGGAGGGAGTTCATGGCCAAAAAAAAACCCCACTGAAATAGATCAACCTTGTTCGAGATGACATTTTACGAGTTACACGTGATGGCAACTAGTCATCAAGCTACTGCCGGCAAGACAGACAAATTTCTACTGGAAACAGGAAGTGTAAGACCATTACTGCAGACAGGAGACTTGGAGAATATAACCAAAGAAACCAAAAGAATGAAATGTAACATGTTAAGAATGAGTAGAGAGAGAGAGAGAGAGAGAGAGAAAGAGAGATGACAGAAGCTGGCAGAGTTGTCAGGAGAGCATCATACACTCTGGAGAGGATAAGCATGAAGAAAGAGTAGTGATACTTTTTGAAGAGGAGGCGGCAAATACAGTCAAAATTTTTTTTTTAACTGTAGAAAGATAAAGAAAGCCACAAGGTATAGAGTATAATGCCTTGATATTCCAAATTCTTGCAGAACTTGTTGCAAAGAGTTTAAAAGATAAAAGGAAAAGTCCATGTTTTCGTGCCATTAAAGCGTATTAGGGATATGGTGTTAGGCCCGTACTTTCAAGACCATCTGAACATGAAAGTCTGATGTGGTCAGTTTCACGCTTAGCCGCATTTTTTTTTAACCTTCCAAGATTTCTCTGGCACCCATTTTTAATAGCTGGGTGGACCCCGGGGTCTTTTTGATGTGGTGGCAAATGATACAAGGCCCAATTCATTGGACAGGAAGGGAAATAATACCTGGGAGAAACGAAACAACAAAGAAGGAATGGATGACACCAGAAATACTCCAGCTCATACATAAAATAAGATATAAAAAGGACAACAACAAAAAACTATAACGTGATCGACAAAGAGATAAGAAGCAGATGTAAACAAGTTAAAGAAGACTGGTTAGATGAGCAGTTCAGGCAAATTGAGGACTATCATCAAAGAAGATTCCAACAGTATGCACACACACACACACAAAACAAATTAACAGGCTGAAAAACAAAATACAATACAGGCTACTGGGGGTCAAGGGAGGGCACAATGATAACGAAGAAGAACACTGTACAAATGTGGAGAGAATACAGTAATGAACATTTTGGTGGAGAAAGGGGGGGAGAACTAATGATAAATATAAACAACTGAGAATGGAAGAGGAAGTCTTAGATGATATTAAACGTGAAAAGAGGAAAAAGTCACAGCGCCTCGTTAAATATCTGTAGAAGAATTAAAAGCTCTCGGCGAATTCGTTATAAAAGTAATGGCAAAACTCTTCTGTGGCTTCTATAACATTGGACATATACCTGAAGAACTATTACAATCCTCATTCATAGCTTTGCCAAAGAAGCTTGGGGGACAAAGAGTATGCAGACTTCAGAACAATAAGCCTTTCATGTTCAGTTCAATTCAAGTGCCATGCCGCGCGGCGTAGGCGATCATTTCTCTCCACAATTCCCTGTCTTTAGACTTGATTATGAGATCCGCCGGTGACTTTCTTTCTAGCCACACTGATAGCCCATCCAGTAACTTCTCTCTCTGTCTTCCTCTGTCTCTTCTTCCCTTAATTGTTCAAGTTTTCCTCTTCTCAGGAAATGTCCTATAATCTCACTTGTCTGAGTCTAATTTTTGCTATAATTTGCTTTTTAATTCCAGCCTCTCTTAAGACTTCTTCATTGGTTTTCTTGGCTGTCCATGGTATTTTCAACATCCTTCTTATAAGCCACATTTCCATGGCCTCCATTTCTCGCTGTACTCTCTTATTCATGGACCATGCTTCACACCCATAAAACGTAATTGGCTCGATGTAACATTTAAGTACTCGGAATCTTGTTTCCATTGATACTGATCTGTTGCACAAGATGTGTTTCATTGTCTGGAATGCTGAAACAAAGGTTAGTGGAGTAAACCATAAACAAACAGGTGGAAGGCAAGAGGAAACCAACACTGTACATTCCCAAGAATAATCATGACAATCCATAATTCTTTGAATCATAACGACGTTAATGGGGGTTCCATTGGAACCACCTAGTTCGGTAGGGACCATCACGTGCGACAGGTGATACTAGATCGTCATCCAACTACTGTACGCAAAGAAAGCAAAAGCAACATCACAGTAATCGCAACATGGAACATTAGAACGTTAACAGAACATGGACAACTGGAAAATATCGAACAAGAAATGAAAAGAATGGAAATTAACATCCTTGTTTTATGTGAAATGAGATGGACTGGTGCATGAAGCGGAGATCATAAAGATTTCAAAATAATATATTCCGGGGGAAACCAGCATAGAAATGGAGTTGGCATAATATTGGATAAGAAGACAATAAGAACTGTGAAAGGTTTCTGGTGCATATCAGACAGAGTATTAATGGTTATATCACAGGGCCATCCAATAGACACAAATCAAGTATACGCACCAACTTCAGAAAGCTCTGATGATGAGAATTTTACAACAGTCTGGACATGGCAATGAAACAGTGCAAACCTTTCATGTGCTACCACAATATTCGGTCAGTAAGTCAGTCATTCAGTTAGTCGGTTATTTGCATGTCCCTTGCTGAACTTTGCCTCCCTAACAGCTCTCCTGTAGGCCTCTCGCTTGTAAGCAAGATGCCCTGCTGCTGATGCGTCCATTCGCAAGATCATCAACGATGTCTTGCAGCCATCTTCGCCTTGGTCTTGCTCTCTTTCTTTTTCCTATAATATTACTGTTGAGAATTTTTATGACAAGAATTAGACACAGAACAAAGATGGAAACAGGAGATGAACAATCTGGATTTGTAGAAGGAAAAGGAACACATAATAAATACTCCGATAGGCAGAAAAGTACAGAAAGACTTACTTGCATGTTTCTTTGACTATTACCAAAGCATGTGATAACGCGAGTAACTAAGAAATCATTAAAATTTTAGAAAACATTAACCATCATCATCATGTGCCGTTTTCGGTACGAAGGTTGGCTGTAAAGAACCTCTAGTTTGTTCGCTCCCTCATCTTGATGGTGTACTCATCTAGTCTGTATCCTGTCCACTCTCGTATTTTATTTTCCCATCTACATCTCTGTCTACCTCTTGGTTATTTTCCTTCTACTTTTTCTTCTGTTAAGAGGAAGTTAAGTCTTCTGTTAAGACTTCTGTCAAGTCTTCTTCATATTGTTATGTCTTTTGATGTGGCCAAAGCATTTTGTTTCTTTGATCCTTATTTCTTCGAGAAGTCGTGTTGCACTTGTAGCTGTTCTAATACTTGTACATTTCTTCTTTCAGTCTCCGTGATATTTGATACACTTTTCTATAGTTTCACATTTCTGCTTCATTTATTCTTCTCTCCGTCATTCATCTTTAGACTCTTCTGCTTTTCTCTAGCGAAGATGGCACCCAAAGCTTTAGATCTACGGTTGTTTGTATAAGATAAATTATTTTGAAACAGTCAGTGCAGATGGTATATTAATAAACTTTGACAACTCCGCCCTCTGAGCTCTGACTGACAGCACGGAGGAGGAGACAGAGGTGGGGCCTAAAGGAAGGCAGAAAGAAATTTAATGGGTGATATAGCACGGGGAGACGAAATTCGACGACCTGGTCTCCCGGCGACCTTTGGTTTGTACCGCGGGAGATGGGAGTATGACTGCGTGCACTTAGTCCCAGCATCGCCCCCAAATGTTGTCTTGGTGCGATATTGCTCCCACCCCACTTTCCGCACATGCCCTGGTTATGTTTTTCAGGGCTAAGATAGGGTTTCCTCTATCTGACAAGATCGGGGTCGCGCGGTGCACTATGAAGAACGAGCACTGTCGACCGGCTGGGAGAACCCCGCTGCGAGGGAGATGAAGTGCTGGACTCCATGCCTGAGATATCCGGGTCACGTGAGTTTCCTTTGAAAATCCGCGGAATAAAAGATGGCTTGCTGCAACATTTAAAATAAAAGAATATCATTGCCTTAACAGTATTATCGCTGAGAGGGTAAACATCGCGTTTCTCTCTCGTCATTCTTATTCCAAGTTATAACGCCGCAAATTAGGCTATTGTTTTAAGTGCAGAGGCGTATCCTATGTAAGATATTACGTCTATATTATCTGGCGAAGCTGTTTCACCGAAACAAATGGTGTGGTTTTTCACTCATTCGCCAAAAGCTAAAATTAAAACACTTCGTTTGCGTAAACCGAGCGGTATCAGATACGGTTAAATGCCACTGAGTGAAGCCACGTGTCTTTCTGACATGACGCACTAGAAATATGCTAGAAGGCAAAGATATGTGACAGAAGATAGCGGTGACTGAAATAAGCATAAAAAGAGATTAATTGTTTGTGACAGAGAGACTAGTATTGTGTTTGTCACTACGGGCAAATATTGTTTTGTGGGCTGGCGCCAAATGCAGTGTATTGTGGACTGGAGACAAATGCTGTGTATTGTGGGCTGGAAGCAAATGCATTGTTTTGTGGGCTGGAGGCAAATGCAATGTTTTGTGGGCTGGAGGCAAATGCATTGTTTTGTGGGCTGGAGGCAAATGCATTGTTTTGTGGGCTGGAGGCAAATGCATTGTTTTGTGGGCTGGGGACAAATGAAAGGTTCTGTAGGATGGGGACAAATGAAAGGTTCTGTAGGATGGGGACAAATGAAAGGTTCTGTAGGATGGGGACAAATGTAATGTTCTGTGGGATGGGGACAAATGTAATGTTCTGTGGGCTGGGGACAAATGTAATGTTCTGTGGGCTGGGGACAAATGTAATGTTCTGTGGGCTGGGGACAAATGTAAGGTTTTGTGGAGACAAAATATCATAATATCTTACTGTCGACTGTCGGGAAAAGATGGGGTTAGTAAACGAGAGAGAGAGAGAGAGAGAGAGAGAGAGAGAGAGACACACACACACACACACAGACAGACAGACAGACTGACTGAGAGAAACGGTGGGGATGTGGGGAGGACAAGAAAACAAGATACGTGCAGTTTGTATGTAAAATCAAAAGTATTTTTTTTTTGTAAGTATAAATAATGACCTACTAACTGCGACACAACTCTTATCAGTAACAATGTGAATTCCATGCAAGAAAAAACAGACAGCCTGTCTTCACTGGCTAACAAAATAGGACTTGAAATTAACAAGGACAAAACAAAAGTTATGAAAATTCCCATTAATCAAAATGGAAAAATACACGTAGAAGGGACAGCTGTTGAGGAATTCAATCAATTTGCATACCTTGGCAGCTACATAGACCAGGATGGTGACACCAGAAAGGAAGTTAGAATTAGAATTGCAAAAGCAGTATCGATCTTCTAGAATCTTGAGAACATATGGAATTCAAAAGTTATAAGCACAAAAGCCAAATTAAGATTATTCAATTCAAATGTAATATTCATCCTCATTTATGCATGCGAAAGCTGGAAAACAGCTAAAGAAACAGACAAGAAATTAGACTCTTTTGAAAACAAATGCCTAAGGAAAATACTGGGCATAAAATGGAACGAATTCAAGAACAATGCAGAGATAAGACAGATGAATGAACAACAACCAGTCTCATGGGTGATCAGGAAAAGGAGATGGACATATGTTGGTCACTTGATGAGAAGAAACGATCAGAGAATCCCAAAAACAAGCTATCAAGTGGAACACAAACAGGCCGAAAAAAAAAAAAGAGGCAGACCACGGCAAACTCTAAAGACTACATTGTTAAGAGAGGCCAAATTAACAGGCATAAAATCCCTTGATCAGGTTGAAAAACTCGCAGAAAACAGGACAATTGGCAAACTACCTTGCGAGCCCTATGTGACGTTTAACGGCACGGGAAGGATATAAGATACGAACTGTGAAAAGATATATATATATATATATATATATATATATATATATATATATATATATATATATATATATATATACACGAAGTAATGTATTTAAAAAAGAAAGAAAAAAGTATGTATATAATATTAAAAAATGTAATAGTGCCGAAAGAAAACAAAATAAGTATTACTTTGTAATGAAGAAGAAGAAGTAGTATGTGCTATTTGTGAAAATCAAAACAAACAACAAAAAAGTAATGTAATAGAAAGAACAAAATTTAATTGTTTGTTCAAAGTGGAAACAGATAACTTTCGTTGAAAGAAAAATGTGTACTTTTGTGCGAATAGGAAACAGAAATATACACACACAAAAAAAATTAACGAAAGAAACAAACGCGCGCTCTGTAAGCAGGAACTGAAGCAATTATTCATGATAAGATTTAGTGTGTGAGACGTTGCCTGTACCTTTCACTTACACCTCTCTTTCTCCTGTGTTGGTGGATGACGTTTGGCCATCTTCCAAAGCTTACTGGCCCGTACATCCCCTGGCTGATTAATTTAACACGGCAGTTGTTAAGCGTTTTGGTCCAAACTCGTGGCGTCACTCAAGTCTAGTTTTCATGTGCACTCGTTGACACAGATAACTAGCTAGTCGCCGTGTTGTGGCCTAGATGTTGCAGAAGCGATTGCCTTTTTTTAAAAAGCGGTAGAAGTTTGACCTTCATCCAAGTGTTGTTGGGTTTCGACGCTACATCAGGCTGTTCGTGTTTTGCTGTTGTCGTCTGTTTCTGATTGTGTCATGTTTTTGTTTTTTTTTTTTTTGGGGGGGGGGGCTGTTAACATGTCTCAAAATGTCTTATTGCTATACTGATTTTGTCTGTGACAAGTCTTCCGCGATTTTCTTCTGTTGTTACATTCTGAAACGCTCTTTGATGGTTTTATTTTAAAAATTGTTGTTGTTTTTTTTCTGTTATCATGTTTTCAATTGATGACTGTTTCCACATGTTTGTCTTTCTTTTTTGGCATGTTTTAAACCTGAAGTTCTTTTCACATGTTTGTTTGTTTGTTTATGTGTGTGTGTTTGGCCATGTTTTCAAATCATGTTTGGTTTCACATGTTTATGTTTTTTGGCCATGTTTTACAATGATGCTTTGTTTCACACGTTTATGTTTTTTTGTCATGTTTTCAAATGATGTTTGGTTTCACATGTTTATGTTTTTCTGGCCATGTTTTCAAATGATGTTTGTTACACATGTTTGTTCTATTTTTTTTTCTTTTAAAATGTTTTGTTTCAGATGTCTGTGTAATTTTTTTTTGCCCATGTTTTAAATGCTGTCCTGTTTACTATAAACAGCGGATGTGTTTGTGCAGTCAAAACAGAAGAAGGAATGAGCGAATGGTTTCAGATTGAAACAGGCGTGAAACAAGGATGTATGTTATCTCCCTTGCTTTCTGGAATTGCTAGAGACTTTATAATGAAAAGATGCTGCACAGGTAAAACCGGCATTGATTGGGTACATTGGACCCAAATAGAAGATCTTGATTTTGCAGATGACATAACTCTTATCAATGACAATGTGAAATCGATCCAGTAAAAAACAGATTCCCTGTCTTCCTTGGTTAGCAAAATAGGTCTTGAAATTAACAAGGACAAAACAAACATAATGAAACTTCTTATTAATCAAGAAGGAAAAATATATGTAGAAGCAACAGCTGTTGATGAAGTAAACCATTTTGCATACCTTGGCAGCTACATAGACCAGGATGGTAACACCAGGAAGGAAGTTAGAATTTGAATTGCAAAAGCAGCACTGTCCTTTAAAAATCTTAAGAACATATAGAATTCAAAAGTTATAAGCACATAAACCAAGTTAAGATTTTTCAGTTCAAATGTAACATCCACCCTCATTTATGCATGTGAAAGCTGCAAATCAACTAAAGAAATGGACAAGAAATTAGAGTTTTGAACATAAATGCCTCAGGAAAATACTTGATATAAAGTGGAACGAATTTAAGAACAACACAGAGATAAGACAGATGACTGAACAGCAACCTGTCTCACGGGTAATCAGAAAAAGATGGACATATGTAGGACATGTGATGAGAATAAACAATCAGACAATACCAAAACAAGCTATCAAGTGGAGCACAACAGGCCAAAGAAAAAGAGGTCGACCACGTAAAACTCTAAAGAGGATATTGTTAAGAGAAGCCAGTTTAGTGGCCATAACATCCCTTGATGAAGTTGAAAAAAATCGCCGAAAACAGGAAAACTTGTCAAAGAACTATGCGAGCGCTATGCGATGTTTAACGGCACAGAAAGGATGTAAGATGTTTTATATATATATATATATATATATATATATATATATATATATAAAATGGGTGATATAGTCGACTGTGCACAAGTTCTTAAGAGGGAGATTGTGTTCTGTTATAGCAAACAGGGCTTCATATATATGTATACACACATACACACACTTGGTCATTTAACTTTCACATATTCTTTTCTGATTAGCTTTACTTATCTTCATGGCCTGCATGAAGGATCGGGTACTCTGGAGAAGCATAATAGCCAACGCCAGTCGGCACGGCACTTGATGATGATGATGATGATTTACTTATCTTGTTCCTTTCGCCTTTTCCCGTCCGCCATAAAACAAACACTAACAAAGAAATGAGCAAACAAAAACACTTTGCTGACTGACTGACTAGCTGACTGATTAGTTTATTAGCTGACTGACTGACTGGCTGACTGACCGATTAGTTTATTAGCTGACTGACTGACTGGCTGACTGACCAGCTGACTGGTTGGCTAGCTGACTGACTGGTTGACTCATCGTTTGCCTTTTATTGTATAAGACATCCATTACGATCATATTTCGCCCATTACCATCCCTCTCTTGTCCAAGTGTTACAGAAACAGACAAAGCCAGCATATCTGAATGCGAACCTCGACTAACTCGAGTCGATTTTCTTATCAATACCATCTCGAGTCGATTTTGTTATCAATCTCAACTTCTTGAAATCGTTTCTTTTGAAAGTCTTCATTGGTTTTGTTTTATCTGTGCTCCCCCTCCCCCACCCCCGGACTATAAGTGACTATCTTGTGTGCCCCTTACATCTATCGTTGATGACAAAAGTTGCAGAACGGTTCTCTCCCGTTGTAGGCAACCCATCTGTAACAGTGGGCCTTAAAAAAATGGTGAATTTGCTAAGAAACCTTTTAGAAGGTCCGCTCTCAGCCTTCAAGCTTAGCCACCGTAGTCAGTTCTCAATTTGATGCAAAAGTCTGTGCTTCTGAAACTTCATAATTAAGGCTGACATGTACGTGCTGCTAGCAGCTCCACTACCGCCATCATCACCAACACCAACAACAACATGAAAACTAGTGTCCGCCTACAGGACAAAGCATAACGAAGTGATCTATATATCGACAGATGTCGGTATATTAAGGGAAACACCCACGAGGAAAAAAATGTGTGATTATGCACTGGATAAATATAAAACGAGAAATGTAAACTAACCAAGAAAACATTATAATAGGCTGTGAACAGCGTAAAATATATTACGAATGTGTCATGAATGATCTGTGAATATGTTGGGAATGTTTTCATGAAGTTATGAATGTGCCGTACAGATCGTAAAAACATGTTTGTGCAGGACGTGGATAATTTACGGTGAAAGTTTTGCCAAAGGTTGTCAAAACATGTCATCTTTCGTTAAAATCACGCCAACGCAACCTGAAAATATCACAAGTTCTGCACATAATGTGTTCTGTCACAGCAAACAAGGGCTTCATTTAACAATAGTTCCTGCCTGCAGACAGGACGGAGACTGCAAATGGCAACGTCGGTGCCAGTTTGATTCGTGAACCAAATCGTTCAGGGGCGCTAAGTACAGTGCAAAGGTCACGAGAGGTCAGCCCCGGGGAAAGATGTTCTACACCGACGTTTGTACCGATAACTTGTCGAGTGTTGTTCTGGAACGTCTAAAGTCAGATGTGACTACCACCTCATTGCTGCGACAAACTACCACATTATGTCAGCGATGTTCGCCCCATCTCCGACAAACAGAAAGAGGTACGCCCTAGCGCAGCATTTTCCAATTTAGGTGGGACACAAAAATAGGCTCGCTTGGGTTTGGGGGGGGGGGGGTCCTCAGGTAGGGTCGCGTGATAAGTTAAGGGAATCGGGAGTTTTGTTAGGTCCTACTACAAACAGTCCCGACTTTCTGACGATTCGATTTTTCGACCACGAGTACATCATAAAACAATTTCAGTGCAAATAGTAGGGCTTCTTATTGTATAATTTATAAGTATTTTAAATAAGAGTCTTGTCTTCTGTCTCGCCAGAACTGCGAGCCGTGCAGTCGATGCGGCGAAGATGATGTAGCACAGCATCGTATCGGCTTGGAAGCGGGTCATGGCGGCTTTTCTTTTTTTTCAAGCTCTGAATGAAGCTAACAACCGGGGGGGGGGGGTGTGCAATACTTCTTTACCAGACTCAGCCATCATGGCGACTATGGCGATCCCTATCCCTAACCCAGGCTAGGCCTGCTACTGGGGATACCAACAGACAGATGGTACAGGGTCTTGGTCAGCCAGGCTCGCCAGCCCTGATGCTAGCATGGGTAGCTTAGCTAACTGCCACATCGGACAGCGTCTTCGCCACCCCCCCCCCCCCCCCACTTTTAAGCGTACACAGTACTTATGTAATAAACAGCTACTTCTGTTAAAGTTTGTGGGCAAATTCTAAGGCCATTCTCTTTATTTTTGTGCCTTAAAACGTGCCATTAAGGTACTGCACGATCACCTCCATGAAATTCGCTTTACGTCCACTTCACTTTCCGACTTGGCCGTCAGAACGGAACCCCGTTGAAAGGCAAGTATTATCTGTATTTTATGTTTTCAAATCTAAATAAAGTAGCAACAGCCACACTGGCTTCATTGAAAGTTGTATTTCATAATACAGGGAAAAATACTGAATTATTCAGGAAGTGGCATTAAAAATAGTTTTTGTGATGGCAGTCAAAGTTACATCATGTTAAAAGCAAAGAAATAGTAGAAGTTACTTTTTGTTTTCGTTTTTTTTCTTTCATATATACCAGGGTTAAGCACGATGTATCCAGCACTGGCTTAAGGTCATGCTCAGAAAATGTAGAGTACCGTTGCCCTTACTAGACTTTCTACAGTCGAACCTTGTAGTACAACTGTATTAATTAGTGCTAGGAAGAACAGCCCCTGGTAGCCTTCATCAATGAGCAATTCCTTTCTACATCCTGATATTACTGGACCTTCTTTAGCAGTCCGTGCTGTGAAGCTCTTGAAAAAAAAAAAAACAAGACTGGGTTACAGTGATCTACTTGAACTCCTCAGTCAAAATCTTGGCTACAGTTCATGTGTGGACGCAAGACAATGTCTATTGTACTGTTGTTGGAATGTAGCTGCTCCAGATATCTGCTTCTAAAATGGGTGAGAGAATCTCAATGCAAAAAAAAAAGGCAATTTTGTGAAATTCACACAAAAATTCAAGATTACTTAAACTGAATTAAGCTTTCTATGATTCATTATAATCATTTATGTGTGTTGTTCATTTTTGTTCATGTCTTGCATACGATTTAGCATTTGTTTTATAGCTGAATCTACGTAAAAAAAATAACCATCCATCACATTCAAGATACTTAACTGTAGGTTTAATTTCTCTTTGATTTGTATAAATTTGATATCCTCGTGCATGTCTGATTATCTTAACTGTAGGTTTAATTTCACTTTGATTTGTCGCTACAAAGTCCAAAAAGAAGAAATGTCCCCAGGATTCAATGAAAAAAGGGGGGAGGGGGAGAGAATAATGGATCCACAGGTGACTATACGGAAACGACCATGCCCGCCCCAATTAATTTGAGTTCGGAACAGCGGATAGAGTATCCATGCACCTGTGGCAGGAAATTTAACACTCAACGTGGCATGAAGATACACAGAACGAAGAAGGGATGTGGTGGTTCCTTGCTGCCAAGTACCCAACAGTGCAATGTGACGCCAGTTTCAGGTAAGACATTAGAAGATCTCTCTCAGGATATAAACCACAGCACAGAGAATATTCAGGTTGAGTCGGGCAGCAGGGAAGCAATGCAGCCCTCCCACGAGACCAGAGACAAAATTAACTTCCCACTAGCAAGTGCCAAAAGCGTATGAGAAAACCTGGACACAGGATTATGCAAAGAATTGGACAAACAGCTGAGAGGGAAAAACCTTGAGCAAAAACTGGAAGCATTTGGTAACATCATATATCTTCACTGCCACAAAGAGTTTGGAACCAAACAGGCAAAAAGAGAGTCCAGAAGACAGAGGAAAATAGAAGCAATAAAACAGCAGAAGAACCATGCCTGGAAAATGTTCAAGAAGGCACATGAATCAGAAAAGGAAGGACTAAGCCAGGTTTGGCAGCATCTAAAATCCCACCACAATGCCTTTTGCAGAGCTGAAAGACTATGTAAAAGCAAAAGGGAACCAGATACGCAAGAGAGAAGTTATAAAGAGATCCCTTCGGGTTTGCCAAGCAGTTATTTGAACAGTCAAAATCAGGTACAGTGATGAAAGCAGGTGAGGATCATAGACAAAAGCAAGCTACTGGGGAAGTTCAAAATATGTTGCCTTCAGTTCATGCTGATTCCAAAATTGATGTGGTCACTACTCATTTACAAAGTAATTACCAGCACAGTAGAGGCAGTCGAAAGAAAGATAAATAAATCATTAAGAAAGTGGCTAGGCGTACAACCAGGATTAACTGATGTAGCACTGTACTGCAAGAAGAGCAGACTGCAGCTACCATTCAAATCTGTGGTAAAAAATACAAGGTAGGAAAGACAAGGCTTTCAATGATGCTACAAGAATCTACAGATCTGGTGGTACGAGAAGTGTAGCCAACACTTAAAACTGGACGAAAATGGAAAGTAAGTGAGGAAGTGACCACAGCCAGGGAAACGCAGGAGTTGAAAGTAGTAATAAGATACACCCAGACCAACAGAAGGGATTTGGTCATGATGAAATCAAATGGCGGTCAAAGGCCTCCTGCAAGGAGAGAAGGGATATGATCATCAGCGAAGTAAGGACTCCATAGCGGGTCCAGAAGGCAGTCCAACAGGCACAGCAAGGTCAGTGGACAATAGGAAGTCCTGCAGAGATCACTAACATTTGGAAAATGGCACCCTTGAGACTCAGCTTCATCATTAGAGCTACTTATGACCTTCTGCCTACAGGCTCCAACCTATACAAATGGGGTGTATCAGAAGACACAAAGTGCCCTCTCTGCAATGAAAGGCAAACACTGGAACATGTGCTGTCAGCATGCAGAGTATCATTAGGTCAAGGACGTTACACCTGGTGGCACAATAGAGTGCTGCAGGAACTAGTAGGCATTGTAGACAGGGAAAAAAGATAAAGCAAATAACAGCAAAAGAGTTGAGGTCCCACCTAAATACTTCATAGCTGTTGGTACAACATCAAATATTGAAATCAGGGACATTCCCTCACCATCACTGCTAGATGGTGGAAATGACTGGGATGTGATAGCGGACATACCAGGAAGAAGAGAATACCTGACAAGAACACACGAATGCGACTGGACATTGTGGTGTACTCCACAGAAAAACAGGAACTAATAATGATCAAGCGTACGGTTCCGTACGAAACAAGAATAGAGGAGCAACATCTATTCAAATGTGAGAAGTACAACGACCTGGTCAAGCAACTGAGGCAGGGGGCAGGAGTCAGGGCAAAAGTGATAGCTGTAGAAGTGGGAGCGAGAGGATTCATAGCAACATCAGCATACGACCTATGTAAGCAACTGGGCATAAAAGGACATGCAAGAGCAAAGAGCATTGAAAAGCCTTTCAGAAACAGCAGAAAAGGCCTTATGTTGCCTGTGGAGTATGTGAAACAAGCATTGAGAGCATAAACAATTCCGTTTGTCACAACCAATACCAAAAAAACAAAAACTGCTAAAGACGCACTTCAAAGCGCAGTGTGCCAACTGGAAGATCACGGGTTCAATCCCGGGAAGAAAAAAAAAGCAACAGCTCGCAAGAACTCTGGAAGTCATGACCCAGAGGACCCCCCCCCCCCCTTACCCCTTAGAGTGTCAGGAGTTTAATTGGGCCGAAACACTTGTCTAAGGGGGGAGGTACTTCCTCTGATGATCTGAAGGAGTTATGTTGTTCTGCTCTCTACAGTAGAGTTTCCTGCATGTATAAATTTGATATCCTCTTGCATGTCTGATTATCCTTACTATGATTCTCTTTCAGTCTAAAACAACACTGGCAGGGTTGGCAGATCTAGCACACCTCTGTGAATCAAAGCACAGAATGATATTTAGGTAAAAATCTAAATAAAATGAAAAGTAACACATTTATAATCCAATCCACTCTTTAAAATACAGAGCAACTTCCTTCCAGTTTCTTTCTACCAAAATTTCTCGTCAAAGTTTATTTTGGTAAAGCACAGAAACTAATTCAGGAGTCAGAGAGTTAACCAAAGCAGCCTTTTCTCACTTAATCTGGGGAGCTGGCATTTTACTGCTTGTGTATAAGAAAGAGAAGTGGATAGGCACATGCAATAATCTCAGCCTCAGAACTGAAGGAAAGAAGGCTTGGAAACTGTTAGATAATATGTCAGGAAAAAAAAAAAAACAAACCTTAAGCCAATGCGAATCTCTGGTCAAGTCCTCTCAAGTGACTCAGACAGTACTCTTAACAAATTCTTCGCTGCCACCAACAAATCCTCCAATGGGAAAGTACTTGACAAGGCGCTGGGAAAAGTTCTGAGAAGTAAAGAGAAATCTAGCTTGACAAACATTCAGTTTTTTTAGGAAAACTCTACCATCCATGAACTCCAGAGTGCTATGGGTAAGAGTAGCTGTCTATGTAGACTTCCAGCAAGCATATGACAGGGTCTGGCGGAAAGGCCTACTGTTAAAGATACAAAACATGGGCATACACAGAAAAATGTATCAAAGGGTTAAAAACTACCTGAGCGGTTCTAAGGACTGTTATTGCCGGAGGCGGGGTGGAGAATTCGATCTCCCCTCCAACGGCGTGCGTCTCAAACAGCCTCTGGCAGTCAAGTCCAGCTCCTGACCTTCCCGTGGCAGAACTGTTTAAACTGACAGGAGAAGGGGCGAGGGCGAATATCTGGGGCCTGAAAACCAGATACTTAGGGTAGATGAGTGGCACGTTTGGTAGCTCATCTACCGCTGTTGGCGAGATTCTTCAGCTGCCGTGCGTGGAGCGGTGCTCCTCCCGGCCAATGAAGAAAGGTGCAAATGGGGTTGCCGCGCAGCACCACTGCGGAAAAGGTGGTAGAAAGGATAAAGCGAAGCAAACAGTCAAATCATGGCACCTCTGGTCTGGAGGTCTGCCGCGTCCTGAGTGCAGTCATATCAGGTGAAATGCATGAACCGGCTTGTCCCAGAGGTTAAGGCACTGCTGGCGAGACCCTTCAAATGCCGCGCGTGGAGTGAAGCTCCTCCCAGTCAAGGAAGAAAGTGCAGAAAAGAAATAACGGTTGCTGTGCTGCGCCGACGTGAAAAGGTGGTGGAAAGGATCATGTGAAATTTAATCGGTGTGTCCAGTAGTATCGCTGCGAGAGCTACACATACCACGGCGCCTCTGCTCTAGAGGCCGGCCACGTCCGAAATACACCTACACTGGTGAAATATGCCTAAACCGGCACACACCAGGGGTGGAACTTGATGGCTAGACATGTCATGCCACCTCCGCTCTAGAGGTCGGTCACGCCTGATATACACCCATACTGGTGAATTTTGCCTAAACCGGCTCACACCAGGGGTGAAACTTGAAGGCTATGCATGTCACAGTACCTCTGCTCTAGAGGTCGGTCACGTCCCAAACACGCCCATACTGGGATAATATGCCTAAACTGGCTCAACCCAGGAGTGGAAGTCACTAGTGGCGAGGATTCGTCCTCCTGGACAAAAGCTCCATCCTGGTCACAACTAGGAAGGGTAGCGGCCACGACCACAAAATGCTGAAGTCGGAGACACTGGACCAGGGCAGTCTAGATAGGCAACCACCTCTCACCCGGCGGATATGTTTGCGTATCCTAATCACGCTGAGGTTTTCCGGTGAGAAAGTCCAACTCTGGACTGGATGGGCAACCACCTCTCAAAGGCGGTGATACACGGGTATCTCAAACCACGTCGAGGTTTTCCAGTGAGAAGGTCCAACTCTGGCCTGGGTGGGCTACTACCTCTCACCTAGCGGGGATGCACTGATATCCTAAACACGTCGAGGTCTTCCGGTGAGAAAGTCCAACTCTAGACTAAACTGGTGCAACGAAAACCACGGTGTCACGCAATCCCGCTTCTGAGACCCACCAAGAATACAGGCTCAAGCCCTGTGATACTCTGAACCTCTTGTGGTCCTCTCGGGGATCTCGTGTGGTCCTTTCGGGGACCACACCAGAGACCACGGGGCTTAATGAGGACCACAGACGTAAATTCAGTAGGATCACAGGGAGGTCTTGGTGATAGAAGTGAACGAAGAAGAAGAAGAAGAAGACTACCTGAGCAACAGGACCATATAAACTCAGGTCAATAATAGACTGTCAAACAAATGCACCCTGGAGGAAGGTCTGCCACAAGGTTCTGCTCTTAGCTGCACCTTGTTCATAATCTTTATAAATGACCTCCTTGACCTACTGAACACCTACAAAGCCATGTTTGCAGATGACCTTGTCATATGGACTAGTGGAACAGACCTGCAGTTGGCTGCTGAGAAACTTAATAGAGCCCTCCTCACCATATCAGCCTACTGCAACTTCTGGAAGTTGAAGATCAATGTTAGTAAAATTACATATACAGTCTTCACTCTTAGCAACAAACTAGCAAAGACTGAACTGAAAATAACTCTTGATGGTGCTCAAATCATGAAAGAAAAAAATCCAGCATACCTTGGTGTGAAACTAGGCATAAAACTGAATTTTAAAGAATTCATGGATGGACTAGCAGGAAAAGCATCCAAAAGACTAAACTTACTCAGTGACTTGCAAGTACATCCTAGGGTTCTGACAAAGCAACACTCAGACAACTGTACACAGGATATGTTAGATCTATAATAGATTACAACCTCCCCCTACAGGTCACAGGATCAAAGAGCTCTCGTACACAAGTAGACAGAATCCAAGCCGTTCATTTCATTTGTGGGGCAATGAGATCAGCACCCACAGCTGCATGTGACATTGATGCAAACATAGAACCATTAGATATAAGATGTGAAAAGTAAACCATTGAGGCAGTAGAAAGATATAAATGCATGCCCCCAGACCATCCTAACAGAATAGCGGTTGATAAATAGAAGCATAATAACAGACTGAAACTGAAAACTCCAGTGCACATAGCAGAACAGTTAAACACAAGGCACAAACTCCCTGAAGACAGAGAAGAACTTACAAAAGTACTGGACATCCCACCAAACACAAACTACACGCTGCTTTAAACTAACACCAGACTCAAGAACAAATTAGTGAACAAATCGTAAGATCCCAACATCCTAAAGCTGTGTGAACTAGAGACCATAGAATGCTATCCCAAGGACTGGATCCATGCATACACTGATGGGTCAGCATTCAAGGAAACAGACAATGCAGGATATGGAGTACTCATGTTTCAGACAAGACCACAAGACACATTTCTGCTCCTTGTGGATCTCACTTCTCCAATGATGATGCAGAGATGCAGGTAATATTAGCATCCCTGGCAGCCACCATCACCAAATACAAAAATGCTGCCTCTCACCAAAAAAACCTTGTTATTTTCTCAGACTCCCAGTCTGCTCTCCAGGCCCTTGAAAATTGAATACCAACAGCTGATCACATTACAACTGACATACTCAGTGCAATAAACCAACATCTCCTATGACATCAAGACCATCCTAGAGTGGATACCAGGGCACACAGATATCAGAGGAAATGAACGTGCTGACGGAATGGCAAAGAGTGGAGCCACCATGTCACAGCCCCACATCCCCACCAACATGAGAACAGCTAAACACATTATACACAACAACTGCAAGCAGCAGTGGATGGACAGCTGGGCCAGTAATCCAACTGGAAGATATCTATATACGCTCCTGCCAAAGCCTAACCCTGGAGACCACATCAACAGCTATGTCATAGAGACCAATGCACAATTTTCAGGTTGAGAACAGGACACGTAACCCTCAGTAAGCACTTACACAGAGTGACCGCTGACCACACACCATACTGCATGCACTGCAACAGACAAGAAGAAGAAATTGTTAAGCACCACCTGCTGGACTGCAATGCATTGAAGGACCTTTGGAAGAACCGGATACCACCAAACTCCTCAATCACCGACATTCTGTATGGAGATGTAGAACAGCTGAAGAGAACCTGTACGTTTCATTATCTGGCACAAGGGAGACAAGAGTGAAAACTTGTAAACCCGGAGATCGGAAAAGTCAAAGTCAAGATTGTTTGTGTATAAAGTATACAAAAACAAACAATTTTTTGTGGAGTGTTAAATCAGAAGTCCAGCTGCCAGGATGAAGTCCAGTCCTCTCCAGGTCCTCCCACCAGCCCCATAGCTTAAAAAAATCTACTTACCACTTGCAGCTGATTGCACTGCCTGGATTTACCATGACCAAATATGATGATCATCTTTCTTTCTTGTTTTGTTAGGTCATCTTTCTTTCTTGTTTTGTTTGATCATCTTTCTTTTTTGTTTTGTTTTTTGTTTGATCATCTTTCTTTCTTGTTTCATTTACAATCTCCTACAATTTTTTATTTTTCACCTTTAATCCAACTTTCAAATTCAAAGTTTCATTACGTTACTTGTTACGGCATTAAAAAAATGTCTTCTTTTTTCTTTTTAAAGTGACTTTTAAAAATGAATTTCATAAGCAAGAATGAAGCACCACAAGAACCATATGAAGTCCATGACGAGGTTATACAAAGGGAGAAAACAGAACACAAAAGAAAGCAATCACAATGGAAAAAAAAAACATAATATATAAGCAAATCTTCAAGGCAAACACCAAAAAAAAAAAAACAAACAAACCGGAATATAAGCAAACTTTTGTGGCAAAATACCAAGAAAAGGTTAGGATATAGAAAAAAAACCTCAGAATAAAAGCAAGCATGCAAGGCAGAAAGATCAGGATATAGATGATATGGGGAAAAAACCCAAAAAAACTCTCAAATTTGAACACTGATACATGCCTGACAGTATTTCTCACAAATGCAAGACCGGCACTAGAAGCTCTTCAGTGCCACAAACCATCAGACATTAAGGAAACCTTGCTGAAAAAAAAAAGTTCACAGCACAGAGTTCACCCTGCAGTGGTTTCAATCTCACTGTGGGATACCAGCCAACGAGAAAGCTGACCATCTGGTCAAATAGGGCACTGAAATGGAGTCATCAGTCACAAAGGTTACCTACAACCAGAAGAAATTTAACTGTAGAAAAGGGGGCCTAGCTCTGTAGCTGTAGAAAAGGGGGCCTAGCTCTGTAGCTGTAGAAAAGGGGGCCTAGCTCTGCAGCTGTAGAAAAGGGGGCCTAGCTCTGTAGCTGTAGAAAAGGGGGCCTAGCTCTGTAGCTGGTCCTGGGGAGTGGTTTCATTACACTCGGGACATGGCCAAACGTGTTCGGTCTCTAACATCAAGACTTTAGGGAGATGACTCCAATGTTGTGTTGACTGTGTGTTGCCCGTGATCTAGCATTTAGAAAAAAAAAGAAGAAAAACATGATAAAAACCTACAGGAAGCCATATGATAACTATCACATGCTGAACTGAAACAAACAAATCATTTTCCATCTCAGAACAGGACTTTAGCAACTCCAAAGTTTAAAGCTGTTATTTTCCTCTTTGTACATGTGCCCAGGCACCCCCAAACTGCGGAACACATCCTCCAAAACCGCACCAGCTATGAGACACTGTGGAGCAGTTACTGACCCAGCGAAACCATTCAAGAAGGTTCCATGCAGGAACTACAGAAAAAAAAAAAAAATTATCCAAGGGACAGAACTGCATATATATATATATATATATATATATATAGAGAGAGAGAGAGAACATGAAAAAGAAGTAGTAGTTGCGGGGTAGATACAGAAACTATACTTTTATTACTTTCAGCACTTAAAAATGAGAATAAAGTTAAAAATGAGAATAAAATTTTATGTCCTTTGTTTCTGACTATCATATATATATATATATGATATTAATCCTTTGACCACCAATTCTACAAAAGCTGGATAAAACAAATTTCTAAAACTCCTTGATAAATCCCTATAGTGAGGTCTCGTATCTCTTTGATTAACAATAAAAGCTGCCTAAATCACACAGACATGAGACAGCTGATCAGTTAACCTGTACACAAGAATGTGGCCTTGAATCAGAAATTCAGAAGATATAATCATCATCATCATTAGGTGCCGTGCCAACTGGTATTGGCTATTATGCTTCTCCAGAGTACACGATCCTTCATGCAGGCCATCAGTTCAGTTGGTGATCTCCTCTCACACCATCCTGTCAGACTGTCCAGTATCATTTCTTTTGGTCTTCCTCTTGATCTTCTTCCTTCTATTCTTCCTGTTGTTATAATATTTTCAATGCCCCCTCTTCTCATTGCATGTCTTGTGAAAGTACATTGTCTTTCTCTTATCTTTTTGACAGGATTTTTTTTGTGTCTCTCCAGCTCTTCTTATACACTCCTCATTAGTTATTTTTACTGTCCAGGGGATTCGCAACATTCTTCTAATAAACCACATTTTTGCTGCTTCCAATGATTTTTGTGCAGACCTACCCATTATCCATGATTCACTTCCATATAACAAGATAGGTTCAATATAGCATTTTTGAACTCATTTTCTAACATTCACTGATAAGGATGTGTTGCACAATACGTTTCTCATTCAAATGCAGTCTTTGCTTGGCCTATTCTTTTCCTAATTTCTGTTCTGCATTTCCCATCTGAAGTTATTATTGCCCCAAGGTATTTGAATTTCTGCACCTGCTTTAGAATAGTTCCGTTTAATTTTATACTGCATGCTGGTGGATTCTGTTTCTTAGATATAACCATAGTCTCTGTCTTTTTGATGTTTCAAGTAAGGCCTTTCTGTTCACTTCCTTTAGCGACTTCATTCAAGAGATTTTGCAGGTCTTGTTGGTTCTCAGCTATCAGTACTGTGTCGTCAGCATACAAAAGGTTGTTAATATTGTATCCTCCAATTTTTATGCCTAGTTCTGTGATAATCATTCTTAGAATATTCTTGCTGTACAGAGAAAAAAGGTATGGAGATAGTACACATCCTTGTCACACCCCATGTTTTATAGGTTGATATTTTCAACTCGAATTGCTGCTTCTTTCTGCCAGTATAGATGTTTTACAATCCTCAGGTCTTTGCCGTCTATATTGATGTCTTCAAGCATTTTAATAATTTCATTATGTTTCACCTTGTCGAATGCTTTGGTGTAATCAATGAAGCATAAGTAGAGATCTTTCTGTACTTCTAAAGCTCTTTCTGTTAGTGTTTGTAAAGTATAAATGGCATTGTGTGTTCCCTTTCCTTCAAAAAATCTAAACTGTTCATCTGTTATTTCCATTTTTATCTTTTTCCTTGTTCTTCTCATAATTATTCTCAGAAGTAGCTTCGTTATGTGACATGAGAGGCTGATAGTCCAGTGGTCCTCACATTCCTTTGCACCTGGTTTCTTTGGTAGTGCTATAAACATGGATTTAAGCAGGTCATTGGGCATATAACCACTGTTGTAAATGTCATTCAGTAACTTGGTTATTATTTTTATTCCTATCTTTCCTAGCGCCTCTATTTCTTCTATTGTTATATTATCAGGCCCAGTCACTTTTCCTTTCTTCACGTGTTTGATGGTATCTATGACTTCATCTTCAAGTATTGGTGGTCCATCATAGTTTTCAATATCTGGTTTTAATTCTGGTCTTTCTCCTCCATATAGCTCACTGATGTACTCTGTTCACTTGTGTCCACAATGTCTTTTTTTCCCATTAACATTTTACCTTCCTTTGATTTCAGGCAACCTGTGGTATATTTTATCTTCCTGTTCACTAATTCGTTTGTGCATGTTTTTGCTTTCTTTATTATGGGATTACTCTATTTGTCAGCACTGTTCATTTAACCACACTTCCTTTGCTTCTCTGCATTTGCCAGGAGATATCACTTTAAACATTTTTCTAAAAAGAATTCTATCATTTTTTTTTTTTTTTCAAATCTTCACAACATTTAACTTTTTGGCAACCTGGATGTTTGCTTTTTCTGGGGCAGATGAGACATTCATCATCCGGCCCTGTCGAAGAAAATCCAGTCAGCAACTTGGTATCAACGCACTTTATCTGACTGCTCAAGTTCTTCATGGTAAAAGAACTTTTCTTAACTGTATAAAAATAAAGAAAGCCACAAGAATATAGAGTATAATGTCTTGATATTTCAAGTTCTTACATAACTGGCTGCCAAGCGCAAAAGGTGAAATTCCTGTTTGCACGTCATTAAGTTATACTGGGGATACGCTATTATGCCTGTTATTTCCAAGATCATTGGCATATGAAGGTGTGATGCAGTCAGTAGTATTATGTCTGGTTGCATTTACCGTCCTAGATTTGTCTGGTATACAGGATTAGTTGACCGAGTGGCTAACTACTCAGTCAACCAGGCCACCAAGAGTTTAATCTTCCTATATCAAGAACTTTCATGGCTTCCCTCACTGAGGGAGAAGAGACAGAGGAAGACAGAGAGAGAAGTTATTAGATGGGCTGTCAGTGTGGCTAGGAAGAAAGTCACCAGCGGATCTCATAATCAACGCAAAAGACAGGGAATTGTGGAGAGAAATGATCGCCTAAGGCATGGCATTTAGATAGATATCAAGAATAGTTACGCATCCCACCTAAAACATTTCTAAGTAAACAGCTGGGACAAACCTACTTTAATGCTTCACAGCACTTCTATCTTGAACTGAACAATTACAAATCGGAAAAAAAAACCAATAAAAAAAAAGCAATACTCGCCTTTGTCACACACTCAAAAAAAAAAAAACCAGGCAAACACCAGAAAACCAAACAACAGAACATTTTTTATTCAAATAACAAACTCCCACTCACAAGACCCTCCTTCTCAGCCTACAGTAAGATTACCAAACACTGCCTTCCATGAGCCCAAACTATCACCATTTCTCATAATGCACCAAGTCGTTCCCCATTCCGGAGGTCAAGCAGTAAGACATGACAGTATCAATAAATGGCAGAGGACCGCAGATGTAAGCCTCGGTTTCTTGTTTGCCTAGAAAAGACAACGCCCACTCAATGTCTTGCTGCTGTATCCGCCTCCCTGAAAGTCATAGAAAAAAGTATGTAATAGTTTCATAAAATCCACATCAAAACACCTCACAGCGAACATTTCTGATATTAGCCATAACTTTAGGGGAGGGAGAAATCTGATGGAAAGGCAATGAGCCATGACTGGTTTGTGAACCATGCTCAGTTAGTGAAAAATGACAGGTCAGAGAAAAAAAAGTGACAGGTCAGCGAACCATGATCAGTCAATGACATATGAGTGGTCTGTGAATTATAAATGACAAAGACCCTACTTAACACTGCTGCTTACCAAAAAAAAAATCATGACGTTTTCCAAATCATCTTCTAAAATCTTGGTCTGATATCAAAACATGTGGACTTCATCAACAGTGAAAACAATAAGGGATGTTAATGCAGTGCTACTATGGTGTTGTCTCCATGTCTATTTTCCATGTGAAAAGAGGTCATACTTTCACCTACATTTTCAAAGATATGAAAGCCATATGTCCTGGTTGAGCCTCTGTTTCTGTCAACTCTGTTGAGAGAATCCTTGATCTTTCAGAGGACAGTTTTCACACAGCTAAGGCCATACTTGCACTGACTTTCACAAATGAAAGAACAGGACAAAAAAAAAAAACAAAGCACAGCCAAAGTATGGTACTTGCCTACAACATGGTCAGACCCTGGTACAAACTTTTGCGTGGTGTACATTTTAAGTTGCAAATTTCCATGACTTTCAGCGATCTGCATTATTTCCTTCTGAAAGAAGAATACAATCACAATATCTGAGCTTCAGTCCTTTATTATTTTTTTGCATTTTCCCATTTCAAACTCACGAAGAACTTCATGTATAAAAGACTGACTTTCTACTTTAGCGTCTGTTCGCATTTAATGCACTGACACTGAAGAGTAGCAAATACTCTGAAGCATCCCCGTTTGCTTAAATAAAAGAAAGAAGATATTTTCCAACTTCAGAAGCAACTCCTGACACAGGCAGGTGTGTGATACATACTCACTGTTACTGCTGGCTTGACTAAAACTAAGCAGAAATTATTTTACAACCCATTCCCTTCACATGAGATGGCAGTACGCCATCAGATGTGCTGCAACCCTCTTAACATCTTAATCATGATTAAACACTGTAACTCAAAATGAAATATTTCATTACTTGTCTGGATGAAAAAGTCCATATTTGAAACTTATATGATGAAAAATAATCTTAAATTCAAATACTTAACTGATATTTGTAAAGGGTTAATTTGTAAGGTGTTAATTTGTACAACATTAATTTGATTCTTACTCACACTTTTAGTTATTTATGTTGCAATAAAAGTTGTAAACTGAATTTCCTTCCAGCAAAATGATCAGAAGCTGGAGACATCTTACAGAATGATTCATACATTAGAGACTTCAAGTATTCACTCATTCTAGCAAACCCACACATCAATGAGTGCAAATGTTCACCCTAAGAAATTCAAACTCTCACATTAATGAATGCAAGCTAACAAACCCACAAATAAATGAGTGCAAACATTCACCCTAGTTTCTTATTTTTCATTATTCACCCAGACATCAACACCAATCTTTCTCACAAATATGGCAGTTCATCTCAGATTTTCAGCATCAGGGTAGAGCTTCTCTTGGGCAGACGAAGGGCAGAATGTAAGATGGGCCTGTGTGGCCACTTCTTTACCCTTTAAAAATAAAGCTCATTCATTCATTCATTCCTGTAGGAGGCTGGAGTCTGGCCAAGTCCTTTGATTGAGCTGTGTAGCTAGCAACTCTATTCACTCTAGAAAACTCTCACATTAGTGAGTGCAAGTATTCTCTACCAAATCCACACATTAATAAGTGAAAAAGTTCACCCTATCAATCTCTGACAGTAGTGAATGCAAGTGTTCAGTTAAGCAATCCTACATTTCAGCAAAAGCTGGCACTCAGACTAGCTAATCCACCCATCAAGAATGTATTCAAATCTAACGCACACACACATCAGCAAACGCAAACAAACAAACAAAAAAAATAGTTCAGAAGCTTATCCAAGGATAGTTTCACCACAACACACCTGAAATATAAGCTCCTCTCTGGTTTTTGCACTATACAACAGAGACACCTTCCTGCCAATGGCTGTTGCACCATCTCCGCTGGGTCCAACCTTGCTTGAATGAAGAAGCAAAGCGTGCCTCAGGATGCTATACAGAGGATTTATACCCACACCACCAGCAACCAGGAGGAGGTTTCTATCCATCTTGCCAGGTTTGGGATCATAAAAAAAATCTCCACCAACCCTGAGCTTCACTATGTCCCCAATCTGGCACTGAACATGACAAGAGTAATGGAACAATGTGACAGTAGAATACAATTTCTGACATGAAAGAACTGAAAACTTACTACATACAAACAGGCTCGACTAAATATCTCACATGAACTTATTCGTGCACATACAAAATAAAGTAAAATCCTTGTTTCATCCATTAATTAGGGATATGGTGTTAGGTCCGTATATCCAAGATCATCAGACATGAAAGTGTGATGTGGTCAGTATCACGCCTGGCAACATACACTACAGCTAGGATAAAAGGTATGATACATAAATAAATTATGTGGTCATGTAGATTAAGATGAATGAAGCAATACATGGGGCATGAAAGAGTGATGTTGAAATGGTGGGCAGTTCCAAGCTTTTTTAAAGAATAACATCTGGTGGTGATGGGGAAAAAGAAGAGAGAGTGAGGCCAGAAGAAAAAATCTCAAGGGATCAAACATGTTGTGTGGAAAAACAAACAGCACTTGAGTTATTCAGAAACACCAAGGATCACATAAGATTGAGAAGCATGATTGTCATATAAGATTGAGAAGTGTGATTGTCATATAAGATTGAGAAGCCTGATTGTCATATAAGATTTAGAAACCTGATTGTCATATAAGGTTGAGAAGCATGATTAGATTGAGAAGTGTGATTGTCACATAAGACTGAGAACCATGATCATCAGTCCTATCTAGCATGACAAGTAGTGAATGAATAAATGAATGAATACCTTATACATACTTTTTCAACTAATCACATGTATATAATAGTAATCGCTTGGTCTACTGGTGGTACGGGCTTCAAGTCCCAACAGTGGGGATTTCTTCTAGTACCCCTACACCCAGAAGACCCCGTGGTCCACCCAGCATAAAAAAACAGGTACTAGAGAAACCTGGGAAGGTAAATGTGGCCTAGCATGGTACTGACCACATCACACTTTCATATGCTTATGGTCTTGGAAATATGGGCCTAACATGTATCCCCAATATGCTTTAATGGCATGGAAATGGGGACTTTACCTTTGATATAATAGTAATAATGACATGTATTCTGTATTGAAGGACATATTTCAGTATAACTGGAGTCAAAGCTAAAACAAATATGGAATAAAATAAATATATCCATTAATAAAACAACCAGAAGTTCCATAAAAAGCACATTAATAATTAGTCTCATCATAATTATGGGAAGTGCAGTTATGGTTTACTATACTATTATGCTCAGTAGAATACTATATGTGTATATTGTTCATGTGCTCATGTGATGAGTTTGACAAGTGAGTCACTATACAGCATGAAATAAGAATTTTTTAAAAAAATCCCCAAATTTATTTCCCGTATCTGCCTGTAGATTTATTCCTACTTTTTAAGTAGTACACTTGCATGTTAACCTGATGATCATGTCTGCATGATCGTAAAAGATGTTTAAAAAAGTTCGTGCCTCTACAGCGATTTGAACTTATGATAAAACAAAATCAGCATGACACATTTTACAGGCTGGCTAGGCTACCAATAGATCTGGAGTCTGATAAAGTCTCAAAGAAGCCACAGACAAACTAAAGATCCAATATTAATTAAAACAGCAAGCACTCACAAAGGGCTGCATAACCTTGGAACATGTCCAGCATACACTGTCACATACTTTCCTGCACAACACTGCACTGATTATTATGATTATTATTATTATTAATTATGTGCTATGCTGGACAGCATTGATGATCGTGCTTCTCAGTCTTGTGCAGCCCAAGGTATTTCTGATTAGTTCAACTGCTTTTCTTTTCCCATGCCACCTGGTCTGTCCACTGAGGTCTGTCCACTGAGGTATATTTCTCATGGCCTTCCTCTCTTCCTTTTTGCCTTGAATTTTCCAGTCATTGCTGGGTTCTCCAACTTTTCACTGTACTGAATCTACCAAAAATCTTCCCTCAAAATTTAGTCACTTGATGAGTTTAACTTTAAAAAAACAAAAAGAATTTCTGGAAATCAGTGATCATATTTCCAACAGTTTCTACAAGCCTGAAAAATTTTCAGTGTTTCATCATGAGGATAAACAACTAACATTTGGCAGATAGGCTTGCCGGATAGGCTAAAATGAATGGCAGGCTGAGAATGGACAAGAGTGACACTGCCACAGCTGTATTTTATAGATGTGGGAAAATGAAGAACTGGAATGGAAGAACAATGTATTATTTGGCAACTGCTGGAGCTTGGACAAATTAAAGGTCCTGGCAGGAAATATGAAATGTGGGGCAGAAAATGCATCGTAAAGAACCAACACTTGATGGGAACTATTAGCAAACACACTATTGGATGGATGCTGCGGCAAGCAGCAGAGCATGTATGGGACTGTCCTAAATGCAATGATGCCAGAGTTTGATTCTGAACTTTTGAACTGTTGAATTAAGGTGTCATGAATTTTCATAGTTTATCTCAGTATGTCTATGTGACCGGTTATAAGAACTTTCTGTTCAAGCCAAACAAGTCATTGTAAATAGAAAGTAGAAACTATTGTGAATATAAGGACGTAAGTTGGACACCTGTGAATATAAGAACATAAGTTAGAAACTACTGTGAATATAAGAACATAAGTTTTCACTGGATATTGATTAACTACTCAATCAATGGCCAGCACACCTTATGGTGTCTTGCAGGTCAACAATGAACTCTCCCCAAACCTCACACTCTACAGCCAACTTTCCAATAGTGCCCTTGTAGTGCTGCACACGCTCCATCTCAGTTTAACTCATAGACTGCTATCCTCGCTATAGCGAGGTTTGTTTTGTTGCAGCGTAAAACCAGTGTAACTTTTAATTGTACATGATTTATCTGCGCATGTCTGGTGACCTTTCATAGTTCAATCAAAAGCATGGCTAACAACCGAGTGAAATCGATGTTTTTAATCGAAAAATTTAAATATTTATTGTGATTTTTTAGGCATAAGGACATGTCCTATGACCAGACCACTGTTCCTGAATGTACCCCAAGTACATCTAGACCTATTAAATGGACTGGAGAAGTAGTTAGATGGTTATTTCAGACATTATTTTTGTAATACGAGATCGGACGAAAATTTAAGTAGATCTGGAAATCGCCGATGGTAAACACTGTACATCTAGGCATCGCCGATGGTAAGCACTACACAATTATCAGCTAAAATCATCACATTACTTCTTTTTTCCTAAAAAAACTCTTCATTTATGATATCTTCTTACATTTACAGCCATTTTCATACATAATATGTATAAAGTGGAAATACTCTGTACATTCACTTTTACAACTATACCCCATATACATATCAAGACCCGCGCTTTTTGTGTGGCAGCAGATGGGAACGTCCGCGGTTTTTTTCTGTGGCACGGGAAGAGTTAAACAATTGTTCACCAGGCTATCCTCGTTTGATACATCACCAGACTATCCTTGTTTGATACGTCACCAGGCTATCCTTGTTTGATACATCACCAGGCTATCCTTGTTCGACACGTCACTGGTTTTGATACATCACCAGGCTATCATTGTTTGATGTGTCACCAGTTTTGATACATCACCAGGCTATCATTGCTTGATACATCACCAGACTATCCTTGTTTGATACATCACCAGGCTATCATTGTTTGATACATTACCAGGCTATCCTTGTTTGATACATCACCAGGCTATCCTTGTTTGATACATCACCAGGCTATCCTTGTTTGATACATCACCAGGCTATCATTGTTTGATACATCACCAGTTTTGATACATCAGGCAATCCTTGTTTGATACATCACCAGACTATCATTATTTGATGCGTCACCACATCACCAGGCAATCCTTGTTTGATACATCACCAGGTTATCCTTGTTTGATATATCTTCCATTTTCCATTCATGTCAAGAATATACGGTTCAAGAGTTAGTCCAAAACTTAATTATTTAATATTATGGCACCTTAGATACAGGGTGTCTTAACAGTGAAGTGATCAGTGCACTAGTCTCTCATGATGAAGGTCAGGGGTTTGAATCTGGCTGGGGAGGTATAGGTGGCTAGATGTGATGCTGTATGAAAATCACAGTCAAATTATATTGGTTCCAATCTTTTTCATTACAAAAATAGTGAAAAAGAGAGAGAGAGAGTGGGAGGGAGGGTGAGAAAGAGAGGGGGAGGGAGAGAGAGAGGGAGGGAGGGTGAGAGGGGGAGGGAGGGAGAGAGAGGGGGAGGGAGGGTGAGAGGGGGAGAGAGAGAGGGAAGGAGAGAGGGAGGGAGGGTGAGAGAGAGAGGGAGGGAGGGTGAGAGAGAGAGAGGGTGAGAGAGAGAGAGGGTGAGAGAGAGAGAGGGTGAGAGAGGGAGAGAGAGAGACACCATCGGATCCTTAACTACATCTTTAAGCTGATTTTTATCATCATCATCTTCATCATTATATTCTAAAAAACATCCTCAAGTTGATCCTATCATCATCAGGTCCTAAACCACATACTCAAGTTCATCCTTATCAACATCATATCCTTGACCACATCCTCAAGTTCATCCTTATCAACATCATGTAGAATCAGGTTGTGTATTTAAAAAAACAAACAAACAAATCAGTGGTGAGAAGTTTGAATAAACAGAAATCAGTAACTCTCATATCACAGTATTTCCTACCCTCCCCATATTCTGTCTCTGTGACTCTCACTGGACTGACTGCATTGAATGACTGAATTCAGACTGAAAGTGCAGTAAGGGAAATTCATTCATTCATTCATTCATTTGCATGTCCCTTGTGGAACTGTGCCTCCCAAACAGCACTCTTGTAGGCCTCTCGGTTGTGAGCAAGATGGCCTGCTGCTGATGCATCTATTTGCAGATCATCAACAATGTCTTGCAGCCATCTTCGCTTTGGTCTTCCTCTCTTTCCTTTTCCCATTATGTACCCTCCCAAGACGGTCGTCTCTAGATTATCATGACGTTTAATGGTCCAAAATATTTAAGTTTTCTCTCTTTAATTCTCTTTACTAAGGGAAATAACTGAGAATAAACATATAAGGCCTATCTGTAATGTCAAAAATGATGTGAGAAATAATGTAAAATATGACTTCAAGCAAGACACCACAAGGTGTACTGGGCACTGGCTGCTTAGCAGGTCAATGTCCAAGGAACTGGACGAAAGATTATGTCCTTATATTCATAATAACTTCTACAATCTATTTACAATGACTTATTGGACTTAACACAAAAAAGTTCTGACAAGTGGTCACACACAGACTTTATGATTCAGTCAGTCAGTCATTTGCATATCCATTGCGGAATTTTGCCTCCCTAACAGCTCTCCTGTAGGCCTCTCGGTTGTGAGCAAGATGGCCTGCTACTGAAGTAAAACATGAAAACATCCTATCACTTCTGTCATACTAAAGCCTTTCTGTCACATGTTTGGATGAAATCTTACTACATTGGTACTCAACATTTTTAGGACCCATGCAACCTTTTCACCATATGTCAGAATGCCATTCTCCACCTTAGTTGATCCATTCCAGATAATATATATATAATATTCCAACAGTCTGAGTCTATCAATCTGTGATTCAAATTCTCTCACCCCCACACACACACACAATTCTCCACTGGCTAAGAACCACTGTTCCCTCTAAGCTGCATGGCAACATATACTACACACAAAATTTTTGGAGTTGTGCGAAAAGAAAAATGAAACTGCTACTTTTATTTTCCAGTTTCCAGATACTACTCTGTGCTATAATTGCAATCAAGAAAAATACAATGATGGTATATGTTTTTCCTTTACTGTTTCTTTCTTGAGATATGACTTTCGGATCAGATGTTTCAACTGGTCTTTTATCACGTAGTTTCGGTAATACTGTACTGTGGCAGAATTGTGTTGAGGCATGTGGGCACACAGAGAATAGAGGGTAATTAAAATAAATGGGCAGGTGAATTTCCACTGCGTCGTGGAAAAGGAGAATGTCTTTTGAGCTGCTCAGGTATGCAAATTGATCTTGGTAACTAACACCAGACGTCATGACTACCAACATTAGAGCCGTCCTGTTTTTTTTTTTTTAAATAGCAGTAGATTTACTATCTCTGTGGACAGTAATCCCTGGGATTATGTTTCAATGAACCCAAAGTAAGTTGAATATGATAGGATAAGCAACTATGCAAATAAATAACTATTGTCACTGAAGGAGTAAACTAAGAAATCATCATTGCAATTAACTAAATCCCACTAACTGAAAAGTACAGCAGGTTTATCCTGTTATTAAATATACAGGCCTTTAAAGTGTATACATACATACATACATACATATATATATATATATATATATATATATATATATGTTACTATGCATATTTGCACACACAATATTTTTTTGCACATGAGCTGAACATTTTGCACATAGACCACAAATCCTTAGAGGGAATATTGCTAAGAACAAGTATCTTATACCACATATTTTAAGTCTTACACCTCATTTAAATTGTAAATCACATATCTGGACTAATTCCTATATCACTATATGTTTTGACTAAATCTTATACCATACATTTGGACTAAATCTTGAATCAAAGTTCGTGATATCATTGCTAAAAAATGCCATGATTTCAGTTTCAAGATACTCTGCTTTCTAAAGATGCTTATATAATGACAATAAAACCAAACTGCGAAGGCTTTCCTCATGAACCAGGGAGAACTCTCTAGTGATATGCAGTTCCAGACTTCCAATTATGCTCCAACATATTGAGCACTATGTCAATCCTGTGGCATCACATTAATCCCTAACTTGGGCATTATGTCAATCCTGTGGCATCACATTAATCCCTAACTTGGGCACTATGTCAATCCTGTGGCATCACATTAATCCCTAACTTGGGCACTATGTCAGCCCCTATATCTGGGCACCATGCCTCCTCCATCACCAATATTCTGTATGGAGATTCAGAGCAGCTGAAAAAGACTTGAACATTCCATTATCTGGCAAGAGTGAAAATTCGTAAACTTGGGGATCGGAAAAATCAAAGTCAAGTTTGGGTGCCATGTCAATTCAGTGTTCAACATCAAGCCCTCCATTTTGCACCATTACAACACAGCTTGTTACTATTAACAGACATTTTACGAAAACAAAATATAAAAAAAGAACCACGTACACCCACACAAACAGGGCCTGATGATAGTCAACAAACCTTGGTATGCACCCAGTTTGCAGGTGGATGATTTGACAACTTCACTGCCAGATGGAGAACACCTGTTCTCACTAGAAGATCTGGAGGAGAACACATGGAGAATCCACCAACAATCTTCAGTCCAGGGATAAACATGTCCACCCTCAAAGAAAAACATCGGTACATAAGGGATAATTAAAAACATTGGCAAGAAGAGGAAACAAAACAATTTTCAATTTTTTTTTCTATTTCTTATTTATTCCTTGTTGTCTTCTTATTTATTTAAAAAATTGTTTTGAATAATTTCTTAGTGCTTTTTAAAAATTTATTGTTTTTTTTTCTTCCTTTTTTTAAAACTTATTTGCTCTAGCATGGTCTTTTGTTGTTTGTGAATATCTATTTAGATCTCAGTGTACAGAACTGTGCACTCTCCAATTTCAGAGATATTTCTAACACAAGTATCAGGCACTCATTTTTACACTTGGGCTGACTGGAATGTGACTAGTTGACTGGAATATGACAAGTTATTTAGGATATGACAGGCTGATTGGAATATGACAAGTTAAGGATATGACAGGTTAACTGGAATGTTACTGCTTGACTGGAATATGAAGAGCTGACTGGAGTACGATAGCTCTGGAGTCTACAACAAACCACTAGCTTCACATGGAAGACTATTACTCATTAAAATTATATAAAATGTTAAAACTATTTAAAACAAAAGTAGGAACAGCTTTATTAATTAACTGTTCCCACTTTTGTTTTAAATAGTCTTTACTTTTTGAAATCACGGCTTTACCGCAGTGACTTTTTGTATACAGTCAAACCCACTTAATATCACATCACTTTATGTCACAACCCAGATATTGTAACATAAATTTGTATCCCCAGCCAGCTTCCATAAGTAATTAATGGACTTTGCTCCGGTTAATGTCACTCCGCTTATTGCCACAAATTGGTTAATGTCATCATATTTTTGTACCCGGAGGAGTTAAAGACTCCGCTTTGTATCACAAACTGGGCGAGTCCAAGCTATAAATATCTCACAAAGTGTTATTAGCTTCACGACTCATCAAAGAAGTGGGTGGCCGATTGATCACTGAGTACGTGCTGCATCAACCTTTTGATCATGTGGGCATCAAAACTCAGGTGGTGTGAATGAAGGGCTTACCACGGCCACCCTTTCATGATTAGAATGTGGGTTCTTTTGGTAACTGGCTCCTTTATCAAGATGTGGGTGGTGTTAAGTTGGCAATGCAAGCTGACAGGTGGTCAGTCTCGAACAGCGTACTGTGAATCATATAGCCGGAAACTTCTCTCTGGTTCTTGTTGTGACAGATAATGGCTACTAAACGCAGACATGTTGATCTGGATTTGAGCACTAAAATTGATATTCTGAAGCAAGCTGATGAAAAAGTTATGGGAAAGGACATAGTCGATAAATTTGAAATTGACGTTTCAGTTGTGTCGAAACTTGTTAAAAATTAAATGAGACTTTCACCCGTCTTTAGTTAGGTCAAACTGTAAGCGAAGGCGTGAGTTCTTACATGGATATTGAGTGTGCTCTGCTGAAATGGTTCAAGCAGACATGTTCTGCACAGTTGCCTGTGTGCGGTTCTATGTTGGTGGAAATTGTCGAATGCTTTGCGAAAGAAATGGATATGCCTGACTGGAAGTGTGATAACTGCTTTCTTGAGCACTTTAAGAAACGCCACAACGTAACATTTAAGGTCGCTTCAGGTGAACCAGCCTGAGTTAGTGCTGATGTTGTTAATGATTGCATTTCTCGTTTGTCAAAAATTTTGGATGCGTACAGCCAAGATGACATTTTTAACATGGAAGAAATAGGTGTGTTTTATAAACTGCTACCAACCAAATAGAAATTTGTGCTTTTGTGATGAGAAGTGCCACGGTGGGAAATGTGTTAAAGATCACTAAACAGCTGTCGTGTGCTGTAACTGAGAAGACTCACCTCCTTGTTATCAGAAAGTCACAAAATTCACGGTGTTTCAAGAACATAAAGAGCCTGCTCATCACTTACAAGGCCAGTCAGCATGCTTGAATGACAAGTGAACTGTATGAGGACTGTGTCATTTTTTTCGACAACAAAATGAACCGAATGAACAGAAAAGTTTTGTTGTTTGTTGATAACTGTTTGGCACACACTGACGTCACCAATCTGATGGCTACAAAGATTGTTTTCCTGCCACCTAACACAACCAGTGTGCTGCAGCCGAGTGATCAAGGTATCATCTATGCCTTAAAGCATAAGTATAGAAAGTGAATAGTGTGTCATGTTCTGCATGTTGTAGAACATAAATGTGTCGCAGAGATCGACATCAAGATAGCAATTAATTTTATACATGCTGCATGGAATAGCGTCAGTCAGTCAATGATTAAAGTTGCATTATCCCAGTTAACACCCTTGTAATGGACCCCGGTTAATGTCAACTCCACTTAATGTCACCACATTTTGATGGTCCTGATGATGTGACATTAAGGGGGTTTGACTGTATTTATATATTTAGTTTTACTTTTACTAATAAGTATAAACTATCCATGTGCCACTTTATTAGTACTAAGTTCAGAGCTCATGCAAAAGATTCTTTTGAGAGATTGATTGACTGATTGATCTTTATTTCACAAGGGTTAAGAATTGGGCACGCAGGCCCGTCTGACATTCTGCCCTTTATCATACAACTTTCACTTTGTTCCAGACATTCTACAAATATGAGAGAGAGAGAGAGAGAGAGAGAGAGGGAGTGTGAGTGATGGAGGGAGGGAAGGAAGGAGGGAGGAGGGAGGAGGGAGGGAGAGTGGGAGGGAGGGAGGACGGACAGAGGGAGGGACAGAGAGAAAGAGTAGATTTGCAAGCATAATTAAAATTTGCCTCAGAAAATGAGTATCACATACCACTGACCAGCCTTGAAAGAGAACTGTTCATCTTTAACATGAAGATGGAGTCTCTTCACAGTCACTGACAGGTTGTCAATCTTCTTCACTTCTGCTTCAGAAATTATCTGCAACAAATGCCACATCAAACTACAACTTCCAAGGCAGTGTTGTTTGTATGACAAGAAATCTCAATTAAATGATATCTGTTGAGACAATTATATGTTCAAACACCAAAACAGAAGTAATACAAGCCAAGTACATCACAATAACTGTTAAAATTCCAGGCACTGGTGCTGATGAAAATGCTTCGAACTGTGATTTCATAGAAGATGACTAAATACAGAAGATTACTATAAACAGTTGAAGTAGACATTTAGCTAGTTTTTTTTCCATGCTTATACAAATGTTTAAAATGAAATAACAATATTATTATCTCCAAATATCAATTAAAGCTCTCAAGTCTTGGCTCTAAGATTCCAGCTGTGAATCCAAGTCCCCCCCCCCCACCCAAACATTGTGTTATATAGCCACCTCCATGGGAACAACTGTGTTAAGGACACACTTATCTTAACATAGTCTTTGTGAAACAGGGAATATAGATGTGTTTGTTTTAAAACTTTGACCTACTTCTGTAGCCCTGAAACCTGTAGCAATCAACACTAACTCTAACTGCTATTTCTGTAAAATGTACTGTATGGATGGTGGATGGATGGAGATGCTGGCAGGGATGAGGAAAGTCTAATGTGAAACCAGTGAATCCAGGACATAACAAGCCTATGGGTTTCTACAACAATGGCTATCAGAATTTTGTAAACAAAACAGAGCCAGCAGACTATAGGTGGCCAGGAATGGATATCGCTGAAGCACTCACTGGATTCCTCATCCCAAAGTCAGAGTGTCTCTGTGGAACTATTTCAAAGACATTGGGCCTGACATGGTGAAGGGGCTTAATTACAGCCACCAGAGGCTGAAAAACAAAGTTTTAGCCAGGCCTGCCTACACCACTGTCTTCATGGCAGTCCGAGCAAGACCACAGTCTGCCCTAGTAAGGAAAGGTGCTGAAGTCAGAGGTACCCAGCCAAAGGTGCATCACAAAACTCAGGGTATCATGCATTATTGCTAAAAATGCATACGAAGAAGAATAAGATACAGCCATTGTTACTGGGTGTAATAAAAGAGTTTATGAAAGAAAACCTGAGGTTGTGAAAGTAAAATCCAAATTACAAACGATAAGAAAGAAACTGCAGCACTGCTGGGTATGAACAAAGAATGAAGTCACTGTGACAACAGACAAAGGACACTCTGTCAAACAATACTCCCAACTTCTCTGGTGCTTCTATGAGCTGCTGAGGTACATCATTCTATGAGCTGCTGAGGTACATTATTCTATGAGCTGCTGAGGTACATCATTCTATGAGCTGCTGAGGTACATCATTCTATGAGCTGCTGAGGTACATCATTCTATGAGCTGCTGAGGTACATCATTCTATGAGCTGCTGAGGTACATCATTCTATGAGCTGCTGAGGTACATCATTCTATGAGCTGCTGAGGTACATCATTCTGCTGCAGTGTACCCTGGTAAGAAGCATGCTTCTTGGGTTCATACCATGAATTGCTGTCTTTTTTCTCAGCTTCATCAACGCTGTTTTCAAGGTTCTTCAATTGGGTGTCTGAAAGCCAAGATGAATAATCTGATGTGATATTTTCACACTATTTACCCACTCCCATGTCAACACAATGCTTTGCTCTAATATCTTCCCAAAGTCAGCTGCAAAAGAATTCAAATTTGCAGCTACATTTAGAAATGCCTTTTTTTTTTCACTTTCTAGTTATTACTTCAAGTAAATTATAACAAAAAAACAGTGACGAAAAAAACAAAACAAACCATAGGTCACATGATTACACTTCACAGCTCCAGGAATATTCACCTCTTGCCTAGTTTTGGCTGCGGTCCTGATCAAATGCTCTGTTTGTGAAGCCATTTTCCTGATCAAACTACAAGATCTTTGAGAAAGAGAAACAGAGAAAAAAAACAAAAGCAATACCAGTTTAATACTCAGGATTTTCTGTAGCTGTACATCTAAAACCTGGACTTGGGAAGTTCTAAGTTGTGGAAACATAAGCAGTTTTGAGTGGAGTTAAAAGTTGGTAGAAATGTGCCATTGATGATGGAGTCAGGTGAAGAAAAGCACACGATCCAGAGTCTGGAGCAATCTGGGTGGTGTCAGAGTCAGTCAAAAAGTTTATTTTATAAACAAATCATGAGTCAGAAAGTAGGATAAAAATAGATAAGTCCCAGCCAAATATTTGGCATTTCTACTTCACGTCCCTGTCTAAAACTAATTATGGATAAAAGATATTTCTCCACGTCAAATGTTCATGTTCTAATGCCTAGAACTGAGGGTTTTTCTCCTTCAGTCATGATGGCTATGATAATGACAGCAGGTTTTTATCATTTCTCATGGTATACACAAGGAAAAGGTTGAAAACCCTCCTGGGAATGCTATAAGGCCAGATAATTTAGTAGGATGCACCAGAACTATGTAGCTGGCATGTCAAACCTTTGACTAATGTTCTAGCTTGACTCCATAATGTCTACTATGTTTGACTCCATCCAAAACTGGTGCCTAATCTTAAGCCCTCCATTATCATACTGTTTGATTACTTAGTCCTCCATAAATGATGTAATCCTACTGACTCTCACAGCCCTAAGATCCACGCCAACATGGATCAGGAAGATCCCTATGTCACAGTGACACAACCTGCTTCCATGAAACACCCTGAGGTAGAGTCTTGACTGACCATTGTTTGTAAGGATCTGAGTGGCCATTTCTGTTTCCAAATGTTCTAGTCACAGAAGATTTACAGAAGAAAACAAAGAAGCACAAATGGGAGCGCATGAAAGCATCATCATCATCATCATCATGTGCTGTGCCGACTGGCGTTGGCTATTATGCTTCTCCAGAGTATCCGATCCTTCATGCCCTTGTTTTATAGGTTGATATTTTCCAGTTCTATTTTCAACTCGAACTGCTGCTTCTTGCTGCCAGTATAGATGTTTTACAATCCTCAGGTCTTTGCCATCTATATTGATGTCTTCAAGCATTTTATGAAAGCACAACACAGGAAAAAAAAACCCAAGGAAATTCTTGTGGATGTTATCCACTTGAACTGCTTAAGCTGAGCAGAAACTTGACACTGAAAGATATAAAATATGAATTACAAGAAGCATAACTGAGCATAAGCCCTGCATGAAGCCAGATAAAATAATTATTTAGCCTGTGACAAATAATAATCAAGACAACAAATGAATAACAAAGACACTTTCTTCCCATTTCTCAAATGCAGTACTCATAAAAGGCTGAATGTGGCAGTGGTCAATGAACTAGACTTGACTGCCTGTATCAGAGTTAACAAACAAAAGCTGACCAAGACACTACTCTGCTTTCTAGTAGTACCTCCCGGAAGCAGACAATAACTTTGCCAAATAAACAGGGCTGGAATGGGAAGAAAAAACAGATCCTAAAAAATAAGCCACATTGAGGATATACATATTAGGCCCAAAGGTACAGGCATTCATAGCCTAGCTGCAAACTATGAAGCAATGGCTTTCGAACACTATCGCTTTCGAACACAATGGCTTTCAAACACAGAAGAAGATATTTACGATATAAGATGATAAAAAAAACTCTCCCATTACCTCTTTATGAATCTTGAATACAAACTCATCCTTCAGTAAAGTGAGTTCATCTGTGCTGATGACATGATCTTTTGTAGAATCAATATGACACTGTGATATCGGCAGAAATTAATATGAATATGAATGAGAGAATAATTTTACGTGAAAATAAAGTCATCTAAACAGTAATAGGCAACTCAGGAACCCATATCTCATTGCTGTCAAATAATCTTCTGAGGTCTATTACTTTGCTGTTTCCTGTTTGTAAAAAAATGGTATCTCAAATCATCGATACATCACTTTCCCAGTTTCCTAAAGTTCTCCAGTAAATCAATGTATTTTTCTTCTTCATATAAAATTAGGAGTTACTTTTAATGGTATATCTTCATAGCTTTTCTCTTCATTTCATAATTAACCTTATTGTGCATTTTTCTGTTTTACTTTCACAGTTCCCGCCTTCATTCATTCATAAATTTCTTTCTTTGTGCATTTTTCTGTTCCACCTTCATACTTCTCTTTCCATTCATTCATTAATTTCTCTGGATTTTTTTTTTTGCATTATGTTGTTCTACCTTCATACTTCTCTTTTCATTCATTCATTAACGTCTTTGTTTTTACATATTTCTGCTCTAACTTCATAAATCCTCTCCACACCTAATCACTAACTTCTTTTTGTAACACGCTGCAGGTCCTTCATGAGAACAGATTCACATAAATACTCAGGGAAGCCATTTAGCAGCTTCAACATTGTAAGAAATTAGAGCTGGGATACAACCAGGAAACAGCACTTACTTTGCCCTTAGACACTTGTTGCAATAAAAAATCCTGTCCCACAACACCAAATTAAATATATACAAGACACATTTTAGACCAGTTGTCCTGTAAGGATCAGAAACATGGAGCACTATAAAACAAGATGAAGCACAGCTACAAATCTTTGAAAACAGAATCTTGAGAAGAATTTTTGAACTGATTAGAGGTCCTATATCACAAGAAAGGAAAATTGGAAATAACAGAGAAATGCACACACTATTCCAATCTCCATTTACAATTACCATTATAAAAAAACAACAGACTGAGATGGCTCTGACACTTGGAGATGATGGATGAGAATAGACAGACAAAAAGGGCTTATACAGAAATGATAAACAGAGACAGACCAAGACAACGGTGGCACATAAGCCTAGAAGAAGACCCACAAAGCCCTCGACATAAACAACTGGCAGAAAAAGACTAAGAACAGAGTGGAATGGAGACAAATCTTGTCTGCAGTAATGAGCCGCAATGACTTGGAAAGCTGAATGAATGAATTGCAAGTCTCTGAGAACAAGATCCTACGGAGAATCTATGGGCCCATAAATGATACCAACAGTGGAAAATATAGAGCTAGAAGAAACACCGAGCAGAACAGCTTGCTTAAATCCCAACGAATTCTAAACGTCTTGAATCTGAACAGATTACACTGGAAGATTAAGAGTTGGGATGAATGAAGGCGAACTTTATCTGCAGCAATTAGCCTTAAAGTGGTCAGAAAGCATTTCTTACTCTCTAATGGCTGCATCTTCGAAGCAAACCCGTTTATTACGGTGCAAATGATGTACCCACACTTTAATATAAAATGTTCTCCTCCTAATATATCATTGTATTTTAGCAGACAAAACAGACTTCGTGTATTTTATGTTCCAATAACTTTTTTATGCTACATTTTCCTCCACTCTGCAGTCACAGACTGTTCTATTAGTGCAATAGAAAATGTTAGCGACCACATTCTGGATAACTTACCCTCTTGTCTTCGTAGTTTTAATAGAATACGACTGTTTATCTCATCCAAATGTTAGTCTTAATTAAAATCCTAGCCATGTATGACTTGTAAGTAAGAAAACTTCAAGACATCAAAGAAACCGTTAGAAGAATCTGTTGATGGCAGTCGATAAAGGCAACAGATCATGGAGGTCAAAGGTTAAAGGTTTATTTTGAGATAGTCGATACCAAATAGCACAAGCGATACCTCTTAACAAGTCACGATACTCAGTCAGTCAGTCATTTGCATGTCCCTTGCGGAACTTTCTAACAGCTCTCATGTAGGCCCTTCGGTTGTAAGCAAGATCCCCTGCTGCTGATGCATCCATTGCAGATTATCAACGATGTCTTGCAGCAATCTTCGCCTTGGTCATCCTCTCTTTTTCTCATTATGTATCCTTCCAAGACCACATTAGACCACTCTAGATTATCATGACAACTCTTCCCGTTTCACAGGAAGAAAAGTTCAGTTGGGTGCCGGAGTAAAAGCGCCGGTTTTGATATGTATATGGGGCATATTAGTAAAATGTGAATGAAACAGTTTTTCCGTGTGAAAATGTACTTATTATGTTTTCAAATAACTAAATATGTATGAAGACTTCATAAATGCAGAGGTTTTTTTAGGAAAAAAGAAGCAATGTGATGTTTTTAGACAATGATTGTATCCAACTTACCATCAGATAGGTCTAGAGGTACACTACGTACCATCTGAGATGCGTAGATCTACCTATTGATGTCGTATTGCAATTCTGTGTTGAATTATCGGTAAAATACTGTTTGAAATAACCTTCTAACTACTTCTTCAGTCATCTAATATGTCTAGATCTACTTGGGGTACATTCAAGAACAATGGTCTGGTCACAGGGCATGTCTATACCCCTATCTATATCACCAAAAATTGAAATTTCTCGCAGAAAACTTTTTTCTCCCTCGTAACTAAGCACTCTTCGGTAATTCTGAAAAAGGTCACGGGGCATGCACACTAAATGTTCACAATCTAACCGTTACACTGGGTTTTTGAAACAAGCAAATATCGCTAGAGCGACTGAAGGCACCACGAAAGGCATGGGAAGAGTTTTTTTAACATGTCCAAAACATTTAAGATGTCTCTGTTTAATCCTCTTTACTTGCCAGCCTTCTTCAATATTAAGTTCTTGTAGTATGGATATATTTGTCACGATACTAGACGAAGTAAATACCCATCTGGTGTAGAACGCAATCGAGAACAAAACACACAAGTTAATATTGAAAAGGAACCGGGTTGGTACAGCGAACAGGTTTAATTATTTCTGATGTACAGCCAGTGGCGGTTGAACCAAGATCCAGACAGGCCCATAGGCTAAAATTAGTAAGGCCGCTTAGCTCCACTCAACCTATCTTACATCTTACATCCTTCCCGTGCCGGTAGACGTCACATAAGGCCCGCATGGTAGTTCGCCAAGATTTCCTGTCTTCTGTGAATTTTTTAATCTCATCAAGGGATATCAGCCTAATACATATGATTTTGTATTACACAGACCAAAGGTTAAATTATACTTTCTATTACACAGACCAAACGATAAATTAGACTTTGTATTACACAGACCACGGGTTAAATATCTCAGCACATCTCCTTTATCGGCCACTTCTGTCTGTGGGGATGACACTCCTTTGAAACGAGGCCAACCTGACATGTATATTTCAGGCGTACCCCATACTTTCATCTTTATTTTCTGTAGCAGAGAATAATAACAACCTGGAAGTGGATTACACATTTGAAAGGAGTGAATCTAATAAGGAACCCATGAGACTGGTTGTTGTTCAGGCATCTGTCTTATCTCTGCATTGTTCTTGAATTCGTTCTTGTTGTACTGAGAGAATATATGATAAATATCTGAAATTATGATAAATATCTGAATAGATTTAAATATAAATATCTGAATAGATTATAAATATCTGAATAGATTTAAATATAAATGTCCACAAAGTGCATAGTGATAATCATAGTAGGAGAAATTTTTTAAAAAATGTTACAGGCCATGAAGACGGATTGAAATGATAAAAACAGTGATTTGACATGATGGTTCAGCTCAGCTACTTTGGAATTATTTTAAACACATAAAACTACGAGTATCAGCATACAACATTGATACTTTTATGAACAGTGTATAATTCACATACTGTATTTCAACATTGCAAACAAAGCATGTCCCGGATGTTGCAAGGCCCGAGGAGACTGTTGGTAGAACGTCTTATGAACCAAGGGAGTTAATGCCGTTATATATTTGCATACATGTTTGAACGGGTTGTGCACCTTAGAATATGTAAACAGCCCGTAACCCCCATGCTTTTGTTATCCACCTGTGTCCATTTACACGCTGTATTTATCTTTATAGCTACAAACTCTTGAAAAATATGTTAATTTTGTTCCTCATTGATAATCCTTTTTTAAAATAAAAAAAAGCTTTTTATTACAGCTTATCATGATAAAAGGTACACTGTCAAACGGTCCTTCTATCTTAGTTCATTATCTTGCGTTTTTTCGCTACTCATGTAGGCCTCTCGGTTGTAAGCAAGATCCACTGATGCTGATGCATCCATTTGCAGATCATCAACGATGTCTTGCAGCCATCTTCGCCTTGGTCTTCCTCTCTTTCTTCTTCCAATTATGTACCCTTCCAAGACGGTTTTCTCTAGATTATCATGACGTTTAATGTGTCCAAAATATTTAAGTTTTCTATCTTTAATCCTCTTTACTAGCCAACCTTCTTCAATATTAAGTTCTTGTAGTATGGATATATCTGTTCTTTTTTGTGTCAACGATATTTGAAGAACTCGTCTGTAGCATTTACATTCAAAGGCATTTATGTGTTTCTCAGCTGTTTTGTTAAGTGTCCAGGTCTCACAAGCAAATGTTGCGATGGGAAATTTGCATGCCGTTAAAAATCTTATTTTTGTAGTTCTGTATCTTCCTCTCCACAGATTCTTTAGTTGTTTTACTCTCTGAAGAGCGATAGATGTCCTCCTTTTAATTTCCTTCAGTGCATCTCTATTATTAGTTAGTAATGATCCAAGATAATCAAAACTCTCCACCTCTTCCAATTTGTCCTTATTGATACATATTTCAGCTGCCTGAAAACTGTCATTTGTCATTTGACAAAAATGTCATCAATTTAGTTTTCTTTGCATTAAGATAAAGGTTTTTCTTCTCACTATTCTTATGGACTTACATAATTAGTTTTTTTCCATTCCTTTTTATGTTGTGGACAGTAATATTGTGTCATTACCATATCTAATCTCTGGTATTTCATAACCTCCAATTTTTATGGCATCGAAATATTCTTTATACAGTTTCTTTGACTTTATAATTTGCATAAAATGTTTTTGCTATTCCAAGGTCAGTTCTTTTCCAGTGTACAGGAATTCTCAAGTTGTTATACCATGGCCTCTAATTCCCAGAATTCCAAATGTGATGGGGGTTCCCCTATTCCTTACTTTGTAACGATTGGTTGGTTTGTTACAAGAAGGGATAAAAATATAACTCCAAGCAAATTATTGATTAAGAGTTAAGCAAAAATAAAAGAAGGTAAATCATGACAAAAGAAGTGAGGGAAATATTAAATACAGAAAGAAGAGATAAAAATCAGAAATAACACCATCATGACAGGTGTTGGAGTGATGTCAGTAATAAATTATACACAGAAGCAACAAATCGAATAGTTTGGCCACTTACACGACTACCACTACAGAGAATACCCCAGGAAACACCCAGGCTAAGAGTGGTAAGAAATAGAGGGAGTGGATGGAGGAATGGAAAAACTAATTATGTCAGTCCGTAAGAATAGCGAAGAGCAAAACCTCTATCTTAATGCGAAGAAAACTAAAGTGATGACAACTGACAAAACAAACAAGGCAGCTAACACGTGTATCATTGAGGAAAAACTGGAAGAAGTGGAGAGTTTTGAATATCTTGGATCACTACTAACTAATAATGGAGGTACAATGAGGGAAATTAAAAGGAGGACACCTATCGCTCTTCAGAAAGTAAAACAACTAAAGAATCTGTGGAGAGGAGCGGACAGAACTACAAAAAAAAAAGAAAAAGATTTTTAAGGGCATGCATCTTTCCCATCGCAACATATGCCTGTGAGACCTGGACACTTAACAAAACAGCGGAGAAACACATAAATGCCTTTGAATGTAAATGCTACAGAAGAGTTCTTCAAATGCCATGGACACAAAACAAAAGAACAAATATATCCATACTACAAGAACTTAATACTGAAAAAGGCTGGCTAGTAAAGAGGATTAAAGAGAGAAAACCTAAATATTTTGGACACATTAAACGTCATGATAATCTAGAGAAAACCGTCTTGAAAAGGTACATAATGGGAAAAAGAAAGAGGAAGACCAAGGCGAAGATGGCAGCAAGACATCGTTGATGATCTGCAAATGGCTGCATCAGCAGCAGGCCATCTTGTTCACAACAGAGAGGCCTGCAGGAGAGCTGTTAGGGAGGCAAAGTTCCGCAAGGGACGTGCAAATGAATGAATGAATGGATGGATGGATGGATGGATGGATGGATGGATGGATGGATGGATGGATGGAGGGAATAACAGAAACCGTAAAATATCCCCTTATACGTAGCAAACTACCGAAGTCTATTTGTCTGCTCAACACTGATTGGTACACGAGGAAGACAGCAAGAGAAGGTAAATTCAATTACCATTAAGATGAAGGGTGAGAAACAGGCTTCGGAAATCTGGAAATAAAAAGAGAAGGGTAAATAATTTAAAGAGCACGCCATTCATCTTGGCCTAGTTTCTTTCTTCTTTATGTTAAAACATTGTAGGACGAGCCTGTGTATTGTATATTTTCTGCCAGTGGAAAGCATCCATGACACCTTTACTAAAAAAAAAAAAAACACCTTTACTGAAAAATGACACCTTTACAGAAAAACAAATACATCAGAATTGAAACAGAAAGTGCACCACTTCTTCCTTTTCGAGGCATTGAGGTTCATTGCAGCAGACATGGCATGTCTCCGGTCCTGCAGTTCTTGCTTTTTTTTCTTTGCCAGCTGTCGATTCTAAGAGCGCATTTATCTTCTTCTAGATTGTCTTTCCATCGTTGTCTAGGTCTACCTCTTGGTCTAACATCCTGCGTCACTTTTGTATAGGTCAACCTTGTTTGCCTATCCTCCACCATGTTCTCTTTGTATCTTCTACTGTTGGGTTATAAGATCTCTTACCTGTTCAGAAATTCTTCTCAGGGATCCTATTCTCAAATGAATACACTGTCGCATTTTGTCTTTTCAACCGAAGGCCAATATCTAAGGGAGATAACTGAAACGTTCTGTTGTTTTACTGTTAAGAAGACTTTACTCCCTTCGTTTGAGTAGAAATAGGATTTTGTAATCTTGTGATAGAAAACTCTGATTTATATTAAATGACATCCGTTATTTGCTGAGTGGAGTTTGTATAAACTTCAGTCTCGCACTTGCCTCAAATAATGTGTGCTCAGAAATCAGCACAGACTTCCTCAGTAAACTTTGTTTAATCTGTTTCATGCTGCACAAGATGTCATTCGTTAAGTCCATGGCGGTATTTGTCTGGTCAATGCCGATATGCGGTTACGTCTATGCTGATATTCGTTAGGTCCATGTCAATATGCATTGTGTCCATGTCGATATGCATTAGGCCACTGCCGATGTACATTAGACGCTTTGCCAATATGCGTTAGGTCAGTGCCGATTTGCGTTATTTCCGTGTCGATATGGTTTAGATCAGTACAAATATGCGTTAGATCAATGCCGATATGATTATGTCCATGTCGATATGTATTAGGTCAATGCCGATATGCGTTAGATGCGTGCCGATATCTTCTTACATCTTACATCCTTCCCGTTCCGTTAAACGTCACATATGGACATGTTAGTCTGCCAAGTTTTCCTTTTTTCGGCGAGCTTTTCAACCTCATCAAGGGATGTTATGCCCAAGATACTGGCCTCTTTTAACAATGCCATCTTCAGAGTTTCACGTGGTCGACCTCTTTTTTATTCGGCCTGTTGTGTTCCATTTGATAGCTTATTTAGGGTTCTCTGATTGTTTCTTCTCATCACATGACCGACATATGTCCATCTCCTTTTTCTGATCACCCATGAGATAGCGTGTTGTGCTGGTATAGTCAATGCCGATATGCGTTAGATCCGTGCCAATATGCATGATGTCCATGTTGATATGTATTGGGTCAATGTCGAAATGCGTTAGATTCATGCCGATATGCATTAACTCTATGCTAATATGCGCTAACTATCTCTCTTGTAACTTTTAAGCGTCCTTGCACTGTTTTAACCTGATATGTTAACAGTCTTCTGTGCCACTTGGTCAGCTCGTTTAGGATTTTGGTTTTTTTTTCAGACTAAAGGAGGCAGTGATTGGTCAGCGAATCATATTTGACTGCATCCTTCAGGGCTGACCAAGACATTATTCCACCTTGACACAGTGTTGCTGGTAACAGACAGTAGCCCGGCCAAGTGAATAGAGATCTAAATGGGAAGGTGAAATCGGTCCTAAAAATAAGCCATGTTGAAGACAGATGTGTTGGACCGAAAGAGGCAGATATCTCATGTGGAAACATTTACACGATGCAAATAATTCGGTTTGAAGGCAAGCACGCAGAAGATGAAGAAGAAAACTTTACGATTACTCATTATTTTAATTCCTTCTATCTTGCTTATGTTGTCCATTAATTGTCAAGTTCTCAAACTTTTTATTTTCATAACATATCAAAGGAGTTTTAATTACCTTTCTTTGATGAATTTAATTAGATTTAAATGCTCTACGACGTCTCTTTTAACTTGTTAGTTTTGTTTTCTAGCTGCGGACTTGTTAAATGAGTTGCCTACTCAACAAAACCAGGGTATATATATATATATATATATAATAATATCTTTCTCCAAAACCATCTCCCTGTATCTTCTTACTTTTGATTAATCTGTTTATTAACCAATTAGTTTATTCTTAGAGTACTTACGATAGTATATAGCAGTATATGTGTTATTAAGTGTGTTGTGGTTGTTCCAGGTATTACTACAGCACATGTTTAAGCTAGTGACGATGTGAATTGTGGGCCATGTAACTGAGGTGTAATTGAACGTGGTCATTCATTCATTCATTTATTTGCATGTCTCTTGCGGAACTTTGAGTCCCAAACAGCACTCCTGTAGGCCTCTCGGTTGTGAGCAAGATGGCCTGCTGCTGATGCATCCGTTTGCAGATAATCAACGATGTCTTGCAGCCATCTTCGCCTTGGTCTTCCTCTCTTTCTTTTTCCCATTATGTACTCTTCCACGGCAGTCTTCTCTAGATTATCATGACGTTTAATGTGTCCAAAATATTTAGGTTTTCTCTCTTTAATCCACTTTACTAGCCAGCTTTCTCCAATATTAAGTTCTTGTAGTATAGATATATTTGTTCTTTTTTGTGTCCGTGATATTTGAAGAACTCGTCTGTAGCATTTACATTCAAAGGCATTTATGTGTTTCTCAGCTGTTTTGTTAAGTGTCCAGGTATCACAGGCATATGTTGCGATGGGAAAGATGCATGCCCTTAAAAATCTTTTTTTTTTGTGTGTGGTTCTGTCTGTTCCACTCCACAGATTATTTAGTTGTTTTACTTTCTGAAGAGCGATAGATGTTCTCCTTCTAGTTTCTGTCATTGTACCTCCATTACTAGTTAGTAGTGATCCAAGATATTCAAAACTCTCTACTTCTTCCAGTTTTTCCTCATTGATACATATTTCAGCTGCCTTGTTTGTTTTGTCAGTTGTCATCAATTTAGTTTTCTTTACATTAAGATAGAGGTTTTGCTCTTCGCTGTTCTTACAGACTGACATAATTAGTTTTTCCATTCCTTTTGTTATTGTGGACAGTAATAATGTGTCATCAGCGTATCTAATCTCTGGTATTTCATAACCTCCAATTGTTATAGCATCGTAATATTCTTTGTCTACATATTCTCTAACATTCCTCATTATATTTTCAGTATACAAGTTAAATAAGTAAGATGACAATATGCACCCCTGACGGACCCTTTGTTTTATGTCAAACCAAGTTGTTGTTTCACCATTTATTCTTACTGCTGCTTGTTGGTCTAGATACAACAGTGATGTTAATTGTAACAAATGTGTTGGAAATCCCATTTTGTTCCATTATTTCTCAAAGTTTCTAGTGTTGTACACAATCAAATGCCTTTGAGTAGTCTATAAAGGCTAAATATTGATTCATTTTAAACTCTCTGCATTTCTCGATTATTAATCTTATATTGAATATATGATCTCTTGATCCTCTTCCTTGCCTGAAACTAGCTTGGACCATATTGACATCTTCTTCTATTTTCTTTCGAAGTCTACTCATTATGATGTTTAACAGAATTTTACTGGCATGACTAATCAGGGCAACAGTTCTGTAGTTTGTGCATAATTTCAGGTTACTCTTTTTTGGCAGTGGTATGAATACAGTTTTTTCCGTTATTTTGGCCAAATACCAGAATGCCATATCTTTTTACATAGTGCATGATAGATTGTTGCACATTCATTTCCTCCTGCTTTAATAAGTTCAGCTGTTATCTGAACTTGGTTACCAGACGGATATTTGGCGGGACTTTTGGAGAGGTGAGAACAGGTGTGTGATAGCTGGAGGATGAACGCACAAAAGCACGCGAGGCCTTTACTCGTCTACACGAGTTTCTGAGAAAGTGAGTATACATGCGAGGTTGGATTTGTGCTCGGACCTGTTCTTCAATGTAGAGATCGTTCCTACGTCTCGGTCAAAGTCAACGTGACGTGTTCGTTTGTTTTGGTTGTTGTTGTATGTTGAGCTGTCACTACTTACAACATGAATTATCCAATAGGCTAAATAGGCATAACCCTAGGGGCCAAGAGTGGCACGTGACCCGATGTTAAGGATCTGCAAATGTAGATTATTGCTTTGCGAATTTTATATCAGAAAATGAACAGTATAGGTTGAAGGGGGCAGGAGTTCTTACCAAATTTAATCTATGGGACATGAGTAGTGATTAATCAGCCATTTAGGTAAACGTGTACAAATGTACAATAATATAGTACTTCTTTTTCTCAACATTACAGATGTTCTGTCATTTGTTAGTATCTTCTTTATGTTACAGAACCAGTGTTTTGTTGTTGTTGTTGGTGGTGGTGTTTTTTGGTTTTTTTTTCCTTTCCTAATCTTGACTTGATTTCGGCTTCTGCTCTTCAAGTTTGTTGTACGGTTGTCAGAGGTAACCTGAGGTATAATCCTGTTACTTAAGATAAATTAGATGTATAAATTAAATAACCTTTATTCTTAGAAAAATAACATTTAAATATTCATGTCTTTGTCATTTTGCTTTCTCTAACCATTTTAACCAGTTGTCTCTTTTCATGTTTCTTTGTCATTAATGGTCTTTTTTTCTTTTTAATCATTCATTGTTCTATTTTTCAGTATTAACTGTTCTGCTGTTTATCATTCATTGCTCCGTTTGAGTACCAGATTTTCATGGCAAAGGTAGGTGGTTTAAATCCAGCCGGAGGTGCCTCAGTCCACCAGGTTTAGAAACGGGTACCTGGCTTTTTATGGAGCTGTGGAAGGAAAGGCGGCCAGGCGTGATGCCGACCACAGCGCCCCCCAGTGTACCGACAGCTCCCTGGTCAGTGGCACTGTATCTCTTAGACGCTTTCATGGCATAACAGAGACATAAGCGAAAGTCAAAATATTACATTGTAATAAGTAATATTACATAAGTAAAGCTGCTCTGCCGATTTCTGTCACAGAATTTATTTGAAAAAGATGCTTTTCTTTCTTTCTTTCTTTCTTTCTTTCTTTGCTTTGCTTTCGACAAAACGATTCTGATCGTTAGTTTCTCTATTTTGATTTTAAAAAAATTTAATTAGTTATTTAAAATTCTTTCGAAAGTGAAAACTTTCCACTTCTTCGTAAGTGGTAATTATGATTACCGTAATACACGTTAGATGCCATATACATTAATGTTAAGATGACTAACTTCTTCTGCTTCTTCTTCTTCTTCTTCAAAAGAGACTGTTTACCTCCATGAATTCTATCAGCAGCAGGGGCTGTACCATGGTATACATTTTCCTGTCTATGCTATTTTCCTTGGACCAGATTTTGCTGTTCTGAAGTCAACTGAGAAGTGACTCATCTCTCTCTCTCTTAAGTATCTGGAGACATTACACGTTTAGTGAGATGACTTCGAGCTATGAAAAGAGTTCCTTTCGTAAGTCTGGATGTTTGTGCAAGGAGACCAACGACAGCAATAACAACAACCAATAACAAGGGAGGTAACAACAGCAAAAAACAGTGCAACATTATTAATGTTTATTGCGTTATAACACATGGTGTTTCCTGCAAAACATGAATAATATATTATTCGTTAAAACACCAGTAATATAACATAAGGTTTCCTCCAGTTTTTTTTTTCGTTAAAACACCAGTAATATAACATAAGGTTTCCATAGTTTTTTTTTTCTTCCTCCTTGTCCTGGCTATGTATCTTTGTTATGACTCTGTACTGCAGCTCTATGGTAAGGAGTTCCAAGCAGATGTTAAGGATGCTTGTCATCAAAGTTCCATCTCTCTGTATTCAGTCTTGGTACCATGTTTTCTAATGAAGCAGCAAAGTCGTGGAGCTGCAGTGCTCATTGGTCAGTCAACTGAAACATTAAAGAATATACAGAATTAGGTATTTCTGGAATGATGAATTTTATGCAAAATACTGATGATCCTCGACATAAGATGAGATATGATTCGACGAATTCGTCGAAAGTCAGTCTGGTCTAAGTCGAAAATCATTTACTACTTAGGCAGTGTTCAGAATGATTGCAAAAAAGCACTTGTTCAGATCGTTATTCATATTAATACTACACAGTAAAGGCCCGAGAAGCACGATTAACAAAATAAATTACGAATTTCTTCGAATAAACTCCAACGGTATATACTCACAAAATTGTCGCAATGACTTGGCTTTTATTCAAGGCGTCTGTTCAAGGCAGGCGTTTATTCGCAAAATGCCAATTACGGTTCTGCAACATCAGTATTAGCCCATACCTCGAGCGTCTTTCCATAGAAAGAGATGATGTACTGACCTGGCGTTTATTTCAGACCCAGCGATTATTTGAGCAATGCGTTTATTCGAAATATGACTCCGTTTACCCCCCCCCCCCCTTCCCCCAAACCCCCCTTCGTGTTTAATTGAAGCAGGCGACTATTTCAGATCCGGCGCTTAATCAAAGAAATACGGTATATGTGAGCGCTGCAGACAGGAAAAGTAGTGAGCGCTGCTATCGCATGATCTTGTGACAGAAGTCACAGACTTGAGAACTATTTCTAAAGAAGTGGTTCTCAACAAATTTTTGCCCATGTGCTCCCTTTTCATCCCCCCCCCCCCCATTATTATCTGATTCAGAACGTGCACTGTTTGTAGAAAGATTAATATTTTAACAGTCTTAGTCATGCCAGTAAAATTCTGTTAAAAATCATAATGGGTAGACTTCGAAAGAAAATAGAAGAAGAAGTCAATATGGTCCAAGCTGGCTTCAGGCAAGGAAGAGGATCAAGAGATCATATATTCAATCTAAGATTAATAATAGAGAAATGCAGGGAGTTTAATGTGAATCTATATTTATCCTTTATAGACTACTCAAAGGCATTTGATTGTGTACAACACCAGAAACTTTGGGAAATAATGGAAAAAATGGGATTTCCAACACATTTGATACAATTAACATCACTGCTGTATTCAGACCAACAAGCAGCAGTAAGAATAAATGGTGAAACATCAAGTTGGTTTGACATAAAACAAGGGGTCCGTCAGGGGTGCATATTGTCACCCTACTTATTTAACTTGTATACTGAAAATATAATGAGGAATGTTAGAGAAGATGTAGACAAAGAATATTACGATGCCATAACAATTGGAGGTTATGAAATACCAGAGATTAGATATGCTGATGACACAGTATTGCTGTCCACAACACAAGAAGGAATGGAAAAACTAATTATGTCAGTCCGCAAGAACAGCGAAGAGCAGAACCTCTATCTTAATGCAAAGAAAACTAAAGTGATGACAACTGACAAAACAAACAAGGCAACTGAAATATGTATCAATGAGGAAAAACTGGAAGAAGTAGAGAGTTTTGAATATCTTGGATCACTACTAACTAGTAATGGAGGTACAATGACAGAAACTAGAAGGAGAACATCTATCGCTCTTCAGAAAGTAAAACAACTAAATAACCTGTGGAGTGGAACAGACAGAACCACACACACAAAAAAAAAGATTTTTAAGGGCATGCATCTTTCCCATCGCAACATATGCCTGTGAGACCTGGACACTTAACAAAACAGCTGAGAAGCACATAAATGCCTTTGAATGTAAATGCTATAGAAGAGTTCTCCAAATATCGTGGACACAAAAAAGAACAAATATATCTATACTACAAGAGCTTAATATTGAAGAAGGCTGGCTAGTAAAGAGGATTAAAGAGAGAAAACTTAAATATTTTGGACACATTAAACGTCATGATAATTTAGAGAAGACCGTATTGGAAGGATACATAATGGGAAAAAGAAAAAGAGGAAGACCGAAACGAAGATGGCTGCAAGACATCGTTGATGATCTGGAAATGGATGCAGCAGCAGCAGGCCATCTTGCTCACAACCGAGAGGCCTACAGGAGTGCTGTTTGGGAGGCAAAGTTCCGCTAGGGACATGCAAAGGAATGAATGAATGAGTCCGTCAGTCTCTGGTCTTAATCTTCTCCCTCCCCCCCCCCAAAAAAAAAAAACAACTCCTTTAGGGAAATTCCCAACTGGTTGAGAACCCTTGTTCTAAAGCTTACAGGAAGTTCATTCCTCACAGTCTTATTATAGAGCGGTTTTCAAGTTTTCTTTTTGCAGGTATCGCTGGCGACATGTGTTGCCCGGAGCAGTTTGTGTTTTTCCGTGTTTCTGTAGAAGTGAAATTCGTTACACGTGTTCATCATTTGTTACGGTTAGTGCACGCTGGGTTCAGCACCAAATTACAAGTCCATCAAGAACCCGGGGTAGATCTATAAGAGAAATGATTTACTTTGATTCACGAACGTTTGGGGGATTTCCCACAGACGGCATCATTTGCACGGCTCCCGCATCCTTCCTCATGCGGTGGCCCCGTGGGGGAATGAGGTGGGGGGTGGGGGAAGGAATTATGTTCTTCCAACACGAAGAGTTAATGATGGTTGGCACAAATATTTACGTTTATGAGTGGCGGCACCACGTAAAATCACCAGACCGAGACGGGGAAGATGTTACAGGGAAACAGTTCTTGCATGTCATAAAACGTTAGATGCAGGTAACTGCGAGAACGATCACTGCATCCTGTTTTGCCAGTGTTAAAATCTTCCTGGGAAACTGGGCCCGAAACTGACTGCTGTTTTTCATGTGCATTAAGCAAGTTTCAGTTTGACATTCTGATTTAAATCTTCTTTCTAAACTTCCAATTTCCCTCTTTTGTTTCTTAAACATCCACACTTCAATAAGGACACCAGGCTAATGTGAGAATGAGCGAATATGAATTGTCCTCATCTCATCCAGCCCTCCATGTCATTGGTGGGAAATCGGTTAAGCAATCACTGCCCAGCGCGCTTTGTGACGTCATGCAGGGCAGCAACAAATTTCTCTCCACCTCTCACGGCCTCTGGCCAGACTTCGTACTGTGCCCCAGCTGTGCTTCATGTTACTCATTTCTTCTTCTACAGTTCTCCGCCAGATAGCCTGGGTGGTCCTCTCTTTCTTGTTCCCTTTTGAAATAAAGATCAATCAATCAGTCAATCCCTCGGGTGTCCATCTCATGGCTGTTTTCGCCCCATTGCTGGGGGTCTCTTCTGAGCACATGACCAATCCATTTCCAGCTTTTTTTTTTTCCTTTCTATAATGAAATGCATATCTTCTTGTTCACATGGAGCAGGTAGGTCTGTATTATTTAGTGTGTGTGGCAAGTATACGTTCAAAATCTTTCTGAGGCAGATTGTGAGGAATGAGGATAACTTGGCCATTTTCTTTTGAGTTGCTCCCCAGTATTCTGCTCCATCGCATGGATAGCGCACAGCTTTCTTATCTTATATCCTTCCCGTGCCGTTAAACGTCACATAGGGCTTGCAAAGTAGTTTGCCAATTTTTCCTATCTTCAGCGAGTCTTTCAACCCCATCAAGGGATTTTATGCCTGTTAATTTGGCCTCTCTTAACAATGTCCTCTTTAGAGTTTCATGTGATCTGCCTCTTTTTTCTTTGGCCTGTTGTGTTCCACTTGATAGCTTGTTTTGGGATTCTCTGATCATTTCTTCTCATCAAGTGACCAACATACGTCCATCTCCTTTTCCTGATCGCCCATGAGACTGGTTGTTGTTCAGTCATCTGTCTTATCTCTGCATTGTTCTTGAATTCGGTCCACTTGATGCCGAGTATTTTCCTTAGGCATTTGTTTTCAAAAGAGTCTAATTTCTTGCCTATTTCTTTAGTTGTTTTCCAGCTTTCGCATGCATACATTTTATGCACAGATTTGGTACAACTTTATTTTGGTTCTAGTATTGCACTGGGAACGTGTAACATAGTGGTTATAGTGCCTGTAAATTAGGATAGTATTACTATTAAGAATGCTGTTGTTATTACTATTAGCATTTTTATTATAATTATATTATTATTTATAAATAATAATCAGAGAACACTTCTTCCTTACAACACTATCCATTCAGAACATGACTTTATTAAAACTGAATTTGACTCCCAGATTACTCTAAGGTTAACGAAAGCAGTTCTCACTTTAATTATTCTACTCTTTATGTCTTTATTTGTTTCTCCATCGTGTGTTAGTATGTTGCCAAGGTATGTGAGGGTATCTGTTTCTGTTGCGTTTTGGTTATTAATTTTAATTGCTGTTTGGTTTTCTATGTTTACTTTAATTATTCCTGACTACTTTATATTGATGCCCAGTCCCACTTGTGTGCTGATTGTATCTAGAGTGCTTGTTTTCTCCTGTATGTGGTGGTAAGAATGTGATAAGAGTGTTTATATCGTCAGCATGATCTAAATCCTCAAGCATGGAGAACGTTGTCCATCTAATACCTCTTTCAGCGACTTTGGCTGAAGAAAAGAGGATAGTTCATCACCCAGTCTATGACAATGAAAAAAAAAACAACCTGTCCTCTGGTCGATATACAAATAATCATCATCAAACTTCGTGACGCTCACAGACTGATAACATACATCTCCATTCTGTCACGTCTTGAGCCTCCTTTTTCTATTTCTAACCCGGTATTCTTGTCTGAAATACGCATCTAGATTTTTCTTTTTCTTCCTGTGGAGTCCAGCTTATTACCTTTTTCTTTGTAGTTTCTATCTTTTTTCTCATATATAAAAGACATGATCCAGCAGAAATGTGGTTTATTAGAAGAATGTTGCGAATCCCCTGGACAGCAAAAATAACTAATGAAGAATGTATGAGAAGAGCTGGAGAGACAAAAAACCTTGTCAGAAAGATAAGAGAGAGACAATGTACTTTCATAGGACATGCAATGAGAAGAGGGGGCATTGAAAACATTATAACAACAGAAAAAAATAGAAGGAAGAAGATCAAGAGGAAGACCAAGAGAAATGATACTGGACAGTCTGACGGGATGGTGTGAGAGGAGATCACCAACTGAACTGATGGCCTGCATGAAGGATCAGGTACTCTGGAGAAGCATAATAGCCAACGCCAGTCGACACTGCACCTGATGATGATGATGATCCATGTACCTCTTTTGTTGTAGCTCATGGTTTACGCCAGGTATTCTGGCAGATATTCAACACAATTTGGATATCACCTGCTACCAGCATCCCCCTGTCTTGGGCATTGACGAGACAAGAAAGAAAGAGAGAGAGAGGGGTGTTCCGGTAGAAAATGGCAGCGTCGCTGAAACGCCCTTCTGCAGTTAAAAAAAAATATCATCACCTAAAACTTATTCTGCAGGACAGAAGGCGTTTTCAAAGTTTGCTTTTCTAATGGGGACAAACACAATCCGTGAAATGTCTGTAATTAGGGAAATAATTTCAGGAAATGGACGGAGGGTAAAAACAGAGACGCTAAATACCTTCTTGTATGTAGCAGACTACCGAGTGTTGTCAAGAAATCTATTCGCGTCTCCTCCCCCCCCCCCCCACACACACACATACACACATAAAACCATCCCTTCATAGATGGTCAAAAGTGCATGGGACAGGGATTCTCAGCCAGGAGGGAGGTGGTTCATTGAGAGCAAGAATTTCAAATCAAAGATGAGGACTTTTTTCCCCATGAGATAATGATTATATTATATTATATTATATTATAAATTATGATTATAAAATATATAATATAAGGGATGATTCTGGAGCAGCCTGACCTGAACAGGGACGACTGGAGGCAGCCTAGGTTGACAAGAGAGGATATGAGGCAGGCTGGGTTGAAAAGAGAGGATTTGCAGGCAACCTAAGTTGAAAAAAGAGAGGAATGGAGGCAGGCTGGGTTAAAAAGAAAGGAATGGAGGCAGGCTGGGTTAAAATGAAAGGAATGGAGGCAGGCTGGGTTAAAATGAAAGGAATGGAGGCAGGCTGGGTTGAAAAGAGAGTACTGGAGGCAGACTGGGTTAAAAAGAAAGGAATGGAGGCAGGCTAGGTTAAAAAGAGAGGACTAGAGGCAGACTGGGTTAAAAAAGAAAGGAATGGAGCCAAGCTATGTTAAAAAGAAAGGAATGGAGCCAGGCTAGGTTAAAAAGAAAGAAATGGAGGCAGGCTGGGTTAAAAAAGAAAGGAATGGAGGCAGGCTAGGTTAAAAAGAAAGGAATGGAAGCAGCCTGTCTAGATAAAAGAGGATTGTGGAAGCAGGCTGGGTTGAAAAGAGAGGATTGTAGGCAGACTGAGTTAAAATAGAGGATTGGAGGCAGGCTGGATTGAAAATAGAGGATTGGAGACAGACTGGGTTGAAAAGAGAGGATTGGAGGCAGACTGAGTTAAAAGAGAGGATTGGAGGCAGGCTGGGGCGCTTGTGAACCACTACTCACAAAACATTCGTTTGTATAATCTGGTCAGTTGTCTTCCTTCCTTCCTTCCTTCCTTCCTTCCTTTCCTTCCTTCCTTCCTTCCTTCCATGTTTCTCTACTTTTTATGTTATCATGTCATGCCCCACTAATCCGCTCTGTCTCTTTGCCTTTGTGATTGTAATCAATTTTTCCACCTTCTGTATCTTCTGTGACAAATTTTTCATTTCTTTTACTGACCACCAGAAGTATACGCTCCTTCTTTCCCCATGCCCGTAAGGAGTTACCAACCACATTTTTTTCCTCTTACATATAGATATCCCCTCCCAAAAAATAGAAACATATATAGAGCTAAATTACTTCTCAATTTACCTTTTGATCTAGGAAGTTTTCCTAAATATTTTACGGAAATAATCTCTTCGGATAAGAAAGTATAAATATTTCGTTTAGTTACAAATGAGTTACAATCATTCAAAGTTTATATACGTTTCTGGCGTATGCTTTGTGTATGCAGGCCAAAGTAAACGAGAAGTTAACGTAGGGCAAGCACAAATCCTCCATCCGGTGTATGATTTATGTAATACAGGACAATTCACTTCCCTCGTAAGCAATAAACCAGTAGGAGCTACCCCACCCGTTGCTCGGGTTGGTTTCTTAAATAGGGATTTACTATTTCATTTTCTGTTTCACCGGATGTTTGGGTTAGAATATCTGCAACTTGGCAGCAACGGACAGAACACCCCTGGAAACACGTGAATCAACAGAATCTGCTTCACTCCAAATTAGATTACTTGTTTTCCCGCGTTGGTTGGGAACCTGGAGTCGAGCAACGTAAACCAAAGGCATTATTCAGCGAAGGGAAGAGGTAAACAAATGTAGAATCCAATCCAAGTTTATGAAATGAGAGAAAGAAAAGAAAAATCTCAGCCATTATATTATCCAATCCATTTTATGTGAAAGCCAAACGCACGGCGTTACGCGCCCATGGTTATGAGAAGCTACAAGAAAAATTTTCTCAGCGTAAGACTGTGAGAACATTAGCCATTCACTCTTATGTGATATACCACAAAGTGTCGGTTACTCTTGTTTCTACGAGTTATGTCACGAGTATTGTGGAGGGGAATATATACACCGGTCTACTCGTAAAAGATACGTCCAGGATCTGTTTCTGCGAGTGTTTTGTCCTCTTTTTACGTCTCTTTTCGAGATATGTATTTTCGAATTTTCATTTTTCTTTTCCCGGTGAATACGATCACAATGTTCAGTACGAGTTATTCGCTGCAGAGCTTTATGAAACAAGTCCTTAACCAAACTGAAGTTGCATGCTAAATACCATGTTTACCATTATTTATATACTAGTAATTGTGATTGTAGTACTTGTGATAGTAGCAGTAATTGTAATAGTAATGGTAGAAGTAACAATGTTAGTAGCTAAAGTAGCAGTAGCAGCAGCAGCAGTAGTAGTAACATTAGTAGTAGTAATAGCTTTTGCAGTAGTAGAAGTAATAGTAGTAGTAGTAGTAGTAGTAGTTGTTGTTGTAGTAGTAGTAGTAGCAGCAGTAGAAAGAATTAGCTATAGTAGCAGCAAAGAAAATAGAAGGTGTAGTAGTAGTAATAGTAATAGTAACAGTAGTAGTATTAGTAGTAGTAGTAGTAGTAGTAGTAGTAGTAGTAGTAGTAGTAGTAGTAATAGCAGCAGCAGTAATAGCAGCAGAGGAAATACAGTTGTAGTATTAGTAGTAGTAGTAATAGTAGTAGTATTGTAGTAATACTAGTAGTAGTAGTAATAGTAGTAGTAGTAATAGGAGTATGTAGTAGTAGCAACATATGCCTGTGAGACCTGGACACTTAACAAAACAGGTGACAACCACATAAATGCCTTTGAATGTAAATGCTACAGAAAAGTTCTTCAAATATCTTGGACACAAAAAGAGAACAAATATATCCATACTACAAGAACTTAATATTGAAGAAGGCTGGCTAGTAAAGAGAATTAAAGAGAGAAAATTTAAATATTTTGGACACATTAAACGTCATGATAATCTAGAGAAGACCGCCTTGAAAGGGTACATAATGGGGAAAAAGAAAGAGAAGAAAACCAAGGCGAAGATGGCTGCAAGACAGCGTTGATGATCTGCAAATGGATACATCAGCAGCAGGGCACCTTGCTCACAACCGAGAGGCCTACAGGAGAGGTGTTAGGGAGCCAAAGTTCCACAAGGGACATGCAAATGAATGAATGAATGAATGAGTAGCAGCAGCAGCAACACCAGAAGAACGGATAGCTGCAGTAGCATCAAAGGAATTAGCAGGTGTAGTAGTAGTAGTAGTAGTAGTAGTAGTAGTAGTAGTAGTAGTAGTAGTAGTAGTAGAAGTAGTAGTAGTGGTAGTAGTATTAGTAGCAGCAGCAGTAATAGTAATAGTAGCACCAGCAGTATAAGGAATAGCTATAGTAGCAGCAGAGGAAATAGCAATTGTAGTAGTAATAGTATTAGTAGTAGTAGTAGTAGTAGTAGTAGTAGTAGTAGTAACAGCAGCAGCAGAAGCAGTAAAAAAGGGTAGTTAAAGATAAAAGTAACCCATTCGTGCCGTGGACCGACCTAGCGGGATATAGTGTTAATGCCCATATTTTCTTCAACGAGTCGGCACACCAGAGGGTGATGTGGTCAGCGTCACGCCTGGCCGCCTTTTCTTCCCCAACTCCAGAAATAAGTCAGGTATCCACTTCTACACCCACTTGACTGGAATGCCTCCGGCCGGATTCGAACCACTGGCCCTCGCCAAGAGACACTAGTGCACTTACCACATCGCCTCTCAGACGCAGTACCGGTAGTAATGGTGGAATTAGTATAACTTTCATTTCATCCAAATTTTAATGTGTTCATTTTAAAAACAGCGTAGCAATGTGTTGCAGTTATCCTCTACTGCGATGACGTATGTATAACTACGGGCTTGAACTGCCTTGGCTGCTGTAGGCGCAATGATAATCAATCATAATGACATCAAATTAGCGTGGAGTGGCCAAAAGTGCCTTCCCTCACTTTCTGGTACCCAATGTATAATCTTACGACTCAGACCAAGACATCACATAAAATAAAAATTGGCCCAACAGACCTATGTAAAAGGTAAAAGGTAAAATTCGCGTTTCCATGCCATTAAGGCATATTGAGGAATACAGTGTTAGTCCTGTATTTTCCATGACCTTCGGCACATGGAAGTGTGATGTGGTCAGTATCACGCCTGGCCGCTTTACCTTCCCAGATTTCTCTAGTACCCATTTTAGAGGTTGGGTCAACCCTGGGGGGGGGGGGGGGCCTTGTGGTGTCACTAGAAAAAAAAAGTCCCACTGCTGGGACTTAAACCCGGTACCACCTGATTAGCAAGCCTATGTGCCTGTGGCAAAAGAGGAAAAGACAGTACACCACGTCCTCCAGAGCTGCCAGCTAAACTAAACACCCAGGCAAAGGATCTAGCCAGACCCAAACCCCCATACAGAAGCCCCACGGCGAAGCTGAAAAACCCGAGACACACTGCCTCGTTTGTGACGAGGGATTTGTATCGATATCTGAGGGAACGATGAAGAAGAGAAGAGCAGACTGGTGGTGGAGCTATCAAACAAACGTCTCCATAAAACCTCATTTAAGACAGGTAGAGATCATCGTACATGCTCTTTTATCACCCTTTGCCAACAGAAACACTGCTTGAAGTTAGGACAGCGTGTGGACTAGCTTTGATGACGTGGAACAGCTGATGGAGCCTGTTCTTACACAATAACCTCAACTTCCGTCACTGGCCTTATAAAAAGTTCAAGAAAAAATATCAGCGCTAGTAACTGCTGATGTTGTATCCTTGGGATTCTGATACTGGAGTTTCATTGTATCGACTGGGATAGCAGTAAAAGGAGCAGTGATAGGTTTCGAGAAAAAAGACGGACAATTTTAGGAAAAGACAGTACTAGGGAAAAAAACTGATGAATGATTACTCAACATGAACTGAATTGGCAGTGGTTTGAGATAGCACTGACAGGGACCATAACATAAGAGGCGAGGAAACAGCAAACATGGAGAATTAAAAGTAAACACACACACACACATTAATATAGTAACTAAATCGTCACAGAACCTTCAATTATTATGTGTGGTCTATGCGCTCAGCTGTTTGGTATGTGCCCTCAACTGTTTGGTTTGTATTCTTAACTGTTTGGTATGTGCCCTCAACTGTTTGGTTTGTGCTCTCAATTGTTTGGTATATGCCCTCAACTGTTTGATATGTGCTCTCAACTATTTGGCATATGCCCTCAACTGTTTGGTATGTGCTCTCAACTGTTTGGTATGTGCCCTCAGCTGTTTGGTATATACCCTCAACTGTTTGGTATGTGCTCTCAACTGTTTGGTATGTGCCCTCAACTGTTTGGTTTGTGCTCTCAATTGTTTGGTATATGCCCTCAACTGTTTGATATGTGCTCTCAACTATTTGGCATATGCCCTCAACTGTTTGGTATGTGCTCTCAACTGTTTAGTATATGCCCTCAACTGTTTGGTATGTGCTCTCAACTGTTTGGTATATGCCTTCAACTGTTTGGTATGTGCCCTCAACTGTTTGGTATATGCCCTCAACTGTTTGGTATGTGCCTTCAACTGTTTGATATGTGCCATCAACTGTTTGCTATGTGCTCTCAGCTGTTTAGTATATGCCCTCAACTGTTTGGTATGTGCTCTCAGCTGTTTATGTGCTCTCAGCTGTTTGGCATGTTCTCTCAACTGTCTGGTATGTGCTCTCAACTGTTTGGTATATGGTCTCAACTGTTTGGTATGTTCTCTCAACTGACTGGTATGTGCTCTCAACTATTTGGTATGTGCTCTCAACTGTTTGGTATGTGATCTCAACTATTTGGTCTATGCTATCATATGATTTGTGATCTCAGTTTCTTGGTCTATGATCTCAGCTGTTTGATCTATGCCTTCATCTGTTTGGCCTATGACATGAACTGTTTAGTCTTCTTCTTCTGAGTTTGAAGTTGTTGGTCACATCAGATCCTGATCCCTGTCGACATGGCAAAGCCCGGAGTCCGCTCCAGATCCTAACAGGAGCCCCAAAGCTTTTGCCCCCAAGCTCGTGTCTTCTGGCCATGTCTCACGCCTCAGGACTGCATGGTGTGGGCAATCTTGAAGGATATGGTCTGGTGTTTAGTCATGCCTGCATCTATTCGTTCCTGCGCTCAGCTCTTTAGTACATGTTTTCATTTGTTCTGTGCTCTCATCTGTTCTGTGCTCTCATCTGTTCTGTGCTCTCATCTGTTCTGTGCTCTCATCTGTTCTGTGCTCTAAGTTGTTCTGTACTCTCATCTGTTCTGTGCTCTCATATGTTCGGTCTATCCCTCGTCTGTTCTGTGCTCTCATCTGTTTGGCCTGTGCCCTAGTTTGTTCTATGCCCTCAACTGTGTGGCCAGTGCCCTCAACTAATTTAACAAACGTTGCAATTAAAAACACAAAAGATGTTGCCGAACTGAAAAGCGACTCGGAATTCTCCGCCACAATGTGACAAAGTTATGCACGAAGCCTGTGGATGTATATTCACACAATTTACATCGAGACAAATGTTGATGTTAATGACATTATAGCTAAATAACAGAAGATTTTTAAAAAAACTAATTGTGTGTTAGAACATCAAGAAAACGCAGGAAACAAAAACAAGAGGTAACCCTATCGTGTAAAATGTATGAGCGTGTGTGCGAGCGGACGTGTGTACACGTCTATTAGCGTGGAAAGGGGAGGTAAGAGAAACCAGAACAGCGAAGAGAAGACAACTAATACCTGAATTATAGTACTAATGAAACAGAATCGCCTAATGTCTCCGGAGCTAAGTCAGAATGGCAGTGATCTCGAGCTAGAATTAACGCCCTCAGCAGGTGCTCACGGTAAGAATCGTGGGAAAGTGGTTTTTCCTCGACAAATTTCCGCAAGAAAGGGCCGCCACCTCGTCTGGCCAAAGATCCTGTAGCCGAAGGCTGAGTTATCAGCACTAGCAAGCTTGATGACCAGAGAATTCCCAGAAAAAATAATCTAACAGGTGTTGGAAGTCGCCCATCACTTCCAGAGATCTGGGGAGATAAAATTACACGATAGCACCGGGGAATGGCAGTGACATGCTATGCGGCATATTTAAAACAAGCACGTTAGTGTAGATCTCATGCAGAAAATCAAGAGACTGACCAGTTGGAATATCTTGAACCGCTGAAATAACGAGAGAGAGAGAGAGAGAGAGAGAGAGAGATGTGGAAAAAGAGTGACCTGGAGAGGAAGAGAAAAGGGAGAGAGGGGAGAGAGAGGAGAGAGATGTGAAAAAAAGAGAGACATGGAGAGAGAGATGGAGAGAGAAAAGAGAGAGAGGTGAGAGAGAGGAAAGAGATGTGAAAAAAGAGAGATATGGAGAGAGAGAGAGAGAAAAGGGGGAGAGGGGAGAGATAGGAGAGAGATGTGGAAAAAAGAGAGACATGGAGAGAGAGATGTGGAAAAAAAGAGAGACCTGGAGAGAGAGAGGGGGGAGATAGGGGAGAGAGTGAGGTGGAAAAGAGAGAGACCCGGAGAAAGAGAGAGGAGGGAGAGAGGGGAGAGAGGAGAGAGATGTGGAAAAAGAGAGACCTGGAGAAAGAGAGAGGAGGGAGAGAGGGGAGAGATAGGGGAGAGAGATGTGGAAAAAGAGAGACCTGGAGAAAGAGAGAGGAGAGAAGGAAGAGAGAGAGAGGGGGAGAGAAATGAGGGAGAGTGAGGGAGAAAGAGGTGTGCAAAGAGAGAGAGGAAGAGAAAGAGAGAGGAGAGAGGGAAGGATACAGTGAGCTGGGCAGAGTTATTTCTGTCTTGTTGATGCTGCATTGTGTTGGATTTGTTTGCTTTCTGTGTATTTTGGGGGCATTAAGGAGTCGTACGGAACGTGATAACCGGTTTGTAAAATAATTTTACAAATACAAACCAACTCGTCTAGCAACCAAATGGTCGAGGGTTCGAATCCCCAGCTGACCAGGATTTTTTTTCCGACCAATACGGCCCCGAGGTCGACCCAGTCTCGTAAAATATGTACCAGAGAAAATCTGGGAAGGAAAGGCAGCGAGGAAAGGAACTGGCCACACTACCTCATAAGCTGATGGCCCAGCATAATGGGGTCGATAAGGCTTCATCCCCTACGGCATTTGCTATGGAACTATCTTTATCTCTTTACCTCCTCCTCCTCCTCCTCCTCCTCCTTCTTCTTCTTCTTCTTCTTCTGTCAGTGTACTACAGCTTGGTACTATGTGGCAAACGTTGTCATTGTGTTTTAGTGTTGTGCTGTGTGGCAAACATTGCTCTGACTGTCATTGTGTTTCATTGTGGTGCAGTGTGGCAAACGTTGCTATGACTGCCACTGTGTTTCATTGTGGTGCAGTGTGGCAAACTTGTATTGTGATACGTCGTTATTTCTTTGAAGAGAATAAACAGGCAATGAAAGTGAAATCTAATCGGTACGTGTTCATGTTGTATATCTTCCTTTTACTGGAGAGACATGGAAGTAGCGCACAGCATGGATGGTTCGAGCAAGACCATCCACATCGCAAGAACTTCCATGCAGGTTATTGAAGGAAATGTTTCTCGGTCACGTGATTTCCCCGGGGAAGGGTGACTTCTATATCCTCACGATCACCTGACCTTTCCTTTTGGTAATTATTTCCTTTGGAGCTATCTCAAAAGGAAAGTCTTCTTTGGTAAACCGCACGCACCGGATAAACTCAAAGCTACTGTTCATCAGGAAACTACGGTAGTACCGCAAGACATGGTGCCACGCAGACATCAGGGCTAGACTGCACGAATGCACGCGAAAAAAAAAGGGGGAGGCATTTCGACGACGTTAATTTCAATCCTAAATTAACAGATATTTATGTGCTACTTAGGTCTTTATAAATGGCATACACTGTTTCGTAAATTTATTGAATAAAATTTGTTAACATTCAAAATTCCCCTGCATGGGACTAGTTTAAGAAAGTGCGATCCTGTTTTCCTGCCGGACTCCTGGGTTGTAATAAGTGGTACAGGGCACAGAAGTTTGATTTCCTGTCTGTATTCTGGCTTCTGTTTTACTGTGTGCCGTAGCTGATGGAAATTTCGATAGTAAACAAGTACAATAAATAATATAAAGATTTAGAACAGGGGCTTTTAACATGGGGTGGGGTGGGGGCGGTGTTACTTACCTACAAGGTGTGGGAGCTAAATGATTGGGGTACGGGACTCGATTCCTGAATGGTTATTTATTTTTACTTGTTGTTAGAGAAGAGTAGACAAAGAATACTACGAGGTCATAAAAATTGGAGGTTGTGAAATACCAGAGATTAGATATGCTGATGACACAGTATTACTGTTCACAACACAAAAAGGAATGGATAAACTAATTATGTCAGTCTGTAAGAACATCGAAGAACAAAACCTCTATCTTAATGCAAAGAAAACTAAATTGATGACAACTGACAAAACAAACAAGGCAGCTGAAATATGTATCAATGAGGAAAAACTGGAAGAAGTGGAGAGTTTTGAATATCTTGGATCACTGCTAACTAGTAGTGGAGATGCAATGAGGGAAATTAAAAGGAGGACATCTATCGCTCTTCAGAAAGTAAAACAACTAAAGAATCTGTGGAGAGGAACAGACAGAACTACAAAAATAAGATTTTTAAGGGCATGCATCTTTCCCTTTGCAACATATGCCTGTGAGACCTGCACACTTAACATAACAGCTGAGAAAAAATGCCTTTGAATGTAAATGCTACAGAAGAGTTATTCATATATCATGGACACAAAAAAGAACAAATATATCTATACTACAAGAACTTAATGTTGAAGAAGGCTGGCTAGTAAAGAGGATTAAAGAGATAAAACTTAAATATTTTGGACACATTAAACGTCATGATAATCTAGAGAAGACCGTCTTGGAAGGGTACATAATAATAAAAAGAAAGAGAGGAAGACCAAGGCGAAGATGGCTGCAAGACATCGTTGATGATCTGCAAATGGATGCATCAGCAGCAGGCCATCTTGCTCACAACCGAGAGGCCTACAGGAATGCTGTTTGGGAGGCAAAGTTCCGCAGGGGACATGCAAATGAATGAATGAATGTTGTTGGATTATAATTTTATTTCAGATTTCTTGTTCTCCCTTTCTGGGGCCCAAAACAGCCTATAAAAATGGGTACGAGAGAAATTTTAGAAGCTAAATGCCGCCCCAGCCGTGATACTTGATCACGTCGCAGAGTCACGTGGCGCTGGTCTTGGAAATACGGGCCTTGCACCGTTTCCCCATTATGCCCTTACTGAAATGAAAACGGGGCGTTAACTTTTGCCTTTTCTGTTCCACGGTACACATATGTAATATCAAACCAAGCTGATCCAAGCTGATCTCATCTTTTGAGTTCATACTAGTACCTAACAGGACTAGTGGTGATGATGATGATGATGATGATGATTTGGACAGGGTGGTCAGAAAGGTATGAGAACAAACTGATCACATCACAGAGAGTCCGTAATCGTATAAAGCTTAAGGACTCTTGGTTTAAAACATGAATGTTCTTACAGACAATTTGCATGTCACCAAGTGCCCGGCTGCGTGTCAGATCTTAGAAGGGCATCTTTTTATGGCCAGTTTACTCACTTTGTCTGTTTTTTTTTTTTTTAGATATTAATTCTTCAACCATATCACAAAGTTAGAACACAGAAGATCCACATCACAAAAGTTAGAACACAGAAGATCCACATCACAAAGTTAGAAAACAGAAGATCCACATCACAAAAGTTAGAACACAGAAGATCCACATCACAAAAGTTAGAACACAGAAGATCCATATCACAAAGTTAGAACACAGAAGATCCACATCACAAAGTTAGAACACAGAAGATCCACATCACAAAGTTAGAACACAGAAGGTCCATATCACAAAGCTAAAAAACAGAAGATCAACCCTTCATTCACATTCTCATTTCCACATTCTTCAACCTTTTCTTGTTGCTCACAGCCAGCCTTCAAGAAAATGGTTATGGAAGGAAAAAAAAAGGGGGGGGGGGGGGGGGAAGGGATGTAAAAAAAAAACGTGTAGAACATTCGTAGCTTTCAGTCTTCTCTACTCATAAGATGCAACATGGATGAATTACGAGATGTTAAACGTGCCTGAGATGAATTGCGACCTTTGGACGGAGGGGAAAAAAGACAGACAGACAGACAGACAGAACTAATGTCTGCAGGCCTCATCTACCGCTCGTTTCAAACTAATTGTCTCCCCCCTAATGCCCGGAGTTTCTTCCTCGTCTCCCAGGTTGAATTTCTTAGCAGGAACTGGCGAGGAAACAACTAAAATGACGCGCAAACGCGTGTTTTCATTTGTCCTGTTTGTGTTTAACGAGCAAGCAGGGAGAGGGGACCCCCCCCCCCCCCCCAGCGGAGAATTGATGTAGCGGTGAATAGAAGATTCTCACTGTCTCCTCGGGGTTAACTACAAGATTTTGTACCCTCGCGTGTTTATCGTCGGGGGACACCCAGTCTGGGACGAGTGAGAAGCCACACACACATTTATCCCAAAGAGTGAGTTTACTTTCGACGTGGGAAATTACTTCATTTCGCTCATTCGCTCCTAAATTTAGGTTTAAATTTCAAAGTACACATAACTGGTTAAATGCTGTCAGAATAAAGACATAAGAGGCCCATCAAAATTTATGAGTAAGAAAGACGATGTTCATTCAGTGGGTTTTATTTTGCTTCTTTCTCATGTAATTTCCAAGGTGGAATTATTGCTCATTTGTAAATAATTTCCGGAGTGAAATTATTGTTCATGAATCTTATTGCATAACTGACTTGAAAAAAAAAATTCATTTCATCATGGGCCCTGTTATGAATGTATCCACGTTCATTATTTCACTCTTTCTGTCAAATTATTCACTTCGTGGCATCAAAGGCAACCGGCGAAAGCATCAGGATCATCTTGTGAATCATAAACTTTTATTCAACGTTCAGCTCATAAAGCGAAACAGGCAGCACGTTATTCCATTAACTCTAAAGAATGTTTGCAAATCCAAGCAATAAAGCGGTGAGCTGAACTCAGGGAAAGATATCGAGCTTATGATCTGGCTAAGAGAGACTTTCATTAACTGGTGTTGAAATTCTCAAGTTTCTGGTTCCATGTTTGTTCTTCAGCTTCCGTGTAAAACTGAACCCCGCCCCCTTCCCCACCCACCTGTACTGAATCGTGCCGTGGCGTGATTTCATCGAAGCCTTCTGCTAACCAATCAAAATGATTTGTTTAGATTATGACAATCTCACTCGAGGTAACATCAGGTAGTTTAAACTCCTCTGGCTGTACGTGTCAGTGTTCGATCACACATCAAAAGTTTCTGTCCTCTGTCTAGCTTTCTGCCCTGCCCAGTCCACCTTGGAAACAGGTACACTGGCCTGGCTGTATTTGAATAACTTTGTTTTGATGTTTTGAAAATCTCGGTTCCCCCCCCCCCCCCCCCCCCCACATCATCTCAAGCCATATCTGTACTGACTTTGTCTCCAACAGATCTTCAAGACACCCTGTCTTCAAAAGCGATAATCAAGAGAGATGAAGATCTCTCTCGCTCAGACTTCCTTCCATATTCTTCTAAATGTTCACTCCTCAACAACCATAATCAAAAGATGAACATATTTTAAGGCAGCTCTGTATGATTTTAGGGCAGTAACTAAGAGCACTCAAAATCTCAGCGGAGATATGGTTCCTAAGAAGAAAGATGAGAATACCATGGACAACCAAGAAAACAAATGAAGATGTTCTAAGTGAGGCTGGGCAAAAGAGAGAAATTACGGCAAAATTCAGAACACGATAATCCAGATTTGTAGGGCATGCTTTGAGAAGAGACAAACTGGAGCACCTAGTGAAAACGGGAAAACATGAGGGACAAAGGGACAGAGGAAGACAAAGAAATAAGATACTTGACGGACTAACAGAGTGGCACGGAGCACGGTCCAACACACATCTTATAGAAAGAGTAAAAGATAGATGGTTGTGGAAATCAACGGCGGCCAACGTTTGATTGCCACAGACAGACAGACAGACAGACAGACAGACAGACAGACGGATGGACGGATGGACGGACGGACGGACAGACAGACAGAGTATGGTTTTTATTTCTTTATTTACTTATTTATTTATTTTAAATTTTGCATCCTTTTTTAATGTCTAATGTTTTTGCGGTAACAGTAAATCTATATATATATATATATATATATATATATATATATATATATATATCTCAACCTTAAGTGCGCAAGGCACATAGGGCTTCCGTAAGGGTGTTCTACAAATGCCTGTCCTTTGTCTATTTTGCCCGCTCTTGCCCAGGCGAGCCCTCTATTGCTCAACATCCTCTCTTTTGTTCTTATTCATATCTATTTTGGTCTACCCTTACTAATGTTACACTGTGGTGTCCATCTTAGTGCTATTATAAATAGTAAATAATAGTGTAAATGTGTTGTCAGGCCTTCAAATGAACTGGCAAAAAAGGAAAAATAAAAATCAACATGAAGGCAATGTTCTGAATAAGCGTATGTGCGAAGTAAACCTTTGCATACATTATAGTGCTGTATTTTATTAAAGGAGGCGGAAATATGTCGATCATGTGATGAGAAGAAACAGTTAGAGAATCCCAAAACAAGCTATCAAGTGGAACACAACAGGCCGAAGAAAAAGAGGTCGATCACGTGAAACATTAGAGGACATTGCTAAGAGAGGCCAGATTAGTGGGCATAACATCCCTTGATGAGGTTGAAAAGCTCGCCAAAAACAGGTAAACTTGGAGAACCCTATGTGACGTTTAACGGCACGGGAAGGATGTAAGATGTAATAGGATTTTATGAAACATTCGGTATATGTTTAACTGCCACGATAATTCATAAAATCAGTCAGTCAGTTAGTCATTTGCAAGTCCCTTGCGGAACTTTGCCTCCCTAACAGCTCTCCTGTAGGCCTCTCGGCTGTAAGCAAGATGCCCTGCTGCTGTAAGTTCTTGTAGTATGGATATATTTGTTCTTTTTTGTGTCCATGATATTTGAAGAACTCTTCTATAGCATTTACATTCAAAGGCACTTCTGTTTTGTTAAGTGTCCAGGTCTCACAGGCATATGTTGCGATGGGAAAGATGCATACCAGTAAAAATCTTATGTTTGTAGTTCTGTCTATTCCTCTCCACGTTTCTTTAGTTGTTTTACTTTTTTGAAGGGCCATAGATGTCCTCCTTTTAATTTCCCTCATAGATATCATAACGATATCACAGGAGAAAAAACGAAACGGGTATTTAGACCACAAATCTAGCGTGAGCAAAATAACTGTCGAGCTGGAACAACAAAGAAAGAGAAATATTCCATAGGTCCTTGCTTAGTTGTTTACAGAGATGTACAGTCCTGCTTTGTCAGTCATTTACACGCTTTCTGCGTGATCTTACGTACAGCGTTATATTGCTGCTAATGGTAGTTTGTGCTTTCTGTACAAGCCAATCTTACCATCACTTTCACTTAGTTTTGACAGCTGTGCTCCGTAAACATGTTTACATATCATAAAATGCTGCTGAATAAGTTTCTATATCATTTTACTCCTTATACAAGAGCAACCCAGAGCACTCAAGGCAAGAACGGGAAATCAGAAACTTCTTCTATCAGCTACGTCAGAAGCTGATGGTGAAGATTCCGGAGAAGAATTCTACCGAGAACTCAATCTTGCCATGAGATGACATACCAAGAATGCGCGCCTCTTGAAATAGGCGATTTATTAAAACACGCTCATCCAGGAGGGAGACGGCTTATCAAGGATATTCTAAACGGGACGGGGGCCTAGAACGCTGTCCGGTTTGACTGTCAGCGACCCATAGCTGACATGTTATCATCGACCAGGAACCTGCCTCACCTCTCCGTTGCTACCCCCAGTAACAGGCCTACCCTGGCTGACGGGATAGGGATTGCCACAGTTCCCATGGCGGTGGAGTCTGCTAAAGAAGTACTACATATCCCTTACTTTTTAGCTCTGCTCAGTGACTGATACAATATCCGCCATAACCCGCTCCCAATCCGACATGATGCTGTGCTTCAACATCTTCACCGCATCGGCTGCAAAGAATATCAAGCTCGCAGTTCCAGAGAGACACAAGAAGATGAAAGAAGAAGAAGAAGAAGAAGAAGAAGAAGAAGAGACTCAAAGAGGAGTGTGCATCAGAAAACAAAGAGCTAGACAATGACTATAGCTGGAAGTGAAATTGGTGTACAAGGTCTTCGCGGAAGGTGTTTCCAGATTTTGGGTGAAGACAACTGTGAAGTACAGAAAGAGACCGCCCTTAAAACAAAGCACATTACACGTAACACCACTTCCGTGTTACGGCACAAAAAAGTCCACTTTAACTAGAGAGAATACGAAAAAAAAAACCACTGCCATTTCATCAAAATTAGAAACAATATCAACTTTATTTCACTAGCAATAACTGATGATGGAACTGGTCGAATCCGTACCAACGCAGTTTCATGGCTTGAAAACAAAGAGTCCAGCACAGCGTTCTACAGAGAGTTCAACGGAGATTTCAGCTCATGACAAGACGGAGTTCCTGGTAGGATTCTTCGAATGTATAAATGGCTGCACTACACTCTGTTATGAGAAAAAAAAATGCAAAATATTTTGTTTTTGTGCGTGATCCTTGAAAAATGCTTTTGCCGAAATATTGGATTGTTAAATATTCTTCATTTATATGTGCTCATCCTACATTCTCTCATTCTTATTTCTTCCCATTTTCCTCACTCTTTCTATCTTTTTTCTTACCTTAGCACATAAAGTGATTAAATATTCCTACCAGAACGTAGCATAAACTGCTTATAAAATGTATTTACGCCATGAAGGAGGTCCTAGAAACAAATTTTCTTGTTTTACGCCGAAATTGAAGCAGTTTGTGTAAATATAACACGTGAAATAAACATAATTGCTTAAGCCGAAAATACAGTAATTTGCCCATTGCAACACCAATGTTGAATGAAGAAGAGCTTATTTGGTTTCAGTGAAGTGGGCACAAAACTCTTATCCTAAGCGAAGCAGGCTGTAAAACCACGATTTCTGTACGGAAAAAGCACTCATCCTTGGCAAAGTAGGCTTTAAAGCCATGATTTCTGTACAGACAAAACACACCAAGCGGTACCAGGGGTTCTCAAATTGAGCAGAGTCGGCCCTTCCTCCTTCTGTCGGCGATGGGAAGATTCAGGGAAAAGGTGATGAACAAGCGAGGACCAAAAGAGCATTAAAACCAAATGAGAGAAAAAAAAGTCACTGGGTCAGAAGAGGGTGTGAAGATTCAGTGGAACAGCGAGGAACAAGGGAGCAGCAGAAACTGGTGAAAAAACGTCGGGCAGGGGAGAAATGGGAAGATTCAGGGGAACAGTGAGGAACAAGCCAGTAGGAGGACATTAAACCGAGGAAACAAAGTTGTGGTAGGGAATGTGAAGATTCAGGGAACGGTGAGGAACAAGCTGGCAACAGGAGGGCATTAAAATAAACTGAGGGAAAATGTCGTGGAGTGGGGTGAGGGCCTAGGGATATGGCCTTATTGGCAAGAGGACGGAAGCCTGAAAAAAGTTTAGGAACCGCCAATCTAAACTGAAGCCTAGTAAGCCTAACTAGCTGAAGAGTGCCTAGAAATAGCAGCAGTTTATCTTGAAACGAAGACCACATAGAAATAGCAGCAGTTTATCTTGAAGTAGAGATTGCCTAGAAAAAAGCAGCAGTTTATCTGGAAGCACTAAAGAAATCACTGAAAAAAATCTTGGTTCTTGTAAGTTTTTATGGAACTGAACTTCTCAAAAAAAAAATAATAATAACGATCAAGAAGACGAAATGCTTTCGTCATATTAAAAGACATAATAAACTGAAGACAACGCCAGAAGGAGAAGTGGAAGGAAAAAAAATAGCGAGAGGCAGGAAGGGATGTAGCTGGAAAGATAACATACCAGAGTGGAGAGGATACAGCCTGGCTGAGTGCACCATCAAGGCAAGGGAGAGAGGACACTAGAGATTCGGTACCGCCAGCCTCTGTATGGAGCGCGGCACAGGATAATGATGGCTCTAAAAGCCCGCCGACCCAGACGTAAAATTTGTTCTGTTTGCTTGAGAGTATAGATTCAACACACCGCGTAGAGAGTTCCTTCTTTCTTCAATGACTTAAGGAACTCACAAAAGACTTACGATGACACCCGAGTAAGGGCTGGAGCAGCTCAGACAATGACACCTCAGTGGTTAAATGTCAGGAATTCCTGATGAAGAACCCCCTGATACTTTTTTTGCAGGACGTGCAGTTGGAGTTGAATTTTAAGCAGTATTCAGATTCAACCAAGCACCATAAGAAATAACATCTTATTGGCAGAAATGCAGATGAAGCCACTGACAACAATTATTGGGGAAAGACGCTGGCGATGGTTGGGACATGTGCTCCGAATGACTGACAACTCACTACCAACAATAGCACTAAGATGGACACCACAGGGGAACAGAAGTAAGGGTAGACCAAAAGAGACATGAAGAAGAACAACAGAAAGGATGTTGAGCAATAGAGGGCTCACCTGGGCAAGAGCAGAAAAAAAGGCGAAGGACAGGCATTTGTGGAAAACGCTTGCGGAAGCCCCATGTGCCCTGGGCACTTAAGGTTCAGAGAGAGAGAGATTCAGATTCAGGGCCGCCCTCATTGCTGGCGTCTGTTACTTTTCTTTTTTTTTTCAGCAAAATATCTACAGTATAAGGAATGATTGATCTTTGATTGATTGATTGATTGATCTTTATTTCAAAAGGGTTAAGTCATACAACTTTCACTCTGTTCCAGACATTCTACAAATATACTGCTCATATAACAAACATAATTAACAATAAAGTAACTGCATACACATAAAATTACTAACTACATACGCATAAAATGACTAACTACATGCACATATAAACGACCACCTATATACACATATAAATGACTATCTACCAAACAAAAATTTCATTACTGTTCTGGATAGATAGAATGAATGAATGAATAAATGAATGAATGAGTGAATGAATGAATAATCTTTATTTTTAAAGGGTAAAGAATTGGGCACGCAGGCCCGTCTTACATTCTGCCCTTCATCGCTCCATCTTTCATTCTTCTCACACACTTGATTTAATACAAATATAATTACAAGCAAGTAAATAATGAAACAGGTTTGAGTTAAAGGATGAAGTATTACCCATGGATTTTAAATGGTAGGGGAGGGTGTTCCAGAGCTGTATAGATAGATAGATAGATAGATAGATAGATAGATAGATAGATAGAACGAAGGAGGTGACTCGAGTTAGGCCTCAGACCATCTATCTTTGCATGGAAAGTTAATGTTTTGTCGGCCATGGAATTCCGGGACTCAAATGTCGTTTTTAAGAAACTATTATTAAAGCTGTGCCGAAGACTTAAATTAGTGCTTTCATAGTTAAATGAGGTGCTGTTACTAAGCGTAGTCACGAACAGAGACAGAAAGATACTTCGACTTTAACAGTGATACCTGTATTAAATGTAACCAAGGAGAAACAGATATTTCGACTTTAATAGTGATACCTGTACTAAATGTAAACAAGAAGAGACAGATATTTCGACTTTAATAGCGATACCTGTACTAAATGTAACCAACAACAGAGGCTACACAGACTACCAGGCATTATGTTAGTGATACCTCTAATAACCGTAGAACAAAGTTAGAAAAGTTTTTTCCAACCATTCTACGTGGAGAAATTCTACCCAGGCGTGCAGCAGAACAAGACGCCCTGTCTTAAATATTAAATTTAAAATTCTGTAAAACGACTCACCCGAAAAAGGGGAGAGGGGGAGGGGGGAGGGGGAGAATAAAGGCAGAAAGATTTTCATTTAATGCTTCCGGGAGGCGGCCGACTCCAGCGTTTCTTCTTGTCATCATTAATCAGACAAACCGGAAGTTTTAATTGGAAATGACTTGGGGGGGGGGGGGGGGAAGGAGCTGAGAAGACGTTTCTTTAGCTTTCCTTTTTTTTTTCCTGAACTTCCAAGAGCTCTTCTCATCTTTCTTCCAGCCGCTGTCTGTTCAGAAGTTCAGCTTTTTTTAAAATCTAAAACGGTGCAGTAATATAAAATCATAATGCTATTTCCGAAGTTTGCCATGACAAGCAGCATCTGTTTGCTTTGAATGGATGGAGCCTTCAGTGCAGACCACTAACGCTCTTAATAACATCATCATCGTCAGTTCAGTGCCGTTATTGTTCCGTCTGTTCTGTGATTTCCTTATTCTGTTTAACGATGTGAGACGAGCTACGAGCGAAGATCATAATCATTACACTTCTTTTCGTCTTTGGACGAAGGCAGATGATAGCCATTGGAAAACTTGTTGAGCTTCGCCGTTTTGTACTTTCTCTCTTGATTAATTCCACTAATTCTGGAGTCTGCTTAATCGGCTGCTGTACAGTTTTTTTGTGTTGTAACACTTTCACCCCAAAACTTCTTCTTCTTCTTCGTTCGCTTCTACCACCAAGACCGCACTGTGATCCTACTGAATTTACGCCTGTGGTCCTCGTTAGGTCCCGTGGTCTCCTGTGTGGTCCCCGAAAGGACCACACGAGATCCAAGTGAGGACCACAAGGGGTTCAGAGTCACAGGGCTTTAGCCTGTATTCTTGGTGGGTCTCAGAAGCGGGATTGCGTGACACCGTGGTTTTCATTGCACCAGTTTAGTCTAGGGTTGGACTTTCTCACCGGGAGACCTCGACGTGTTTAGGATATCAGTGCATCCCCGCTGGGTGAGAGGCGGTAGCCCACCCAGGCCAGAGTTGGACCTTCTCACCGGAAAACCTCGACGTGTTTTGAGATACCCGTGTATCACCGCCGGATGAGAGGTGGTTGCCCATCCAGTCCAGAGTTGGACTTTCTCACGCACCCCAAAACAACACTGGCACTTAAGCGAATCAATGCACAGAGCTATATTTAGGCAGTCTAAAAAAAATTAAAAGTAGCACATTTTAAACTCAGCCCATATTTTTAAATTAACTTCCATTTTCTTTCTACCAATATTTCTAGTAAAAATGTATTCTTGGAAATCTTGAAAATTATTTCAGGATTCAGAGAGTTAAAGTTCGATCTCTTTATGCGTTTTTGTGTTGCTTTGGTTCTTATTTCTTCATCAAATGACGGAGGACACTCTCTTGGAGTCTCTACGTGGAGTTCAGTCTTTCACCACCGGTTCTTCTCAATTCTGGAGACTGATTTAAGAAAATTATATTTCATACAAGGCTTATAAACATCTGCGTACCTCTCTTGTGGTCTATCTCACTGAAATATTCCGTGTAAAAGTTTGTCATGAAGTACTTGTTCTGGAACAGGATGTATTCCATCAGTATAGTATAGTTTCCCATGTTAATTTCACAACGTGGCTATGTATTCGTGATGTGACAAATATGTATAGCGAAAACAGAATAATTTGCATATTATATCCACCCCAACAAACATTTCTTTTTTTTTCATCTTCTTCGTCGTTCGCCTTCAAAAGGATTTTGGTTGCGTTGGGTCGCTGTTACGCTCAGATCGGACCAACACATCCGACTTCTACTCCTAGTATTTTTTTAGGACTGGGTTCTATTCACTCTCTCTGTTCACCCAGTCAGACTAATATATAATTACAGAACAGCATTTGAGTCAGAGGAAGGTCTTAGTCGGTTAAGAATCGTCACTTTTGGGCTGCTGACTACTATTTTATCCCTCTTACTTTCTTCATCTTCGCTCTTTCTTTCCGATTTCCGTATTCCTCTCCGCTCTTTACATCGAAAGAAAGATAATGATAGTGAGGGTTTTTTTTACAAGATATTAGATAAGATTAAGGGGAAAAAAACACACACACAGAATAGCAGAAGAGGGAAAAAAAAACAAGAGAACAGTTAAGAAGACAACATGCAGTACTGTTAATTAATTACCTGCCGTACAGGATAGCGTTGGCGATCATGCTTCTTCATCTTGTGCAACCCGTTGATGTTTCTGATCGGGTCATTTTTTTTTCCTTTTTATTTGCCCTTCGGTCAGGCCACAAAGACATTTTTCTCTTGTCTTTCTTTTTTCCCTTGAATTTTCCAGTCATTATCAAGTTCTGTAACTTGTTTCCTCGTGGCATGTCTAAGAAACTTTGACTGTCTTTTCTTTATAACTTTAACTAGTTTTCATTGTTCTGAAACTTCTCTGAGGTCTTGTTTACATCTTTTGCTTTGAGTTTTTTTTTTCCTAGCTGAACCATTTGCATTTCGTAAATAATTACTGTGAGACCTGGATACTTAACAAAACAGCTGAGAAACACATAAATGCCTTTGAATGTAAATGCTACAGAAGAGTTCTCCAAACACCATGGACACAAAAAAAAAGAACAAATATATCCATACTACAAGAACTTAATACTGAAGAAGGGTTGGCAGGTAGAGAGAGGATTAAACAGAGAAAACTTAAATATTTTGGACACATTAAACTTCATGAGAATTTAGATAAGACTGTCTTGGAAGGATACATAATAGGAAAAAGAAAGAGAAGAAGACCAAGTCGAAGATGGCTGTAAGATATCTTTCATAATCTGCAAATGGATGCATCAGCAGCAGGGCATCTTGCTTACAACCGAGAGGCCTACAGGAGTGCTGTTAGAAGGGCAGTTCCGCGCAATGGAGAGGCAAGCGGCTGACTGACTGAGAGAAATACGAAAACAAACACACATTATTACCAGCAACGTGATGTTAGTACTATAACAATATTTCTTTCTTTTCGTTTCATCTTTTCTCTTTTCCAAGTTGATTGTTTTATTTGTTTGTTTTTTTTTGTTTCGTTTGTTTGTTTAAAATAAAAGTCATAATATTATATTCTGTACTTGCATAAACTTTCTCATTTCTTTTATAATGAACTACTGGCATTAAAAACTAGGGTTTCCGTGATGACTGATTGTCCAGTATATTTTCCGTGATCTAAACGGGCGTTTATGCTGATTGTCACACGTTTACATGTCAATATATACTCACATGAAAGCAGGCAATCGTCGGACAGTGCAGAAATACGTTGCTAATGCGACGTTCAGAACTTACTGTAAAGATAATCAATTGCGTTTATTTTGTCATGGTCAGTATGGCTACTAATTTCATGGTATGGTCAGTATGGCTACCAATTTCATGGTATGGTCAGTATGGTTACCAATTTCATGGTGTGGTGGTCAGTACTGCTACCAATTTCAAGGTATGGTCAGTATGGCTACCAATTTCATTGTGTGGTCAGTATGGCTATAAATTTCATAGTATAGTCAGTATGGCTACCAATTTCATGGTATGGTCAGTATAGCACCACTTTCATGGTACTAGGGGCTAGCTAGCTTTGATAAAGCCAGACAAATTACTGATCCACTATAAGTCATAATACTACTATTTACAAAGAGGTTCAAACTCATTCCGTATGTAAGAGTTTAAATTGCGATATCGATAAGGTAAGTGTTGTCACTCACTCCGCAGCGCAAGAATGAGTCAATTGAATTAATGTAATTCAGTTTTATTGTGATTTTAAAAAACAAATTCCAGAGTTGGCAATTATATTTACACCATTTTCTGTATCATTAAACAATTTTGAGAGGTTATTCACAGATATTTCGTCTCTCGTCGGTCTTGGCGAGCTTGAGTTAACTTCTAATCACAAGAAGTAGAGACACAACAGCTGCAGGTCCCGTAACACGCTGGCCTTTTAGCGTACCACTACGAGTTGTTAGAAAGACAATGGAAACTCTTCACGGGTGCTACATGCAGTTTATCTCCCTTTAACTCTTGAGACACCGCGGAAGTGGCATTGTAATTACTGTTACATTTCTCACTATAAGTTTCCAGGTTCAAGGCTCGCGGTTAAGTTCAGCTGAACCACTTGAAGAGTGGAGTATCAGACACTTGTGATTTAGAATTGAACCTTTTACAGTTTTCTCCAAGTTCTTGATTGCTCATTTCGTAGTTATTATTGTTCTTAGCACTTCTGTTGAACGAGTCCGCTTCGATGAAAGATGAATAATGAAAGGGTCACTATTTGAACACAAAACTGGCTCGTTCCTTTTTTTTTTTTCGGAAACAACTTTAGAAACATGTCTTTTCATTCTTTTGTTCTGTGACAGGTCCATTTATAGATATCACACATTTCTCTTCATTGTTGTTGCTGTTGTTGTTGTTGTTTTGTTTTTGTAGGAATGTTAAAAATGGAGATCATCTATCATATGCATTAATAATCCGTTTTTTATACACACATATAAAATGAAAAAGTAAAAACATTTTGAAAATTACGCGATAAGCACAAGGGATATGTGGTGACCCAATACAACACGTTCAACGGCTGATGGTTAGTATGAACACTCACGGCGCAGCGCTCTGTCCTTATTCTAGCTGAGGCCAAAATTAGATAAACATGGACGCTTCGCTGTAGGATTGTTCCGCTGTTGAACAACACGTCGTAGTGAAAATTTTTTCCCCTTTTTTTTTGGGGTGGGGGTGGGGGTGGGAGGGGGTGACCCGGGCAGGGAATGTGAAATCTGCTGAAATTCACCTCCATGTGTCGACTTAGTACGAAAATGAATACAGTATGACAGGGTAGAAAAGTTTAATTAAATCGGGAAAAGAACAATTGTAATCGAAGAAGCCCCGATCTGTTGCACCGTGACAGTGCACCTCCCCGTGCAGCGGTCGCAACAGTGCAGTCAGTGCAATGCAACGCGTCTTCCTCATTTCCCCATTACACCCCTGATCTGGTGCCAGGAGACTATCGTATGATCGGTCCACTTAAAGAGGATCTAAGAGGCCACAGATGCATCTCTGATGATTTAAGTTAAGGAAGCGGCACTGGCCAGTGTTCGGGAGCAGGTATCGAGCTTCTTCACAGAAGAAGAAGAAGCTAGCGCTGATTTAATACTATGCTTGTTGGAAGCAACCTGTTCCTTCTCCAAGTGTGTGTGGGGGGCTGTGAATGACATTTGAAAATACTAGCAATGAATATTTTTTTAAAATGCATTGGACTAGTATTCGCTGCTGCACTGCAGTGGGTCCCATGTGACCAAAGATTTGCTGAAGTCATATGGATATTGCTTGGCTGCGGCTGGTGACGAGGTAGTAGTTTTTTGTGCTGGATCAAAAGAGGTTCGGTAGTTTAATTTTTATGCTGTCCTAAGAGAGACTAGACATTGGTCTTTGTACATGGTTAAGAAAAACATAATAGGACGTCCGTTATATAAATCACGCACTGTATATATCAACACACAGTAGGCAATCACACCTTTAAAGTAAGGTCCACGTTACCGAGCACAATATACACTCGGGAAGACAGTCGAAGTGGATAATAAATGGCGCAGACAGCGCCCTCGGCGACTTTCTAGGATTATATCAGATGTGTTGGCATGCCTGGGCACGTGGATGAAAGCGAGAGAAAAAGAAGATGGGAGGTATTTTGTTACTTAAGATTAGCGTATCTGGCAAATGGTCTGATACGGCTAATTTCTGAGACGAAGGTAGCTGCACTATATCGCTACGCGCTATTCAATATCTCTTAGATTCCGCCACGGACGAGGCATATCTAATGAAACTCCGCCAAATAAATCAACACCTGGATGTCTGGATGTGTTTAGGCTTCGTCAATGATCCTTGGCGAGGTTCGTAGGCAAACGATAACTCTGGGATGTGTGAACTTATAAGATGTGCGCTTGTTTTCCACGATCCCAGAAGGTGTCTGGGCTGACTCGTAGAAGAAATGTTCAGCAGAGTCGTGGACTACAGCTTACATAGACACACATTTCTATTATACATATCCAGCACAAAACGTAAACTTCATCGTCTCTCTGTCCAGCAGAAAATGTAAACTTTATCGTCCCTCTGTCCAGAGGAAAATGTAAACTTTCACCAGTGATGCGGGGCAGGTTGAAAGAAAATAGATAACATTTCAATAACCAACACAGTCATAAATGCGGTGCTTTCTTAGTTTAAAAAAAAGAGTACAGTGATCAAAGACTTTAACTATTATGAAAATATCTGCAACATTATCTCTTTCACTCCTCATCATCATCAAGTGCCGTGCCGACTGGCGTTGGTTATTATGCTTCTTCAGAATACACGATCCTTCATGCAGCCCATCAGCTCAGTTGGTGATCTCCTCTCACACCGTCCCATCAGACTGTCCAGTATCATTTCTCTTGGTCTTCCTCTTGATCTTCTTCCTTCTATTTTTCCTGTTGTTATAATATTTTCAATGCCCCCTCTTCTCATTGCATGTCTTATGAAAGTACATTGTCTCTCTATTTATCTTTTTGACAAGATTTTTTTGTCTCTCCACTCTTCTTATACATTCTTCATTAGTTATTTTTGCTGTCCTGGGGATTAGCAACATTCTTCTAATAAACCATATTTCTGCTGCTTCCAATGATTTTTGTACAGACTTGCCTATTGTCCATGATTCACTTCCATATAACAAGATATGTTCAATATAGCATTTAGGACTCGTTTTCTAACATTGATTGATAAGGATGTGTTGGATATATATTGCATTCCTGCTTGAAGGTCTCTGCTTGATGGGTCCCGAAACTTCTTGGAGCTGATCACAAGCGACAGCGTCTCAACATGTCAAGACACACCAAAGTTTTCCGTTGTACCTTATGCCGAGAACTTAGCAATCACCCCTCGTATATATAAAGTTCAAGGGTTCGCGAGTGGATTACCTGACAGTTGCTTGTCCTCTTACGCAGAGGTGTAGGTTTGGGACCCGCTATCGCAGATTAGAAAGGGATATGAAACGAAAATCTACCTGAAAGGATGGAAATAGTATTCAAGAATGCACACATGACTTCAGTGAGTGAAAAAAAACAGGATAACATGGTAAGTTCGACCCTATGAATACATGACTTCAGTGAGTGAAAAAAAAAACAGGATAGCATGGTAAGTTCGACCCTATGAATACATGACTTCAGTGAGTGAAAGAAAACAGGATAACATGGTAAGTTCGACCCTATGAATACATGACTTCAGTGAATGAAAGAAAACAGGATAGCATGGTAAGTTCGACCCTATGAATACATGACTTCAGTGAATGAAAGAAAACAGGATAGCATGGTAAGTTCGACCCTATGAATATATGACTTCAGTGAGTGCACAGGGAATGTCCGAAAAAAATGTTTTCCAAAAAAAAAGTATATACTTATATATTAAAGTGACAGAGCACACTTTTGGGCAATTTGTTTTGTTCCGATGAAGCAAATGTTCGTCCTGACAGTGCCGACAACCAACAAAAATTGCTGCTTCTTAGCATCTGAAAATCTCCGCGTGCTTCATCAGTTGCTTTTGCGTAGTCCAAAGTTAACTTCTCGATGTGTTTTGTTGTCGTCCTGCATAACTGGGTCTTATTTCTTTGAAGATCATGATGGGAATACAGTGACAGTGAATACCGAAAGCTACACAGTCACGATACACAACTTTTTCGCCCCAAGGATCAATGCTGTTTCTAATCGAGAAAACGTATAGTTCCATTAAGACGGAGCTACAGCACACACTGCGCGTGTGAGCATGGCTACTGTGTGTAACTTGCTTTAATGACGCGCCATTTCGCTATTTGGAGAATTGAATTAGTCATCCTGTTTCCATGACACTTCTCTTCCAGGTCTTTTTTTTTTCTGTGGGATCATTTAAAGGTTGTGTACACTACAGAACCGGCATGAATGCTTTCAAACGATATATAAAGCAAGAGTTTGAAAACATCGCTTAAAATAATCAACAGCGGGATAATGTTGAGCTTCTCAAATCGAGTCCAGCAATATCTACAGCATAATGGAGACGTTATAATTTCTATGTAGACATAAAGTTGTAAGAGCTTCTAATTTTCTGTTACAGATAAATCTCCTTTCTTTGTAAACCATTAGTGCAGTATTAACGATAACAAAGTACAGTGTAATGCCTATCTGTTTCAGTTTGAAAATCGTCACGTATTTCTGCTCTACCTTACTGTATAATATACACAACTTTATATCGAGGCTAATACTACAATATTGTGATATATCACTTTACCGTGTGTAAGCCTCATTGTTTCCAATTTAATAATGTGCACCAAAAATTTATTACATTTTGCCAACACGGGTAATCTATGTGATCAACTTCTGCGTAGCAAATATACTTTTTTGGATACTTCCACAACGTCAGTTACATTAGTTCTTTTATGGTGAACATAGTTCAAGTGTTTGTTTGAACAGAAGTGATTTATGCATAAAAGAAGGGGAACAAAATAGGACAAAATGCGATCATTTATCTCCCATAGTAAAGGTAGACAGAGGTGTGTGGTTTAGTCTGACAAAAAAAAAAAAGATAGAAAAAGTAAGAGAAGTGGACAAGAACGAGGGTGGCAGAAAGTAAAATGGGAATACTCAATGGATTAACAAAAAAAGAATGCCATTATACCACCTTAGCCAGACTGTCATCAACATAAGGTTGTGAGGGTGGCAGAAAGTAAGATGAGAAAAAAATGGGATTATACCACCTTAGCCAGACTGTCATCAACATAGGTTTTGAGGGTGGCAGAAAGTAAGATGAGAAAAAATGGGATTATACCACCTAAACACAACTCACTACCAAAAATAGCACTAAGATGGACACCACAGGGGAACAGAAGTAAAGGTAGACCAAAAGAGACATGGAGAAGAACAACAGAAAGGATGTTGAGCAATAGAGGGCTCACCTGGGCAAAAGCAGAAAAAAAGGCGAAGGACAGGCATTTGTGGAAAACCCTTGCGGAAGCCCCATGTGCCCTGGGCACTTAAGGTTCAGAGAGAGAGAGAGAGAGAGAGAGAGAGATACCACCTTAGTCAGACTGTCATCAGCACCATCATCATCATCATCATTAGGTGCAAGTATGACTTCAAGGAATAACAACAACTTGGGCTTACTTCATATACCGATAGCTAGGAACAGAACGGCTGAAAGAACATTGAAATCTAACAAAAATATTTTTAAAATAGTATTCAGAAATCGAGTCCCGTATCTCCAACAATTGGTTCCAATAACCCCCAAAGGTTACCAATCTCCGAGTATCTCCAACAATTGGTTCCAATAACCCCCAAAGGTTACCAATCTCCGAGTATCTCCAACAATTGGTTCCAATAACCCCCAAAGGTTACCAATCTCCGAGGGCCCTTTGATTTACACTAAGAAGGCTGCTACGTTACAACGATTGGGAATGAATACAGGCAGAAGGGAAGTGTCAAATCAAACTTCCTGATGAATATGAGAGAACCAGACAAAAACATGGGACAGACGCTGAAAGCATAGCTCAGTCTCTCTGAAGCTACGTAACTGCAGCTGCTGGACAACTTGTGATCCTGTTGATCACTCCTCAGAACCTGGTACAGGAAGTCTATGTAACGAGACGCCAGCTTTAGAGTCTGTATCTTGCTGAGTTTGTCCGAGGGCAGAGTCGGAATGATTTTCCTGAGCTGTGAGAAAGCCTCGTTGAGAGACTGCGTCCTCTGTCTCTCGCGGACATTTGCCAGCACGCGCTGAGTCTGAAGCTCATCTATATTCTGTGAAATCTTTCTAATTTTCTTCCTACTAGCAGAAGTAGATCCCTTGCTGCCAGGGCACCGGCTTGCGCAGGAAGTCTGACCAGAAGTGTAATTCTGTTTATGCAGTATGGAATCCGAAAGAGAATCCTCCTTCAAACGTTCAGAAATAATATCGTTTCCTAATAACGAGAAACGACGTTTCCTGGCCAATCTTTTTTCTTCTTCAGTGAAATCATTAGAATGTAATTTTCTGACTTGCTGACGCTGCTGACTGGATCTATGACGCTGATTTTCCTGCTGCTGTTGATGCTGCATTTGAAGGCGTAAAAGCACTGTTCAACTCGGAACGCAAGCGCCAGGACTTAAGAGTTAGCTCTCAGAACATCAGTAGAGGGGTAGAACACTTCCAGGTCTTGTCTTGTGTTGTTGCTTCTGGCTTTATTTTCCGCTGATCTTTTTCAACAATTAATGTCGGTATCTTCGCAAGTTGATGAAGTGGTCACGTGATGAGAACCATCAGGGAATCAACACTTTAAATAGTTCTTTGTCCTGTGCAAATAAAATATAAAATGTTGTAGTGGTAGACGAGTTTTGAAAAGTAAATTTATATTTTATATTTTTGGAAAGATACACTTCTGCAGTTAATTTACATTTATTTTACTCTCTGTTTCCCAGTTAAGGACCTTTCTCTGTTAAGGTTTTCTCAGTCTCCTTGAAATATCTTCCTAATATAACTCGCATATTCTTTTGCCTTCGTCTAAATATCACTAACGTCTTGCATTTAGTAGTGCCTGAATTGTATTGGTTCTTTCATATCGATTCTGTGTCTCTTTAAAGGTGATTAGAATTTTAATTGATATCTGGCGAGATGATCTTACAGCGAATTATAAGCTGAGAATGATTTATTTTTGAGGTTGAAATAACACAAATAATATTTATTCTTCCATAAATAGCTAAAGAGACTTTTAATGTCTTAGAAAACGGTTTCGATGTAGGTAGGTATCAGCTGTTGCGAGGTTGTGAGTGTGTGTGTGTGTGTGTGTGTGTGTGTGCGGAGTATGATCTTGATGAACAGCTTCTTTACTGCCTGGCTTTACAATGGTTGACTTTACAATGGTTGGCTTTACAATAGTTGGCTTTACAATGGTTGGCTTTACAATGGTTGGATTTACAATGGTTGGCTTTACAATGGTTGGATTTACAATGGTTGGATTTACAATGGTTCGATTTACATAATCGGCCGTAGTAAGAGGAAGCAGTTTTCGTATTCTAGGATCCATTTTCATTCTTTTTTTTGTCAAGTTTGGTCCTCGCTTCCTTTACTTCGCCTGACCACGTGAGAAAGTGCCTTGCCCATGGTGCCCCACCCCTCCCCCCGGAGTTTGGCAATCAGGTTCAGAAGAAGAATAAGTAGCTCACGTCTGAAAATCTAGAAAAGCTGCAGGAGCTGCCAGAAGGTGAGCAGACTGAAGAACATCGCCAACGACAGCTTCAGGGTCTACCCCGCCCTACTTTTCTTTGGCGGTTTTTCCAGTAGGCTATGACTCCCTGTCCACATAGAAAGAAGTGTGACTCCTTGTCCGCGCAGAAAGAAGTGTGACTCCCTGTCCACACAGAAAGAAGTGTGACTCCCTGTCCACACAGAAAGAAGTGTGACTCCCTGTCCACACAGAAAGAAGTGTGACTCCCTGTCCACACAGAAAGAAGTGTGACTCCCTGTCCACACAGAAAGAAGTGTGACTCCCTGTCCACACAGAAAGAAGTGTGACTCCCTGTCCACACAGAAAGAAGTGTGACTCCCTGTCCACACAGAAAGAAGTGTGACTCCCTGTCCACACAGAAAGAAGATGCTTACCCCGTTAACCAGGCTAGGCCTGTTACTGGGGGTACCAGCGAAGAACTGGGGCAGTCTTGGTCAGCTATGGTTTGCCAACCCTGAAGCTAGCATGTCAGCTATGGTTTGCCAACCCTGAAGCTAGCATGTCAGCTATGGTTTGCCAACCCTGAAGCTAGCATGTCAGCTATTTTTGCCAACCCTGAAGCCAGCATGTCAGCTATGAATATCTAAGTACGAAAATCAGACAGCATCTTTATATACATATATACACACATACATCCGTCCCCTCTTCTTTTTCTAGCAGAGAAAACGCCTCATGATCAGTATAAAAAATCTACATAATACTTCATTATTTAAATATTAAAACGACACAGTTTCCCCCATCATGTCTCAGCGTTATCCAATCGGAGTCCAAGATCTGTCCTCACTTCTTCTTCTTCTTCTTCTTCTTCTACCACCAAAACCGCACTGTGATCCTACTGAATTTACGCCTGTGGTCCTCGTTAGGTCCCGTGGTCTCCTGTGTGGTCCCCGAAAGGACCACACGAGATCCACGTGAGGACCACAAGGGGTTCAGAGTATCACAGGGCTTTAGCCTGTATTCTTGGTGGGTCTCAGAAGCGGGATTGCATGACACCGTGCTTTTCGTTGCACCAGTTTACTCTAGGGTTGGACTTTCTCACCGGAAGACCTCGACGTGTTTAGGATATCAGTGCAACCCCGCTTGGTGAGAGGCGGTAGCCCACCCAGGCCAGAGTTGGACCTTCTCACCGGAAAACCTCGACGTGTTTTGAGATACCCGTGTATCACCGCCGGGTGAGAGGTGGTTGCCCATCCAGTCCGGAATTGGACTTTCTCACCGGAAAACCTCAGCGTGATTAGGATACACAAACATCCCCGCCGGGTGAGAGGTGGTTGCCTGTCTAGACTACCCTGGTCCAGTGTCTCCGACTTCAGCATTTTGCGGTCGTGGCCGCTACCCTTCCTAGTTGTGACCAGGATGGAGCTTTTGTCCAGGAGGACGAATCCTCGCCACTAGTGGCTTCTACCCCTGGGTTGAGAAGGTTTAGGCATTGTCCCAGTATGGGCGTGTTTGGGACGGGACCGACCTCTAGGTCAGAGGTACTGTGACATGCATAGCCTTCAAGATTCACCCCTGGTATGGGCCGGTTTAGGCAAAATTCACCAGTATGGGTGTTTATCAGGCGTTACCGACCTCTAGAGCGGAGGTGGCATGACATGTCTAGCCATCAAGTTCCACCCCTGGTGTGTGCCGTTTTAGGCATATTTCACCAGTGTAGGTGTATTTCGGACGTGGCCGGCCTCTAGAGCAGAGGTGCCGTGATATGTGTAGCTCACGCAGCGATACTACTGGACATATCGATTAAACTTCATTTTATCCTTTCCACCACCTTTTCACGTCGGCTCCGCACAGCAACCTTTATTTCTTTTCCGTATTTACTTCCTTAACCGGGAGGAGCTTCACTCCAAGCGCGGCATTTGAAGAGTCTCGCCAGCAGTGTCTTAACCTCTGGGATAAGCCGGTTCATGCATTTCACCCGATATGACTGCACTCAGGATGTGGCCGACCTCCAGACCAGAGGTGCAGTGATTTGACTGTTTGCTTCGCTTTATCCTTTCTACCACCTTTTCCGCAGTGATGCTGAGCGGCAACTTCATTTGCACCTTTCTTCATTGGCCGGGAAGAGCACCGCTCCACGCACGGCAACTGAAGAATCTCGCCAACAGCGGCAGATGAGCTACCAAACGTGCCACTCATCTACCCTAAGTATCTGGTTTTCAGGCGCCAGATATTCAACCTCGCCCCTGTCAGTTTAAACAGTTCTGCCACGGGAAGGCCAGGAGCTGGACTTGACTGCCAGAGGCTGTGTGAGACGCAATAACAGTCCTTAGAACCTGTCCTCACTCAGTATATGATTTTCTTCTTGAATCGTCGATAATTTATTGGTTATTTCTTCTGCTAGTTCTTATATCCTTTCCCAGTCTAGTTTCTGAGATAAACATTGCTTTTGTGATAGTCGCAGTAGAACAGCAGTCACATGCAAGTGTGCAAGCCATCAAAGCGTTAATGTGTCATGACGCCACATTCTCTGGAGACATTATCTTGCACATTCCACCATCGCTGCCATAGCTGTACTGACGGAATGACCAACCACCCGTGTCTCTTGGCTAAACTTACTAAGGATGGGTTTGTTATCCTATCTATACTGTCCACATTGTGATGTATCACCTAAATCCCGTCTGGTTGTGATCTCTGCTATGACTGTGTGTCACACAGACCAAACACAACTGAGGTATCGCCGTCTTTTGGATAACATAACGTGTTAGTGCAACAATAAGAGTTATCAATGATTAGCTCATAAAACAATGATTTTAATCTAAGAGTTATCAATGATTAGGTGATAAAACAATGACCTTAATCTAAGAGTTATCAGTGATTATTTCATAGAACAATGATCTTAATCTAAGAGTTATCAGTGATTATCTCATAAAACAATGAGGTTAATCTACACCCGCTACCGCCTAGCTGTATTGTAATGGTTCCTCAGTCAAGCAGAATTTGTAAACTTCACCACTCCTCAGTCAAGCAGAATTTGTAAACTTCACCACTCCTCAGTCAAGTAGAATTTGTAAACTTCACCACTCCTCAGTCAAGTAGAATTTGTAAACTTCACCACTCCTCAGTCAAGTAGAATTTGTAAACTTCACCACTCCTCAGTCAAGTAGAATTTGTAAACTTCACCACTCCTCAGTCAAGCAGAATTTGTAAACTTCACCACTCCTCAGTCAAGTAGAATTTGTAAAATTCACCACTCCTCAGTCAAGCAGAATTTGTATACTTCACCACTCCTCAGTCAAGTAGAATTTGTAAACTTCACCACTCCTCAGTCAAGCAGAATTTGTATACTTCACCACTCCTCAGTCAAGCAGAATTTGTAAACTTCACCACTCCTCAGTCAAGCAGAATTTGTAAACTTCACCACTCCTCAGTCAAGTAGAATTTGTAAACTTCACCACTCCTCAGTCAAGCAGAATTTGTAAACTTCACCACTCCTCAGTCAAGTAGAATTTGTAAACTTCACCACTCCTCAGTCAAGCAGAATTAGTAAACTTCACCACTCCTCAGTCAAGCAGAATTAGTAAACTTCACCACTCCTCAGTCAACCAGAATTTGTAAACTTCACCGTCCCTCTGTCCACCAGAAAATATAAACTTCACCGTCTCTCTGTCCACCAGAAAATGTAAACTTCACCGCCCTTCTGCCTAGCAGGAAACGTAAACTTCACCACTGACGCAGCACAAGTTGAAAGGAAATACACAGCATTTCAATATCCACCACAGTCATAACTGCGGCGTTTTCATGGTCCTCAAAATCAGGCAACAGAAAAAAAAAGCGTGCTCTGATCAAAGACTAACTATTACAAAAATATCTGCAACATTTAACTCTTTCGGCCCTGAATTACTTTCCATCCCGTGAGAGAATAAATTTTGCTGAGAAAATTTCGGTGCAACGAAAATGAGAGGAAGTTACTCCGTAATTTAAAAACATGGGTTAGATGAGAAATGCGGTTTTGTTCCCCGCCTCTTTAGATTATGGCTGAATATCGCTATGAACGTTAATCTGCGTAGGTATATACCAACTCTTCCAGCGTTGTTTTGAAGCAAAATAGTGAAAATATAATCTTTATAAGTAAGAAAGCATGAGTAAGAAAGTATATGTAAATCCGGTTCTAGCAAGAAGAATGTGGCAGAAATGAGAGAAAAGGCAACAGAGAAGAATTGAACATTTCTTTAAATTCAAGGAGACAAAAGTAAGCAACTGTCTGCGTGGAAAAGAGAACACTGTACTTGTATGTTACTTTATTACAGAAGTTGTACCCTGTATGTTACTTTATTACAGAAGTTGTACCATGTATGTTACTTTATTACAGAAGTTGTACCCTGTATGTTACATTATTACAGAAGTTGTACCCTGTATGTTACTTTATTACAGAAGTTGTACCCTGCATGTTCCTTTATTACAGAAGTTGTACCATGCATGTTACTTTATTACAGAAAATGTACCATGCATATTGCTTTATTACAGAAGTTGTACCCTGCATGTTAATTTATTACAAGAGTTGTACCCTGCATGTTAATTTATTACAAGAGTTGTACCCAGCATGTTAATTTATTACAGAAGTTGTACCCGGCATGTTAATTTATTATAGAAGTTGTACCTGGCATGTTAATTTATTACAGAAGTTGTACCCAGCATGTTAATTTATTACAGAAGTTGTACCCAGCATGTTAATTTATTACAGAAGTTGTACCCGGTACATGGCTAGCAAAATAGGACTTGAAATTAACAAAGACAAAACAAAAATAATGACAATTCCCATTAATCAAAATGGAAAAATACACATAGAAGGGACAGATATTGAAGAAGTCAATCAATTTGCATACCTTGGCAGCTACATAGACCGGGATGGTGACATTAGAAAGGAAATTAGGATCAGAATTGCAAAAGCAGCATCGATATTCAAGAATCTTGAGAACATATGGAATTCAAAAGTTATAAGCACAAAAACCAAGTTAAGACTATTCAATTCAAATGTAATATCCACCCTCATTTATGCATGCGAAAGCTGGAAAACAACTAAAGAAATAGACAAGAAATTAAACTCTTGTGAAAACAAATGCCTAAGAAAAATACTCGGCATCAAGTGGAACGAATTCAAGAACAATGCAGAGATAAGACAGATGATTGAACAACAACCAGTCTCATGGGTGATCAGGAAAAGGAGATGGACATATGTTGGTCACTTGATGAGAAGAAATGATCAGAGAATCCCAAAACAAGCTATCAAGTGGAACACAACAGGCCAAAAAAAAAAAGAAGCAGACTGCGTGAAACTCTCAAGAGGACATTGTTAAGAGAGGCCAAATTAACAGCCATAAAATCCTTTGATGAGGTTGAAATACTCGCCGAAGACAGGAAAAATTGGCGAACTACTTTGCAAGCCCTATTTGACGTTTAACGGTACGGGAAGGATATAAGAAGATAAGATATATAAGTACCCTGCATGCTACTTTATTACAGAAGTTGTACCCTGCATGTTACTTTATTACAGAAGTTGTGCCCTGTATGTTACTTTATTACTTAAGCTGTAACCTCTATGCTGCTTTATTACATAAATTGTACCGTGTATGTTACTTTATTACAGAAGCTGTACCCTGTATGCTAATTTATTACAGAATTTGTACCCTATATGTTACTTTATTACAGAATTTGTACCCTGTATGCTACTTTATTACATAAATTGTATCCTGTATGTTACATTATTACAGAAATTGTATGAAAAAAAAATTGTAACAAAATTTATAAAAGACAAGAAGGAAAAATAAGGGAAACAAGTTTGAAAAGTAAAAATAATCAAAGAAAAGTTCATCTGCATTATTGGTAATAACGAAAATACTGTGTGAAAATAATAAATATAATACATATACTCACAAGGGGAAAAAACCGAAGAAAAATTATTACAGTAATCTTAAACTGAAGTCCGTATAAAACATTAACTGGCTTTTAATAAGGAAGATGAAATAATATACATATTTACATAGAAAAAAAACTATGAATAAAAGTGAAAATGGAAACAAAGGTTTGTTTTTTAACATATCAGTAAACACTGTACGGATATTATGAGACAAAGCAAGGCTTTATGGGTTTCTCACAAGAAATATGGTGAAAAATAAATTAAAAAAAAATTTTTTTTAACCCGGTAATATACAGAAGAACCATTTTAAAAATTACGACTGTGTCCGAAAATGAAACAAATAAATGATACATTTACAAAACGTGTTAAGCCTTTCCAAATTGTTTGATAAAATAAAGTATATGGAAAACAGGTATACACTGTATAGATTTATATAATCAGGTACAGCAGAATGAGATGTAGAAGCGTACAGTTTTTATTCAAATTCACAGATTTTAAAATAAAATTTGGGTGGAAGTATAAAAATTCAAGGGAGCAAAAACAACGGAATAAAATATATGTAAACCTAAAATGAATAACATTATTTTGTCATTTATATCAAAGACTCTCTTTCTCTCTCTCTCTCTCTCTATATATATATATATATGTTGTTTTTTATGTCCCTTCTTTCAATACACTTCTAGTGTGACATGCTTCTTATAAAGCATCAACAGTACTTACTCGGGCTGAAACTTCTATTTCCTTGTTGTGCCAGTATATGCCGGGATCCCTTTACAGACTAAAACTCTTCTTTACAAGAAGAATTAAAACTGTAAACTTTGTTCTCTCTGATTTTATAAAACACACATCCATACACGATCCCTGTTTATATAAAACATATCAATAAACATTAAAAACATCACAAAGATAGCGACGAGTGCCAGAATTTTCTGAACCAGTGTGAAGACTCGATGAAGTCCCACACACTGATCCCCAAAGTTCGAGAAATTGTTCAAAATAACAGATGTACTTTGTAATAGAACAACAGATGTACTTTGTAATAGAACAAATCCACGTGTGTGTTTGTTTTGGTATTTTTCTCAGACCGCTTATAATTATATAAATCTCCACTTTGGCTGAAGACAGAAATCAATACGCTTTACGATATATGCAGTATGAACTTAGCATCTGTATATACATCTATAATATGCGAAATCTGGAAACAAAATCCTTGAAGCACGGCAATTACAGGATGCAGGTTGTGAGCACGCACGTGCGAGTGTTTGACTAACGGTCACTCACGTTGCGTGGAAGAGAACGGTTAACCGTTGGTAGGGATAATCTTCGCGCCTGGGAGAGAGTCGAACGAGCACGCAATGCTGAGGCAGTCATTCCCTCTTAGCGTTGTCTAGCAGCTCCCGGTGAAGCCCGTGAGCTTTGAAATAGTGGACTGTTCCTCACCTCGCACTTTCTCTTTCTGTCCCTTGCCTGTGCTGTCCCTTTTGAGTGTTTACGATAGAGTGTGAGAGGTGAAGGTCGGGATATCTGACAGATATGGGTTCTCAGTTCTTCTAGTTTTTAGATGTGGAGTTCATTCGTTCGTTCTCTCTCCGTCTTCTACTCTTTCCCATTAACTTGCTTATCTATCTATCTATCTATCTATCTATCTATCTATCTATCTATCTATCTATCTATCTATCTATCTATCTATCTATCTATCTATCTATCTATCTATCTATCTATCTATCTATCTATCTATCTATCTATCTATCTATCTATCTATCTATCTATCTATCTATCTACCTACCTACCTTTCTGTCTATCTATAGCTGTAGTAGGCTGAAGCATGTTTCGAAATTTTAATGAGTGGATGTATACATCACTTGTCTCGGTAAGCAAGTATTTAGCGCAGTGGCATATCTTGCTGTTTTCGGGGGTTCAACTCCAGGCAAAGATGCTCTTGCCCAATCATTTGTAAAAATATATGCCTGATTCCCAGAGAAACTGAGAAAAAAAGGTCACCGGGCATGAAACTAACTTTTAAAATGTATAGTCTCTCAACAGATGTCATTTGAATGTAACAGTAGATGTCATTTGGATTTTACAACAGATGTCATTTAGATGTCTTAGCAGATGTCATTTGGATCTTCCAACAGATGTAATTTGGATTTCTCAACAGATGTCATTTGGAGATCTCAAGAGAATTAAACAAAACCTCTTTTAATTTTCTTTTATTGCTCAAATTTTATACGTATAAGACATGCTCCTATAGCATATCATAACATAAAATATAACAAAACATGAAACATAAAATATAACAAAACAAAAAAACATAACACAACAACATATAACATAATGTATGGTTCAGTTTTACAACAACAACAAAAATAGAAAAAGTGAGGAAAATGGGCAAGAAAGAGAGTGTGAGAATGTAAGATGAGAACACTGAATTGATGAGAGGCTACATATTAATTATCAAAGTTTATTATTTTAACAAGACTTAAGCATTACTCAGCTGTGAAAACAATACAATATACACTTTGTGGATGAAAATTCAATAAAACTATCTTTTTCCATCAAGTTTTCTCCAGATTTTAATAAATTAGATCATCAAGCAACATGTCTGTGATATCAAGCAACATGTCGGTAATACGACATACGTACTTGTATGTTCCCTATAACTTTTAGAAGCAAAAAGGGTTTTCTAATACAGCGCGTAACTTTGTTAACAATATTTAGAACAGTCTTGGATGAAACTTAAATACAAGGTGCGACTTCAAAGGTTTCATTCTGGGTTTCAATCAAGGGTTATTCCGATCACTTCTTAGTTTGTTGCAGTAATAATCTTTTCATTTAGCTCCGCCTCTGTTGGGACTTGAGCCTTTCGCTTGCTTACCATCGTTCAGTATTTCTGGGAGGCTAAGTAGGGTCTTATCCAGTAACCCTTCCACTGAGGTGAGCATCGCTGCTCTCTCTCTCTCTGCTCTTTCTCGGCTCTCTCTCTGCTCTCTCTCAGTTTGAAATCTAATAATGCTGCTGGGTCAAGGACAAAGGTTACCAGGTACTAGCTCTTTGAGCGTGAGAGGTTAAAGCGTTTGGGGTTTTCCTCATCAGGATCATCAGGACAATTTGTTACAGAACTAGGGAGTTCTTTCTCGCTCTACAGAACTAGGGAGGTCTTTCTTGCTCTACAGAACTAGGGATGGGCTTTCCTGCCTTACAGAACTAGAGAAGCATTGTCTCGCTTTACAGAACTAGAAGATGGGCTTTCTTACTTTATAGAACTAGAGGACTGTCTCGCTTTATAGAACTAGAGATGGGCTTTCCTGCCTTACAGAACTTGAGAAGGACTGTCTCGCTTTACAGAACTAGAGATGGGCGTTCTTGCCTTACAGAACTAGAGAAGGACTGTCTCACTTTACATAACTATAGATGGGTTTTCCTGCCTTACAGAACTAAAGAAGGACTGTCTCGCTTTACAGAACTAGAGATAGGTTTTCCTGCCTTGTAGAACTAGAGAACAACTGTCTCACTTTACAGAACTAGAGATGGGGTTTTCTGCCTTACAGAACTAGAGAAGGACTGTCTCACTTTACAGAACTAGAGAGGGACTGTCTCGCTTTACAGAACTAGAGAGGGACTGTCTCGCTTTACAGAACTAGATAATACAGGAAGATAAACAATTGCAGGTTCTCAAACTTTATATGTAGGTACTAGCCTTAATGATTTGGAATGCTGAGGAAGAAGAAGAAAACGTTCTCGTGACAGCCTGATCTTATCTGTTCTTATCTGTTCTTGTGACAGTGTAAATATATCTGTTCCTATCTGTTCTTGTGACAATTTAATATATCTGTTCTTGTGACAATTTAATATATCTGTTTTTATGTGTTCTTGTGACAATTTAAATATATCTGTTCTTTTCTGTAAAATGTGACAATTTAAATATATCTGTTCTTATCTGTTACTATATCAGTCTAAATATATCAGTTCTTAACTGTTCTTGTTACAATTTAAATATATCTGTTCTTATCTGCTCTTGTGACAATTTAAATATATCTGTTCTTATCTGTTACAGTATCAGTCTAAATACATCCATTCTTAACTGTTCTTGCGACAATTTAAATATATCTACTCTTATCTGTTCTTGTGACAATCTAAATTTATCTGCTCTTACCTGTTCTTGCGACAATCTAAATATATCTGCTTTTACCTGTTCTTGTGACAATCTAAATATATCTGCTCTTATCTGTTCTTGTGACAATCTAAAAATATCAGATCTTTTCTGTTCTTTTGACAATCTAAATCTACGCAGTCTGTTCACTAAAAAAGTATTTTGTTCACGTGACCAAACCTATAAGTTTAAAACTTAAATTCTGAAGGGAAAAAAAAGTTAGAAGCAAGACTGACAAGTGAAAATGAAAATAAGGGTAGAAAAGATAAGATTCAATGTTAAAAAAAAGAGAGAGATAGATGTGAAATCGTAAGATTTATTTCAAGTACTGAACATAATCGATTACAGTATTCGCGGAGGTGAAAGGCGGAACCCAGAAGGTATATTTGGGAAGAGCTCTTCACTGCAGGAGGTATGAAAACTACTACAATGTTGGTGCCCTTTGTTCTTGCCCGGAGAGTAAAGTATGCAGGTGCGGGAGATGGGCTGAGTTAACGCGCGCGTTATTTTAAATAACTTCTTATTCACGTGTATAAAGAATATGCTAAGAACCCCCCGGCGCTGTTCGTTTGTCTCAGTCCATCTTTCATCATTCATTCTTCTTCTTCTTCTTCTTTTCTATAAATTTGTTGTAGTTTAGAATGATAATGCAACTACGTTTATTCCATGTAGTTACATAAATCAGATCGTGAGTGCATGGACTTCTTATCTTATATCTTATCTTATATCCTTCCCGTGCCGTTAAACGTCACACAGGGCTCGCAAAGTAGTTCGCCAATTTTGCATGGACTAGGGATGGCTTATTATTTGTTTACATAGTCATGTGACTGCTTCTTCATGTTTGTTATGTTCATTATCAAACGCTGAGTGACTGTGACTGAGTGAAAGCTGTATGATGGAGGGCAGAATGTTAGACGGGCCTGAGTGCTCAATTCTTAACCTTTTGAAAATAAAGGCTGTCTGTTCGTTTCTTCTTCCTCCTCCTCCTCCTCTTCTTCTTCTTCTTTTTCTTCTTCTTCTTCTTCTTCTTCTTCTTCTAAACAGAGAATTGACGCCATCGGGGTTGATCTCGTGAAGGTCCCCAGCAGTAGGTCAAGTGTCAGTCTGGCATGGCGGTTCGTCTGATGACCCGTAACCACTGCAAAGAGCAGGACTGTTGATATGGTCCAGTACCACCTGGACCGTGTCGAGCCCTAATTAGTTTGCTTGACTGATCGAAGCATACTAGCCTGTTACTAGGATCACAGGGAACATTTGGATAAAGATGTCGCCATCATATTTCGACTAATCTTTACAGCCTCGCAGACTCTCTGCTATTCCTGCCACTGCTGACAATTGTTTATTCTCACAGTACACAATATGAAACGCTCTTAGTCCTACAGTACACAATATGAAACGCTCTTAGTCTCACTGTAAACGACATGAAACGCTCTTAGTCTCACAGTACACGATATGAAACGCTCTTAGTCTCACAGTACACGATATGAAACGCTCTAAATCCCACAGTACACGGCATGAAACGCTCTTAATCCCACAGTACACAATATGAAACGCTCTTAGTCCTACAGTACACAATATAAAACGCACTTAGTCTCACTGTACACGACATGAAACGCTCTTAGTCCTACAGTACACGATATGAAACGCTCTTAGTCCCACAGTACACGATATGAAACGCTCTTAATCCCACATTATACGATATGAAACGTTCTTGACACTAGGGAAAGGTCTCCTCGCTCTAGATAACTAGATTGTGACTTTAAAGGTCTCCTCGCTCTAGATAACTAGATTGTGACTTTAAAGGTCTCCTCGCTCTAGATAACTAGATTGTGACTTTAAAGGTCTCCTCGCTCTAGATAACTAGATTGTGACTTTAAAGGTCTCCTCGCTCTAGATAACTAGATTGTGACTTTAAAGGTCTCCTCGCTCTAGATAACTAGATTGTGACTTTTTTCTTGCTTCACAGAACTAGAGAATGATTGTCTAGATTTTTCTCAAAGTCTTTGCAGAATGAGAGAGAAATTTTCTGGCTTTGCAGAACTAGTTATGCACTTTCTTGCCTTGCAGAACTAAAGAGGGACTGTCTGTCTTTAGAGAAGAACTGAGACAGAAGAAGCAGCTAACGTTGTTGAGATGGGCTAACGACAGCTGCCACTCTGTTGATTGTGTTACGTCAGTTCAAACTGACAGAGAGCTGGCAAGTTCGTGACAAACAACTGAGATTGTTGACACCGCAGGACTATACTGAACATGTCGGGACGTATGACGTAGTACTCAAAACTAAAATCAAACAATGATCAGCGATCCATAGCTGACTGCGCGAATCAGGGGCAATGAGCCGTAGCTGATAAAGACCCTATTCTACCTCCCAGTGGTGACGTCTGGTACTAGACGTCAGTTTCTAGCCGAGTGAAACTGGATCAAATGTGGGTGAAAAATTCAGTCCTAAAAGTAGTCTATGTCGAAGACAGATGGTTTGGGTCGAAAGACGCGGCATTGCGGACTAACTGTAAACCGAGCCAAAACCGAACCGTAGCCATTTTCAGAAGGATGAATACAGAACAGGAAATTGAACACTTTAATATCTCGTATCCACACACACAACACACCACACAAACACAAATCAGCTAACCAGACGATAGGTGCGACTCACACCAAGTATTTTCCCCTCCCTATCGAGTGGTATTCTAACACTCTGGACAGTCATGTCGGATCTAGCTTCGCTCAGGAAAAAGGCAGCTGTGGTCCGGTGGATCCCATCCCATTGTGGTCCGGTGGATCCCATCACACTGTGGTCCGGTGGATCCCGTCACATTGTGGTCTGTTGAGAAGCAAGGAAGAAGAAGAAGAAGCTGACAGACTTGTCAAATATGGCAAAAGGCAGCCACAACATCAACAGCCTGTCTCATACAATGAAGCCAGAAACTACAGTCAAGCATCAGTACAAAAAGCTATGGACTCACCAGCACAAGCCAACATTTTAACGATCAGATGCTGTAACTCTTCTGTCACGAACAGATCGTCATCTTCAGGCCACGCACGGGACACTGATTACTACCAGGATTTCTGTATCAGCTCGGTCTGTCTGAAGTCTCCACCGGTTAAAAAAAAACACAAACCCAGTTCTTAAGTTACACTGGGGCGCAAACTTTGGGGTGCAAAGCATGACCTCCAACAGACTGGACAATTTATCAGGGCAGTAAATATAGATATCTCAGGCTACAATCATAGTAGTAGTAGTAGTAGTAGTAGTAGTAGTAGTAGTAGTAGTAGTAGTAGTAGTAGTAGTAGTAGAAGAAGAAGAAGAAGAAGAATGAATGAATGAATGAATAATCTTTATTTTTCAAGGGTAAAGAATTGGGCACGCAGGCCCGTCTTACATTCTGCCCTTCATCACTCTATCTTTCATTCTTCCCACACACTTGATTTAGTACAAAAATACAAATTAAATTAGGAAAAAACATATCAAAAGAGTGTAAGATTTAACTACTACATTCAAGGTAAAAGAGAAGAAGTAATTAACCTAATAAAATAGCACTCACGTACACATACACACGCAGACATATACATAAATAAAAATACATTGTAAATACAGATCTTCTAACATGTTTTTTAAACAAACATTAAAATAATAAAGAAGAAGAAGAAGAAATGAGGAGGAGGAGGATCTCGTTTCAGAAGAGAGGATCATCTTCAAGCAAGGCCAGACACACCAGATTACATAACACACAAGTGTGAGTACATTAAAACATTTGTAATTATTCGCATATGAACCGGTTTCATGTACATAAAACTGTCCATTATAAATATAAACACGACAATGAAAGAGGGGGGGGGGTCCATGAAAGTGACATCAAATTTGACTGAAGGAATGGAGAGGGGCACGGCTGAAAGCAGGGAACACGGAAACAACATGCGGTACATAAGAAACGGGACCATCACCACTGAGAAGCTGCATGTACCCGTATGGTATGCAAAGTGAAGGGTGACCTTTGATGCACGTAAACACGAAGCGGCGCCCTGTTTGAATGTGTGTGTACGCACGTACGTGTCAACGGGTAAGTCCGTGCAAGTACCGCGTGTTATAATAGTAAGACATGGAGCAAAGGATACTACAGAAGAGTTCTTCAAATATCATGGACACACACACACACACAAACAAATATATCCATACTCATTCATTCATTCATTTGCATGCCCCTTGCGGAACTTGCCTCCCAAACAGCACTCCTGTAGGCCTCTCGGTTGTGAGCAAGATGGCCTGCTGCTGCTGCGTCCATTTGCAGATCGTCAACGATTTCTTGCAGCCATCTTCGTTTTGGTTTTCCTCTTTTTCTTTTTCCCATTATGTATCCTTCCAATATGGTCTTCTCTAAATTATCATGACGTTTAATGTGTCTAAAATATTTAAGTTTTCTCTCTTTAATCCTCTTTACTAGCCAGCCTTCTTCAATATTAAGCTCTTGTAGTATAGATATATTTGTTCTTTTTTGTGTCCACGATATTTGGAGAACTCTTCTGTAGCATTTACATTCAAAGGCATTTATGTGTTTCTCTGCTATATATATATATCCATACTACAAGAACTTAATATTGAAGAAGGCTGGCTAGTAAAGAGGATTAAACAGAGAGAACGTAAATATTTTGGACACATTAAACGTTATGATAATCTGGAGAAGACCGTCTTGGAAGGGTACATAATGGGAAAAAAGGAAGAGAGGAAGACCAAGGCGAAGATGGCTGCAAGACATCGTTGATAATCTGCAAATGGATGCATCAGCAGCAGGCCATCTTGCTCACAACCGAGAAGCCTACAGGAGTGCTGTTAGGGAGGCAAAGTTCCACAAGGGACATGCAAATGAGTAAATGAATGAATGGAGCAAAGGATGAAAGTTTTGCTTCAAACAGGAAAAAACCGCCATGGGTCTACATTCAAATATGTGAACCTGACGTTACCGTTAGTTACCGTTGATTTTTTTACTACATTCTCAGATGTATGTTATTTTCACGAGGCTTTGGAGCTGGTGGCATTTAAATTAAAACAAATCTTCTTATTCCAAACAAAATACAAGAGAACTAGTGCAACTTAATTTACAGCTAGAGCGGTGTGTTGATGAAACTATAAACAAAACGGAAGTGTCACTCTAGATTCAACATGGCGACACAGTGTGAGTTATGATAAAATATTTACTTCCCTTGATCTCAAGGAACAGGTCAGAGGTCAGGAGTTGAGAATGTTTTAAAGGAAAAGAAGCTCATAGAGAATTTATATTTCCCCGGAATATTCATTTTCTACCAAGCAAATGCAGACAAATGCTTGTGTGGAAGTTGCGTACCGAAGTTTGAGAGTGACACTCCTATAACGATCAATGTGTGCAGAACTCCACTACCCACACCGCCATAGGACATCATCATCATCATCATTTTGCGCCGTCTCACCACGGAAGGTTGGCTGCAACGAATCCCCACTCTGTTCTGTTTCTTGTTTTCTAAATTTGAACACTCGGCCAAGCTTGTCCCTGTCCCTATCTTGATGTTGTCCACCCATCTATATCACTGTTGTCCTCTTCTTCTTTTACTTTTGATCTTGCTTTCAAGAACGGTCTTCGATATAGTAAAGTGCCTCTTGACATGGCCAAAGTATCTTAGCTGTCTTGTTTTTATTATTTTCAATATTTCTCTTTTTATTTCTAGTTAATTTAGCACTGCATTATTTGTTTTCTTTTCTGTCCATGGGATACGCCCTATTCTTCTGTATATCCACATTCCAGGGGCTTCGATATTCTTTTCTGTTGTCTTATTCAAGGTGCAAGCTTCTGCACCATAAAGGAATATTGAACGTATTACGATAAGTAATCTCAGTTGTTATGATATTTGTTTTGATATAAAGATCTTCCTCATTCTGCTGAAGGTGTTTTTTTTTTTGGGTGTGCCAAATCTATTCTTTTGTTAATTTCTATTTCACACTTTCCATCCTCTGTTATCACGTGTCCCAATTACCTGAAGCTTTTTACCTGTTCAAGTGATTCTCCATTTATTGTTATATTTACTGCTGACTTTCTTTCTTCTCTGCTGATTACCAGGACATTTCTCTTTCTGATATTTATTTCCAGTCCGTACTGCCAGAATATATAGCTTTGATAAAAACTTTGTGATACTGCAAGAGGATTCCAATCTGGCGACAAGGTTCTGTATAATCTAGAGTTTTATGAGAGAGAGAGAGAGAGAGAGAGAGAGAGGGAGAGAGAGAGGGAGGGAGGGAGAGAGAGAGAGAGAGGGAGGGAGGGAGAGAGAGAGAGAGAGAGGGAGAGAGAGAGAATGAATGAATGAATGAATGAATGAATGAATGAATAATCTTTATTTTTCAAGGGTAAAGAATTGGGCACGCAGGCCCGTCTTACATTCTGCCCTTCATCACTCCATCTTTCATTCTTCCCACACACTTGATTTAGTAAAAAATACAAATTAAATTAGGAAAAACATATCAAAAGAGTGTAAGATTTAACTATTACATTCAAGGTAAAAGAGAAGAAGTCATTAACCTAATAAAATAGCACTCATGCACACATACACACGCAGACATATACATAAATAAAATACATTGTAAATCATCTTCTAACATATGTTTTTTTTTTAACAAACATTAAAATAATTTCTAACAATATCTAATAAGTTGCTTTTCTAACTATGTCATTAAAGTACTTGATGGTTTACGAGCCATGTGTTGAGAGAGTACTGGCTATTTTATGGAGGCATATAATTACAAGCAAGTAAATAATGAAACAGATTTGAGTTAAAGGATGAAGTATTACCAATGGATTTTAAATTGTAGGGGAGGGTGTTCCAGAGCTGTACTGCAGAGTATGCAAGGCTTTTCTTGTACAGATCAATCCTGGGTTTAGGAAGAAGACAGTTTTTTAAACGCTGGCTATGTTTAGTGTTATACGTAAACAGTGACCACAAGTAAGGCGGAGCATTGTGCGACAGAATTCTGTGAACAAACTTAACTTTGTTAAAAATGATTCTATTTTTGAGGGGTAGAATTTTGAGTTGTTTGTGTTGATCTACTGTCTGTACTGGATGTTTGTCACAAATAAGATTTAATGCTCGCTTGTGAAGTGAGTGGAGCCTTTTTGTGTTTGAGACTGAGCATCCATCCCAGATTGTGGAACAGTAATCTAAGTGTGTTTGTATGTGTGATATGTAGTATATTTTTCTTGTGTCTTTGTCGATAAAGTGTTTAATTTTGGCTAATTGGTAAACTTTCTGTGCAATCAAATTTGTTAGGTTATGTACGTGAGAATTCCAAGTTAAATGCTGATCAATGATGAGTCCTAGGGTTTTATGTTCATGAACATTTTCTATTGCCTTAGTCCCAGCACAAAGCTGTAGTGAAGTTTTAGTTGCATTTTGCAGTTTCTGTCTTGTAGTGATGAGCATGGATTTTGTTTTGTTGGTGTTTATCAACATACCATTTTTATTACTCCATTTCATCAAACTGTTTATATCATTTTGGAGCGTTGTCTGTAGTTTATTGATGTCATATTCACTATTGTAAACAGTACAGTCGTCAGCAAAAAGATCACATGAAGAGTGCTTTAAATGTAGTGGTAGGTCGTTAATATAGATAGCAAAGAGAAGAGGACCAAGAATGGAGCCTTGAGGAATACCAGTATCAACCACAGACGAGCCAGATATTTTGTTTCTAAAGCAAACTACTTGTTTTCTACCTGAGAGAAAAGATGTAATACATTTTGTTAGGTCAGGGTGTAATCTATAGCCTTCCAGCTTTTTTGCAAGAATTTCATGATCAATCATATCGAAGGCTTTCTTGAAATCAACAAAAACAGCACCACACAATTTGTCATCATTTATATTAGACAGCCAGCTTTCTGTCATTTTAGTTAATGCTGTGTGGCAGGAGTAATTTGGTCTAAAACCTGACTGGCTGTCTATTAGTAGATTGTTTTCTTGCATGTGGAGCAGAGTTAACTTTTGTATATGCTTTTCAAGAGGTTTAGATAGTGATGACAGAATGGATATGGGTCTATAGTTTGAGAGGTCACTAGTCTGTCCAGATTTAAAAAGAGGAAAAACTTTGGCCAGTTTAAAAGCGTCAGGGAAATATTTTTTGTCAATACACAAGTTGTATAAGTATGTTAGTGTGTCTGTGATAACTGGTGCAGCGTAGCGTAGTATCTTGTTACTAATGTCATCACATCCTGCTGAGTTAGTGCTCTTTAAGGACCGGATGTAGTTATAAACTTCACCGACTGTGAGGAAGGAGGGAGGAAGAGACTGCCACTCAGTGAAGCGTGTTGTTATTGAAAAGCCAAGTACGAATCCAGTTCAGCCAAGTGGAAAAAAAAAGTCTGAAGGTGAATCATAGGAACAAGGAGTTAGATGTCACCAAGTCCGTTCCTCTCACAGCAACAGCTGTACTAACCCGGTTATTCGTATGTTTCAAGAGTCGATAACTACACTTGACAATATGAACTGTATCGACAACAAATGTTTTGCCACAGGATTGTCTTGTTTTGTCATGTCTTCTGTCTCCATGGAACTGCGAGCTTGTGCTCTTTGCAGCCGATGCTGTGAATGTGTTGAGGCACCCCGGGAGCGCGTTATGGCAGATATTTGTTCAGTCCCTGCGTGCAGCTACAAAGCAGAGGGGGGTGTGGTGGGGTGGTGAGCAATACTTCTTTAGAGAGCTCCGCCACCATGGAAACCATGACGATATCTGCCGTTAGTCGCGCTGTTACTGGGGGTACCAAAGGAGAGACGGGGGCGGGGTCTTGGTCAGCTATGGTTCACCAGCCCTGGCCACCAGCATATCAGCTATGGGTCACTGATCACAAAAAACCGTATCCAGTTTATATTCCTTCTTCGAGCGCCTTGAAGTCCAGTACCCAAATGCTCAGCGGCCATTTTCATTTGCAGTACAATAAACCCTCTATTTAACGTACTAACAGAAATTCCGTTAAACTGAACTGGGGGAAGGGGTAATGTGGAAGTGGATGAGGGGAGCATTTCTTCGTCTTTTGCACTGTTTTAATGTTAAAAATGGCCTTTAAAAACAATAATCAATATTTTACATTATAGAGTTATCAAATTATACCAAAGAACAAAGCAACTCTTCTGCACGCTACCTAAAACAAGGGCGACATGCTGCGCGAGCGATGTGGCTGTTAAGATTTTCTTTAATATGTTCAAAATTATTACTTGTCTGGTCTGTTAAATCTGATTTCCGTTATATCGGTGTTTATTAAATCGAGGGTTTGCCGTATATTTTTTAAATTTCTTATTCAATGTCCGTGGTAAGAATTTTCATTTATTATGTAACATTTATTATGTACCTATTAGTACCTGTGTACTGTAAAATGGAATTTGCATTTAGTAGCCATCTTGTTTCTGTTAGCTGATCTGACTTCTGTCTGGGTAGCAAACACCATAATAAACTGCTTTACAGTCTGTGCTTGTTTTCATTTGTAAGCCCTAACTTAGGAGAACCAACATTTGTAAGAGCTAACTTAGGAGAACCAAAATTTGAAATCCCTAACTTAGAAGAACCAATATTTGTAAGCCCTAACTTAGGAGAACCAACATTTGTAAGCCCTAACTTGGGAGCAAATGGATGCATCAGCAGCAGGGCATCTGTTTACAACCGTGAGGCCTATAGGAAAGCTGTTAGGGAGGCAAAGTTCCGCAAGGGACATGCAAATGACTGAGTGACTGAACTTAGGAGCATCAACATTTGTAAGCCCTAACTTCATTCATTCATTTATGTCCCTTGCGGAACTTTGCCTCCCAAACAGCACTCCTGTAGGCCTCTCGGTTGTGATCAAGATGGCCTGCTGCTGTTGCATCCATTTCCAGATCGTCAACGATGTCTTGCAGCCATCTTCGTCTTGGTCTTCCTCTTTTTCTTTTTCCCATTATGTATCCTTCCAATACGGTCTTCTCTAAATTATCATGACGTTTAATGTGTCCAAAATATTTCAGTTTTCTTTCTTTAATCCTCTTCACTAGCCAGCCTTCTTCAATATTAAGCTCTTGTAGTATAGATATATTTGTTCTTTTTTGTGTCCACGATATTTGGAGAACTCTTCTGTAGCATTTACATTCAAAGGCATTTATGTGTTTCTCAGCTGTTTTGTTAAGTGTCCAGGTCTCACAGGCATATGTTGCGATGGGAAAGATGCATGCCCTTAAAAATCTTATTTTTGTGCCCTAACTTAGGAGCACCAATATTTGTAAGCCCTAACTTAGGAGCACCAATATTTGTAAGCCCTAACTTAGGAGCACCAACATTTTTTGTCAGTATTTGAGAGTCTAAAATGATGTCTATATTGTGATTAAATGTGGTTATAGAAAATTATATATATGTTGTGATTAAATGCGGTTTTGGAAAATGATATCTTTGTTTTGATTAAATGTAGTTCTAGAAAATGATATCTATGTTTTGATTAAATGTGGTTCTAGAAAATGATATCTATGTTTTGATTAAATGTAGTTCTAGAAAATGATATTTAGGTTTTGATTAAATGTGGTTCTAGAAAATGATATATATGTTTTGATTAAGTGTGGTTCTAGAAAACGATATCTAGGTTTTGATTAAATGTGGTTCTAGAAAATTATATCTATGTTTTGATTAAATGTGGTTCTAGAAAGTGATATTTACGTTTTGATTAAATGTGGTTTTGGAAAATGATATCTATGTTTTGATTAAATGTGGTTCTAGAAAATGATATCTGTGTTTTGATTAAATGTAATTCTTGTGATTTTATCATACTTCAAGAACTTTTTATTCTTTCTGCTGCAATGTTGCCCCCCCCCCCCTTTTTTTTTGTTTAAAGCGTACGTCTTAGACGCTTCCTTCTCTTCTTTGCCTCTATCTAGGACATCGACCATCAACGTGGGCTCTCCATTTATTTCTAATCTTGGCTGTTTCCTTTATCTGTCTCCAGGTGTGGTCGACCTTTCTGATCTCTTTCAAGACTCGTTGGCCAGGTATTTCTAGGTGGTCCTTGTTTTCTCTTTCCTTGGGGATTCCGGATGAGAGCTTGTCTTGTTATGTCTGTAGTTGGATTTCAAACTGTATGTCCTATCCATCCCTAACATTAACATTTATTTCAGTGTGGGACTTCAAAAAAATCCGTATATAAGTGTTGGGGCATTTCTTTACTAAATGTGTTTGAATACATAATAACTCTTCTCAAACTGCTGCACATATTTCTGTCTGTTCCTTTGTCTAATTTGCTGTTGCCATCTTTTATATCTTATATCTTATATCCTTCCCGTGCTGTTAAACGTCACATAGGGCTCGCAAAGTAGTTCGCCAATTTTTCCTGTCTTCGGCGAGTCTTTCAACCTCATCAAAGGATTTTATGCCTGTTAATTTAGCCTCACTTAACAATGTCCTCTTTAGAGTTTCACGCGGTCTGCCCCTTTTTCTTTGCCCTGTTGTGTTCCACTTGATAGCTTGTTTTGGGATTCTCTGATCATTTATTCTCATCAAGTGACCAACATATGTCCATCTCCTTTTCCTGATCACCCATGAGATTGGTTGTTGTTCATTCTTCTGTCTTATCTCTGCATTGTTCCTGAATTCGTTCCACTTGATGCTGAGTATTTTCCTTAGGCATTTGTTTTCAAAAGAGTCTAATTTCTTGTCTATTTCTTTAGTTGTTTTCCAGCTTTCGCATGCATAAATGAGGGTGGATATTACATTTGAATTGAATAGTCTTAACTTGGTTTTTGTGCTTATAACTTTTGAATTTCATATGTTCTCAAGATTCTTGAAGATCGATGCTGCTTTTGCAATTCGGATTCTAACTTCCTTTCTGGTGTCACCATCCTGGTCTATGTAGCTGCCAAGGTATGCAAATTGATTGACTTCTCCAATATCTGTCCCTTCTATGTGTATTTTTCCATTTTGATTAATGGGAATTTTCATTCTATTTGTTTTGTCCTTGTTAATATACCGCGACTTACTGACATAAGGCTTTTTTTTTACGTTCTTTCCGTTTTACCTGGCCAGAAATATTAAAGTACTTTACGATCTATCAATCTTTTTCCTCCTCGTGGCGTCGTCGTCAAGGAGACAGAGTGTAGTAGCATTTCCCATCAGCTTGACATCAGAATGGAGGGCTAACCTTAAAAAAAAAAAGAAAAAGAAAGAGATTCTGGGATCCCTGAGCCCTACTTTCGATAGGAACATTGCCCCTTCAAGCAGTTTATATAAAAACAGAAACCACAAACGCAGTAGGGCGTCGTACAAGGATATTCCACGCCACCCGCTTCTCCCACATCCCGTGTTCGCCCAAGGGGCACAATAAAGCGCTAACATAAACTAGCTGTTCATTCTTATATAACACTGCCTGTCACGTGGCCTCGGGTAGGTGCCCTCGGTGATGATTGTAAGTGGCACTAAGAGTGTTCGGTAAGGGCAGATAAGATGGATTCGAGCCTCCTAACAAATAAAGTTTTACATTCGTCCCGGAACATAACACAGTGTCTATAGATTTGGTATGTGTATGAAATATTATTTATATCATGGCTTTTGTGTATATATGTCTGGGCTTTTTTTTTTCTTTTTTGGTTTCATTTTGTGAAAAAAAAGGTTCAGCAAGGGAAGTAACTGAAGCCTGCCAGTGTGGCTGCTGAATTTACTTATGAAAGTAGATGAAGGTGTATGGCTTCAGTTTTAAAACAAAACGATAGAAAGTGAGAAAATGGGTAGAAACAAAAATGGCAGAGAGCAAGATGGGCATATACAAAAGAAGAACATACAACAATCGAATATTTCGGCAAAAGCCTTTTTCAAAGGTTACATGAAAAAATAACACGACAGAGAAAAACTGCGAAAAATGGATGAAAAATACAGACTTGGCTTTTTTTATCTCTTCCTTCTAAGAAAGATGGACACAAAATGAAGAATTTACCTGTATTTACAGTCTGAAGCTGTTTTTTTTTTTTACAGGTAATAACAGATTTGAAGAGATCGCAATAAAGGCTCTATGTCAGAAATTAACTTTGACAATGCATAGCTCTCTGTAGCTATCACTGCCTCTCTATGTGTCTGTACTTTTTTTCATGCAACAACAATCCAAAGAAACATGTTAATGAGTAGAGTCCGCACCACACAGCATGTTTATCCTCATCAGTTTGGTCAGGTGATAAAATAGAATAATTTATTCTCCACATTACAGTGGAAGTACAGGGTGTTCCATAAGTAACTGAGCACTAGCCCAGTATCGATACCCTGTATCGTAGTGATATCTTAATGTTTCCGGTATCTAGCCACAATGTACCTGACGCAGTCATTAAGATATCACTGGGATACTGGAATCGATACTGGGTTAGTGCAAGTTATTTTCCGAATGCACTGTAGTACAGCATCTTTACCGGCTTGGTTCGATACCTTTGAAGATAGAAATCTTTGCTATATCTACAGAAAACGATTACTGTATGAAGCATAAATCATATAGAAAAAAACATAACAAAACATTAGAAATAAGACTAATCAATTTCTACGAATCTCACCAATACCAACTATGAAAGTCTATGAAGTTACATTCTATACTGCTAATAAAAATCTATAATTTTCACAAAACCAGCTATAAGAAATGAAAATCTCCATGATCCCTGTAAATAAAATAAATTATTTCCAAGAATATCAACAATAAATATTATAACTATTCAGAATATCATTAACCAAAACTATAAATCACCATCATACCAATAATAAAAAGTTTAAAGTTTCAAACCAAAAATAAAAAACTATCAGCTAGCACAATAATAACAATAAAAACTATAAATTCGCACAATACCAAGAATAAAAATTATAAATCCCCACAATAACATCTACCAACAACGAAAACTATAAATCTAACAACAATAAAAATTATAAATCAGGACAACAACAAAAAACTAGAAATCCACACATTTTAACAACTAAAATTATAAATCTGCACAAAGCCAACAACAACAACAACTATAAACCCACACAATACCAACAATAAAAACTATAAATCCAACACCAGTAACAAAAACTATAAATCCGCACAGCATCAAAATTAAAAACTACAAATCCAATAATAATAACAACAACAACAGCTATAAATCAGCACAATACCAAGAACAAAACGTATAAATCCGTACAACCCCAACAACAAAAACTATAAATCCATACAATACCAAAAACAAAAACTATAAATCCAACAAAGCAACACAAAGTATAAATCCGTACAACCCCAACAAAAAAAACTATAAATCCATACAATACCAAAAACAAAAACTATAAATCCAACAAAGCAACACAAAGTATAAATCCGTACAACCCCAACAAAAAAAACTATAAATCTACACAACATTAACAACAGACTATAAACAAAACAGCAAAAAAAAACTATAAACCCACACAAAACCAACAACAAAAAATATAAATCCACACAACAACAACAACAACTATAAATCCGCACAACAGCTATAAATTAACACAATACAAACAACAAAGACTATAAATCCAACAACTACAAATCCGCACAAAACACCAACAATAAGAATTATATATGAGTACCAGTAATAAAAATTATAAATCTTCGCATTACCTGCTATAACAGGAGGAGACATTTCAACGAAAATAAATAAGAGAGGCAACGAAGAAGATAAAAGTCTACCTGATCCAGGTATACACTGAGACAGTTGCCAGTTCCCAGGCATAAAACAGCTGGAGAGAATCACAGAGAACACCCCGAAAGAAAGTAAATTGATTAGTGTCACACACCTTAAAGGTATACAGAATGACAACATGGCAGGCCTCACACCATTCAGCGTATAGAAAACAGATAAGAAAGCCCCTTTATGTCTTCTCTTTCTTTTCTGTAACATCATAAAGCGAACGCAGCAGAAAATGATTTTAAAGAAAACTAAAGTCTAAAGCTTTCGGTTTCAAATAATAAACTGAGCATAGGCATAAGTGTAGCAGGATCCATCTTGAAATTATTGCTGACATTTTATGAATGTCAAAAACTATAAATTCGTGTCATTAAGGCACAAATAAAAGATATAAATATCAACAATGTCACATGAACTGAAAACGGATCTCCATGAAACCAACAATAAAGTATATCCCCCCCACCCACCCTATCAACAATAGCTTTTATAAACCCCCACTCTACCAACCATGGCGTGTATAAATCACGACCTTACCAACAATATCGTCTATAAATATCCACCATAACAATTATACTATATATAAATCCATACCATATCAACTATAGATATATAAATCCCCACCCTACCAAGTATAGCGCCTATAAATCCCGACCCTACAAACTATAGCGTCTATAAATCTCCACCGGTCACAACCATAACGCCTATAAATCCCCACCATACTAACCATAGCGTCTATAAATCCCCGCCATACCAGCCATAACGTCCATAAATCCCCACCATAACAACCATAACCTCTATAAATCCCCACCATACCAGCTGTATTATTTATAAATCCACACCATATCAACCATAGGGTCTATAAATCCCCACCATACCAACCATAGCGTCTATAAATCCCCACCGTATCAACTACAGCGTCTATAAATCCCGACCCTACCAAATGTAGCGTCTATAAATATCCACCATACCAACTTTTGCGTATATAAATCCCCACCATACCAACTGTATCATTTATAAATCCCCGCCATACAAACTACAGCGTTTATAAATCCCCACCCCACTAATTCTAGCGTCTTTAAATAACCGACATACCAAATATAGTGGATATAAATCCCCACCATACCAACTATATTATCTATAGATCCCCAACCTAATAACAATAGGGTCTATAAATCCCCACCATTCCAACTACAGCGTTTACAAATCCCTGCAGTATCAACTGTCTAGGTAAAATCCCCTTTTCCATGTCATTAAGGCATATTAGGGATACGGTGTTAGGCCCGTTTTTCCGCTACTTTCGGCACGTGAAAGTCTGATGTGGTCAGTGTCACGCCTGGCCGGCATCTACCTTCCCAGATTTCTTTGGTGTCCATTTTTAGAGAATCCTGCTTCTGCTTTGGCAATTCTTCCTCCTCTGTCTCTGTTCTAACAATCTCCTATCTGTCTGACGTCTGTAGTATTGCTACCCCCGACCCTGAGTTGTGTATGCTGGGAGTTGAACTCGGCACCATGGGATTAGTAAACCGAGGGTCTAACCACTCAGCTAACCAGGCCGCCGAAGGTGGTGAAAATACGGGACTAACACTGTATACCGCACTGGCATGGAAACATGAATTTTACCTTTAGAAATAAATGAAAACTGGAATCTTTGCATTACTCTCTCTCTCTCTCTCTCTCTCTCTCTCTCTTTCTCTTTCTCTCTCTACACCCCCACACCCCCCGAAAAAAAATTCATAACCGAAGCCACACCCCCTGCATTATGGGAATAGTAAAGCGTTGTCAAGACTTAAAGACAATGGCTTTCTGCTCGTGCTGGCGCATGTAATGGATGGTTCTGGAATGCGAAACTGAATGCATCAGAAGCTGAGACAGCCTGGTGTAATGTATGACTATAGGCGCCACAAACATTAAGAGAAGTTCTCTGCCTAGCAAGCGCCTCGGCCCAGGAAGAGACGGCAAGGTTAATGTAGAGGAAATGTCTAGTTTATTATTATAAATAGAAAAATAACAAAAGACAATGGCTAGAAACGATACTTGCTGATCCTTCTGAAGGAGATGCTGCATTCTCCCCCTCCCCTCCCCCCACCCCTTCCTGTCATCCCCTTTGGGAATCCCAGGGAGATTCTTCCTGAGGCGTCGCTGAAGTGGTTAATTTCTGGCCCTAGAAAACGATCAAGCTCAAGTGGCGGGGAGCATTAGAAAGTCAATAGACGCCCCACGTGAGCAGTGAAGCCACTCTGGAAGCGTGTCACGGCGGAGCGAAAGGATTGTTCAAACGTCCGGTTTCTGAGAGGAAAGTCTGTTGAAAATAAAAGAATTCGCCCGTGTAGTTTATTTCTGTGGGAAGATTTTCTCCCTTTAGGCATAAAAATTAATGACCTTCCAAAGGAGCATTTCCTGCCAAGAGAGAGAAAGAGAGAGAGAGGGAAAGAGAGAGACCTGTCTTACTTGGCTTTCAAAAACAGGTGGAGGCAAGGGATTCTATTCTTATAGGAATTTATTTCCGAAACCTATTCGCGTACTGTTGTAAGAGGTCGCTGTGAAAAGGAAAGGATTTGTAGTGAAATGTTTCTAGTGGAAAATATATACAGGCTGAAATATAGTATTCAGAAATTTGGCTTCATCAATGAATATTTTATCCGAAGAATAAATATGGATGTTTGAGTTTCGAACTCTGAAGAAGTAGCAGTAGTAGCAGTAGTAGTAGTAGTAGTAGTAGTAGTAGTAGTAGTAGTAGTAGTAGTAATAGTAGTTAGTAGTAGTAATAGCAGGACTAGTAATAGTTATTATTATTAGTAATAGTAGTAGTAGTTAGTAATAGTAGTAGCAGTAGTAGTAATATTTATTATTAGTAGTAGTAGTACATAGTAGTAGGAGAAGTAGTAGTAGTAGTAGTAGTAGTAGTAATAGTTATTATTAGTAGTAGTACGTAATAGTAGTAGGAGAAGTAGTAGTAGTAAGAAGGATGAGATAGTAGTAGTAGTAGTAGTAAGAAGGAGGAGATAGTAGTAGTAGTAGTAGAGTAGTAGTAGTAGTAAGAAGGAGGAGATAGTAGTAGTAGTAGTAGTAAGAAGGAGGAGATAGTAGTAGTAGTAGTAGTAGTAAGAAGGAGGAGATAGTAGTAGTAGTAGTAGTAGTAAGAAGGAGGAGATAGTAGTAGTAGTAGTAGTAGTAAGAAGGAGGAGATAGTAGTAGTAGTAGTAGTAGTAGTAGTAGTAAGGAGGAGGAGATAGTAGTAGTAGTAGTAGTAGTAGTAGAGTAGTAGTAGTAGTAAGAAGGAGGAGATAGTAGTAGTAGTAGTAGTAGTAGTAGTAGTTAGTAGTAGTAGTAGTAGTAGTCTTTCTCTGAACTTTAAGTGCCCATGACACATGGGGCTTCCGCAAGGGTTTTCCACAAACGCCTGTCCTTTGCTTTTTTCCTGTTCTTGCCCAAGTGAGCCCTCTATTGCTCAACATCCTCTCTTTTGTTCTTCCCCATGTCTATAGTAGTAGTAAAAAGTAGTCTGTAGTAGTAGTTTATAGTAGTAGTAATAAATAGTAATAGTATTAGTAAGTAGTAGTAAGTAGTAGTAGTAAGTAGTAGTAGTAGAATAAGAAGAAGAAGAAAAAGAAGAAGAATCGCTGTTATCGTCGTGACAGAGAATCGTACCGATAGGTTGGGCAGTCAGAATTCTCCGCAAATATTTGCTTCAAATTTCCATTTGAAATTAAGTTTTAAAATTAAAATTGAAAAAAAAAATCATACAAATATATGAAGCTACTAGCGCAGTGGATCATGGGTGAAATGTATGGAAAATGCTAGCATTAGATACTTACAAGAACGTTGTCTACTTTTCTTTGACAGTTGTAGAAATGAGAATCAGACATCTTGTAGAGACATGGAAGGAAAGGCAGCCAGGCGTGACGCTGACCACAATTACTCTGTAGCGTGCTGCCAGGTCAAGGAAAATATGGACACTAACACCATACACCACATCTCTAAGTGCATATGGGGGTGTGATAGACCTGATTTACTCCAGAAGAAACACTTTAATGTATCTGACGGTGGAAATACTTAAATGATAAATAAAGGAGGAGGAGAGTTTTCAAAATACAAAAAGTAAACTTACTTTTGTTCTTAAAAAAAAAAATAAAAGACCTAAATCGAGTAGCAGACAGTTGTAATATGGAAATATCATGCCACCCCTCTCCTTTTGTATGTGTAGAGGGAGGCATGTCGGCCATTTTGGAACTATGATGCCTGCAGTGCAGATCAAAGGTGGCCGCTCCGTTTTGAAGCATGCACGAGAGAAGAACAGTGGACAGTTATTAGTTTCTCGGGTAATGAAGGTGAGGAACCTTCAGATATTCATTGCAGAATGAAGAGGCAGGTATGGAAACATGTGATGTGTTTATAAGCGTATAGTCTCTGTCTCCGTATAGATCTCTGAAGTAGTTAGACACCGATAAAGATTGAGCAGGTTCGTTTAACCCCTGTTGATACATCACTGTACAAATGACCAAGCAAGTATGGCGTTAACAACACGGCAAGACGTTTATTGAGTGGAGCTTGGTGGTAATGGTGCTGATGACGAGTATAAATAGTAAAGACGAGTAGCAACAACAAATCTTGGTCGGGCTGACTTCATCAGTATAAAAGCTACATGATGAATCTATCGATGGCTACAGCCATTCCAAGCAGGCACAGCATCAATCAATGAGACATATTCTACAGAATCCAGTACAGTTTCACATTCCTAGACAGTACAACGATTTCACGTGTACATAGCTCAATATACAAACATACACTACCTCATCAACGTGTACACTCGCTCGCTGCCTCCCGAAAAATCTCGTGCTTTTATACACAAGACTACCTGAAATCACTGATTCGAGGGGCGAAACTTAATAACACGCGCGCTGTAAGGAAATACTCAGGAGCGTTACCCCAACACAAGTATGGGACCGGACAACACATTGTACATAAACTGTGACATGTTGCTTCAGCGGCATATTTAAAACTGGGATTTCAAATTTGACCGATGCAGCTCGTTCCAGCAGGCTTCACAATGCGAATAAACCTGACGCTAAAGCTGAAGTGGATCGTCATTTGACCTCAATTTGACCTACAAATCTACCACAAAGAGTGCCAAGTTATACGCGTAACACTCACGCCACTTGGATTTAATGTCATTGGGCAGCGAACCTCTTTGATCTTGGCCACCGATTATAACGGACGATTAGTTCTGAGCGGCAAACGGGCGTGAAGAACTACTGTTAGAACTCGAGTTCAGTCCGTCGCGGGACACCCAAGTGGAAACTCGAAAACGCAACTATGTGAAAGTAACAAGTATTAAGATAAAAACCATTCTCAGACATTTGATCAGTTTCTTGTTATCACACGGGGTTCCTGTTCATCTTGTAACTTAAAAGAAAAAAAGTTCAAACTCATAGTTTTGAAATCAATTTATAATTCTTCTTTTTCACATGTTGAATAATAACACCCGTGGGTGTCTGTTTAACCAAGTAAGAAATAAACTTTGTTGTAAAGGAAATGAATGAAGGTGTCGAGTGACTGCGTGCGACTGGCGGGAAGTGTGACGTCAGAGAGAGAGAGAGAGAGAGAGAGAGACCTATATATACGGCGACCATTAGCAATGTGTGTCAGTTGCACAGCTATTGGTAATCATGACTATCGGGCTAAAAAACTCATCAGCCTGCATCATTCATTCATTTGCATGTCCATTGCGGAACTTTGCCTCCCTAACAGCACTCCTGTAGGCCTCTCGGTTGTGAGCAAGATGGCCTGCTGCAGATGCGTCCATTTGCAGATCATCAACGATGTCTTGCAGCCATCTTCGTTTTGGTCTTCCTCTCTTTCTTTTTCCCATTATGTATCCTTTCAATAGGGTCTTCTCTAAATTATCATGACGTTTAATGTGTCCAAAATATTTAAGTTTTCTCTGTTTAATCCTCTTTACTAGCCAGCCTTCTTCAATATTAAGCTCTTGTAGTATAGATATATTTGTTGTTTTTTTTTGTGTTCAGAATATTTGGAGAACTCTTCTGTAGCATTCAAAGGCATTTATGTGTTTCTCAGCTGTTTTGTTAAGTGTCCAGGTCTCACAGGCATATGTTGCGATGGGAAAGATGCATCATATACATTACGCAAATGACAGTGTGTTAGGTAACTTATGAGAGAAAAAGTTGATCTGACACTGATATGTAGAATCTAGTGTTCTGTGTCAGTTACATGCGTGTGCCCTGTTGAGAATCTCCCTACAGTATATGCTGATCATTGACTGCCTTACAAGTCACTATTACTACTCAGCTATTATGAGACAGAAGAGTGATGGATATACGTATACATATAACAAGGTCACCATTGAAGCGACAGTGATATATGTTTTTACATAGCATTAATGAAATTAGAAAAACGAACAATAATGTAAAATTATATCTTATGTCCTTCCCGTGCCGTTAAACGTCACATAGGGCTCGCAAAGTAGTTCGCCAATTTTTCCTGTCTTCGGCGAGTCTTTCAACCTCATCAAAGGATTTTATGCCTGTTAATTTGGCCTCTCTTAATAATTTCCTCTTCAGAGTTTCACGCAGTCTGCATCTTTTTCTTTGGCCTGTTGTGTTCCACTTGATAGCTTGTTTTGGGATTTTCTGATCATTTCTTCTCATCAAGTTACCAACATATTATAAAACTATATATATATATATATATATTATATAAACATGAACAATTCCACTACGTAGGTTTCATGTGTGTATATTATGTAGGTAAATTGCATTATGTAGATTTCATGTGTGTATATTATGTAGGTAAATTCCACTATGGAAAAATTCAGAAAGCGACAATCCAGATTTGTTCCCCCTGCGTGTTTTGAGAATGGGAAAAATGGAACACCAAGCGACAACTGTAAAATTGGAGGTATAAAGAGTTAGAGGAAGAGAAGGAAAAAATATGTTAGACGTTCTAAAAGAGTGGCACAGAGCACAGTACAACATATATCTTATAGAAAGAGCAAAGTATATATGGTTGTAGAAAACAATGACGACCAACGCCTGATTGGCATGGACCAGAGAGAGAAAGAGAGAGAGAGGGGGGGGGGAGATGAGAGAGAAGGAGGGGAAGGGGGAAGAGAGATGCAAGTTTCACGCAATTTTTATGAACAATAATACCACTATGAGAGAATTATAATCAACTTTGGAGATAGCTTACACATTCGCAATGACCCATTAAAAAAAAACAAACCTAGTAACGAACTCCATGGCCCGACCTGGTTATCCGTGTCCCATTATTCCCATATATTTTCTGTTATCTTGTTGTTGTGCTGTATTGTTGCTGTTGTTGTTATTGCTGCTGCTGTTGTTCGTGGCTGATGCACTGTTACTTTTCAGCTAAGATACGCCATCATTTAGCAAATCTTTCTTGAAATCTAAGTCTAGTTATGTGTATTTCGCAAACACTTTCATACATAAGGTTAATAGACAAAAAAAAATACATCAAACGTTCAGATTTAACTTGAAAGAGGAGGCTATCAAAACTACACTGATAGCTCGGCCGTGGAAGAAGCTTTCCTTACGTAGCCAAAACCTTTGACTTTTGACATATCCGCTCCTGGTTTACAGCTGACTGACAGCTCTGTAGGCTGGCAACTAACTGATGTGACAAGAATAATCTAATGTGCTCGTACATCAACTGATGGGGCGAAAACTGGAAAAGACAATACAGCCAGGGGCAGTGAGAGAGCCGGTGTATCGCGCTCTCTGAAGTGTCCGGAGGATTGTTTCCAGTGAGGATCGGAGATCTTTGGCTGGGGGGGGGGGGGGGGGGGGCGAGAGCGCCCACAGGTAGAAGTAGTTTTTCACCAACTTAAAAATTCTCTTCACAGGCCATGAGTACAAGGCGCTTTACCTTTCGTATGAGAGGTAAGGCAAAACTGACTTTTTATGATGTGAAGAAGATTATAACTAGTAAGATGTCCATAAAAGTGAGGGGGGAAAAAAGTATTACAGTGCTATATAGAGCCAATTTTGCTACATGGTGGTAAAGCTGGAACAGTTAACAAAAATATGACAAGAAACTTGACGCAAAAGAGATGTAGTTTTTGGCGAAAGATGCAACAAATACCCTGCAAATAAATAAAAAAACAAAAAAACAAAGAGGTCATCAAAGAAGTTTCAGAACAACGAAAATGATCAAAACTGATAAGAAAAAAGGATAGTCAAAATTTCTTGGACATATCACGAGAAGACAGAAGTTAGGAACTTAGTAATGACTGGAAAATTCTAGGGGGAGAAAGGAATAGATGAAGGCCAAGAGAAAAATATCTCAGTGGATTTACAAGGTGCCATGGAAAAAAAGAAAAACTCGTGAATCAATCGGAAACACCAAGTACAGCACAAGATGGAGGGTCATGATCGCCAACTCTGTCCTGCATGACACATAATAACAGTAATTTGTCGTTTTTAGGTGTGTTTTTTTTAAAAACTTGTCTTAAATCCCAAAATCTCTCAAAGACAAAGGCAATCCTTTTATATTATACTTTTATGCTTACAGGTGATGTATGTGACAAAATAGATGGAGGCAGAGAGATTATACAGTAACAATCTTACAACAGTACAAGGACTAAGAATGGTAATTAGTGAACTAGAAAACTAAAATAACCAAGGCATCTGTCTTGTCTCCCCTCGAATAGATTAAAATAAGAGGGCGTCATGTTCGCCAGAACGTGCCAAAACTGACGTTAAACAATAGACCAGAAGCTATCTGCCGGCTTTTAAAACAAGGGACAAAATCGCTAAATGACTTTTTGTTATATATTTTTGAGGGAAATGTTTGCTGGGCTATGGATTTCCTGACAGCCACACCAACAAACAAACCCGCCGACGGCGCGGATACTGTTTCTCACGGGCTCAGTTTTCCTGCCCTCGACATTTTGGCGTCGGTATGAGCGGCTTCCGAGCTAGTTTTGACATTTAGATCTTGGCGATCAAACAAGACAACTACAGTTCCGGGCAGCGATCTTCTGGCTTTCTCTTTCTTTCGAGCAAGGATTCTCAAAGTATTTTGAGAGTCGACCCCTCGTTACAACAGATGAATCCAGACAGGAGGAAAATAAAAAAAAATATGAAAGCTAAAAATATTAATAAATAATATAAGTAGCAACAGATATGAAAATGTTGTAAAAGGTAAAGTCTCCGTTTCCATGCCATTAAAACATACAAAGGAACGAGCACCAGAAAGAAGGAAAACTGCTCAAGATCGTGGCCGTAGCATACCCACCACACGTGCTCAATCATGAGGATAGCAACTGAAGCAGTTACAAGAACCTTAAATTGCTCGGTGACCCAACCAGAAAGCACAACGAACTACAGTCATCACAGGCTCTCAAAGCCTGTTAACAAAGATAGAATAACTGTGCCCTTAGAAGAGAGTGGCCGGAGGTAAAGCCAAAACGTCACATGGGTATAAGGCCAGGGGCGTTCCGACATTGTTGGCAACGAAAAAGCTGATCAACTTGCAGCAAGGGGTAGCCCACTAGGAGACATCAGCTTGGGCAAACAAGACATATACCAATCTTTCCAACAGCAAATCGAAGAATCTGCGAAAATTCTTCCTCAAAAGTACATATCACGCTATGGATTTCCTGTTCATACATCAAACGGAGTTTTCCTCAGAGAAAGTGAAAACAAACCCTATTTGTGCGGTAAAACACGATCCATTTACAGCCAATACAGTGTTGGTATTATATCAGACAAAAACACCAAAAGACAACCTGATGTTGATGGCAGAGCACTTATGGGCATGTCCTGAGTGTAACGAAGCAGCTCCCTTAGACCAGCAACAGAGCTAGGTCATACCCAGTATCCAGTACTGCATTTCATTTCCATTTTCTCACATAAATCACAACAGAGCAATTTCACGAAGTGATTTAAAGTAGCTGAAATTCAACATGTTGGATTTTTCGTCTCATTCAACGGATCTGAAGCTGATAAAGCCTTTTTGCTGCAGCAGAATAATTTGGCTGAACAGCTTTGTCCTTTCTCGCTTCCAGCAGCAATAAATTCCCCAGCATTCTAGATATCATGACCAACAAACACGCCATGCCTGAGGTACATGTCCGATGAGTTAACGTTCTCGAGAAAGAGAAAATAACGCTAGTTCAAAAGCAAGTCGCCTTCATGCCAGCACAGCGCATGTAAAATCTGAGTCGGACTAGACATTTGTAAAGTTCTTTAATATGATTGTCAAGTCTTGACTTGGTACCAAAGACGACTGTGCTAATGTGGCGGCGTGGCAATCAGGGCCCCAGAGCGGGTCAAGACCCAGTTCCACCTCTCACTTCGCGCTCCCAGTGACCCGCCCCACTTGGCTAACAGGACAGTCCTCTAAGTGCACTCCCCGGGTGGTGGAGTAAGAGGTCTCCAAGTCAGTGACGGGAGCCAGCTCCCAACAGGTTTATGGCGCTTGTGTCTCACCATCTTCTCGACGTTGGCTACTAAGAATATCATGTGTGCAGTTTCCGGGAGGGACTTCACTTTCGACAACAGATAGAACAACAACGAACTTTTGACAACAAATAGAACAACGAACTTTTGACAACAAACAGAACAAAGAAATTTAGACAATAAACAGAACAACAGTGACCGTTTGACAAACAGAACACCAATGAACTTTCGGTGGACAGGCGTTTGTGGAAAACCATTGCGGAATTCCCATGTGCCTTAGGCACTCAAGATTTTCACTCACTCACACACACACACACAGAGAGAGAGAGAGAGAGAGAGACAGACAGACAGACAGAGAGAGAGGAGAAGATAATGAATGAATGATCTTTATTTTTAAAGGGTAAAGAATTGAGCACGCAGGCCCGTCTTACATAATGCCCTTCATCACTCCATCATTCATTCTTCCCACACACTTGATTTAATACAAGTAGACAAATTACATTAGGAACAGAAAAACATATAAAAAAGTATAAGATTAAACTATTACATTCAAAGTAAAAGAGAAGAAGTAATTAACTTAATAAAATAGCTCTCACACACATACACGCACACACAGACATGTACATAAAGAAAAATACATTGTCAGTACAGATCTTCTAACATATGTTTTTTTAACAAACATTAAAATAATTTCTAACAATATCTAACAAGTTACTTTTCTAACTATGTCATTTTAGTACTCGATGGTTGGCGAGTCATGTGTTGAGAGAGTGCTGGTTATTCTATGGAGGCATACAATTACAAGGAAGTAAATAATGAAACAGGTTTGAATTAAAGGATGAAGTATTACTAATGGATTTTAAATGGCAGGGGAAGGTGTTCCAGAGCTGTACTACAGAGTATGCAAGGCTTTTCTTGTACAGATCAATCCTGGGTTTAGGAAGAAGACAGTTTTTTAAACGCTGGCTGTGTTTAGTTTTATACGTAAACAGTGACCACAAGTAAGGCGGAGCATTGTGCGACAGAATTATGTGAACAAACTTAACTTTGTTAAAAATGACTCTACATTTGAGGGGTAGAATTTTGAGTTGTTTGTGCTGATCTACAGTCTGTACTGGGTGTTTGTCATAAATCAGATTTAATGCCCGTTTGTGAAGTGAGTGGAGCCTTTCTGTGTTTGAGACTGAGCATCCATCCCAGCAGTAATCTAAGTGTGCTTGTATGTGTGATATGTAGTATATCTTTCTTGTGTCTTTGTCGATAAAGTGTTTAATTGTGACTAGTTGATAAACTTGCTGTGCAATCAAGTTTGTTAGGTTATGTACGTGAGAATTCTAAGTTAAATGCTGATCAATGATGAGTCCTAGAGTTTTATGTTCATGAACATTTTCTATTGCCTTAGTCCCAGCACAAAGCTGTAGTGAAGTTTTTGTTGCATTCTGCAGTTTCTGTCTTGTAGAGATGAGCATGGATTTTGTTTTGTTGGTGTTTATCAACATACCATTTTTATTACTCCATTTAATCAAAGTGTTTATATCATTTTGGAGCGTTGTCTGTAGGTTATTTATGTCATAGTCACTACTGTAAATAATACAGTCATCAGCAAAATGATCACACGAAGAGTGCTTTAAATGTAGTGGTAAGAGAGAGAGAGAGAGAGAGAGAGAGAGAGAGAGAGAGAGAGGGTTCGGACAGCTAATATTTTAGCCAACTTTGTCACCTTATATCATATATTGTTTCCGCTGATTGAAGTTACTGTTTATTACCTGTTCCAAACGCTTTGATGACATCTTTCATACGGGTTGTCCATCTTGCTAGTCACATCAGAACGGCTATGCAACCTTAATGCCTCTAAACTGATGAGGAGTGACCACGAAACAAACTTCATGATAATCTAGGGATGTCTGTCTTGGAAGGGTACATAATGAGAAAAATAAAGAAAAGAAGACCAAGACGAAGATGGCTGCAAGACATCCTTGATGATCTGAAATGGATGCATCAGCAGCAGGGGCATCTTGCTTACAACCGAGAGGCCTACAGGAGAGCTGTTAGGAAGGCAAAGATCCGCAAGGGACATGCAAATGACTGACTAATTGATCACGAAATATCATCCGCGAAGAATTATCAACTCTCCGAGGCGTCCTTCTTATAGACTGCGGCATAACAATATCCAGAATTTCTGAGGAAATAAATTACAAATTTCAGTTTTTACAGCCACTTTTTTCTTTTTGAGCTTCCATAAGCAATTGCTATTTAAAAAACGGAGAAGGGGTATTTGTTGTTGTTGTTGTTGTTTTTAAACTCCTGCACATCAGGAAGTCCCTAAAAACGCCCGACTTCATCGACATCCTCATTAAGTTGTAGACTGTTCTTCAGCCCCCAAGGATTATTAAGCGAAAGTAGTTTAATCAATTGTAGTCACATTAACAGCACTACGAATGGTAATAATAATAAACAACAACAATAATAATAGCAACAATAATAATAATCAGTCAGCCAGTCTGTGGGAAGTTTGCACGTCTCTTGCGGAACTTTGTCTCTCTAACAGCTCTCCTATAGGCCTCTTGGTTGTAAGCAAGATGGCCTGCTGCTGATGCATCCATTTGCAGATTATCAACAATGTCTTGCAGCCATCTTCGCCTTGGTCTTCCTCTCTTTCTTTTCCCCATTATGTACCCTTGCAAGACGGTCTTCTTCTCACGCATAGAAATACAATCTGGTTTTCCTTGCTACCAATGCAATGAAGATGTTGAAGCACATGATCGTGTATGAGTGGAAGCGGGTTATGACGACCATTTTTCCTGCCCCTGAGTGAAGTTAAAAAAGAGAGGGGGTAATATTTCTTTACCAAACTCCACCTCCACGGGGGACTATAGCGATCCCGATCCCGTTATCCAGGCTTGGCCTGTTACTGGGGGTGCCAAAGGAGAGTTGGGGCATTGTCTTGATGGGCTATGGTTCACCAGCCCTGACGCTTGTATGTCAGCCATAGATCGCCTACTGCCAGATCGGTCAGTGTCTTAGAAATCTTGTCCTAGTTCGGATGCTTTAACTCCAGTTCTGGTAGTTTTATTTTAAACATGCGACCAGCAACGTTCGCAGCAAATTTTTGCTGTCTTTTGTATGTTATCTTCGAGTCTACCTCTGTTAAACATACGTAACTACACGACAATAGATGAGCACTTCTAACATCTTCGTCATCTCTCTCTTTAGATTTCTTCCCAAGATGTTATTTCTACCTCCCCCCAGCCCCCCCCCCCTTTTTTTTTTTCTTCACAAACCCCAACTGTGTTCTCGACAAATTTTTGTCTTTATAATATTTGGAATACTCAGGTTAATGATCCTTAAAAGTATTTTTGCAATGCAGTTCATCAGACTAATTGTAGGACGTTTCTGGCATTCCTCTGTTCCGGCATCTTATGTCAGTGAGCTGAGAATTGATTTAGACTTGGCGGGATGATGTAGTTCCGACTTGAAAACAGTGTGGGCCCGGTGATTTTCTTTTCTACTCTCGTTTCTCTTTGTTTCCTCACTTGCCTTTAGATGTTATCAGCCATGGGAGACTTGTGATGTTCCGGAGAGTTTTCCCAACTGCAGGGTCATGGGTTGCTGTTCTGCATAACTGATGTTGATACCGAATTGTTCATTTCTCTTGTCACTTTGGGAATCTTGTAATATGTTCTGATCGTTTCCCAACGATTCTCCCCCCCCCCTCTCTCTCTCTCTCTCTCTCTCGCTCTCTCTCTCTCATCATACATTTCCCATCCTTTGCTTTCACGCTGTGTTTGTGTATGTATAAGTTTTCTTAAATTCACATGTTTTCGCTAGCAGGACGTTGTTTTCTTTTTCTTTGTCTTCTTGTTCATTTCTTTACTTTTCCGATCATACTAAATTATTTTTTTCCCATTCTTTGCCTCGTAAAAACACAAGTTTGTAATTTGGATGAGAGACAGGGACGTGTTTTCCTCAAGTTTAACAACGTTTGTCTAACGGGTCACCAGTTCCAGGTTGATACAAAGAGCTCCAGTATCATTTGACTGTCCATGGTTTCTCAACTACACACTCCATATAACACCACAAAAAGATGATGCAAAGAACTGGAAACAACAGGGATGTACTTTTTTCAGAAAGATGCAACAAATAACATGGAAGAGGGATTTTAAAAAATACGAAGAAGTCCTCAAATAAGTTTCATAAGAACGAAAACCAGGTAAAATTATACGTAAAAAAAACGGTCAAAATTTCTTGGACATGGCATGAGAAGACGGAAGTTGAAGAACCGAGAAATGACTGGAAAAATGAAGAGAAAAAAGAAGAGAGGAAGGCCAAGAGTAAAAGATCTCAGTGGACTGACCAGGTGGCACGGGAGAAGATAAGCATCTGAATTAATCTGAAACACCAAGGACAAGATGGAAAGGCATGATCGCCTACGCTATCCGGCACTGCTAATAATAATAATGATAATATATCATTTGACCATTGTAATGAAATGTATACTATAAAACTTTGTTGAATATTTTTTCTTATATAGTAAAATCGGGAGTGGGGGGGGGGGGGGCGGTCAGAATCTGATAAGACTCATCCACCTACCTCCCCTTAGCGGGTTTCCTTAGAGAGAGGACAAAAATAGGACGGGAGAATCTCGGGGGGGGGGGGGGAGCTGATGAACAAATAGAAGAGGGGGTGACGGTGGGGCTTAGGGCTTTATCTGCCTCTGATGATCTGTGAAGTTGTATCATTGTTTTGCAAGTTGTGAGACAGCAAAGTAGTTTTATGTGTCTTACACATGACAGTGAACTATGTCAGATGACAATAAATAAATGACAGAAATGTGATATATGATTATATATTATATTGTATTATACTACATATTATTATTATTATTATTATAAGGTGGTGTAGTGGTTAGCTTACTCCACTGCCTGCTTCGATTTCGCACTCGGGTGGAATTTTTCGGACCGGCCCGCACCGGGGGTCAACCCAGCCTCAAGGAACGGGTACCCGGGGTTTCCCTAGGACAACAAAAGCAACGAGGCAAGGCCCTGGCATCTCTACCTCAAATGTTACCACGGCCTGGAAATGTGAAGGCACTAACAATTCACACCCTTATAGCATGCAAATGCTACGGGGACTTCGAGAGATTAATTCTCATCAAGTACTCTCCGACTTCTTGTAGCTTTGGACAAAAAAAATACTCGTTTCAGTAAGTAAAACTGTAGAAGAGAAGGAGAGTAGTAAAGCTAGAAGAGAAGAGAAAGAAGTTTCCTTTATGTAGTGTGACTGCTCATGATGCGAGCCTGGGACTGCTTCACTGCGCTAGCTCGATTCTTCTTGAGCTGATTACATGCACCGGTAGGTGTCGCTTTTATGTGAGTAAATCCAATCTGGCCAAGAATGCCAATTCGAATACCTCAGGAGCCGTGAACTCCGTGTCGACATTATTTAATATCATCGAATTTTCTATACCTTCCTCTTCCTTCTTTGATCTTCGCGTAGACGTCGGCCATTCAACATTGGTTGTGGATCTGTTGATGATTGGAAGACACGTGACCTGAGCTCGTAACTTTTGCCTGCCCCTGATTTAAGTCTTTGTTGTTCTTTCTTCCCCAATGTGAGGCTAATGTTAGAGGCATACGAAAATATGTTTAGTTTAGCTTTGGTTGCCAGTGCAGGTGCCTTGCGCTGTTAAGAGTTTGAGGGATTGGAGGTTACGCTTCACGGTTGTGTGCTAAATACTCGACCATGAGCACTGACTCTGTGGGGGCTCCCTTGGACTTCATCTAGGAAACCTCTCATTGCCTGTCCTTTTGGACGCCAGATCATTTTCTGTTAAAGGTCATTTATTCATTCATTTGCATGTCCCCTGCGGAACTGTGCCTCCCCAACAGCACTCCTGTAGGCCTCTCGGTTGTGAGCAAGATGACCTGCTGCTGATGCATCCATTTGCAGATCATCAACGATGTCTTGCAGCCATCTTCGCCTTGGTCTTCCTCTCTTTCTTTTCCCCATTATGTACCCTTCCAAGACGGTTTTGTTAAAGGTCATCGATGACAATTGGAAGAGTTACTTTCTGATGAGTAGCGGAAGCAGCTGATGTTTTGGCTACTCATGTTTGTTTGATATCGTTGTTCCTGCCATTTGTCTGATGATAACTCGTGGCCTCGTGAAGTGAGGCTGCCATCTCCTCTCTGGGATCTCACTTCTCAGACATTTAATTCTCGACTGTGTTTATGACAAGAACCATGTTTCACAAGGCTAACACAGAGCTGGTATAAATCTACTGTATCAAACGTGAATTTATTATTAACTAACCCCGCCTATATATGTGTATATGTGCGTACTGACATTACTCAGATTTTCTTGTTTTGTGATTAGTTAAGGTTGCACTTCTGCTGGTAATGCCACACTTCAGTGCAATATATGCAGGATTTCTTGTATTCTGCCATTTCCCTACTGCTGAAATGGAGCATATAATCTTCAGTTGAAAAACTAGAGATAAAGCTTCATCGATTTTTCTGGAATGGTTCTGATTAAGAAGACAGCATGTTGTTCTGTAGTGACCGGACAGCTTCCTTCAGTTGTACTTCATCACATGAATAGGAGAAAAAAACAGTGATTTAATCTTAATCTAGATAAGTGTTTCGTAACCTTTATTTTGGCTGTGGGCCAACTTTCTCGCATGAGAACAGCTGTGGGCCCACTTTCCTGTCTGAGAACAGCTGTGGGCACACTTTCCTGTCTGAGAACAGCTGTGGGCACTCTTTCTTGTCTGAGAACAGCTGTGGGCACACTTTCCTGTCTGAGAACAGCTGTGGGCACACTTTCCTGTCTGATAACAGTTGTAGATCCCTTTTCCTGTCTGATAACAGTTGTGGACCCCTTTTCCTGTCTGATAACAGTTGTGGACCCCCTTTTCTGTATGATAACAGTTGTGGACCCCCTTTCCTGTCTGAGAACAGCTGTGGACCCCTCATTAAAAAAAACAAACAAAACAAAGCAATATATAAAATCCAGATGGTGGTAGGATGTTGGTCCGTGGATCCCCAAAATCTTTTCTTGAGCCCCAGAAAATAGACCCAAGATTAAGAACCACTGATCTATAGTATGGATTTCCCCAATTTTTGTTGCTTTTTGTCTGCCTCCTTGCCTCGCAGGTCGAATTCCCAGCGCTTCCAAAAACTGTTAGCCCTGTTGTTTCTGGCGGTCTCCGTCTATTCTTTTCACTAAACCACTGCCCTCTGTCTTCCCAACTCACTAGAGGGGAGGCGGTATCGCACAGTTGGAGAACTCCTGATCAGGAACCAAGCATCACTCGTTAGGGTTTGTTTTAAAATGGAAATTAATCCATTCTATTGCACGTGTTTTCATCTGCCTTGGTTCCGTACAGGATACCAACACCTGCAAGGAACTGAGAGCTTTTATGACGTCTTGTTATGGTGCGCCATTCGTACGCAGAAGTCTCTTAATGGATGCTTTAAATTTACGATTTGCGCTTTTATGAGGGAACAAAATACACTGGATGAATGAGAAGAGGAAAATCTACTCAAGGGAGCCTTCTAGTGCAGTGTTTCCCATAGCGGGCGATAACGCCCCCCCCCCGTAAGCGTCCGAAGGGACCAGGGGGCGGTGAAAGAAAAAGGGGGCAGTAGGGATAACGAAGCAACAGACTGGGGCAGGGCAGTACTATCTTCCTTCTTATCACTTTTCAACCTGATATTGAAACTTGGGACTTGTGTCCCTACATGAAACTCGTCCATCACATTAAAAATTGAGAAAATGATGCAGTAGGTGAGTTATAAATGTACTCTTTCTTATTGTTAAATAAATTGGTTTCTTAGCTGAAGTTTTTAGTTATGCAGTGTATATCCTAGTTTAATAGGCCATTGTTTGAGTAAGACATGGAGGGTGGGGTTGTTATGGATGTGCGCTGGGAAAAAAAGGGGGGGGGGCGGCAATCCGAACAAGCATGGGAAACACTGTATGTCTCCTGTAAGATTAATCATTTTTTATATTGTATCGACGCGGGAAGGTCTTGAGTGTTAGATTCATGAGTATTTTTTTATAGAAAAATGTCTTTCTTTAATCCCTTTTGTAGTTTTGTGGAACTACATTGAAGTACAGTCTTTGTTATTAACTCTTATAATGGTCGTTTTGAATAAATTGCCCCAAGCCAAGGTCGTTACTACTAACAGAAAATGGAACATATTTCTGCGTAGTTTTGCCAGTGTTGAACAATCACAGCCAAGCAAAACCAGCCATGTATATCTTGTCTTGTCGCCTTCCTCGTATACCTTTCAGTGTCGATTGGAAAAACAGGGCTGGTGATTTGCTTCGTATAATGAGATATTTAAGGTTTATGTTATCTCCCCCTTCCATCAATGCATAGGCGACCTTTTCCTAAGTTTCGTACAGTTAGCGCTGATCCTCTCTGTGAAACTCTGTGGATGTTCTCTGTGGAACTCTGTAGATGTTCTCTGTGGAACTCTGTGGATGTTCTCTGTGGACCTCTGTGGATGTTCTCTGTGGAACTCTGTAGATGTTCTCTGTGGAACTCTGTAGATGTTCTCTGTGGAACTCTGTGGATGTTCTCCGTGGAACTCTGTGGATGTTCTCTGTGGAACTCTGTGGATGTTCTCCGTGGAACTCTGTGGATGTTCTCTGTGGAACTCTGTGGATGTTCTCTGTGGAACTCTGTGGATGTTCTCTGTGGAACTCTGTAGATGTTCTCTGTGGAACTCTGTGGATGTTCTCTGTGGAACTCTGTAGATGCTCTCTGTGGAACTCTGTGGATGTTGTTTAGTGATGTACGTGCACGTGGAAAAACTATTTGACTTTTCCAGTTTGTTTCCGGATGTGGAGCAGTACTGGTGTTACTCCAGTTACATTTAGTACTCTCCATAAACATCTCATGCCTGTGGTGATGGCTTTTCTTTTCTGTTTGGCTGTTGGTGTCCATATATTGATAGCTCAGAGCTGATAGGAAGAGTGCACCTTCTAACAACACCTTCACTATATAAACTATTATTCTTTCTTTCTTTAGTGATAACATAATCAGCGCAAAGCAAAATTTGAAAGTCTCTGTCAACTATCGACTTGCTGGAAATGCACGAAATGTGGAACACAGTTAAAACGATAATCGACAGTTAAAATATATCGATGTAAAATTTAAGTGAAAGTGCCGAGGTCATTGTTCAGGTGGAGGTTATTTTTGGTATCTTGAGGTCTACTCCCACACCAACTTGAGAATGGGTCACGCCAAAAATAGTGATACTTTTTCATCACCACAGTGCTCTTGTGGTATGTTCTCCTTGGAACGCTGCTTGTTTACGTGATAGGTTCTGTAGGGAGGTAAGTTTGGCTGACTACTTAAATGAAGTTGAGGATGGACATTTCTTCTTCCTCTTCTTCTGTTTCTTCGTTCGCATCTGAAAAGACCTTACTTTGCATCGTGTCCCCGTTATGCGCATTTCTACGGCCCGACGCATCCTACTTCGTCTCACCGTATTCTTAGGGCTGAGTTCGCCTTTCCATTTCGATCATTATTTACTCAGACAGACTGGAGAGTTAACACTGGCGCGTAGGAAAAGTCTTGGTCGAATATGATACGAACCTCTGATCATTATCTTACCTAGCTTGAGTACAGCCACTTCGCTTCGCTGACCTGATGGGCATATCAAACCTTAAGACACGCCCATCTGTCAGCTCAAATTCACCACAGTTTTAAATCATTCTTTTCTTTTGTCTTAGGTCTGCAGCAAATCAAAGAAGCATAATTAACACAGCGGGAGATGCGTTTGGTTTAGTCAGATGGTCTAGACCGCGTAGATAAGGGGTGGAGCTTTTTCCCGCTTCAGTTACAACCTGACTGGAAAATTGTAATCTGAAACTATGATGGAAGACGATTCGTTATATGAGTTTCTTCTTCACAGTAGTGTGCGATTTAGAAATATATATATACAGTTTCATCACAGTAGAGTGGGATTTTGAAAAAAAAATATATACAGTTTCATCACAGTAGAGTGGGATTTTGAAAAAAAAATATATACAGTTTCATCACAGTAGAGTGCAATTTAGAAAAAAAAATATATACAGTTTCATCACAGTAGAGTGCGATTTAGAAAAAAAAATATATACAGTTTCATCACAGTAGAGTGCGATTTAGAAAAATATATATACAGTTTCATCACAGTAGAGTGCAATTTAGAAAAAAAAATATATACAGTTTCATCACAGTAGAGTGCGATTTAGAAAAAAAAATATATACAGTTTCATCACAGTAGAGTGCGATTTAGAAAAATATATATACAGTTTCATCACAGTAGAGTGCAATTTAGAAAAAAAAATATATACAGTTTCATCACAGTAGAGTGCGATTTAGAAAAATATATATACAGTTTCATCACAGTAGAGTGCAATTTAGAAAAAAAAATATATACAATTTCATCACAGTAGTGTGCGATTTAGAAAAATATCCACTCTAAATTCCCGTTTCCATGCCATTAAGGCATATTGGGGAATATTTTGATGAGAGATGTAGTCTGCGAAGGATTGCTTTTTCGGGTTCAGCAACTGTTTTTCTAACAGCAGGGCCGTCTTAACAGCGACGAGGGCCCCTGGGAAGAGTAATGCACCGGGTCCCCATTATTCCTCTCTAACCTATGCAAGTAATGTTAGGAACTAAAGTATACATAGTAGAATTAAGCATATTTTTGTTAGTACTTTCAATAAAATTAACTTTCAGTAGTAAGAAAACATGCTCTAAAATAAAGATTAATCAACACACGTTCAAAATGCACTTGAGGCCCCTGGACAGTGGCCAGGTGGGCCCGCGCGTTAAAGACGCCACTGTCTAACAATATCTACTTTTCGATGTCTTTTTCTCGGTTCTTTGGCATTAAGAACGTATATATTTCCTTTGTTATTTGTAACTAGCAAGCAAAACACGATATGCTCGCTCATGTTCAGCACTGAATGTGCGGTTGCCTCGATTCTGTAACCTCTTACAGTTCTCCACCACTTGGTGGGTCTGTTTGCTCGCGAGGGTTCATCTTGGTTTATTGGCTATTAAGTGCTATCAGATCAGTGTAAGTTGTAATCGAACTCACCACTGGGAAGCCCCGACGCCAGCCATCACCCTCCATTAACTAGCGTCATTGGCAGGGTGCGAAAACTCTGCTGAGGTTTACCGTACACAGATCTTGCTTTCCCTACGTGGGGGGCCTCGGAACTCGTTTCGAGAGGGAAAGTGCCCTCGACATCAGCAAGTACAGAAAGTCGAAGCTGAGGGGAATTTGGAACAGAAACTGCAGGTGTCTCTGTGCAGTGAGAGAGACGGAAGAAAAAAGAGAATATGTCCATTACGTGCCATGTCGGGAGGAGTGGGCAAAAAAGTTACCAATCTTTCCTGCTTTCAGTCAGTTCTGTTTTCTTTCACGCTTTCAGTCAGTCCGGTTTTCTTTCATGCTTTCAGTCAGTTCTGTTTTCTTTCATGCTTTCAGTCAGTTCTGTTTTCTTTCATGCTTTCAGTCAGTCCTGTTTTCTTTCATGCTTTCAGTCAGTTCTGTTTTCTTTCATGCCTTCAGTCAGTTCTGTTTTCTTTCCTGCTTTCAGTCAATTCTGTTTTCTTTCATGCCTTCAGTCAGTTCTGTTTTCTTTCATGCCTTCAGTCAGTTCTGTTTTCTTTCCTGCTTTCAGTCAGTTCTGTTTCTGTGCTTCTCCCACGACATTTTGTCTAGCCATCTAAGATTTTCTCTCTTGGTCTACCTCTTCCTTTCCTTTCCTTTCTTTCAGACAATGAAAACTATTATGTGAAGTCCATCTTTGTCAACGGATATTAGGAAAAGAGTTTTGAAATGCTATATCGCGACAGTATTACTACATATGGGATTTCCAACACATTTGGTACAATTAACATCACTGTTGTATCTAGACCAACAAGCAGCAGTAAGAATGAATGGTGAAACAACAACTTGGTTCGACATAAAACAAGGGGTCCGTCGCCTACTTATTTAACTTGTATACTGAAAATATAATGAGGAATGTTAGAGAAGATGTAGACAAAGAATATTACCATGCCATAACAATTGGAGGTTATGAAATACCAGAGATTAGATATGCTGATGACACAGTATTACTGTACACAATAACAACAGGAATGGAAAAACTAATTATGTCAGTCCGTAAGAACAACGAAGAGCAAAACCTCTATCTTAATGCAAAGAAAGTTAAATTGATGACAACTGACAAAACAAACAAGGCAGAGAATATATGTGTCAATGAGGAAAAACTGGAAGAAGTGGAGAGTTCTGAATATCTTGGATCACTACTAACTAATAATGGAGATACAATGAGGGAAATTGAAAGGAGGGCATATATCGCTCTTCAGAAAGTATAATAACTAAAGAATCTGTGGAGATGAACAGATAGAACTACAAAAATAAAATTTTTAAGGGTATGTATCTTTCCCATCGCAACATATGCCTGTGAGACCTGGACACTTAACAAAACAGCTGAGAAACACATAAATGCCTTTGAATGTAAATGCTACAGAAGAGTTCTTCAAATACCATGGACACAAAACAAAAGAACAAATATATCTATACTACAAGAACTTAATACTGAAGAAGGCTGGCCAGTAAAGAAGATTAAAGAGAGAAAACTTAAATATTTTGGACACATTAGACGTCATGATAATCTAGAGAAGACCGTCTTGGAAGGGTACATAATGGGAAAAAGAAAGAGAGGAAGACCAAGGCGAAGATGACTGCAAGACATCGTTGATGATCTGCAAATGGATGCATCAGCAGCATGGCATCTTGCTCACAACTAAGAGGCCTACAGGAGTGTTGTTGGGGAGGCAAAGTTCCGCAATGGACATGCAAATGAATGAATGAAGTACTACATTCGAATCTAATCATGATCGTTAACAGAAACAACAACGAGAGCATTAGATGCAAATGAAATGTGGTTACTCTAGACTAAACTGGTGCAACGAAAACCGTGGTGTCACGCAATCCCGCTTCTGAGACCCACCAAGAATACAGGCTCAAGCCCTGCGATACTCTGAACCTCTTGTGGTCCTCTCGGGGATCTCGTGTGGCCCTTTTGGGGACCACACGGGGGACCACGGGACCTATCGGGGACCACAGGTGTAAATTTAGTAGGATCATGGGGCGGTCTTGGTGGTAAAACGAAGAAGAAGAAGAAGAAATGTGGTTCCTACGAAGCACTTGAAGAATACCATGGACAGCTAAAATAGCACATGAAAAATGCACAGGAAAGGGCAACGAGTAACGACCCTTAATAAACACACTATGGGGAAGACGGTCAAGGTTCAGTGGTTATAGTGTGAGAAGAGGAGGAATCGAAAATAATATGACAGCAGGGAAAATGGGAGACAGGAAGGGAATATATATATATATACCTATTATACAAACACCTGTTTTAGTAGTCTTCGAAATTACCTATGTGAGGGGAGGTCAGAGTGGCCACTGTTAAAGTAGAGCCTACTCAGGACCAATTTTTACCAACCAGTTTCATCACACGTCACTGTCATCATCATCATTATCATCGTCTTTATTATCGTCACCATCATCGTTATCATTACCATCATTCTCTCTTTCTCTGAACCGTAAGTGCCCAGGGCACATGGGGTGAGCCCTCTATTGCTCAACATCCTTTCTGTTGTTCTTCTCCATGTCTCTTTTGGTCTACCCTTACTTCTGTTCCCCTGTGGTGTCCATTTTAGTGCTATTTTTTGGTAGTGAGTTATCAGTCATTCGGAGCACATGTCCCAACCATCGCCAGCGTCTTTCCTCAATACCTGCTTCAGTGGCTCCATCTGCATTTCTGCCATCAGGATGTTATTTCTTATGGTGTTTGGTCAAAATATTTTTTAAATTCTTCGTAAGCATTTAGTCTGGATAGAATTCAGCTTCTTTTCTATGGTTTTAGTGATTTTCCAGTTATCATCATTACTTAAAAACACACAACCACACACACACGCACAAAGATTCCTTGTATCGGATTTATATGAAATATCTTTTTTTTAACGTGAAGAAATGCTGTAAAATATACTTTATCTACAACTTAATTTGACTATTCTATTATGTTCTATCGTTACTTGCGTTGCCTTCTCTTTGTTGTGGTAGTTATATAAGTAATCTCAATATGTTTACAACAACGTAAATATGTTCCACTGTATGCTGGACGGTGGAACAGCCTCTAGAGACACAGGTCAGTTGTGGATGTTTGAATGAGCCATAGCAGATCAAATGCAGTCCTGCAAGTCAGAAAAAAGCTAACAGACAAAGACAGACTGCAGGTATTCAGACAAAAAGCTACCAGACTAAAACAGTCCTACAGGTATCATATCTTCAGACAAAAGCTACCAGACTAAAACAGTCATGCAGGTATTATATCTTCAGACAAAGGCTACTGTATTACATATAAGATGATGATCCGCATGTAAGTTGTCACTGAAAAGTAAAAATATCGGTGAATGTAAAAAAGGTTGAGAACCTATGATCTAGATGATAGCTACAAATCTAAATAACTTTGAATAGAATCTAGTAGATAAGTTTGGATAATTCTTTAGGGTTCACCCAAAAAAAAAAAAGACAGAAAAAATGAGAGAATCTTCCATAATTGGCTCTTTCTCAGTTTATGAATAAATGTTTCACTTTATAAAAGTAGTACGGGCTGGTAATAGTGACCTGGACCTGTTGGGGTTAGTTAAGACACTCAGTCTTTCCTTGCTATGACCCACACGTATGCGTCAAAGAATCCTCATAAACTTGCCTCTGCCAGTGCTCCTAAACTTGCGTCAACGAATCCTCATAAACTTGCATCTACCAATGCTCCTAAACTTGCGTCAACGAATCCTCCTAAACTTGCATCTACCAGTGCTCTTAAATGTGCATCTACCAATGCTCCTAAACTTGCGTCAACCAATGCTCATAAATGTGCATCTACCAATGCTTCTAAACTTGCATCTACCAATGCTCCTAAACTTGCGTCAACCAATGCTCCTAAACTTGCATCTACCAATCCTCCTAAACTTGCGTCAAAGAATCCTAATAAACCTGCGTCAACGAATCCTCCTAAACTTGACCGAAAACGTAAAGTTCTCAGTACTGGTACTTGCATACGTGCATCTTAGAATCATTTCTTATTCATTAAAATGCCAAAGTTAAAAAAAAATCTGGGAAGGCAAATGCGGCCAGGCGTGATACTGACCACATCAGACTTTCATGTGCCCGTGGTCTTGGAAATACGGGCCCAACACCGTATCCCCCCAGCATGCCTTAATGGCATGGAAACATATGAGAAATTATGACAGTGCTCAGAGACCAGGGATACACATGGAAGGAAGCAGAGAATAATCCCAAGAACAGGGATGACTGGAGAGCCTTTATTCGTGGTATATGCTCTCAAGGGAGTGAAAGGCGATGATGATGATGAGGAGGAGGAGGATGATGATTATGGTGATGATGATGATGAAGAACGGGAATTATATCATTTTTTTCTTTACATCAGTAGACATTGTAGTAGTCGACGGGAGACAGGCAAGCTCAGAAGCCTGTATGAACAGGCTGTTTTATAAAACAGCCATTTCTCACAGAATTAGTAGAAGAACTGAAATAACATTTGAACGGCTATTAATCCCACCGGTCCCGGGGGTGGGGGGGGGGGGTCAGTATGACGCTTGTGCTCCTGTTATCTTAATGTTAAGAAAGGCAGATCCACCATTCTTAACTAGTCGCTTCCCTTTAGTCCCGGCCTGTAGAGATGAGATCACGTGACACTAGACCCGGATCTAGTGTTTATTGACATACACCGCTGTGTGTGCATCTGTCTAGGCTTATAAACAAACAGCAGAACGGAGACAGGCCACAAATACACGGGTCTCGGGCGATATCATGCCCCGGCAAAAAACAGGAGAGCTACATTTAATAAGATCTGCGGAAAGGGAATAAGAAGAGCTCCCGGGTAAAATTTGATATCACGTGATCAAGAGTCACTTTCTGTAAAAATAAACAATCAGAAGCTTCAAAGACAACAGCACAACAAACGAAGAAATGGCAGCTCGCTCCTAACACACGGCAAAAGGGAGGGAACTGAACTAATGAAAGGAAAAGGGCTTAATCAAGGCGGGTCTCCATCCTCTATTTCCCTCCATCTATAGATTCTTCCCCCCAGTTCGTATTCTGAAAGAAGCTCAGTAAGCTAGCTGGGCACTGAGGCTGTTTATTTAACATTTCCGATATCAGGATTTTCCCTGTGGAGTTTTCCTCCGCCTTGGGAGGCCTGCTCAATGAGTTTCACGTGCGACTTTCGCGAGAGCCATAGTTCTTGCTCACTTTTGGCCCTGGCCTAGCGAGAAAATGTCCGCGCTTTAAATTAGTGGATAGCCTTTCATCTTGCTTGATTCATTAATTAACTACTGGGCTTCGTCGAGCGAATTTGCCGAGGAGATCACAGGGCTAGAAAATAGAGGGCGGCTATCCAGCTAAGGGGAGTAATCCAGAAGGTAAGGGGGGTAAGAAGAGGATGGCTGGATTGTTTCTGGCAGATCAGTTATCCTTCACGAAGATAACGATTAGAAGATCCTGGAGACCTGAGATAACATATGTCTGCAGTCACTTCTGATATGGAACTGGACGCTTGTTAGAGGTAATCAAATGGCAGAAAGAAAAGAGGATAGCTTTAGTGAGAACTCGCCTTGAAATTTTGTACACGCGCATACACATAAACGTACACACAATAAAGGTAAATAAGTACGAGAATTATAAATAGTTATGCAGAAAATGAACGACAGACAGATAAAATAAAACTTTCAACTGAAATGAAGACTAATGATTAGGGGGAATTAATAATTATAACTCCAAATTGTCCCTACTGAATATGTCCACAGGGGCTAGCATAATGACCAGTGATGTTTCTTGGTTGTTGCCAGATTATCTCCCTGTAACAGCAAACGAGTTCCTCTTATAAAAAGTCATAGGAGATACTGAAACAGAATAACTGAGTCAGGTGACCACTGGATCTCTAGACTTTCTTTCACCACCTGTAACAAGCAGATTCTCCAGCCCAGCGTTGGCTGGACAGAAGGAACTGGTTCTTGTTCTTGTTCCATCTCACTAGAACTGCGTGCAGGATGTTCTTTGTGGCCGATGCGGTGAAGGTGTTTCCAGCATTATTTGTGATGGGAAGGTGGGGGGGGGGGGGAAGGGAGGGCTAAGACGCTGTCCTATGAGGCAATCAGCGACTCCTAGTTGACATACTAGCGTCAGGGTTAGCGAACCACAGCTGATCAAGACACTGTTCCACCTCTCCGTTGGTACCCCTAGTAACAGGCCTAGCTCGGCTAACGGGGCAGGGATCGCCATAGTCCCCATGGTGATGGAGTCTGCTAAAAGAAGCATTGCACACCCCCTGCTGTAGCCCAACACCTCTACAGCATCGGCTGCAAAGAACATCAGCTCGCAGTTACAGAGAGATAGAACAAGACAAAACACGACAAAACAAAGATGGGAAGGGGTTATCTGGTCAGTCATAAGCTCCTTTCTATGATTCAGACGTGCCCTTCTGTCGCAGAACATCTTACCCAACCAACCCTAACTCTTTCCCTTCAAAATCGAAATGGCCGAACAATACTGATAGACCCACTGAAGATGGTCCACAGATGCTTATTTGGCGAACAACAATATATGCATTCCACTGTGTGATGCTCCGAGAGTTTGAAGGCTTTGAAACAACAGCGGCTGATAGGTTTCGTGCGTGAGTAAAATGCTGATTTTGTTTGCTCAAAGCACGTGCAGGCCGTGAGCTTTTTCGCACTTTGAGTAACGCGAGTTATGTCACCTTGGACTCCGAGCATGATGGACACCACATGCAAGGCAATTTTGACAGGGCACACCTGAAAGAAATATGACGAAAAGTTCGCCACTTTGGGCAGCAAAGAATGAGTGAATGCTGACTGCGCAAAAAATGTTAAATGTGTATTTATTTGCAGAGGGGATAAATAAGAGAATATGAGACACTGAGCTGCCTGTTAATAGCGTCAGTATTATAAGAGTATGATAAGAGGAAGTTATTAGTGTAAACCTTCCTATCTAATTTAGTAGAACCTTCAACTACCGCTGGTAGACATTAGTGTAAAAATAAGACTTTAGGTATCGTTTCTGGTTTCGAAAGCACCAGTAACATTCACAGAGATCTCAGGGGTCTGCGTCATGGAAATGTTTGGAACCACTGAACAAATATAAACTCGTACTTATAAAAACCACAGTTTGCGTCCAGTACAATCATAGTTGTGAAAAGGAGGTTCTTCACCAGCTCTAGTTTGATGGTCCTCAGGATGCATGATACAACCATTAGGGCTCCATTAAGTTGTCTAATTACATCCTCATGTAAAGTACTGCTCCAGCTTTTGTTTCATTACCTGTACAGGTCTATGCGAGTGGATAAGCACGTGATACCATCCAAGTTTATACCGGTGCTTCATCTGATACAGTTCAAGTTTATACCAGTGCTTCATCTAATGCAGTCTAAGTTTATACTAGGCTTCATCTGATACAGTCCAAGTTTATACTAGTGCTTCATATGATACAGTCCAAGCTTATACCAGTGCTTCATATGATACAGTCCAAATTTATACGTTTCTTCTGATACTCCGTCGAAGGTTATACCAATGCTTCATCTGATGCCTCGTCCGATTTTATACCAGTGCTTCATCTGATACCGTGTATGTTTATATTAGTACTTTAAGTTTATATCATCTTTATATTATCTAGCTTCCAGCGTTGTTGCAGTTACAGTACAGTATGCTGCTGTAAGATGTACTCCTATTCCAGGTTCGTCACAGTTTCCGTATTTAATTGTAATTGTCATTTGTGTCCATAATAACCCCTTGTTTGTTTTCTTAATTCTGACTTGTGAGTGCATCCAGTTATTTATGTGATGTGCACTAACCTTACGCCAATTATCTTATAGTGAATATGTACCAGGTACGGGATCCAGAAAGTTGGGTTCTGGGTGAGATGATTCTCTGCATACTTTCTTTCTTTCTTTCTTTTATGAATAAGTTGTGATGGGTTACATAGGGTTAAGATTGTGGTGTATTTTAAAGACATATTGCCCGCTTTGATATTATTCCTAATGTTTCAAGTCCAGATTGACTTCTGTGCGAAGTCGGTTTATTTCGACAACTGTTTTGGCAGTTTTCCTCCTTCTTGTATTATCTACAACTACTATTACTACTACTACTACTACTACTACTACTACTACTACTACCAAATACTCCTTTTCCTCTCTCTCTCTTTCTTTATCTCTCTCTCTCTCTCTCTGTTTTACTGAAAATGTCTTCTTAATCTCATACATGTACCCTCCTCACTTGGACCTGCCTTTCTGTTTTACTTCCTCTGATGTGAAAATTTGGGGTCAACTACTTGGCTTTTCCGTGAGTGTCTTTGTGCTTTCAAACACCACTCACAGTCTTATTGCTCACAGAATATTTGGAGAGCAGAGAATGTAACTTTACTACGGTATTGTCCAGGTACAGAGAAAACTATCCTCAACTATCACGTGTTTTCACTCGACTTTTGTCAAGTTGGTTGTTGCTATTAAAAATCTAAAAAAACAGAGTTTCATGTGATGCCATTTCAATCTCTAATCTGAGGTCTATGGACCCCAAAGAGGTCGACGGAAGGGATCGAGTTCAGAGTCGACGGACCAGTTTAAAAAAATCTTAGCGCCATCTGGGTTCTAGTTATTGCTTTTTTTTTTAAAGAAAAAAGGGTTCCGCATCAGTTTTCCGACCTGAATAGCGAATCCATGGCAAAAGACCCCCCCCCCCCCCCAAATCCCATCTCCACCCACGGTCTAATTATTTCAGCTTTGTAGCACATATTCCTGACTACAGTTACCTTGGGCATATACCAACCGAGCCTTGGGGATGTGAAGCAGAGGAGACAGAGTGAAGAATATGAATGCCAGGACATATATTCAACACCATGAAGACAACGCCGTGAAGACAACGCTGTTGTCCATGAATCTATCCATAAAAACAAAAATGAGATTTATAAAATGCTATGTCTGTTCTGCACTACTGTACGAAGCACAAAACTGGACGCTATGCACAAAACATGGAGGAGAGAGTGATACATGCAGTAGAAATGCAGATCTACGGAAAAATAGAACCTGTATCATGAAAAATGAAAAGAACAAATTTACAAGTATTAGAAGAACTACAAGGGCAAAGTAACCTTCTGAAATAAGTTAGGATCAAGGCAACAAAATACGTAGACCACGTATATATATATATATATATATATATATATATATGTACCGCGACAATATTAGCAGGAAAGATGAAAGAAAAAAAAGAATTAGAGGTAGGCAAAGATGTAGATGAGAAGAAAACATACGAAAGTGGACAAGGCATAGCCAGGCTGAGTGCACCATCAAGGCAAGGGAGCAAGGAAACGGGAGCTTCATTACCGCCGTTCTGTGTACCGCAGATGGCACACGATGATGATGATGATGATGAAAAAATATATTCTTTTATGAATATTATGTCAGTAACGCAAGTACACCTTCTAATTTTAATATGTTTGATCTATGCACTTTTATTTTTTAGGGATATAAATTTTACAGGATTTTACACTCATTTCGAGGCGAAGAAAACTGCCACATTGAAAGGCTGCAGTCGAAAAAATGCTCTGGGACTCTCTCTCTCTCTCCCTCTCTCTCTCTCTCTCTCTCTCTCTCTCTCTCTCTCTACTTATTGACAGTTTTCATTCTAGAGGTTCAGACAGAAGCTTCTGGAAATATTGTAGAACCAAGACCTGATGGTCGAGCACATGGATCTAGCTTTGGCTAGAACTTTCTCATTCAGCCATAGATTGAAATTTTGTCTAGACAAACATACTCCAAGGCGCACATGTGCCGGAAGTCGACGTTGACTTTCCAGACACTTTAAACTGAAGAGTTCTTCCCACCGGAAGTGGGCGGAAGATGTTTGGGCTGTGCCAATTTGTCAAAATGAGAAAAGGCCAAACGATGATGCAGGTTTAAGTAGGTCTGTCTTGACATGTCTGTTTATTCGTGCCTGGACCTGCTTTCTTTCCTACAACTGAACCTGTAATGAAGTGGCGAGAAGAGAGTTCATGGCATACACACACAGAGAAGAAGGAAGCGGGTAACTGCTTTAAAACGAGTTAATTAAGATAATATGGAGCGATATACAGACAGCAAGCGAATCTTTTATTGCAGAATGCAGTCACAGATCAGCATCTCAGATACAGGACCTTGCTCTGAATGCAGACTTTACATCAAGAGGAAAGAAATAAGAGGAACATGAATAGAAAGCGCAATGTTTTGCAGGATGGGATTTAAATATCAATTTGTATATTGTACATATCAACATCATCATCAACAAGTGTCGCACCGGTAGGCGTGGGTTTTCATGCTTTTATATAGATCTCTGCTTTTTTTTTTAAAGAAAAAAGGGTTCCGCATCAGTTTTCCGACCTGAATAGCGAATCCATGGCAAAAGACCCCCCCCCCCCCCCAAATCCCATCTCCACCCACGGTCTAATTATTTCAGCTTTGTAGCACATATTCCTGACTACAGTTACCTTGGGCATATACCAACCGAGCCTTGGGGATGTGAAGCAGAGGAGACAGAGTGAAGAATATGAATGCCAGGACATATATTCAACACCATGAAGACAACGCCGTGAAGACAACGCTGTTGTCCATGAATCTATCCATAAAAACAAAAATGAGATTTATAAAATGCTATGTCTGTTCTGCACTACTGTACGAAGCACAAAACTGGACGCTATGCACAAAACATGGAGGAGAGAGTGATACATGCAGTAGAAATGCAGATCTACGGAAAAATAGAACCTGTATCATGAAAAATGAAAAGAACAAATTTACAAGTATTAGAAGAACTACAAGGGCAAAGTAACCTTCTGAAATAAGTTAGGATCAAGGCAACAAAATACGTAGACCACGTATATATATATATATATATATATATATATATATATATGTACCGCGACAATATTAGCAGGAAAGATGAAAGAAAAAAAAGAATTAGAGGTAGGCAAAGATGTAGATGAGAAGAAAACATACGAAAGTGGACAAGGCATAGCCAGGCTGAGTGCACCATCAAGGCAAGGGAGCAAGGAAACGGGAGCTTCATTACCGCCGTTCTGTGTACCGCAGATGGCACACGATGATGATGATGATGATGAAAAAATATATTCTTTTATGAATATTATGTCAGTAACGCAAGTACACCTTCTAATTTTAATATGTTTGATCTATGCACTTTTATTTTTTAGGGATATAAATTTTACAGGATTTTACACTCATTTCGAGGCGAAGAAAACTGCCACATTGAAAGGCTGCAGTCGAAAAAATGCTCTGGGACTCTCTCTCTCTCTCCCTCTCTCTCTCTCTCTCTCTCTCTCTCTCTCTCTACTTATTGACAGTTTTCATTCTAGAGGTTCAGACAGAAGCTTCTGGAAATATTGTAGAACCAAGACCTGATGGTCGAGCACATGGATCTAGCTTTGGCTAGAACTTTCTCATTCAGCCATAGATTGAAATTTTGTCTAGACAAACATACTCCAAGGCGCACATGTGCCGGAAGTCGACGTTGACTTTCCAGACACTTTAAACTGAAGAGTTCTTCCCACCGGAAGTGGGCGGAAGATGTTTGGGCTGTGCCAATTTGTCAAAATGAGAAAAGGCCAAACGATGATGCAGGTTTAAGTAGGTCTGTCTTGACATGTCTGTTTATTCGTGCCTGGACCTGCTTTCTTTCCTACAACTGAACCTGTAATGAAGTGGGCGAGAAGAGAGTTCATGGCATACACACACAGAGAAGAAGGAAGCGGGTAACTGCTTTAAAACGAGTTAATTAAGATAATATGGAGCGATATACAGACAGCAAGCGAATCTTTTATTGCAGAATGCAGTCACAGATCAGCATCTCAGATACAGGACCTTGCTCTGAATGCAGACTTTACATCAAGAGGAAAGAAATAAGAGGAACATGAATAGAAAGCGCAATGTTTTGCAGGATGGGATTTAAATATCAATTTGTATATTGTACATATCAACATCATCATCAACAAGTGTCGCACCGGTAGGCGTGGGTTTTCATGCTTTTATATAGATCTCTGCTTTTTATGTTTTCCATCAGTTCCGTTCATAATTTTGTTTATTGTGCCATTACATTGGATTGTCTGCGATTTTTTTCTCTTTATCGTCCTCTGTCTGTCTGTCTGTCTGTCTGTCTGTCTGTCTCTCTCTCTCTTCCCATTTATCTTCCCCTGTCTCTCTCTTCCCATTTATCTTCCCCTGTCTCTCTCTTCCCATTTATCTTCCCCTGTCTCTCTCTTCCCATTTATCTTCCCCTGTCTCTTTCTTTCCATTTATCTTCTCCCTGCCTCTCTCTTCCCATTTATCTTCCTCTGTCTCTCTCTTACCGTTTATCTTCCTCTGTCTCTCTCTTCCCATTTATCTTCCCCTGTCTCTCTCTTCCCATTTATCTTCCCCTGTCTCTCTCTTCCCATTTATCTTCCCCTGTCTCTCTCTTCCAGTTTATCTTCCCTGTTCTTGCAATGTTTTAAAACCCTCGCATTCTCCTTGAATGTTCTATAAATCAATGACTATGGTTTTCCTCTGGATTTAATTATACTGTTAAAAAAAAAAGAAACGGAACACTACCCTAGTCGTAATGGACACTAAATTTCAAACTTGTATCAAAATGTTATTTTACGGAGAATTGCTGTTTCAACCTTGGCATGAAGAAAAATTAAGACTTTAACAATAAAATGATGTTCATTAAAATTGGTTTGGAGTTTTATTCTTTGCGACGTAGGCCTCCGTTTCAGTAAGGTGTATGGCCTCCTCTGGCCTGTATCAGAGAACGACATCTCCTTGACATGGATCCGATTAGCCGTTGGATCTGTTGTTGTGGGATGGCTGCACACTCTTCCCGCAGTGCAAGAGACAACTGTCGGAGATTGGTTTATGCCACGTCTCGCTGGAAGACTTGTCTGTTGAGTTCATCCCATAAGAGTTCTATTGGGTTCATGTCTGATGACATGGATGGCCACAGAATGGTCCGGACGTTGTTATCAGCGAGGAACTTGGTGGTGAGTTGTGCCAAATGAGGTCGAGCCACTGCCCTAACAACGTCTCTTAACTATACACTTGCCGCTGCTCTAACAACATCCATTAATTGTAGTGGCATTATATTTGTCACTCCAAACAACGTCCCTTAATTGTGGTGACAATACACGTGCCACTGTCCTAACAACGTCTCTTAACTATGGTGGCAATATGTTTGCCACTGCGCTAAAAACGTCCCTTAAATGTGGTGGCAACATACTTACCACTGCCATAAAAACGTTTTTTAAATGTGGTGGCAATATACTTGTCACTGCACTAAAAACGTCCCTTAAATGTGGTGGCAATATACTTACCACTGCCCTATAAACGTCCCTTAAATGTGGTGGCAATATACTTGTAACTGCATTAAAAACGTCTCTTAACTGTGGTGGCAATATACTTGTAACTGCACTAAAAATGTATCTTAACTGTCATAGAAATATACTTGTCACTGCGCTAAAAACCTCCCTTAAATGTGGTGGCAATATACTTATAACTGCCCTAAAACGTCCCTTAATTTTTGTGGCAATATACTTGTAACTGCCCTAAAACGTCCCTTAATTTTTGTGGCAATATACTTGTAACTTCCCTAAAACGTCCCTTAATTTTGATAGCAATATACTTGTAACTGCCCTATGAAAGGCTAATACAGAACGTTCACAGGACTATCCTACTCTTGCCTGGACATTAACTTAGTACCGTGCCCTCAGCAGGAGTTCCTGTGCCCTTCAGTTTGAAGTCTATGACCTTTTTTCTAGGACTAAGTTTAGGCTCGTAAGTTTATGTGGAGAGTGCAGACCTGCAGGATATGATCTGAAGTTGGAGACCACTACACGAGATTTTTTGTTCGCAGAGCCTTGATAAGTTTCGTTTCATCCGTTGGGACTACTTTCAGCTCTCTTTTTTTCCCTACGTCGAGTCACCCATGACGTTCAGTCGTTCTACGTCGAGTCACCCATGACGTTCAGTCGTTCTACGTCCAGTCACCCACGACGTTCAGTCGTTCTACGCGACATATTCTTTTACAAAACTGAGTATGTATGAAATAGGTCCCAAGGCTTTGACTGATATCTCATTGAAGAATGACTTCTCTGATTACCTGTTACAAGCTCAAACCCCACTTACCACCTTCGCATATACTGAGACTGTCCTACATATATTTAGTGAGGAAATACTGGCAAATAATTAACATTGTGTGTATGGAAGGAGAGACATAAGGAAAGAATGACTTACATATTGCATTGAAGGAGGGACATAAGGAAGGAGTGACATAAGGAAGGAGTGACATAAGGAAAGAATGACAAACATACTGCATTGAAGGAGGGACATAAGGAGTGACATAAGAAAGGAGTGACATAAATATCATATTAAAGGAGTGACATAAGGAGTGAGCAACATAAGGAAGGAGTGACATAAATGCCGTACTTAGGGAGTGACATAAGAAAGGAGTGGCATAAATACCGTACTGAAGGAGTAGCGTAAAGGAAAGAGTGACATAAATACTGTCTTGAAGAAATGGCATGCCCGCGAAAACCAAAAGAAGCCTTTAAGACATACAAGCATTACTCGTATTTTAGTCCTAACAATTCCAGTCACAGAGTCCGCGGCTGAGAAGTCATTCAGCAAACATAAACTGAATTAAAAAAAACAAAACAACTAATTCAGATCACTTAAGTCTCATATGAGACTTTCAAGTTCAGCTGTTCTGTCAATCAAGAAGAAGAAGCGACACGAAATTGAATATGAAGAAACTAGTCAAAGATGTTGCCAAAGCTTCACAAAGGAAAAAATACTTTGAATGATGAAATCATAAAATGCGTTTGCATGAAGATAATCTTTCATTAGTATGAATCTGATCCTAGGAAATAACTGCGATGATTAGAAAACTCTTGTGGTTGTTAATATCTTTAGTGAATATTTTATCATTAATTGATTTTACATGAAGATATAATAGTCTGTTGTAAAACTTTTTTTTCAGTCTGATAAATGTGATTATTGGTAACATTAAACATGAAGAAACCTGAAAACAAATAGTTTCACACAAATAATGCATAAGTATCAAAGTTCAAGTATGGAAAGCAGTGAATGCAAAAGAAAGATTATTAGAATTTTTTTTAAAAACTTAGAAATAATAAACTGCTTGAAAGAAATGAGATCTACAGGCATTATTGAACCACATCTACGCACCATCAAAAATGGAGCTGAAATGGCTGAGAAAATGAAGCAAACGACTATTAGTGGACCAGCTTCTAGTTGCTGCTAAGAAACTGAAGTTGAAAAAAAAAATTTTTGCTCAGCGTGTGGACTGAAGATCAAACATATAAAATACAGGAAACAATCCCCAAATCCTGCAAAGGATATTCCCTTTGTGCTAGCAGTAGTTCGTTTAGGGGCTTCAAAAATCACTGAAATTTCATAACATTAATGTGACGTGAAAAACTGCAACTGCATATAAGCAATATGCAAGGAATATCACCCAGTGATAAAGAAAATAATTGGAGGTTATAACTCAAATCAAACTTTTAATTTTGATGAAACAGGTCTGTATATTTACGTTTACCTTCAAGGACTTATATTTTAAAGGCTTATTTTTTTAAAAAATGCTTCTGGATTTAAAGCTACAAAAGATGCAATTAGCAGTGATGCTTGGTGTCAGCGCCTGTAAAGACTAAGCTTAAGCCTTCGACGATTTATCACTGTGCCAATCTGCAGGCTTTGAAGGATTGTAAATCTAGCCTTGGCTAGAAACATAGCGGAAAAAAAGAATGACAAATGACAGGTCAAATCTGCCATTAAAAATTTATCGAATCTCTTTTTTTAACGAAATAGAAAATTATTACAGGAAGAGGAACTTTGCTTTTAAATCTTTCATGATTATGGATACTGCATCAGGCCACCCACGGATGAGAACTGTGCTCAGCCTGAGAGTGAACTTCATCTTGTTACAGCCAAAAACTACATCGCTGTTACAGGCACTAGACCAAAGCCCGACTGCAACATTCACAGCTTATTACTGAAGCTGAACATTTCAGATGGTAACCAATGCTACAGATGAGGAAAGTGGAGATAATGTAACAGAAGTTTGGAGCAAATATAATATAAAGATGGGATCGATAACTTTGAAGAAGCTTGGAAGGATGTATCAAAACAATCACGTTTAAGGGAGACTTAGCTCCGTATTTACGTTTGTGATTTTGAAGGTTACGAATGCCCTTAAGACAAATACCAGAAATTACTGCCAGCTGTGTTCTATTCCCAAAGCAGATTGAATTAACAGAAATTGAATATGAAAACGTTAAACAGCTACTAGATACACAACCAGATGATCTCAAAACTGAAGAATTGCAATAGTGTGTTACAGGTGTATACGTGGTGAAGATGTTTGCGAAGACAACAACGATAACAAACATTTGAAGGTCTTCCCCACGACAACTAAACACAGCACAGCCATGAGCTGCCAGAGGTTTTAGTCGTAATGGAAGAACAGTTGCACTGGCTTGAAGATAATGATTATATCTTCGAAAGAAGCAGGGTGATACACTTGTGGTATTTGGGCGAATTTGTAACAGAACAAGCAGATGATGTTTGAAAAGAGACCACTTACAAAGCAACAGAAACTAGATGTATTTTTGAACTAGCAGAGGGAAAAAAGCATATAAAGAGGACACATAAATCACAACCACCCATATCAAATGTTACATCATTTTACTCGGAGCCAAGAACAGAGCATAGCAACGAGCCAAGAGCAAAGAACAGAACATAGCAACGAGCCAAGAGCAAAGAACAGAACATAGCAAACTTCCTTCTCCCACCTCAGGGTAATTCATCAGCAAGTCTTCCAACATGCAATTCTGCAAGCAAACGTCAAGTCTTCCTTTAAGAAAAGGCGCTATATTTATCTTAGGATTCATCTTAGGCATTATATAATACCGAAAATACTGTGCTACCTTTGTTTTTCATTTTATTTTTTTTAACTTACTACCTTTGTACGTTTTTCCCCAAACCATTTTCCCAGTAAGTCTTGTTTTTATTAAAATACCTAGGTTTTTTTTTTCTGGAGCGCAAAGGTTCAAAGGTTCATAATCAGATTCCGGGGCCATTGCATTCAGGACAACCTCATATATGCCCCGCCGCATGCCGCAGCATCCATGCAAGATGTTTTAATAGTTCCCGTAAACTGTTGATTCTTTACGAGGCGTCTTCAGCCACATAGTTCAGATTACCTACCAGCGCCCGTAACTTCTCTTAGCTCATAGTAAACGTTTTCCTCATCACATTGTTCTTCTAATCTCGATCTTGATTTTCCTGCAGTCTTCCCAAGACGGATTTAGCAATGTCGCCATTGTCCATTCTCAGCCTGCCTGTTATTTTAGCCTGTCCAGCAAGTCTGTCTGCCACTTCCTTGCCATGTACTCCCTCATGCCCTGGAGAATATAGCCACGCTAGGATCATCACAGATGACTGGCTTAACGGATGAACCCATCGAAGCATTTTTTTTCCTCAGTCTTAACGAAGGATCCATCAAAATGACGTCATGAATTACATCGAGGGCAACTAGCCCATTCCACTGCCACCGACACATCCTCAATTTCTCATGCTTGATGTGCTGACTTCAAAGGCTTCAGGAACGCAGCTACCGTGATATAGCAGAACAGGGCCCTAGGCTGTTTTGTATGAGTTTTCTGTTGCATTTATGTGCTATATATGCAATCTTTATTTTATGCTGCCTAAACTACGTCGTAATTCATTCATTCATTCATTTGCATGTCCCTTGCGGAACTTTGCTTCCCAAACAGCACTCCTGTAGGCCTCTCGGTTGTGAGCAAGATGGCCTGCTGCTGCTGCAGCCATTTGCAGATCGTCAAAAATGTCTTGCAGTCATCTTCGCCATGGTCTTCCTCTTTTTCTTTTTCCCATTATGTATCCTTCCAAGACGGTCTTCTCTAAATTATCATGACGTTTAATGTGTCCAAAATATTTAAGTTTTCTCTGTTTAATCCTCTTTACTAGCCAGCCTTCTTCAATATTAAGCTCTTGTAGTATAGATATATTTGTTCTTTTTGTGTCCATGATATTTGGAGAACTCTTCTGTAGCATTTACATTCAAAGGCATTTATGTGTTTCTCAGCTGTTTTGTTAAGTGTCCAGGTCTCACAGGCATATGTTGCGATGAGAAAGATGCATGCTCTTAAAAATCTTATTTTTGTGGTTCTGTCTGCTCCTCTCCACAGATTCTTTAGTTGTTTTACTTTCTGAAGAGCGATAGATGTCCTCCTTTTAATTTCCCTCATTGTATGTCTATTATTAGTTAGTAGTGATCCAAGATATTCAAAACTCTCCACTTCTTCCAGTTTTTCCTCATTGATACATATTTCAGCTGCCTTGTTTGTTTTGTCAGATGTCATCAATTTAGTTTTCTTTGCATTAAGATAGAGGTTCTGCTCTTCGCTGTTCTTACGGACTGACATAATTAGTTTTTCCATTCCTTTTTCTGTTGTGGACAGTAACACTGTGACATCAGCATATCTAATCTCTGGTATTTCATAACCTCCAATTGTTATGGCATGGTAATATTCTTTGTCTACATCTTCTCTAATATTCCTCATTATATTTTCAGCATACAAGTTAAATAAGTAGGGTGACAATATTACGTTGTAATAAAGAACATAAATAGATTTCACCTTCAGCATCTGCATCGAGGTCATCTCCATATTTATATGTCTAAAAATACTGTAATAAATCTATATATGGAGGACCCACCCCCCCCCCCCCACACACACACACAGAGGTGTTCTATGCCGCCTAGTCTATCTACTGGGAAGGAGTGACATAAGGAAAGAATGGTATAAGGAAAGAGTGGATATAATTTTAAAGGCGTGGCATAAATACCGTGCTGAAGGAGTGGCATAAGGAAGGCGTGACATAAATACTATTGAAAGAGTAACACGAGGAAGGCGTGACATAAATACTATTGAAAGAGTGACATGAGGAAGGCGTGACGTAATGAAGGAATAACGTAAGGAAAGAGTGAAATAAATACCGTATTGAAAGAGTGACTTGAACAAGTAGTGACATAAATACCGTATTGAAGGAGTGACATAGCGAAGGAGTTACATACGAAGGGAATAACATAAAATAGGAGGCACATACACACTGTATTGATGGAGTGATAAAACCAAGGAATGACATAAATACCGTACTTTAGGAGTGACATGAGGAAGGAATGATATAAGGCAGGAGGCACATAAATGCTGTATTGAAGGTAAAGGTAATGTATTGAGGTAAGGTAAAGGTAATCCTGTCATGCCTTAGAGGCACATAGGGATATGGTGTTAGTGCCCATATTTTCCTTGACCTGTCAGCACACTAGAGGGTGATATGGTCAGTATCACGCCTGGCCGCCTTTCCTTCCCCAACTCCAGAAGAAGTCGAGTACTCATTTCTAAAGCTGGGTGAATGGGGTGCCTCCAGCCGGATTCGAACCCCAGACCTTCGCCATGAGAGACCACTCAGACACCCAATGACATAAATACTAATACTGAGTAACAGTTAGATGTGATTGTTAAATATCACTTCAGAGTGAAAAAAAATCAAATAAATAACAGTTTAAAGTGATTACAAATGACACTGATTCCGTTCTTTAACTCTCTAACCGCTAAACCTCTAATCTCTAACGCCGTTGATGTAGTTGTGATATTTCTCTTTCACGTGAAGTAATCGATCTAATTATGTCTATAATCATGTAATCTGTACACTAACACAGGACATTCAGTCCTTCGTTTGGACAACATTCATGTTTCTCCATTGATATCTGCCTCTTATTTTTTACTCCCTCGTTATGTCACTCATTCAGCATGCACTTCTGTGAACCGCCCTCAGTTAAGTAACAAAGTTATATTATTCAAAGATTTGTTAGAAGAATGAAAGATATTTTTATAAAACAGCCCCCTTCCCCCTCCCCACCCCAAAAAATTAGTAAAATCATTATTATCCTCTCACCATTTTTTATAACATAAAATTTTAGATGGAAAGATATTATTTGTGTTTAAATAAACGCAAGATGCGTGCACATGGCAAGAGAAAGAAAGAAAGAAACAAACAAAAAGACTACAGACTGAATAACGACTGAGATGTTTGAAGAAATCTTTAAAGAATAATAAAATCAGAGATTATCGGAAAATTGGAAAGATAATTCAAATAATAATAAGAAGAAAACAACGAGAGAATGAACTACGCCTCTCATGAACATCAGAGAAGAGATATAAGGAAAAGAAAACAAGAATTTGAAAATACAATTATAAAACTAAAATTAGACCGAGAAACAAATTATACTGGACACGTTAATTAACTTAAAAGTGTATTCTGTGACTGATCGAATGACTAATTTAACTTTATTTGCAAAAAAGTGAAGAATTGGGCACACATGCCTTCTAATCTTCTGCCCTTTTTCATTCAAGCGAGTAACAACTTTCTCTCTATTCCAGGCATCTTGTATCATACAAATATACTAGGCATATTCCAGACATAACTAAAACTGAAATAACAATAGTGTGAAAAACATTTACGTTTAACTTTCACACATGCTCCCAGTACAGAAAGTAATTACGTATATTTAAAACAAAGCTACTCTCATAACTATTCAAAGCTACTCACAATATGAATATCTACCAAACTACTATGCAGTACTATTCAGGAATATAAAAAGTCAATTAAATTCGGTACCTGCTAACAGGATCTAAAATAACGTAAATTTTATTAATCATGGAGGCATGTAATCGACCTGAAGTAGATACTGGAAAAAAATGTAGCTGTAGAAAGGAGCATAGTTTATTTATTTCATTTTTTTAAAATATAAGATAGGAAGGTATTCCAGAGATGAGCAGCAGAATAAGCAAGGTTTTTAAAAATAGATCAAAGTCTATGTTTTTGAGGCAGAATATTGTTTAAGCACTGGCTAAACTTGGGTCAAAAAGTTTAAATAGATAGTACAGCGGTGTATGAGGCAGTTTTATATAAACATTATCACTTAATGTTCTTAGTAATGATGCGAGTCATAGAGATAATGATCCATTCCATGATATGTGTGTTGCTCCGTCTCTATCGGTATCTGCTTAACTTACTAACCCTGTCCGTTAATATCCCATATATCTCGTATTCAAGTATCTTGTTCGCGAGAGCTTGCAACAATTTCTTGCTTTATTCCTTTTTCTTTTTTTTTCTAGTTATTCACCAATATCAGCGACTTTGACGACATGTGGACTGAATTTATATGGACATTACAGTTTACAAGGCTGAACTGAGCACTTTTGAAAATCCCGTCATACATGAGACAAATTAGTGTCCAGACTCCACAAGTATAGACTTGATATCTGTACTGAGACTTAGAATAGCCAAACCTACAGCTACAGACTTGTTCTCTGTACGGAGACTTAGAATAGCCAAATCTACAGCTACAGATTTGTTCTCTGTACGAAGACTTAGAATAGCCAAATCTACAGCTACAGATTTGTCCTCTGTACTGAGACTTAGAATAGCAAAACCTACAGCTACAGACTTGTTCTCTGTACGGAGACTTAGAATAGCAAAACCTACAGCTACAGATTTGTTCTCTGTACGGAGACTTAGAATAGCAAAACCTACAGCTACAGATTTGTTCTCTGTACGGAGACTTAGAATAGCCAAACTTTGCCTCGGGGAAAAAAAAAACAAGCAAGGATGGAAAATTATGCAATATACATGAACACATCCTGCTGAAAACAGAATTCATGGGAGAGACCCATGTCCATGTCTAGAAGAGACCGACATCCTTGTCTAGAATAGACCCATGTCCTTATCTAGAAAAGACTCATGTCTAGAATAGACCCATGTCATTGTCTAGGAGAGACCCATGTCCTTGTCTAGAAGAGACCCATGTCCTTATCTAGAAGAGACCTATGTCCTTGTCTACTTGGGCTGAGCACAAAAAAAAGAAAAGAAAAAAAAAGAGAAGAAAATGAAGAATATGTTTTGTTTCTGTATAGAAAAGTTTGGATCTGTGTTGTCTTTTGTATATATTATTTCAAAGCTTTTGTGTGTGTGTGTATTTTTGTTTGTTTGTTTGTTTGTTTGTTTCATTAATCTGTTTTTAAATCCAATCTTAAATAAACTTGTGTAAACATATATTTATTTGTTTCTTGTTACTAACCTTTCGCACATAATGCATGTGGGCTCATGAAATATATGTAATTGTTATAATTTCTGATGTTTAGTTTTCAGGAATACTGACCAGTAACAAATTACTGCATGGCGAACATAAATACTGATCACTAACAGTGCGCTGTATAGAATAACGCATTCTGTAGCATGTCTTGTACATTCAACATTTCAATACATTTTTATTTCCCAAACCGGGGTGGCTGTGGGCTATGAATGCCAGTTTCTCATCCCGTAGACACAGGTTTGAATCACGGATGGAAGGATCATTAACTTGGGAAAGCCGTATGAAGCTGAACTTGAAAAAAAACGGCCTTGGTCTGCTACTGGCTTAGAGATGGACCTCCTTGCACTCAGGACACTCCCATAAGTGCTCAGCCTCTGACTTCAATATTGTTCGGTGTGTGTGTGTGTGTGTGTGTGTGTGTGTGGGTTGACAGCGCCAATGACACGTTGACCGAACACAGCTCGATCTTTTCCGCAAAGTTCTGAATGTCTGCCACTGTTCTTCGTTATTCCCCTTTCCCGTTTATAGACTAATAGAGGAGAGCTTCTCTTTTGTTCTTCCGAGAACTAACAGTTGTTCCCACTTGTTCAGTAATTTAATATTTGAGAATTTAGAGAGACACAATCTTCTCCCATTTCTACAGGAAGTCTTGTATCAGGATTTTTGTCACCGTCCAATTTTTTTCTTTGTGTGTGTGTGTGGGCCGAACAATTTTATGAGGATAAGCCATAACATAAGGTATAAATTGAGTGCATCACGTGACATGGGTGCTAAATTTGGACGGGATAGGGGACGCCATTTAATTAGTTAAAACTGGAAGAAAAAAACATTTTCAAAATTTAAATCGCAATTTTAACACACAGTATTTTTCAGGAACACATTTTTAAAAAAGATTTGTCCTGGGCGCCATTGATCTTTGTTACGTGTATGACATACAAAGATCACGTGAACGAAATACGTATAAAACGTAAGTACAGTCCTTGGGTATAGAAATACATGACACCAGAGCGATAGAGTCTAAATATATATATATATATACATAAATACGATAATGAAATATTTTTCATGTTGAGAAAATTGTCTAACATTGGTTATATTTAGGGAATATCTAAAATATATTATGTACATAGGAAAGAAAACAAGAGACAAGGGTTATGTATATGTTGTGCGAATGCCGAACTCTAAAAATAGGGCCCCAAAGAGTTCTTTGTGTGACCACCGATGTTTAAATTGCTTGTTAGAATATGATGGTATGACGTTTCTGGTATCGCGTCTCCAGAAAGCGGAGAAAGTGGACGATGAATGCAGTCAGCTTGTCCTCGTGGACTTGTTGCTGTGGACGTTTCTCTCTCTCTCTCTCTCTCTCTCTCTCTGTCTCCCTACGACTCAGCATTTTTGACTTTAAATCAGTTTTCACCTGCCAGCCACGTGATGTGTCTGACCAGTCCTCTAACAGAGGAAAACTCTTGGGTAAAGGAGCCAGTGAAAGAAACGTGCGCTGTTTCGTTAGTTCCCCTGAATGTGCAGTATAATCCACGAAATGACATTGAGTGTTACTTATACTGTAAAGGGTTTGCAGATTGTTATTTCACAGCATATTCACAATGCGCTCTTCTTTATTCTTCATGCTGTAACGAAGCTGTGCTCTTCGTTTAGAGGCAGTAACAAAAGTAGGAGGAAAAAAAAAAGGCACAGCATGTGAACCGGACGGAGTCTCAAGCCACTATTGGTGAACCGGACGGAGTTTCAAGCCACTATTGGTGAACCGGACGGAGTTTCAAGCCACTCTTGAAGTGTGTACGAAAGAACTTCGTGACCTACAGAGTTAGATGTTTTGAAAAAAAAAAGAGGTGTTTCATTGTTTTCACCGTTGAACACGAATTTTCGACTAGTAACATACAGACAGACTGTACAACGTGAATTCTGACTTAATGATCAGTCATATGCCACGCCCCTTCCATCCTCCACACGCTAAAGGCGTAGCTTAGCCTCTCGTGGGCCATATAGCTGCAACTGGAGGGAAAGTACTTCATTTCAGCCTCGTCACTTCGCAAGATCTGGAACAGAAAGTCGATGTATCTACAAGCCAGCTTCAATGTCTGAATCTTGCTGAGCTTGTCCGAGGGCAGCGTTGGTATGATCTTCCTCAGTTGCGAGAACGCCTCATTCAGAGACTCCGTTCTCTGGCGTTCTCGAACGTTCGCCAGGCATCTCTGTGCCTGAAGCTCTTCTGGAGACTGAGGGCTCTTCCTTCTAGCTTTCCTACTAGCTTCATGAGTGTTGCCAGGAGAGTGGTCTGGTTTGAAAGGTCTCTTTCGTGACCCATGCTGGTGATACTGTTCTCCTCTGATCCCATCTCCGCAACTGTCTTCAGAAGAACATGACCGGGGGAACTCCTGTTGAAGAGAAAAAGAAACTCATGATACTTTCAGTTCACTTCAAATACTGTGTCTTTGTAAAAATAATGTCTATTCTAACATTTTTGTCGCCTTTCGCAAAGATGGAAGTTAAATTAAAAAAAGAAAGCCTAAACTTGACCTGTACTATTTTTTTTTCTTTTTTTTTTTGCCTTTGACTTTTCTTTTTGGGACCTGTAAATATATATGTGTGTGGTTATGACATACATAAATTACTCGCACACTGCAAAGATGGAAGCTGTTTTTAGTAAATCAATCTAAACGTGGCTTTGTGGTGTCATAGATTTATTCTAGTTCTTTTTTGGCACTATCTCGGCAAGTATATTGTTCTTCAGTGGCTAGACAGTTGCCATTCAGTGGTTAGACGGTTGCCTTTCAGTGGTTAGACGGTTACCCTTCCGTGGTTAGACGATTTCTCTTCCATGACTAGACAGGTGCTCCTCAGTGGCTAAACGGTTACTCTTATGTGGCTAGGCGGTTACCTTTCCGTGACTAGGCGGTTTCTCTCCCGTGACTAGACGGTTTCTCTCCCGTGACTAGACGGTTACCCTTCCGTGGCTAGGCGGTTTCTCTTCCGTGACTAGACTGGCGCATTCTGTGTCTAGACGGTTACCCGTTTGAATGGAGTCTGGGCTATATTCCCATTCAGTCTTCACATTTTTCTTGCTCTCATGATTAAAGTTCACTGTCTACAAATAATGGTCCTACCAACAAAGTACTGAGACTTTGCCATAAAGTAACTAAGACGCTGTGTTTCAGTGTTCAGGTTATGAGATACAGGTAGCCCTCTGAAATGTTTGTCGTACGGTCTGGTTTATCTGAAGTAGGCCAAAAACAGGATTATTTTTTAAAAAAAAACAACAACAAAAGGGTAATCCTTCAAGTCAACAAACCAACCAGGGTGATACAGTGTTAGTGTTGACGTCTTCTTTGCCTTAAAAATGTCAGTCCCATTGGTAGACCAAAAAGGAATGACACTTCTTTCCAGAGCGAAAATTGGTAACGTCACTAAGGAACAGGAGTGACGTCAGAGTTAAAGACGGATGTCAGAGTTAAAGACGGACGTCAGAGTTAGGGACGTGGAGATGGGCAGAGAGACAGAGACACGGGGCTGTGAGGGCAGACTGCTTGCTAAGGATGCCTAGACAAGGGAGCTAACTGTCTACTAGGGCTACAGAAAAAGGACAGAAAGGGCTTAGGGCTTGTCCTGACAGTGTTCTCTATTCTTTCTGAACCTTCTTCCATCCACTCTTCCCCAAACTGTCTTCTCACTCTTTTTAACACCTGCGCGGCTTTTGTTTAGGCTACAGGTATCCGATATGGGCAAGCTGGGGCTATCTGGAGCATAACGCTATATTGTTTACCACACGGTAACCTTTGTGATCCTTCCTTCACATCATTTCTCAGCCAATCGCTGGCTTCCACTTTGTGCCCTACTACCTCTATCTGGGCGCATTTTGTGCTCCTCTTTCTTACTACAAGTAGGAGGATAGCAAAAAAGCAAATTCCATATTTTTCATCTATTTATTTCTTGCTTTTATCTGTTGTGTTATTTTTGTATATGATCCTCAAAAAAGGCTTTTTGCTGAAATAATGAGATTGTTTTATGTTCTTCATTTGTATGTGGTCATCCTACTTTCTGCCATTCTTGTTTCTGCACACTTTCCTCGCTCTTTCTACCTTTTTGTAAAACTTAACCATGCACCTCCATCTACTTTCATAACTAGAACCAGTTTTACTGCAGTCGTCGCTTCTCTTACGATGTAGGACAGTTTTCAATTTTTAGAAATACAAACGTGACACGAAAATGTACATCAAAAGGTTTATATATGTATTTTAAGTAAAGAGAAATGAGACAGGACATTCAGAGTTCAAAGTTCACATACACAGAAAGAAGCAAAAGTTGAAAGACAGTGACTGTGAATCAATTATCCTACTTGGACAGCAGGAATGACAGCCTAGCAATGAAAGGACAGCGAACAAACCGATCTCCCATGAAGAATTTACGGGATATCGAGATCTCAGTATATTGAAAGAGTGAATAAGTTAAATAAAATTAGACTATTTACTTGCATACAGATATCAAGACAAAAAAAAAAGCAATGAATTAGAGATACTGACATTTCACATGCATCGTGTGAAATTTGGCCTACAGAAGAATTTATGGAATTGAAACCAACAAAAAAGAGGTGATAAACAACAAGAGATTCTTGCAGGAAATCTTCAGAAATCATTAGAACAATTCAGTTAAAGCACAACAAGAGATTCTTGCAGGAAATCTTCAGAAATCATTAGAACAATTCAGTTAAAGCAATTTGATATATTAACTAACGCAGCAAATGTTGAATCTTATCGCGAAGAGAAAAAGTTATTCCCCCCCCCCCTTTTTTTTTTGAATGACCACATCATCATCATCAGGTGCGGTGTCAGCAGATTTGGCGGTCATGAGTCTCCATAGATTTCAATCCCTGGCATTTTCCATCAGCTCAGAAGATTAAAAAAAAGTATACCATTGTTTAGGCTGTCCATGATTTTGTTTCTTCCTCTTTATCTTCCCATTCATCTCTTTCCATTAACCTTTCCTGCTGTTACGATGTTTTCAAACCCTGCCCTTTTCATTATATTCCCAATGCATGATGACTGTCGTTTGCAACCAGCAAGACCTGTCATCACACCATGGAGAAAAGGCACACACTCACTGACTTTCTGAATCTCAATCCGATATAAGACTTATCTGAGCTTCCATCATACGTGACACTTATTTGAACTTCCATCACCTGAGCCTCCATGACACTTATCAGGACTTCCATCACTTGAGCCTCCATGACACTTATCTGAACTTCCATCATCTGAGCCTTCACCATGAGACTTATCCGAACCTCCATCCTACATGACACTTATCTGAACCTCCATCCTACATGACACTTATTTAAGCCTCAATCCCACATGCCAATTATCTGAACCTCAATCTTACATCACACTTATCTGAACCTCCATCCCACAGTAGACCTATCTCAAGGATTACAGGAATAAACTCAGCAGTACAGCGGGACGATAGTGATGTAACAGAAACGAACGAAGAAGATGAGCAGTGATGAAGATCCAGGTAGATGGACAGTTTGCGGGGAAACACTGTGTCCAGTAAGTGTGTTTCTGGACGAGAGAGCACAAAACAGAGAATAATAAAGAGAGGAAAAGAGAAGGAGAGAGAGAGAGTAGGAAGAACAGAGAAAGAAAGTGAGAGTAAAAAAAAAAGAATTGATCATGATAATGATAATGATGATGATTAAAAAAAAGATAAGTATAAAAGTTCATTTCAGCTTTGTAAGAAAGATTCTAGTAGTGTTTCATAACTGCGCAGGTGTTTTTAGATGACAGTTTTCGAGGTGACTGTTGAAAATACACATTTTCTGTGATTAACTTCTAGTTGATCATAAAAATATATTCTGGACATACTAAACGTCATGATAATTTAAAGAAGACAGTATTGGAAGGGTACATCAGTGGGAAAAAGAAAGAGAGGAAGACAAAGGCGAAGATGGGTGCAAGACATCGTTGATGATCTGTGAATGGACGCATCAGCAGCAGGCCATCTTGCTCACAACCGAGAGGCCTACAGGAGAGCTGTTAGGGAGGCAAAGTTCCGCAAGGGACATGCAAATTACTGACTGAACTTCTAGTTACAAAAGCATAAAACATTGTACATTCATAGGTCTAAGTTCACACCTTAGTTATTCTCGGTGGTTTTCAAATCATGCAACGCAGCAAAAATAAGTAGCTGCAGCCTTCTCATTCGGGGTCTAAGTCCCAGCAGTTGGGATTTTTCTTTGGCACACACCAAAAAGCCTCGGGGTTCACCTGGCCTCTAAGAACGGGTGCTAGAGAAATCTGAGAAGATAAATGTAACCAGGCGTGATACTGACCACATCACACTTTCATAGGCCGAAGGTCGTGGAAATACGGGCCTAACGTCGTATCCCCAATATGATCTGATAGCACGGAGATTTTACCTTTACCTCGTCACACACTGCCAGATGGTATGACTTTAAATCTTCACTTTTTTTATATATATTTCATTTCTAAGACCCGTATATACACGTTCATTGACCCTTGGTTGACTACCTCAGCCTTTGATAAACGTTATCTAACTGTACCCACTAACTGAGCAACGGGCCGTACCAGTTAAAGTTTTTTTTTTACCCGTATTAAGTAACATACTTCTTGAAAGTTTAATATCTTAATCTAAATAGCGTAATAATTTTACACTTTCCAACTATGGTGACTTTCCTTTTATTTGTGCAGCATAATGCTAGAACTAATTGTATCCTGACTACCAATATTAGTTTTAATAAAATAAATTACATTTTCGTATTAACCTCGCGAAAAGCAAAAGAATCTCCCCTAACCCCCCCCCCCCACCTCCACTTCACAGGGTGGCAAAGCAGACTCAAGTGGGACATCAGTAGGACACCCATGCCATAACTGATATGAAACTGGCTACAGGCGATTCTGCATTGCTTCTCAGCGCACCCAGCACAAAGAACTCGGCTTAACTAATTCTGTTATAACTCAGGCTTTGTCTTCAGACCTTAATTCTGCGAAGACATAACCATCTAAAAGAATCCAGCATTACAAATGGATGAAGGGGGCGCGAGGAACTGGCGCGTCTCTTGTCATAGAAAGTATCCAAATAGCACATGACAATAACTGCAATATTTATATGTTTCTGACAAGCTCGCTGGGTAAGGGAAAATGCCGTAATTAATGGAACTCCTGATGCTGCGTGATAAGCCAGTATACCTCTTTGTTCCTCCTTCGCCATAAATTCACTCTTAGTGACAGTGTATCATTCTGTAGAATTAGACCAAAATCTCGTTTATATCATCGTTTATGATTTGTGTGCTAGACTTTATAACGAAGATGTCGTCGCACGCCGAAGCAGTATTCACAGAGGTCAGAGCGGGTGTGACTGATTGTATGACTTATGGATGACGCCGTTTGTCTTGACTGTTTCTGGTGATCACTGCTAGACCCTCGCTGTGCTTTCGGGAACAGACTGCGAGAGAAGACGTACGACTGGCAGAAATAGTCGAATAAGTGAATCCTATTTCGGTATATGGTAGATTGTGCTTATTTCAATATCTCTCTCTCTCGGTCTATGATAGACTGTGCTTCTTTCCATGTCTCTCTCTCTCCGTCTATGATAGATTGTGCTTCTTTCCATGTCTCTCTCTCTCTCGGTCTGTGATAGATTGTTCTTCTTTCCATGTCTCTCTATCAGTCTATGATAGATTGTGCTTCTTTCAATGTCTCTCTCTCGGTCTGTGATAGATTGTACGTTGTAGTTCCTAAGTTTAAACTGGCGGTTTTCAAATCTTGACCAGCAGACAACCGTTCCAACTCCGGTTAAAATGTAATGCGTGTAGCCCACGTATAATAAATGATATAAGGCACACGTGACCCAAAACAGTTATGATTTTCAAATAATGGTACTGTGCTACGAATCCCTAATCTGTAAGGAAAATTTTAGTAGTGCTTTTTGCAAAAAGAACATAATCTATTTTTGTACACTTTGTAATTTATCTGCCACAAATTACTAATTACGTTCATGTGCTATAACTATTTCTGTTCTCTTCCACCCATACAGGTTTAGCTGTGCCATGTACCACATATCACAAAGGTTTGAAGATCACTGGACTAGGCCAGAGAGTGAAGCACACGGCGGAGAACTTTCAAAGGGAACATAGTGTCCAGATAAAGTGAGGGAGAAATAACACAAAGATATTATGTAGCTATCCGCATAAAGTGGGGAGAAATAACACATAGATATTATATTAGGTAGCTATCCACATAGAGTGGGGAGGAGTACCACATAAATATATATTATATTAAGTAGCTATCTAGATTGAGTGAGGGAGGGATAAGAGATTATATTATGTAGCTATCTAGATTGAGTGGGGGAGGAATACCACATAGATATTATGTGACTATCCAGATAGAGTATGTGAGGAATACCACATAGATATTATATTATGTTGTTATTCAGACAGGTTTGGGGAGAAATACCACACAGTTATTATATTATGTAACTAGATAGAGCAAAGGAGAAATACCCCATAGTTATTTTATTATGTAGCTATCCAGATAGGTTAGGGGTGAAGTACCACATAGATACTAAATTATGTAGCTCTATAGATAGAGATTAAAGAAATTAGACTCTTTTGAAAACAAATGCCTAAGGAAAATACTCGGCATCAAGTGGAATGAATTCAAGAACAATGCAGAGATAAGACAGATGACTGAACAACAACCAGTCTCATGGGTGATCAGGAAAAGGAGATGGACATATGTTGGTCACTTGATGAGGAGAAATGATCAGAGAATCCCAAAACAAGCTATCAAGTGGAACACAACAGGTCGAAGAAAAAGAGGCAGACCGCGTGAAACTCTGAAGAGGACATTATTAAGAGAGGCCAAATTAACAGGCATAAAATCCTTTGATGAGGTTGAAAGACTCGCCGAAGATAGGAAAAATTGGCGAACTACTTTGCGAGCCCTATGTGACGTTTAACGGCACGGGAAGGATATAAGATATAAGATAGATAGAGCAGGGGAGAAATACCACATAGGTATTATATTATGTAACTATTTAGATAGAACAGCGGAGAAATACCATATAGTTTTTATATTATGTAGCTATCTAGATAGAGGAGGGGTGAACTACCACATAGTTATTATATTATGTAACTATCCAGATAGGTTAGGGGTGAAGTACCGCATAGATACTATATTATGTAGTTCTATAGATAGAGCAGGGGAGAAATACCACATAGATTTATTGTGTAGCCATCTAGACAGAGCAGGGGAGAAATACCACATACATATTATATTATGTAGCTATCTAGATAGAGCAGCAGAGAAATACCACATACATATTATATTATGTAGCTATCTAGATAGAGCAGCGGAGAAATACCACATACATATTATATTATGTAGCTATTTAGATAGAGCAGCGGAGAAATACCACATACATATTATATTGTGCAAGTATCAAGATAGAGCAGCGGAGAAATACCACATAGATATTATATTGTGTAAGTATCAAGATAGAGCAGCGGAGAAATACCACATAGATATTATACTTAACTATCTAGATAGAGCAAGGGAGAAATACCACATAGATATTATATTATGTAGCTATCTAGATAGAGCATCGGAGAAATACCACATAGATATTATATTATGTAACTATTCAGATAGAGTGCGGGTGAAATACCATATATATATATATATATATATATATATATATATATATATATATTATATATATTATGTAGCTTATATAAGTGTGGAAAATAAAGAAACATTTAAGGACTTTGTCACGAAATATTCCAAAGAAAAGTAGCTGTTGCTATCAACGTTTACGTCATTCTTGTATGCTATTGTCAGCCGAAGCAAAAGAATTTTATTTCAGATGTCACAAAAACTCACTCGTGTTCCAAGTTTCCCCTGGAATCTTGACCAGCTTCTTGACGTAATAAGCCAAGATTTTTTTTCTTTTTTATTTCCTAATGTAGGTTTATTACAGTCCCCGCCCCCTCCCCCCCCCCCCCAAGTCGGCTGAAAGTACAGAGTTATTATGATAGTGAGACTGGTGGATATAATGAGATTCGCCGAATTTTTTAAACATTTAGCTTCAAATTTTAGAATTTTTTTTTTTACTGGTTGGTTCTCCTTACATAGGATTGGTTATTCCACCCCCTATCATTAATGTGGCAGGTACTGAAATTGTTTTACTACCGGAAACGGACAAATAGGGTGAAGCAAATTGTCCGTCTCTAACACTTTCAGTCCGTTCTCTTCACTGTTTTGTTTGTTCAATGTTTTGCTTTGTTCACACTGTTTTGTTTGTTCATTGTTTTGTTTGTCAGTGTTTTCTTTTCTTCTGTGTTCGTTTGGTTGCTGTTTTGTATGTTCATTTTTCGCTCGTCCACTGTTTTCTTAGTTCACTCTTTTGTTTGTTCATTTGTTTGTTTGTTTCTTCAGTGTTTTGATCGCTTATTGTTAACTAGTTCACTGTTTGATACTTTCCTTTCTTTATTTGTTCATTATGTTGTTTGTTCATTGTTTTGTTTGTTCAGTGCACTGTTCATTCGTTCATTGTTTCATTTGTTCACTGTTTGTACTATTATTAGTTCACCGTGTTATTTGTTCTCTGTTTTGTTTGTTCACTGTTTTGTTTGCTCGCCGTTTTATTTGCTCAATGTTGTTTGTTAATTGTTTTTGTTCGGTTATTATTTTGTCGGCGGAGGATAGGCAGAAGACGCCATTGTTATTCTGTAGTAGTTTCATTTATTATGCAGTCGTATTATCAAATAAAGACAGACAAAAGCAAACAAACAAACAAACAAGGAAAGAGCTAGCACGAAACCACTTGCACTATCTCAACTGCTGGATGCTGTCTCTCTGAGAATGTGTGTAAAGGTTCTGACAGCTTAGAGACTGTGGTCTTAATCGGGAGTATTCATACATTTTTGGGGGTGGGGGTGGGGTGGATGAGAACAAGATGATAGGGGTATGAGAACAAGATGTGGGGTATGAGAACAATATGATGGGGGTATGAGAACAAGATGATCGGGGATATGAGAACAAGATAATGGGGGTATGAGAACAAGGTGATCGGGGATATGAGAATAAGAGGATGGTGGTATGAGAACAAGATGATTGGGGTGTGAGAACAAGATGATAGGGGATATGAGAATAAGATGATGGGAGTACGAGATCAAGACGACGGTGGTATGAGAACAAGATGACTGGGGTATGAGACACGTCTCAGAATAAATTAGGTGCCTGAAAAAGAATGTTAAAACAGAATTGTCATTCCACTGTCCTGTTACTAGCTACCTGTAAAGTTAAACCAGGCTGTTGATATCTTTTGAAGCCACTATCATACCTAATCGGCAAAATGAAAGGCAAAGAGAGCCCTATTAAGCCGCGGAAGCACCTACTTCATGCGATATTAGTGCCCATATTTTCTTTGACTTGCCCGCACATTAGAGTCTGATGTGATCAGCACCACTTTCCTTCCTCAGCTCTGGAAGAAACCAGGCACCCGTTTATATAACAGAATAACTGGGGCACTTTCATTGGATTCGAACCACCAACTTTGGCCGTAAGAGACTTGAGCACTAACCGCTTCGTCGCTCAGTTACCTGGTATCTAACAGTGATGTAATAATGATGATTTCGACCGTTTGTAGATTGTGATATATATATATATATATATATATTATATATATATTATATATATATATATATAATATCTTATATCCTTCCCGTGCCGTTAGACGTCACATAGGCCTCGCAAAGTATTTCGCCAATTTCTCCTGTCTTCGGCGAGTCTTTTCAACCTCATCAAGGGATTTTATGCCTGTTAATTTGGCCTCTCTTAACAATGCCCTCTTTAGAGTTTCACGTGCTCCACCTCTTTTTCTTCGGCCTTCTGTATCCCACTTGATAGCTTGTTTTTGGATTCTCTGATCGCGTCTTCACATCACGTGACCAACATATGTCCATCTCCTTTTCCTGATCACCCATGAGACTGGTTGTTGTTCACTCATCAGTCTTATCTCTGCATTGTTCCTGAATTCTTTGCACTTGATGCCGAGTATTTTCCTTAGGCATTTGTTTTCAAAAGGGTCTAATTTCTTATTTATTTCTTTAGTTGTTTTCCAGCTTTCACATACATAAATGAGAGTGGGTATTACATTTGAACTGAATAGTCTTAACTTGGTTTTTGTGCTTATAACTTTTGAATGCCATATATTCTCAAGATTTTTTAAGATCGATACTGCTTTTGCAATTCTAATACTAACTTCCTTTCTAGTGTCACCATCCTGGTCTATGTAGCTGCCAAGGTATTCAAACTGATTGACTTCTTCAACGGTTGTCCCTTCTACATGTATTTTTTCCATTTTGATGAAGAGAAATTTTCATTATTTTTGCTTTGTCCTTGTTAATTTCAAGCTCTATTTTGCTATTCAGTGTAAACTGGTGCAATGAAAACCACGGTGTCACGCAATTCCGCTTCCGAGACCCACCAAGAATACAGGCTAAAGCACTGTGATACTCTGAACCCCTTGTGGTCCTCTCGTGGATCTCGTGTGGTCTATTTTGGACCACACTGGGGACCACGGGACCTAACGAGGACCACAGGCGTGAATTCAGTAGGTTCACAGTGTGGTTTTTGGTGTAGAAGTGAACGAAGAAGAAGAAGAAGCTAGTCAGTGAAGACAGGATATCTGTTTTTTCTTGCAATAAATTCACATTATTACTGATAAGAGTTATGTCATCAGCAAAATCAAGATCTTCTAGTTGGGTCCCATGTACCCAATCAATACCTGTGTTACCGGTGCAGCATTTGTTCATTATGAAGACGTATTGCAATTCTAAAAAGCAAGGAGACAGTATACATCCTTGTTTTACGCCTGTTTCAATCTGGAACAATTAGCCCATCCCTTCTTCTGTCTGACTGCACAAAGATATCCGTTGTAGAGGTCCTTAATGATGTTGATAATTTTAGATAGTATTCCATATAGACTTAAAATTCTCCACATTGAATCTCCGTGTATGGTATCATATGCCTTTTTAAAGTCTATGAAGTTCAGTATTAATAGTTTATGCTTTTCACTAGGTTCTTCAAGTATTATTCTTAGAGTAAAGATATAGTCTGGATAGCTTCTCCCTTTTCGAAATCCCGCCTATTCTTTTCTCATTGCAGTATCCACTATATATATTGAGCAACTACAGATCTAGCACTGAAATATTTGCTGATGTAGCTAATATCATATCGAAATTTAGCGGCATATATGCTACTAATTTACTGTAAGCAGAGACCCTACTGAAATTTGAAGGTCAGATATGCTATAATTTAAAACCTGCAAAAAATCTGCTGGATACGTAAAGCCCAAAAAGGGAGATTCAACATTAAAATATTCCACTTTTTTTGTGTTTTGTTTTGTTTTTGGCTGCCGAGTTCAGAAATTTCACACGAGAACGGTCCCCGAGTTGAACCACCAAAGACAAACAGACTCAGAGTGAGGCCTCATAAATAAGTAAATAAATAAAAGAACCGTGCTGCGAGTGATGTTGTTGATGCTGCAGGATAAAACACGATGCCCTGCCGCGTGCAATAATGAAATGCTGTGGCAGATAGCTTCATCACACGCTGCTCCTGGGAATGCCGCACTGAGTCAAAAGCTCAAGCTACGAGCGGGGGCATCGGGTCAAATGTTAAGGTTGATCAGTCAGGAATTAGAAAACACTTACATTCTCAGTCAGGTAATTTGTTTTGCTGATAAAGATACGATCAGCAGGTGTCCTGCTTGGAATTTTATCCCCATTACAAGAAAGTCTTTGCTTTTTTTTTTTTTGGAGTAGCCAATTTCGTGACTCCATATTTTAAGTTTCTCCTGCTTTTGCACAAAAGTATCTACTAGAATGGCTGCCTTCATATCTATAATGGTGAGAAGGGCTGCCGTCATGGCTACACTGGTGAGAATGGATACCTTCATATCTCCACTGGTGTGAATAGTTACCGTCATATCTCTACTGGTGAAAATGCCTACCTTCATATCTACACTGGTGAGAATGGCTACTTTCATATCTCCACTGGTGAAAATGGCTACCTTCATATCTCCACTGGCGAGAATGGCTACCGTCATATCTCCAATGGTGAAAATGGCTACCTTTGTATCTACACTGGTGAGAATGACTATTCACTGGTGATAATTGCTACCTTTATATCTCCACTGGTGATAATGGCTACCTTCATATCCTCACTAGTGAGAATGGCTACCTTCATATCTACACTGGTGATGATGGCTACCTTCATATCTCCACAGGTGATGATGGCTACCTTCGTATCTCCACTGGTGAGAATGGCTACCTTCGTATCTCCACTGGTGAGAATGGCTACCTTCATATCTACACTGGTGATGATGGCTACCTTCGTATCTCCACTGGTGAGAATGGCTACCTTCAAATCTCCACTGGTAAGGATAACCACCGTCGTGTCCACATTTAATGACAATGATTTTTCGACCTGAAGGTCATTATAGCTGAGGCCGCTCTGAAGGTCATGATAGCTGAGGCCGCTCTGAAGACTTCCAAGTAGGCATGACGTTGGATTAGGCTTTTTTTTTCCTAATTTTTTAAGTGGATCCTCGACCACCACGGATGAACTCGACGTGCACTTAGCTGGTCAGGCAGAAGAAAAACACCAATCTTTTACACATGCACCTAGAGGAAGCAGGATAGAATCTGGTCTAGATGTGGTTTCCACGACTCTGTTATCTCCTTAATGAGTAATAATATCTTTCTCACTCTCCTGGAAGCTCGTATGAAGGTGCAGGTGCCGCCAAGCCCACCAACACGTTTTCTGTAGCTAAACAACACAGCCGCCATGATTTGTCAACAAATGATGTGATGATTATTTTTAGCACATGCGACAATTTAAATTTATGAACCCCCAACTAAGGAACACAACCATACAACTATTCTTCTTCTTCTTCTTCTTCTGCTTATTATTATTATTATTATTGGTATCTTAATCGTATGATAAGAGTTAAGATTGTCGTAAAAGAAAGATAAACTTACCGCAAGTGAGCTGTCATCGCTACATGGACTGAGCCTACTGAAGCTGTGGTTTTTGTTGTTGTTGTTGTTGTTATTATTACTATTACTATTCGGATTGCTGCTGCCATAGACGCTGTGATGATCTCCATGGCGACCAAGACTATCCATTGCCGCCTGGAACTCAGCTTCAGATTTGATCATGTGACTTGGATGGTCAGCGGGCAACATTAGAGGCACCCGGCTGATCCCAGAGTGGAAACCATCCATTGCTGGCCCGCATGCACCTTATCGTCTCTGGATGTCCTGGCTGTGAGTAAAACTTCCAGCCACTGAAAGGTTAAAACAAAAACGGGGCTCCGGCCAATCCAGGTTCCAATAAGACCTTTAACGAACAAGACGGTAAACCTGAAACATACAGAATTACAAGCATCCATTAATCATTCTTTGTTGTATTTTTTTAAATGACTATTTTAAAGACTATTAGGGAGAGAAAACTTAAATATTTTGGACACATTAAACGTCATGATAGTCTAGAGAAGACCGTCTTGGAGGGGTACATAATGGGAAAAAGAAAGAGAGGAAGACCAAAGCGAAGATGGCTACAAGACATCGTTGATGATCTGCAAATGGATGCATCAGCAGCAGGCCATCTTGCTCACAACCGAGAGGCCTACAGGAGTGCTGTTTGGGAGGCAAAGTTCCACAAGGGACATGCAAATGAATGAATTAATTAATTTTATAGACTGCATGCCTAGGGGAACCAGTTGTATGTTTAAATTTTTTTTTTACGCAGGCAGTGGCTTGAGTCATTGCAGAAATCAACCATTCGTAGAGTTCACCTTCATCTATGTCTCTGGGCACGCAGGCATCCAGGGAAATGAAAGAGCTGATAGGTTGTCCCGTTCCGCCATTATCGCAGATGGACAGCCACTGGGTCGAGCTGATATTGTTAACGCGCTCAGAGAGATAGGCAGAGTGGAGGACTTCGAGGGCAGCGAATCAACATCGCTGCTTAGACAGAGAGCTGGGGGTACAGATTAGCACGGCCAGAAACGAGAGGCGCGAGGGGGCTTGTCAACCAAAACAGGACGGGGGCTATCAGTGGCAGGACTCTGATTGATATATGTATAAGGGAGGGGGTGGATTTGCGGGGGGGGGGGGGGGGGGAGAGGAAGAAATCTTGAGCATTTATGGCCATGTCCAGAGTGCAGTTATGATGACCTATTCCATAAACCACAACCATTGACAGTGATAATGATCCAGACCATAAACCATACCCATGGACAGTGATGATGGTTAGGCGGCTGCTCGTCCTACCGGAGTCTGTGTTCGAATCCCAAGTAATCCTCTTGTGATTTTTCTTTCTCTCACGTCTCACTAAAGTGCTTTGTCTATAATTTTTTCGAGGTCTAATCCTACAAAATGTGTTCTCTTACTTTACCGTACCAAAGCCTCGTAGTTTCCTATTTATAAAAAAATTGTCCCTTTTGATTAAAATAACAAGAAGTATGGTTTGGAGAGGATGACACGAGAAGGCAGAGCGCCCGGCAAAAGATAAAAGGGGCGAGCTCGGCGCAGGTGGACTCAGGACATCATGGAAACTCTGAATGTGTCATTGCCAGACGCTGGTCAACTTGCGGAAGACCGCATTGCATTAAGGGAGGCTGTGAGAGAGACCATGTTCCGGAAAGAACACGGAACATGAACACTGTGTCAGTGTTGTGCAAAATACGGGATTACATATTTGCCAAATTTGTATTTCTGTTTCAACAACATTATTTAAATCTGACAACCTATGTTAAATTTGGATTCAAAATCTTACAACGCATTTGATTTTATACCTGTAACTAAAATCTTACAATTAATACTACATCTACAATTAAATCTTACAACTAACGATACATCTGTAGTCAAAATCTTACAACGGATGACACATATGTAATCAAAATCGTACAACTGATGCTACATCTATAATTAAAATCTTATAGTTGATGTTGCATGTGTAATAAAAATCGTGCAATTAATGTTAATTCACCAATACAGCCCTTATAACCGAGGCAACATCTAAAAGGCCGAAAGCGGTCTGAGAACTATATTGTACAATATCTGTAAACACATGAGATGAGCTTTGATAGAGTTTACTGCATCTTCTTGCTGTATCCTATGGAATGCAGAATTCATATACGTTCGGACGAAGAAGAAACGGACTTGTACTTGCACGAACTAACTGTAATCGCGGGCCTGTGTTTTTGGCAGCCGATGCTGTAGAGATGTTGAGAAACAGCATCGTATCGGCGTGGGAGCGGGTTATGGCAGCTACATTTTCAGTCCCGGAGTATAGCTAAAAAACAGGGGGTGTGAAATACTTCTTTAGCAGACTCCACCACCATGAAGACTATGGCGATCCATGCCCTGTTAGCCAGACTAGGCCTGTTACTGGGGGTACCAACGGAGAGGTTGGATAGGGTCTTGGTCAGCTATGGGTCGCTAACCCTGGCGCTAGCTTTTCAGCTATGAGTCGCTGATTGTCTCATCGGACGTCTTCGCCCGCAGAAGAAAGGAAAAAAAAATAGGTTTGGCGGGGATTAGTGTGCGGAGGTAGAGATTTTTGTTAATGAAAATATAACAATAAACAATACTTTTCTTCGACATAAACAACACCAGACTTTCTGTCGTGACAAAAAAAAAAACACCAGACTGCTCTGTCGTGACAGAAAAAACACCAGACTGCTCTGTCGTGACAGAAAAAACACCAGACTGCTCTGTCCTGACAGAAAAAAAAACACTAGAGTGCTCTGTCGTGAACAACATTAAACTGTTTGTCGTCATAGAAACAATACTAAAGTTTTGTCGTGACAAAGACAACAGCAGACCTTCTATCATGGCATAAATAATAGCAGACCTTCCATCATGGCATAAATAACAACAGACCTTCTATCATGACAGAAACGCCGGAACTTCTGTCATGACAGAAAGAAACCCAGGCCTATAACTGTCATTCAAACGCGTGCTCATCGACTGGAAATCGATGTTCAAAACTTATGACCCAACCTCCCCCCCCCCCCCCCCACCTCCGTTTCATGCCTATTATCTCTTAAACAAAGAAAAACAAATTCATCAGAACACGCCCAACTTGAGCCCTACCTCTTCAACGGTCACAGAAAAGTATACTAGATATTTGTTATAATTTCTGATGTTTAGTGCTCAGGAATACTGACCAGTAACAAATTATTGCATGGCGAACATAAATACTGATTATTAACAGTATGTTAAAGAAAATAACGCAAAATCTGTGGACCAGGTAACAACTCGGAAGCTCTAGTCACTCTCAGAATTTAAAAAAAAAACATGTAAAACAAAGACTTGGCTAATACAACTCCAAGCAAAATAATGAATTCAGACGCCTTCAGTCTCAAACTGTCACTGCTTTCTTCATGAAATGATGTCTGGACGTGTTTATTGATTAGTCCAAAATTCTAATAGGATTATATAAAAAGGTAAAATTCACTTTTCCGTGCCACTAAGGGAATATTGGGGAATACGGTGTTAGGCCCCTATTTTCCAAGACCTTCGGCACATGAAAGTCTGATGTGGTCAGTATCACGCCTGGCCGCTTTACCTTCCCAGATTTCTCTGGTACCCATTTTCTGAGGATGGTGAACCCTCGACCATTCGGTTGCTAGACGAGTGCTCTAACCACTACGATAGCCGACCCCCAATAGGGTTATATAGTTTTTAAAAAGATTTGGAGAGATGAGGATTATATTATCTCAGCTAAATCCTGCTCCGAAGATTAGACAATGGCTATGAGCTCCATAGAAACTACAATATATATGCATACAGTTTCTTGTTTACGTTACATCTAAATGGAAGATTTCTCACTGCCTTTTCTTTTAAAATGTACATACTTGTACTTGCACTTGCACGAACTCCCTGTAACTGTGAGCTGTTGTTCTTTGCAGCTGATGCTGTAGAGATGATAAGGCACAGCATCATATCTGCGTGGGAGCGAGTTATAGAGGCCACTTTTTCATCCCGGAGTACAGCTAAAAATCAGGGGGTGTGCAATGCTTCTTTAGCAGACTCCACCACCATGGGGACTATGGCGATCCCTGCCCCGTTAGCAGAGTACCACGGAGAGGTTGGACAGGATCTTGGTTAGCTATGGGTTACTAACCCTGACACTGGCATATCAGATATGGGTCGCTGATTACCTTATCAGGCTTCTTCACCCCACTTTAAATGTACATAAAATGCAAAGAGTATGAGATACAGTGTAGAATAGAAACTAAAAAGCGTTAAGGAATTTAAGAAATTCAATTATGCAGCCGGTGTTTTATTTATTTTTTTTTGTTTAGTATAAAATCTTGTATAAAATTTATCTACGCTTTTATCAGTAAACTGCCCGTATTTGTGTAATGAGATTTACGGGGTTTTTTTTTAAAGTTTACTTTGCTATCAACCACAGCAATGGTGCAACCTCACATTTTGTTATTTGACTAAAACGTGCATTTCTTGCATCTGAAATTGTTGCTAGGAGAGAGAGAGAGAGAGAGAGAGAGAGAGAGAGAGAGAGAGAAGAAGAAGAAGAAGAAGAAAGTCTCACCAATCGTTAGCGTCAATATGTTGTTCATGGCTGTTCATGCTTTTTTTGTGGTCTTTTCACGCCTGTTAATGTTGTTTATGAATGTTGATTCCTATTCTTCTTTCTTATATCTGTTTCTGTACGTGCTTTTTTTATTCATTTATAATTAATGTAATTTATTCTATTATATGTGGCACTACAGGAGAGTAGGTCATAAGTCATGGAAAATGAAAAAGAACAAACACACAATCTCTACAGCAACAAAAAGTACAGCGAGACTTCTCAGAGAAATAAGGATCAAGAAAACAGAATACTTTATTAAAAGACATCAAAAGCACTTCTCCTACATACTGAAGACCATACTAGAAGCAAAGATGGAAGGAAAAAAAGCAAGAGGTAGACAGAAATGTAGATGGGAAGATAAAATAAGAGAGTGGACAGGATACAGCCTGGCTGAGCGCTTCATTAAGGCGAAAGAGAGACGACGCTCCAGAATCTTTACCGCCAACATTCGTACTGAAGACGTCACAGGATGATAGTGATAATTTCTATTAAGACTTCCGAGAAGCAGGGATATTCGCGCTGACCCCCCCCCCCCCCCCCAAGGTTCACAAAACTACTCCAGTGAAGAATCCACGTTTCGCGTACTACCACAACCAACCAAGACCCCAAGGTCAAAAGCATGCGTGTTTTTTACTTCTACTCCTTGGTTACCTGCTGTAGTACATTCTATCTAAGGCCCTTTGCATTTGCATTCCGTAGGGGTGTGAAGTGTTAGTGCCTTCACATTTCGAGGCTACTGCAACATTTGAAGTAGGGATGCCAGCGCCTTGCCTCGCTGCCTTCGTTTCCCTAAGGAAACCCCAGGTACCAGGCACCCCATTTTTTGAGACTGGGCTGACCCCAGTGCCGGTCGGTCCGAAAAAAAATTCCACCCCGGGTGCGGAATCGAACCAGTGACCTTCTGACCCGCAGGCGAGTGCACTAACCACTACAACAGCCCAGCACTTTGTGCTACACAAAGATAATAAAATAAGAGCTAATAAAACGAGGTAGGGACGATATGGTCCCGAAGAATGCGGAAGTATGGCTCGGATTCTGGCCGGAAGACATACAAACCATCTTTTAGCGTACACTCCTGGAAATATATAACTCCGTGGCAACCTGGTATCGCTATAAAGTATCTTCAGTTTAAGTGGGTAAAAAGGTAAAGATAAAATTCCCGTTTCCATGCCATTAAGGCATATTGGGGAATACGGTGTTAAGCCCGTATTTTCCATGACTTTCAGCACAATGTGGTCAGTATCACAATTTAGCTGGGTGAAAAAAAGCAAAATCGCTGGATCCTATAACTTTATCAACAGGAACAATACAATTTTCAAATCTCATTTTGTGAGTTGAGGGGATCCCTTTACAATGAAAATTAATCTGCCATTGCTATTATTCCATTTACAGCTTTTGTCCCACTGATATTGAAGGTATGTCTGTTTTAATAGTTCACATCCTGGACTTAAAGCAAAGGTAAAATCTCCATTTAAGTACTCGGAATCTTGTTTCCGAGTACTTAAATGTTACATCGAGCCAATTCTGTTAAATGATGTGAAGCATGATCTATGAAGAAGAGATTACAGCGAGAAATGGAGGCCATGTAAATGTGGTTTATAAGAAGGATGTTGAAAGTACCATGGACAGCCAGGAAAACCAATGAAGAAGTCTTAAGAGAGGCTGGAGTTAAAAAGCAAATTTTAGCAAAGATCAGAGGTAGAGAAGCGCGATTTATAGAACATTTCCTGAGAAGAGGAAAATTGGAATACAATGTGGCAACTGGAAAAATTCAGGGAAGAAGGGACAGAGGAAGACTGAGAGAGGAGTTACTGGATGGGCTGTTAGTGTGGCTAGGATGAAAGTCACAGGCGGTCTCATAATAAACGCAAAAGGCAGGGAATTGTGGAGAGAAATGATCGCTTACGTCACGCGGCACGGCACTTAGAATGGGAAAATCTCCATTTCCATACCATTAAGACATGATGGGGGTACGGTGTTAGGTCTATATTTCCATGCCATTAAGACATGATGGGGGTACGGTGTTAGGTCTATATTTCCATGCCATTAAGACATGATGGGGATACGGTGTTAGGTCTATATTTCCATGCCATTAAGACATGATGGGGGTACGGTGTTTGGTCTATATTTCCATGCCATTAAGACATGATGGGGATACGGTGTTAGGTCTATATTTCCATGCCATTAAGACATGATGGGGGTACGGTGTTAGGTCTATATTTCCATGCCATTAAGACATGATGGGGGTACGGTGTTAGGTCTATATTTCCATACCATTAAGACATGATGGGGATACGGTGTTAGGTCTATATTTCCATGCCATTAAGACATGATGGGGATACGGTGTTAGGTCTATATTTCCATGCCATTAAGACATGATGGGGATACGGTGTTAGGTCTATATTTCCATGTCATTAAGACATGATAAGGATACGGTATTAGGTACGTATTTCCATGGCCTCTCGGCACTTGAAAGTGTGATGTAATCAGTATCACACCTGGCCATATTTACCTTCCCAGATTTCTACAGTACCCATTTTTAGAGGTTGGGTGGACCTCAGGGCCCTTTTTGATGTGGTGTTCATCATCATCATCATGTGCCGTGCCGACTGGCGTTGTCTATTATGCTTCTCCAGAGTATCCGATCCTTCATGCAGGCCATCAGTTCAGTTGGTGATCTCCTCTCACACCATCCCGTCAGACTGTCCAGTATCATTTCTCTTGGTCTTCCTCTTGATCTTCTTCCTTCTATTTTTCCTGTTGTTATAATATTTTCAATGCCCCCTCTTCTCATTGCATGTCCTATGAAAGTACATTGTCTCTCTCTTATCTTTTTGACAAGGTTTTTTTGTCTCTCCAGCTCTTCTCCTACATTCTTCATTAGTTATTTTTGCTGTCCAGGGTGTGGTGTTATGAGCAAAAAAAAAATCTCAACTGGATTTACTGACCCAGTAAAGATCGAGCTGTTCTTAGTAAGAACTTCTTTATGAAAAATTTCCTTACACAATTTTCTGTTTTTTTTTTTTAAAAAATCACATTCTCTTTTACCAGGATCACAGTGAAGTGTATGTTAATTATTACAATGATGACAGCAACAGAAATGATGCTATATGAGACTCAGTGAGTGGATGTGGTAAGCTGATGTTTTATAATGATGGTAATCAATACAGCATTGCCGGTAGTTAAATATATGGCAAAATTGTGCAGTGAGAGAAAGGAAGAATAAAAGAAACTTAAATATTAGTTTCAAAAACAAGAACAAGAATGTGAACATTTCTGTCTCTGTTTTGGGAAACAAAATCCAACAAATACAGGTCTTAAAAAAAAAAAACAGAAGAAATTCGTTAAATCTTACCCGTGAATTCCAAGAAGATTTGTTTGAAACCCTCTCTAGCACATGTCTGTCCTATGTTGGAAAGTTCTGCTCTACACATGCAACTCTTCTTTGATGCTTGCGTGTGAAAGGTTTAGCCCTCTCTTTCAGACATCAGCTAAACTCCTTTTTGTTTTGAAAGCTTTCATTTACCACCTTTAGCGGCCACGTCTTATATTTCCACCGCCTTGGTCGTTCGTATTTCTGCTTTCATCACTCGTTATCTTCATTGTCGATAGTCGATGATTGACAAGGTAACGATCTTCATTCCGCTAGATTCTAGCCTATCAGATCATTCCAAGCCAGGTCGGATAACCCCGCCTACTAGCGAGAACTAGTTCCCCACCAGGAACAGACTGGGCTGGAACCGGCGGGTTCAGGACCTGCCACGTGGGATGTTTTGAAGCCGTGTTGCTAGGGTAACGGTTTGATTGCATTACGGCAGGTACGGCCCTTGGCTGTTGTTTGGCACCGGGCGCTGAATATTTTCCTAGTAACAGAATAGTGTCACGTGCTATTTTCTATTATCCTCCTGCACCCGTAGCGAATGTAGTGATTGTGCCTAACCTTCAAACTTTCTTCTTTCTTCTTCTTCTTCTCCAATTTACAATACCCTACACTCCCCTGGGAACAACTGTGTTAAGAACACACTTATCTTAACATAGTGCTTGTGAGATAGATCTGTTTGCTTAAAAACTCTAACCTACTTCTGTAGCCCATAAACCTGTAGCAATCAACACTAGTTGTAATTTTTATTTTTGTAAAATGTAATTTTAGGTCGGTGAACGGATGGTGACTTGGAGATCACCGGCAGGGATGAAGAAAATCTGGTGTGAAACCAGCGAATCCAGGACGTGACAAGCCTATGGATCTTTACACCAGTGGCTATCAGAATGATGTAAACAAAACAGAGCCTGTAGACTATAGGTAGCGAGGAATGGATATCGTTGAAGCACTCATCGGATTCCTCATTCCAAATGTCTTTGTGGAACTGTCTCAAAACCGTCTGACATGGAGAAGGGACTTTACAGCCACCAGAGGCTTGAAAACAAAGTTTTGGCCAGGCCAGCCCACACCACTGTCTTCATGGCAGTCCGAGCAAGACCACAGTCTCCCCTAGCAAGGAAAGGTGTTGAAGTCGGAGGTACCCAGCCAAAAGGCGCATCGCAAAAATCAGGGTAACACGCATTATCGCTAATGAAATGTCTCTATCTTCAGTATTCAAACATGGTGCTCGCCCTGTGAAGACTAACCAGGCATGTACAGTGCCACCCCCCCCCCCCTTGCCTAGAAAGGGTCCACCCAATGCCACTGGAAGTCCTCTCAGTGCGTCTTGTGGAGTCAGGAGACATGAGAGTAGAGCTACTGGCCAAAAAATACAACGGAAGAAAACAGCCAAAAAGCAAGAGCTTAAAATAATGCAGTGGAATGCTGAGGGTGTCAGCAGTGTTAGAGATGGCTATAGCAAAAAGGTGGAACTAGAGAATATACTTTTTGCAGTGCAGGTAAATATATGTTGCATACAGGAGACACACATAACCAAAGATGTTGCCTTTAAAATCAGAGGCTACCAGTGTTTTAGATCAGACCGACAGGACAGAAAAAAAAGGAGGAGTACTCACACTTGTTAAGAATAACATCAGCGCATGTCAGGTGGGAGTGTTATGGAAGGAGCCGAATACCAGATGATCCATCTAAAAACCAGTAATACAGATTTCCACCTCCTTAACTATTACTGTCCTAATGACCGCCTACTTGCTCTAGAAACAATCCCACACAAAGAGAGACTGATGCTCTGTGGCGATTTTAATAGCCATTCCCAGAGCTTGGGTATGACCACATAGACAAGAGAGGAGAAGAAGTTGAGAGCTGGCAGGATGATAATGGACTTCTCCTGATCAACCTGCCAATGGATCCCCCAACATTTTACACAAGGGCGTGGCATACAAAATCAACACCAGATCTGGCATTCTACTCTCCAGATCTGAAGTGGAGCATTACACGTGAAGTTGGAAAACAACTTGGAGGTAGCGACCATCGACCAGTCTTCCTGACAATAGAAAATGAACTCCTTAACACTAGTAGCCCTCTCCCCATATGGAACTATAAAAAAGCAAACTGGACAATGTACAGACATCGTACAGGTATCCGGTGGGACAGCTGTCCATAGAAGGTAAGGATATTAACAGCATAGAGAAGGAATTCAATGCTTGTATCCTTCAGGCCGCCTGTGAAACCATTCCCAGAGGAGCTCGCAGGGACTATAAACCATACTGGTTTAGTGAGCTGGGAAAACTCCATGATGACATGGAAACAGCTCGAAAGTAAGCAGAAAATAGACCATGCCAAGAACACCACAATACTTACCAACATGCTAAGGCCAAATTTCAGAGAGCCAAGCTGCAAGCCAGACGGGAAGGTTGGAGAGAGAAAACAGAGTCTCTAAACTTTGAAAAGGATGGAAGGAAAATGTGGAAACTAATCAAACAGTTAAATGATAAGAGTACTGGAAGAAGTACAAAGATTATACTAATAGAGGATGGGAAAACTCTTACAGGTAAGCAGGTAGCAGATCACTTTGCTCGCATGTTTGCACAGGACTGCAACATTGATATCCACCCAGAGAAAGAGCGTACAGTGCGCATTGACCCATAGAAAGAAGAGGAATAAGGCAGAAAAGCGGAGGTCATGGATGCACCAATCACATGCAGCGAGTTAGACCAAGCAGTCAGTAAACTGAAACCAAGGAAATCACCAGGACCAGATGGAGTGTCCAATGAAATGATCAAGAACCTGGGAATGGCAGCATTTGGAAAGCTGTTGGATATTTTCAATATGTGCTGGAGCACAAGTAAGTTACCTCAAATCTGGAAGGAAGCAAGCATGGTACCACTGCTAAAGCCAGGGAAAACAGTGATACTGCCTCCAGCTACATGCCAGTCAGTCTCACTAGCTGCCTATGCAAAACGATGGAACACATCATTGACCTGAGACTAAAATGGTACATAGAAAGTGAAAACATCTCGTTCCACAACAAGCAGGATTTAGGCAGTACTACAGTACGGAAGATCAAGTGACCTATCTCTCTCAAGAGACGGGATACATTCCAAGAGAAAAACCTTGTAATAGCGGCATGGATAGACCTGAAGAAAGCCTTTGATAAAGTATAGAAACAAGATCTGCTGTGGAAACGAAGAAACTGCAATGTGAATAGAAGACTGTACAACTGGATAAAGTCCTATTTACACAATAGAAGAGCTAGAGTAGTAATGGATGGACACAAAAGCCCGAAAGTACTGTTGCGATTTGGTGTACCACAAGGAGGAGTCCTTTCACCTACACTATTCCTTGTATTCATTAATGACCTGGTCAAGGAACTTCCTATGGAATCAAAGCGGCAATGTATGCAGATGATCTGGTCATGTGGTGTACAGATGAATACGCGACAGTTGCTACACAGAGACTCCAAAAGAGCAGCAGAATCTTGACATCATGGACAAACAAATGGTGTGTAAGTATCAACACAGGGAAATCAAGTACCACTCTGTTCACTCTCTCATCTAAACAGAAAGCAGGTAAGATCTTTGTAAATGAAATATCCTTAAGGATGAACAACCAAACCACTTACTTAGGAGTGACTCTTGACTCAAAACTGATCTGGAAGCAACACATCAACAGCGCAGAAGCAAAAGCCAGAAGAAAACTAGCCATATTAAGAAAATTGAGTGAAACCACATGGGGAGCGAGTGAAAGAATCCTCAAGAATGTATATCAGCAAAGTATTCTACCACATTTAGAATATGGCTCAACATCTTGGTGCACAGCATCAAACACTACACTACATAATCTAGACAAGGTACAAAATCAGTCACTACGGATTATCACAGGTGCCATGAGGTCCACACCAGTAGTAGAAATGCAGAAAATAGTTGGTGTTCAAGGGCTAAAAGAACGTAGAGACACAAAGGTCATGACCATGGGAGAGAAATTCCTCAGCTCTGTAAGCCATCCCCTGAAGGAGAGATTCAATAACTTGGCACTAAGACGGCTTAAAAGAAGCAGCTACATTCATCAGGCCAAGCGTATGCGTAAACTGATACCTGACCTTCCAACTGTAGTCGCTCCGTTATCATCTGTACCAGAGCATACACCATGGAAAGAAGCAGATTATACACAAATAACTATTCAAACTGAAGTGAACGATGTGCAGAATGGTGAGATGTGAAGCAGTCTTGTAAGATCAACAGCCACACTTAGTGTTCTAGATGACAAATATCCATGTGACACCTGGATACGTGTGTATACAGACGGATCTGCACACAATGCCATAAAGAATGGAGGGGCAGGAGCACATATTGAATATCCAGACAACACCACTGACAAGATTTCCATACCCACTGGAAAATACTACAACAACTATGATGCAGAAGTTAGGGCAATTATTGCTGCAGCTGAAAAACTATCGGACTCCAAATTTGATACGTGCCCCGTAGTAATTCTTACAGACGCAAGATCAGTATTGGAAGCTCTTCAGTGCAACAAACTACCAGATCTTAAGGATGCCTTGTCAAAAATTGGCTTACAACATGGAGTCACTTTGCAATGGATTCCCTCCCACTGTGGGATACCAGGCAATGAGAAAGCTGACCATCTGGCCAAAGAGGGCACTGAAATGGAGCAACCAGACATATCAATCACCTATAATCAGAAGAAAAGCATGATAAAAACCTACAGGAAGCCACAAACACCACCACATGATGACTATCACATACTAAACAGAAAGGAACAACATCTTCCGTCTCCGAACAGGACACAGCCGACTCCGAAGTCATATGTATACAAATTTTAAGCTTGGTACTACTAATCTATGTACATGTGCCAGGTGCCCCAAACTGTGGAACATATCCTCCAAAAACTGCACCAACTATGAGACACTGAGAAATAATTACTGGCCCAGTGAAACCACTAAAGAAGATAAGCTCTACGGTTCCATACATGAATTACAGAAAAAAAAACACAGTGAAATTTATCCAAGAGACAGAACTGCAGATATAGACAGACAATGCGTACTAAGAGAAAGAAGAAGACTATACCCTGTTTACATCGTGAAGATGTGGCTTGAAAAAGTGCTGTAGTAATTAAGACAAATATGAGACAGACCAGTACATTGTGAAAACGCATTTCTAACGAGTTATAAAGAAAAAAATATCTTCCAAGGAAAGATAATTTAAAATGTTTAAAAACCTAATAATAAAGCTCTAAACTGTTCAGAAAGGAAACAATAGAAAATAAACAACAGAAAGTAAACAATAGAAAGGAATAATAGAAAGGAAACAATTAAAAGTAAACAATAGAAAGGAAACAACAGAAAGTAAACAACAGAAAGTAGACAACAGAAAGGAAACAACAGAAACTAGACAATAGAAAGGAGACAATAGAAAGTAAACAATAAAAACTAAACAATAGAAAGGAAACAATACGCCAACAAAAAATAAATAGAATAATTTTAAGGGAACTATTACAAACTATGGTGTTTCAACTCGCGCTCATTACGGGATTAGCCAATAGGTTAAATAGGGCTAGGGGTTCGAAACGGGAGAGGGGGGGGGGGTTTGCAGGCGGTGTGAAGGGAAGGAACTCAGTGAATACCGATTATTGTTTAATGTGACAATCATGTATTAGTATTACTTCTGCACTCATCTGTTATGATTCCCAAATCCGTGTAATACAAAGTCATATAATAATAGTAGTAGGGATCACAACTGCAAAGGAGTCAGGCCATGTATCAGATGTACAGTATAGGCCGGGGGGGGGGGGGGCAGCGCCCTTCCTATGTCTACCCTAGAGGCCTGGGTGGTGCTCACCCTGAGAGGAAAATCGCAAATACAAAATTCACAAAACTCACAGTTAACTGTTTTACTATGTTCAAAAGGCAAGTACTCGAGTACATAATTTTATCTTTTCCCTTGTATATAACTCTATTTCTAATCTCTTGACTTCCTGATCCTTTCCAAGGCTGTTTTTACAAAAGAGAAACAATGACATTGGTGTAGCCAAAGTCACGTATAAATATGGCCAGGCGTGATACTGACCACATCACACTTTCATGTCCAGAAAGGTCGCGGGAATGCGACCTTACTATTTACTATATTCCCAATATATTTTCACGGCATGGGAATAGGGATTTTATCCCTACCCTACCCACCTGAGGGATATCATCTAGACAAGTGTAATAATTAAATAAAAGGTCTATCTATATTTCTAGATGTCAGTTTTACATTTATTTCTAATTTTACATTTAATAGGATTATTTGAGTCTTTTCTTAAAAGTATTTCTTTAAATGTTTTTCTTAAATGGTTGTCTTTTATCACTTCAGCATATTTTCTACTATTTTGGTCCACAATCTAGTGGTGGTACTTTATACTGTCAGGAGTTTAATAGGGCCGAAACAATTGTCTGGGGGGGGGGGGGGTACTTCCTCTGATGATCTGAAAGAGTTGTGTTGTTGTTCCACTTTCTACAGTAGAGAGTTTCCTGCATATTCAATAGGATATGGTAGGGTTTGGAGTTATTTATTATATTTCTATTACTTAATTCCTCTCTTCTCTCTCTCTCAATGTCTTTCCTTATCTCACTGGGTTACCTTAATATACTGTAGTACGGCACCCGTTCTCTACTCTTTTCTCATGTTGGTTTTATTTTAATGTGGTTACGATAACAACCTGCATACTTCTTCTTCTGATGCTCCTTTTTGAACACCTCCCTCAATTAATACTTCTCCCCTTCTCTCATAACCAATACTTCTCCCCTTCTCTCATAACCGATACTTCTCCCCTTCTCTCATAACCAATACATCTCCCATTCTCTCATAACCAATACATCTCCCCTTCTCTCATAACCAATACTTCTCTCCTTCTCTCATAACCGATACTTCTCCCCTTCTCTCATAACCAATACTTCTCCTCTCTACTCCATTTCCCCATCCCAAATTTCCAGTCAACTCAGGCTTTCCGTGTCCCTTTATCAATTCCCACTCTCATTCTCTCCTTGGTAAATAAGCAACTCCTCTAGGCGGTTTACACACATAAATGGAATAGTCTTTCTTATGTAATAATCTAACACAGTGCAATCATATCAATGATTCGTATCAGTCATAGCAAGCATACAAACATAGTAAAAAGTGCGTTACAACAATAACAACATACAGTGCGTTGGAAAAAATAACTGTGCACGAATCCTGTATCTATTCCGGTATCGTAGTGATATGACTGCAGCAGGGAGATGTGGCTAGATACCGCACACGTTAAGATATCACAACGATACCAGAATCGATACTGGGTTAGTGCACAGTTACTTTTGGAACACCCTGTATCTATCAATGCAAAATATTAATACAAGTTACTAGGATATTTACACACGTTAAATTTGGCAGCGGTGCTTAATATATCTCAACCTACTCTAGTACACTTATTTCTATATCTGGTTTCCATTCAGTTCTCTAATAATGGCACTTGTTTTAATAAATATATATTTATGTCTCGTTGCAGTTGGTCAGTACTCAATATACTAATTTCACAATCTGTTTTGTATAGCCGGTTTGCCAAAATCATATTCAGGAATATATTTTATTTATGCCTCACACCCTGTTTTGTATAGCTGGCAAAATCATTCTTTTGTCACACTGGGTTTTATATTCTTTTGTCTTGTCCGGACATTAATATATATATATATATAACATTGGAGGTCTATACTAAACGTACTGGGTTCATACAATTCACATACATCTGATTACATACGTCTCTATAATTGTACACTTATCTATTTTGTACTTCTGTACATATCTTCTCGACTTTATGTCTTCTTCTGTGTTATTATATTATTGTATATATTTTCTCGGCTTTACATCCTTTCTTTTTATTTATTTATGCTACATTTACTCTTTTCTCTCTTCTTCTTCATTTATCTGTACTTAATGTACTCTAGCCGCACTAGGCTGCAGATTACACGCACAACAAAAGACAGGATGTTAATTCTGTATTAACAAAATTAAACTACGACACCTGCAAGCACTACAAACGTGTACTCACGTCAGTCAACGGCTCAATGAGATCGTAGCTCTTTTCATTCAAGTTCACAACAAATCACGAATTTCTACTTACACAAGTGGTTAAACATTGTCCACGAACAACAAACGCTCTTTCATCCAAGAGCAGCTCATGTCCATGCTGAACCACGCCCTTTCAGTTCAGCATCCTATCCAAGCCTGAAGAATCTTATTCTGTTGAGCCTTATATACTACGCACCTCTCGGGAATGTTACATTCTTACCACGAAACTAAACCTGTCATTTCGTAGGCATTAAAACTTTCCTATTCTCAGATAAAGTCGGATGAGCCACTGAGAAGCGACCACAGCCGTGGCCTACCATAATAAGCGACATTTGACTGTCTATGTGACTAAAATATATTTCCTATTCTACACAAGACTCAAGACTCAAAAAATCTAGCATAATTAAGATGTATACATGTAGGAAACTATACGTCTTCTACATGCATTTATTACGTGGTGGTTAAAAAAAAAAAGACCTTTCAAGAAGAGATAACTCATTTTTTTTTTTGTGACCGATGTACAAAAATATTTCTTTTCCATCAGTTTATCATTACATACGAAATCTTAAATTATGAAAGGGTAAAGCGGCTGCCTGTGACAGAATAAAACCCATCCGTGTTTCGTGGAACTGTAAAGGAACTAGCTCTGTTGCAGATCTTGGGCAGCTGCCTCACCTACATTCGAGACATGCCCATACGTGGTCGGCCTTTAATATCAGGAAGATCTTCATTGTTTTTAGAGGAATGAGTCCAAATGTTGTGGTGGTTGTGCATTGCACGTGATCTAGGATTTAGTTGGGATTAGCATCCACTGTGCTGTCTCCAGCACAGAGGACACCAACAGCAGATTTGCTAGAGCAAACCAGGCTTTTGCAATGCTGCAGACTATACGGAAAAATTCATCTTGAAGACGAAAATCAGGATATTTAAGAGTAATGTTCTAATTGTACTACTCTATGAAAGTGAATGCTGGAAAATCACCAAAACCATAGAAAACAACCTGAATTTTTTTTCCAGACTAAATGTTTATGAAGAATTAGAAAAATATTTTGGTCAAACACCATAAGAAATAACATCCTGTTTGCGGAAATGCAAATGAAGCCACTCACAGCAATTATTGAGGAAAGACGCTGGCGATGGTTGGGACATGTGCTCCGAATGACTGACAACTCACTACCAAAAAATAGCACTAAGATGGACACCACAGGGGAACAGAAGTAAGGGTAGACCAAAAGAGACATGGAGAAGAACAACAGAGTGGATGTTGAGCAATAGAGGGCTCACCTGGGCAAAAGCAGAAAAAAGCAAAGGACAGACGTTTGTGGAAAACCCTTGCGGAAGCCCCATGTGCCTTGGGCACTTAAGATTCAGAGAGAGAGAGAGAGAGAGAGAGAGAGAGAGAGAGAGCAAAAGAGAGAGAGAGAGAGAGAGAGCATCTCCTGTCCTTGGGTACAGTAATTCAGTGAGTCGTTAGTAGTAGGTGCTTTGGTGGAAATTACTTGGCGACTGTTCCTCGAGTTGTTTGATGGATGTGTGTTAAGTCCGATTTGTTCATTTTGATGAGGGCCTCCGATTTTACTCTTGCTGCTAGTTGATCAGCCTTGTTGTTTCCATCGACTTTGTCATGACCTGGGCAGTATATCCATTTGATGTGAGGTTTATCAGTTATTTCTAACCATTCACTTCTTATGGCTTTACACTTCACTTTTCTCAGTACATTGAGAATCAGTAATGACGATTATCAAAATCACCACACCACCACACCACCACCACCACCACCACCATCATCATCATCAATCTCTATTAGGTACCATTATAACTTTTTAAAATGTCAGTATCTTGATTGTGCTGTATATAAGGCAGCTAATAATATAAAAACTGAAAAGAAAAAAAATCAGCTATAACAACAAAATAATTTTAAGAAAAATATCCCCTTTGTTCTCGTATTATTGTGGAAAATATAACATATAAATAATTAAGGATTTCTTGACACAAAATTGCCGACAAGAGTTCCGTGACCTCACCACTTGATTCTTATACCCCCAAAAGGTATGGATCCCAAAGAACCCCTAGAGAAAAGACGCCCACACAAGTATATGTCTTCGGAACACCAATACGGTAGATGAAAAATATATATCTTTAATCAAGTCAACTATAAGAAATGGTCACAAACTCAGCATTCTACCAGACGAAGACTATAGAAACTATAGAATATAGTATATATAAAGAAACGCAACAAATACGATGTTGCGATTTAAACTGAAGTTTGCTGATCAGACAAGATCAAACTGCTGACCTTAACTGTACTCATCAGATGATTCATGTGCGCAGAAAAGCGACACTAGTCAAAACAGCATTTTTGTCAATAACTCATGACAAGTTCACGAGAATCCCTTGAAACTTACTGAACACAAAATTCACTGATCATGTTATTGAATACCCATAAAAGATTGACGCTCATCGAATCAATTCATTTGAAAGTTCAATGCTCAGTTATGGCTCATCTCACTACAGAACAACGACTCATCATCATTGGACGTTTACAGACTAGACAGTCACAAAGTGTAATGGCCAGACAATTTAATATGGTTAGAAGCATCATTAGTTGCCTTTGGAGACGATTTCAAGAAACTGGCTTAGTTGCAGACCGGCCGCGCAGTGGAAGACCCATAGTCACAACTCCTGCCGAAGACCGCTTCATACGGCTGCGTCACCTCAGGAATCGATTTGCATCTGTGTCCTCAACAGTCCAGTCAATGACAGCAGCTCGTCGAATTTCAGATCAAATAGTCAGGAACCGTCTGCACGAAGCTGGTCTACAGTGGTCCTGTTCTTACGGACCGGCATCTCCAGAATTGACTGCAGTAGGCGAACCAGCATCGCCAATGGACCGTTGCGAATGATTGGAGAAGGGTTTGGTTTAGTGATGAATCATTCTTTCTGCTCCAGTGATACGATAGACGGAGAAGAATTTACCGCAGAGTCCAGAACATGGTGGTGGAGGTGTACTGGTGTGGGGGACGATCAACTTCATGGGAAGAAGAGACCTCATGCAAATTGAAGAACGTCTGAATGCCCAACGATGCGTCTCTGAAATTCCTCAAGTCCTTCCACTTCTGACTGCACCAGAGTCGATTTTTCAGCAGGATAACGCTCGACCTCGTGTGGCACAACTCACCAACCAGTTCCCCACTGACAATAACGTCCAGACCATTCCGTGGCCATCCATGCCATCAGGCATGAACCCAACCAATCTCCGACAGTAGTATCAGCCATCCCACAACAACAGATCCAGCGGCAATTGGATCCATGTCAAGGAGATGTTGTTCTCTGATACAGGCCAGAGGAGGACATACACCTTACTTAAACGGAGGCCTCATTCGCAAAGAATAAAAGTCCAAACCAAATTTAATAAACATAATGTCGTCGTCAAAGTCTTAAAGTTTCTTCATGCCAAGATTGAAACATTAATTCCGTAAAATACAATTTTGATACACGTTTGAAATTTGGTGTCCATTACGACTACAGTAGTGTTGGATTTCCTTTTTTTGAACAGTATATATATATATATAAAAGTTACGGCAAGACAGGTCTCACAGGAGTCGCGGAAGAACGAAGACTAATCAGAACTTTAAGGAAAACACCAAGACAATAAAAATTCTTCGGATCATACCATGATCTACAAATCTGCCATTTAAACGTCACTTACAGCGGTGATATAGGTTTCCCAGCGTTCATGGGCGGGGCCTCCGAGAGGGAATTTGGAAGCCGGTGTCCAACTATTCCCCACTCCCCATCTGCTCCCGTCTTTGCCCAGAATTGCTTTATTGATTACTCATTCTGTTTTAACCCATTACTGCTTCCCCACCTCCCCTCTCTACCCATTTCTGGAAGCCTCCAGCCGTCCTTTAACGCAAGGGGATGGCTCGGGTCTCCGGATAAGTGAACCCACCGGACCTCCACCCTCTCGCCGCCCCTGTCCGCGTGGTGGAGACTTTAAATGTTAGGGATTAATATCCGCTTACATAGAGGAGTGGCCGCGGCGTGTAAGGTTTTTAATCTTACCCCTACAGAAAAAAAAAAAACACCCTGACCCTACTGCGGTTCGGACCAGTGTCTTCCTGGTGATAAACCAATTCAAATGCACGGCCACGCTGGTCTGAAAACCATACAAATAAAATGGGTACAGCGCTTTGGCATATTTTCTTTAAAATTCTGGGAAAGCTGTTTTTCCTTAGTGTTGTGTAACAATGTTGTGCACCAGTCGTGTCTTCACATCACCAGTTCTTGCTCTCTTTGTTCACTGGTGGTTCTAAAATACCACATTTATATGCCGAGAGCAGCTCTTAAACACCATCTCTAAATGTCAAGTACGGTTATTAAATATCTTTAAATATCAAGTGCAGTTCTTAAAACATCATCTCTAAATGTCAAGCGCAGTTCTTAAACACCATCTCTAAATGTCAAACTTTAGTCCAGAAAAACAGGGAGAGAGTGATCATGTTTAGATCAGGGTTGTATGGGGTCGCGGGTCTGAGTGGCGAAGTGGTTAGTGCTCTAGTCTCTCATAGCGAAGGCCGGGGGTTCAAATCCGACCGAAGGAAATGTAGAAATGGATACCCGACTTCTTCTGGAGCTTGGGAAGGAAAGGCAGCCAGGCGTGGTGCAGACCACATCACCGCCACCCCCTCTCTTCCCAGTGTGCCTACAGGTGAAGGAAAGTATGGACACTAACATCATATCCCCATGTGCCTCTAAGGCATGCCAGGATTACCTTTACCTACCTTGTATTGGATCAGCATCAGCTTCTTCTTCATATCAGCGATACACGGGAGCTCACTGACTATGTACGCAAGGTTATGCAAGGCTGTGTCCTCTCACCACATTTGTTCTCACTGTGCAGTGAAAATATCACGATAAGAATTGAAAAAAAAAACCAAAAAATCTTGATGGAGACTACAACGATAGTAATCTACTATATGCTAAGAATACAGTACTAATAGTCAAAAGTGAAAAAAAAAACCAACCTAAAGAAATTATTAAGAGTAGAAGAAAGTGAAAAGAAACTACTCGCCCTAAACAGCAAGAAAACAGAAACAATGATTATATCAGGAAAGAAGAAGGCATCTAATTCAATGTTAAAGTACAAGGAACATGAGACAATTGCATCCGGTGAAATATCTGGCCTTGCAAGTAACGTCTGATGGGAAATACCCCGCAGGGTTCAAGAACAGAAAATGCCAAGCTAAAACAGCTGAGAAGCATCTTGTGTAGTGTTTCTCTGTTGCTGAAAATAAAAAAGAGAGTTCTAAAACGCTACTTTAAGCTATCCAACTCTGTGGAAGTGAGTCATAGACAATCAACAGATATCAATCACTAGACGTAACAGAGATGTACTTTCTTAGAAGAATGCTAAAGAGTAGCGTGGACAACCAAGATGACACACAGGGAATATGTAATAAAAGCAAACAAACAAAAAAAAAGAATCTAACTTAATATAAAAGAAAACTAGTCATCGTTCATCGGACTTATAATGAGAAGGGGAGGGTTTGAAAACATCATAACAACAGGTAAGATAAACGGAAAGAGAAGCAGGAAAAAGGCAGGAGGACACAAAAATCACCGGGGAATCAAGCGCGATAACAGAACAATAAAAAAATCACCAACTGAGCTGATGGAAAATACTGTATCAAGGACAGAGATATGTGGAAAAGCATGATCTCTAGCCCCTGCCAACACAACACAACAAGAAGAAGAATTTATTTCCTTTGATTTTCTTACCACGCTTAATATTTCTGGCAGCATAAAAGGACTCTAGATTTGAAATCACTTCCTGGTCCAGACGGCCAATCACTTCCTGGGCCACTCACTCTACAGACGCCTGAGAGATTTGAACTGGTTTTGGTGAAGTGCTCCTTCAGCGGCTATTGTCTCATTCCCAACATTCGCCTCTTTGGTTGCTCAAACAATTCTTACTTGAGCTTGAGTAGGTCTCCGATAAATTGTCTCCCCTTGTTGGCATAGGCCGCTTCTTTCTTTCCCACATCCTGCCTGCTTTGTCCAGGAGATTTTAGCTGAAACAAAACTTACCTCAGTCCTTTCTTTCAGTTGCAGTTGATTCTTGATTCCTCTCCTCTAAGTGTGGCTCTCTTGCATAAGTATAGATTAAACTACGAGATTAAACTCGTATATGTTAACACAGTTCAGAATTCAGTTCTCAGATCACAGTTTATTTTCATCAAAATTATATTCACACAATTTTGAAAACGATTACCCCACCATCTCGTTTAAACGCCGATATTTTTAAAAATAATTTCTTCTTTTCAAAACCTGACTCAGTGTGACTGGAGGAACCTTGTTTGTGACATTTGGCAGATCATCATATGCCATCCAAATCTTAGGATCAGTTTTTACAATTATAACTTCTAATTATTGAAGTTAAGGCATATATTTTCTTTATTTGTGTGTATGTGTGTTCTTGGTTGTTACTTTGTCAAATAAAAATAGAGAACTGAAAAGCTTATATGGGGAATGTGAGAATGTGGGTATCTTATGGTCTGAGGAGTTCTGTAATAGAGTTCTCTACCAACATTTAGGATACACTGTAGTTATTTCATGTGTGAGACTGTCAAATCTAGAATCTTATCTTATATCCTTCCCGTGCCGTTAAACATCACATAGAGCTCGCAAAGTAGTTCGCCAATTTTTCCTGTCTTCGGCGAGTCTTTCAACCTCATCAAGGGATTTTATGCTTGTTAATTTGGCCTCTCTTAACAATGTTCTCTTCAGAGTTTCACGCGGTCTGCCTCTTTTTGTTTGACCTGTTGTGTTCCACTTGATAGCTTGTTGTGGGATTCTCTGACTGTTTCTTCTCATCACGTGACCAACATATGTCCATCTCTTTTTCCTGATCACCCATGAGACTGATTGTTGTTCAGTCATCTATCTTATCTTTGCATTGTTCTTGAATTCGTTCCTTTTATGCCGAGTATTTTCCTTAGGCATTTGTTTTCAAAAGAGTCTAATTTCTTGTCTATTTCTTTATTATATATATATATATATATATATATATATATATATATATATATATATATATTTAAATATGGATATTACGTTTGAATTGAATAGTCTTAACTTGGTTTTTGTGCTTATAACTTTTGAATTCCATTTCCATATATTCTCAAGATTCTTGAAGATCGATGCTGCTTTTGCACTTCTGATTCTAACTTCCTTTCTGGTGTTACCATCCTGGTCTATGTAGCTGACAAGGTATGCAAATTGATTGACTTCTTCAATATCTGTCCCTTCTATGTGTAATTTTCCATTTTGAATCTAGAATATGTTGTAGTTATTTCATGTGTGAGGCTGTCAAATCTAGAATATGTTGTAGTGTATCATGTCTATGAATGATAGTTTTTTTTTTTTTGTCAACATTCAGAATACGTTGTAGTGTTTCCTCTCTATTTTCTGTCAATATTCCCAAATTCTTTCTGTAGTGGATTTGTAGTATTTTTTTTTCTCTTGAAGAGACACTGAGAGGGAGGGAGAGAGGAGAGAGAAAATTTTCAACTGAAATCCAGGATTATTTTATAGTATTTCCTGTTTCGGACAAAGGATTTTCTAGGACATGTCATATAATACTAACTGTAGAGTTTTATGCCTATATTCAGGATATTTTACTATATTCCCTTTCAAGGTATAAAGTTTCTTTCAAGACATATTATATTTTGTGTTATCTAGGAGTGAGACATTCGTGTTCACATATATTGTAACAAGTCAGCAAACAAACAACCAAAGATACTGCCTAACAACTGTTGAAAACAAAACAGATCACAAAATCTACTATCAGTTCCTCACAACTTCTGGCTGCATAGCATATTGTATGAAAGTTCTTCTTGAATATTACATACTGGTTTTATAGTAAGTGTTTTGCTAAACTAATGCTGAAGTGAAACTACGTGAAAACTGCTCGCAAAGTGAAAACATATTGCAATTTTAATACTGTAACTCCGTTTTCCTTGTACTAATACTACGGGTAGTAGTAACAGAATTTTGTAAGCTAATGTAGAACAATTCAGTCTGCCTGCATCCATCCATCCATCCATCCATCCATCCATCCATCCATCCGTTTTATTTTATTTTCCTTCATTAAGGCGTTCCCCCCCCCCACCCCACCCCCCACCCCCCAAACCAAGTGAATCTCTCCCGGCCCCAGAGCAATGCATCGGCTGTATCCCCCTGTCATTGCCTCAATAAAGATCAATCAATCAATCAATCAATCAGTCAACCATTGGACCTGTTGCTGCTGCTACTACTACTATTTCTACTATTACTTCTACTACTACTACTACTACTACTACTACTACTACTACTACTACTACTACTACTACTACTACTACTACTACTACTACTACTAGTGTTACTACCATTAGAAATAATAATAATAATAGATAAATAACGATTACAAATATGAGAACCAGACCGCCAGTATATTGCTGTCACATCAAGAAGCATCAAACAGTACTGAGAACCACTCACCAGGGAAGAGCTGAAAGAAGGAAGAGCTAAAGGAAGACAGCAGAGACGAGAGGGCAACCTCAGAAAATTATCCTGGGGTTTAGCTTGGCCGTGCCTACTCTGAAAGCAAACGGCAGGACAAGCTGGAGTATCACTGCCGCCATTCCTCGCTGGAACAACGGACCATTTTCTAGGGACTATTCTAAAGTATGTAGATAAACGTGATCTGGTTCTGAAAATTGCCTTACATCGTTTTGCTGATTAGCTAAGCTCATGGGTGATAAACTGTACTAGAGTTTTATAACTGACTACATTATTGAAATACTTTTTCTACTTAGTCTTATCAGTTGTTATGTACTCAGTGATTTTCTTTCAAAAGCACTAACACCATCTCGACACTGACAATCTACCCCCAAAAGGAAGGGCTCCATAGAGGGAATTTCTGTTACTCCAAAGCGTGTCTCGTTCCTCAGATATCTTCCATTAATTAAAGGGACAAATAACAAATTTGTTAATAGGGCTCAGCCGTTTGCTTCGTGTAATGAGATATTTAAAATGTTATATTCTTTTACATTTTATGTTTTTTTGTTTGTTTGTTTGTTTGTTTTCGTAAGGTTTATGTAGCTTACAGATCAAGAGGAAAACCCAGAAAAAGATGAGGTTGCTACAGAAACATTCACGAATTACGGCATGAACATCACTGAGGCCACACGTGTAGCTAAATTTAAAAAAAACGCTAGCTACATCTCCCTTCGACACCTCAGAGTGGTATAGGAAGGATAAGCAATCAAAGTAAGAGGCATAAAAATATTCATAAAAGCTGTTCTTCGTTAATAATTACTGTCTTAGTGATACACACTGGGCATCACACCTTTAATATATAATTCATGAACATTTCAAAATAAGTTCAAGTAAATTAAACGTACAAATATAGTTTCTTTACCTGCACAGAGATGAGTACAACTACGGCTTTTCAATCTTCAAAAGGACACTCCAGATCACTGAATGCTGGAGATCGCATTCCGAACTCGTGAAAGTCATCAGCGCCTACATTGAAGCTTGAAGCAGGCTTTCTGTATCGTTCAGTGTGTGCTCTGAAGTTCAAGTGTCAGCACTGGCTCCTCGGACCAACCTTGGTCTGAAGTGATCCGGTGATGGTAACGCCAGCAACAGGATTACCCAAAGAGCAATTAAATAGGATAAGGCTTTGTCCTCCACTTCGGTCAATCCAGGGATTAAAAATTAACAAATGTTTAACTTCTCACATGAACTGGACAGGTGGTACTCAGGTGTAATGTGGCTTTGATCTTAACCTGTTGGAGTATGCTAATTAAATTTAATGGAACGGGTAAAGCCTGTTGCTATTCGAAGCTTGACAGCGACCAGTGACGTCACAGGTGCTTGTGAGCACTAGTCCTTCAAGTCGTCAGTTCTGAGGTACCGAACAATGGTCTCAGTAGTTTAAACTTATCCAGAATCTTGAAAATATGGTCTCAGTAGTTTAAACTTATTCAGAATCTTGAAAATATAGTCTCAGTAGTTAATAGTGAAAATAAGGTCTCAGTAGTTTAAACTTATTCAGAATAGTGAAAATATGGTCTCAGTAGTTTAAACTTATTCAGAATCTTGAAAATATGATCTCAGTAGTTTAAACTTATTCAGAATCTTGAAAATATGGTCTCAGTAGTTTAAACTTATTCAGAATCTTGAAAATATGGTCTCAGTAGTTTAAACTTATTCAGAATCGTGAAAAGATTATCTCAGTAGTTTAAACTTATCCAGATTAGCCAGCAGATGGTCTCTGTAGTTTAAACTCAAAATCGTGAATAAATGGTCTCTGCAATTTAAACTTATTCAGAACCGCCAGCAGATGGTCTCAGTAGTTTAAACTTATTCAGAACCGCCAGTAGATAGTCTCAGTAGTTTAAACTTATTCAGAACCGCCAGTAGATAGTCTCAGTAGTTTAAACTTATTCAGAACCGCCAGTAGATAGTCTCAGTAGTTTAAACTTATTCAGAACCGCCAGTAGATAGTCTCAGTAGTTTAAACTCAGAATCGTGAACGGAGTGTGCTGAAAATGTTCTAAGTGAGTCCTCATGAACGTTTCTTTTTGTTTCATATTTCGTCGACTTCTTCTTCTTCTCAATTTCCATAGAACTACAAGCTGATGTTCTTTGCAGCTGATTCCTTGAAAGTGTCGAAGCACAGTGGGTTACGAGTATAGGGGAAAAAAAAAGCAGAAGATGTGCAGTGTTTCTTCAGCAGACTCCACCGCCATGGTAACTGTGGCAGTACATGCCCTGTTAGCCAGGCTAACTGGGGGCACCAGCGGATAAGTGGGATAGGGGTTTTGTTAGCTGTAGCTCGCCAACCCTGACTCGCTGACTGTTAAATCCAGCAGCGTCTTCTTTGATATGTCAGACAGAAATCGTGGGTCAGCAGTTATAGGTCCGAGAGGCGATGATTCTTTAGGAGTTCTTTATCCAATGTGGGCTGTGGGCCAAAGGATGGGATCTCTAGGCAGGTTACTACAAGATGCTACCATGTTTTTTTGTTTTTTTACAAACGTTATTTCTCAACGTGACAATTAAATTTACAACATAAAATAGCACACAGTCCCGTTATAAACAATAACTTTATATCTCGACTGAATGAGAACACGACTGGGAAAAACTGAGACAGTGTATCTTTAAAAGGTGTAGTTTGTGTAGTGTTGCCTTTCACGTTGATGAACTGTTCATTTGGATTCTTTCGCAGCGTTCGAGACAATGTGTCAAGAGATGTTCAGATGTCTGTGTTGTGGTACCACGTGGTTCATGTTGTTCAGGGAAGATGGTAAAGTTTCATTACAAACAAAAATATGATTTTTTTTTTCATGTAAGAGCCACACTCTCAGTTTTTCTGAACTTTCATTTAATGTTTCTAAAACGCAATTTCTACTGGTTTTTTTTTTTTATTTCAAGATAATGTATGCGTTAAATATCTAACTAGAAAATATCTCGCAAACCTGTCCGAGGACAGATCTGGCCAGAGGGAGAGAAAGAGAAAGAAAAGTTTTGAGGTTTACACTCAAGTCCGGAGAAGACGGCGGACTTTGTCCGGGTGGCAGGGCGGCAGATTTAACATGATAAACTTCCTGGAAAGCTGAAGAAGAGAAAAAGTAATTCAAGCTTTATAAAACTGTTTCGGCCTGTTCGGATGATACCTGCAATATGCTAACACGAGCACATTAACTGGGTGTCGAAGATGAGTAAGTTGGTCTGCTAAACAAATGTCAACGCTAAAGTTTTGTTGGAGATCTGTCACTTGGCCAGTTAAAAATTCTCTGACCGCAGTGGAACTAATTCAGGACTTAAGTATAGATAAGATAAATGAGGACGCAGCGAACAGTCTCAACAAAGATCAAGATAGGAAGATGGCATATATGGGCCATAAAAAAACATAAAGAGACTCACAAAGGAAGCCGTTAAATGGGAAACAACAGGGAAAAACATGCGGACCCAAACCTCGAGTGACCCAATACAGAAAACTGCAAGAAAGAACGAACGAATATACTTTATTTTAAAAAGGTTAAAAATTGGGCACGCAGGCCTGTTATTTTGACAAAATATTATTCCTATTACCAAAATATTATCCCCGTTACCAAGATGTCGTCCTTAACAAAGTGTTGCCCGCAGATAACTGATTTTCCTTACTGGCACAACAGGTGAACCATATCGCTAGAATACCTTGAAACTTCACTGCGGCCGGCAAACTTCACTTAACTCTGCAACAGCGCACAGAGGAATACAGACAGTCTGGGTTTTGTCAAGATCTCAGATGGTGAAGTCAAAACTGCAGCTCTTATTAGTACTTCTTCTCACAGGATAGTGATATTTACATACGAAAGTGAGTACCATTTTCCACGTGACGAAGTTAGAGAAGGCAAGTAGAGTTCACATTACTTCCTTTAAATCTGTCTTACAATAAAAAAAAAAACAACTCTGCACGAATCTGACATTCACATCAGCCAGTCTCTCCTGATAATTCTCAGGAAATCCCCTACCTGTGTAAATCCCATCCTTGGAGCTCCAGACAACAGCCAATGTTACTAATGAAGACATTGAGGACTCAAACTGAACCAAAGTTGCCTCCATGAAAGTAATTGGCTTATACCGTTTTTATCCATAGATTCAGAATATGCTTGCGGAGCTGATCGTGTTGACTTTGTAAATCTACTGGAAAACAAACACATGAATTTCTGACAAGATGGCGAGAGAGAGAGAGAGAGAGAGAGAGAGAGAGAAAGAAGGGGGGGGGGGTGTGAGATTCGAGAATGAAGATTAAATCTGATGTCTTTCAGGGCTTTCGCAGACTGTCAGCCCACGGGCATTGTTTAGACAATGTTACACTAAGAACAACAAAAACACAATCTACATGCGAGTACTGGAAGAGCCATATTAAAAAACTATATTGCCGAAAGGAAATTATGCAAACCTACCCAAAAAAAGCCACAGAAACAGATGCTTCCAACAGAGCTTAACTATAATCCAAATAGACTGGCCGCTGTCGATTTAATGAATCCCAGTCTTCGTGTCAGTAATTCAATGGATTCAGCATTTGATTTTACTATACATCTCCCAAAGCTCACACGTGCGCTGTGTTTGTGCCAGGGCATCTTGTTTCTTCTTCCGCCGTGTGTGTATATAATTGAATACATCAGTCGGGCAACACAACCTGCTCCTTTTCACAAGAGTGCACAAAGCTCGTGCTCTATGCAGGCTCCCCCCCCCCCCTTCTTTCCTGTTTCTTTCGGTGACTTTTTTTGTACCACGTTTTTTTTCACATTTTATGTATTTCTTATACTCCAGTTTTTGTTTCCCTTCTTTCTGTTTTTGTTTTTTTCTTCTTCTTCTTCAACTCTGTCTTTGTGAAAATTTTCTGTCATGTATATTTTTCTGCTGACGGTATAGTGAAGAACTAGCATCAATTGTTGAAGTAGGACAGGGAGTGGGTCCTGCGATAACTTTCTCAATTCTTTTTTGCGGACAGATAACGTGGACTGCTCCTTAGGTTTCACTACCCCAGGGATCAATCACCAGAGAAGAATGAAGGGACGTAGGGTAGGACATTGACCAGGTCTTGTTCAATGGTCCTGATAGCTGTTAAGCTGTCCTTACGCGTTTTTCTCTCCCACCCCCTGATGAAGACCTATAATACTCATTTATTAGCAGCACTTGCTCAAGGTATCCTGGGAGACCGGATATGGCGTCAAGCTGCCAAAGACGCGATGAGCTTACGTGGACGTATCTGCAGACATCCGCTGCCTGAAACTTCCTTCCGTTTCCCCAGCCTTGTCTTGCGTGCTGGTCCACAATGACCGAAGTGTCAAGTTTGAACAGGTGCGCAGTTTGGCTAGTCTCGAAGTGTCCTTTTGGTGAAGTGTCTATTCACGAAAGAGGTATCAAGGAAACTGTTACAGCGACCGTTTTTTTTTTAATCAATAAAGTTTCATTTCTGAGGCGTGAATTCAAGAGGAGGCTCTTTATATGCTTGTCTTGTTCGTCCTTTGGCTAAGTGACATTTCAAAGAATTGTAGTATAGGATTTAGATTTGGTGAGACTCTAAACTGCAGTGCCGAATTTTAGACTTAGTTAGTCCCTAAGCTGTCCCGTGCTTCTTATTCCAGTGCCTGATTTAGACTTAGTAAGGCCTTGAGCTGCAGTGTGGGATTTATTAATGCTTTGAGCTGTAGTGTGGGATTTATTAATGCTTTGAGCTGTAGTGTGGGATTTATTAATGCTTTGAGCTGTAGTGTGGGATTTATTAATGCTTTGAGTTGTAGTGTGGGATTTATTAATGCTTTGAGTTGTAGTGTGGGATTTATTAATGCTTTGAGCTGTAGTGTGGGATTTATTAATGCTTTGAGCTGTAGTGTGGGATTTATAAATGCTTTGAGCTGTAGTGTGGGATTTATTAATGCTTTAAGCTGCAGTGTGGGATTTATTAATGCTTTGAGCTGCAGTGCGAGATTTAGACTTAGTAAGACCTTGAGCTGCAGTGCGAGATTTAGACTTAGTAAGGCCTTGAGGTGCAGTGCGAGATTTAGATTTAGTAAGGTCTTGAGCTGCAGTGCGAGATTTAGACTTAGTAAGGCCTTGAGGTGCAGTGCGAGATTTAGACTTAGTAAGGCCTTGAGGTGCAGTGCGAGATTTAGACTTAGTAAGGCCTTGAGCTGCAGTGCGAGATTTAGACTTAGTAAGGCCTTGAGCTGCAGTGCGAGATTTAGACTTAGTAAGGCCTTGAGCTGCAGTATGATATTTAGACTTAGTAAGGCCTTGAGCTGCAGTGCGATATTTAGACTTAGTAGGGCCTTGAGCTGCAGTGCGAGATTTAGACTTAGTAAGGCCTCGAGCTGCAGTGCGAGATTTAGACTTAGTAGGGCCTTGAGCTGCAGTGCGGGATTTAGACTTAGTAAGTGCCTGAGCTGCAGTGCGAGATTTAAGATTTAGTGAGGCCCTAGGTTGTAGCCTGTTAAGCTTATGCCTAAATCCGGGACTGCTTTCGTTTTTCATACGCAGAGTTCTGTGTAATCCAAGGTTAGGTCAGCTGTGGCTTGTAGGTCGCATCGCACTAATTGTGGTATCTTAAGACCGCACCACACTAATTGTGGTATGTTAAGGCCGTATCAGGCTAGTTATTGCATCTTACCTACATAATATTATGCAAAGGAAGTAACTATTACCCATAGTTTCATGAAAGTTTATTATTAATAAATGTTATTAATTTAATACAATTTTATTATTAATAGTACTTGAGCGTGGGCGTCCTGCTGAAGCCAGTTCAGTCTAATGGATAATCCACCACTAGTCTTTTTTTTTTTTTTTAAAGCAGAACTATTTTCAGTCTAATTTTGCTGTTGTATTTAATTATGAAGAATGTATGAGAAGAGCTGGAGAGACAAAAAACCTTGTCAGAAAGATAAGAGAGAGATAATGTACTTTCATAGGACATGCAATGAGAAGAGGGGGCATTGAAAATATTATAACAACAGGAAAAATAGAAGGAAGAAGATCAAGAGGAAGACCAAGAGAAATGATACTGAACAGTCTGACGGGATGGTGTGAGAGGAGATCACCAACTGAGCTGATGGCCTGCATGAAGGATCGCGTACTCTGGAGAAGCATAATAGCCAACGCCAGTCGGCACGGCACCTGATGATGATGATGATTTAATTATGACCTTTCCTTCAGCCCTCCCCACCTTCCCCCCCCCCGTCTCCTCTCAACCCCCCCCCCCGGTCTCCTCTCAACCCCCCCCCCCCCAACCCGCGTTATGTAAAATTTACAAACAAATAATTTTAGACGATAAATCATGAACCCTTTTATGAGATTTCATTTTCTTTTCTAAATCATAAGCACATAGTAGTATTTACTTCCATAAGGCCAGCTGTATATGAAAACCGGAACCCCCCAAAAAATTGGTTTGTTGAGGATATTTTGGACTAATGTTGGTTATTATTCACTCTCCTGACAAAATCACCATGCATTATTTAGCATTCTTAAGTGTGTTTTTCCCTCAAACGTGACAGTTGTGATGTGTCAAAAGAACTGTTTTAAAAATCCAGATGCTGAGTAGACGTACCTCCATTTTTTCTTTCAGTTATTTTCTAAGCATTTGGTCACCCCATTTTTATTTTAGTGACCTTTGTATATGTTTGTACATGTACATATATCATCATCATCATCATCATCTTCATCATCAGGTGCCGTGTCGACTGGGGTTAGCTATTATGTTTCTACAGAGTACGCGAAAACGAGTCCTAAAATGCTATATTGAACCTATCTTGTTATATGGAAGTGAATCATGGACAATAGGCAAGTCTGCACAAAAATCATTGGAAGCAGCAGAAATGTGGTTTATTAGAAGAATGTTGCGAATCCCCTGGACAGCAAAAATAACTAATGAAGAATGTATGAGAAGAGCTGGAGAGACAAAAAGACCTTGTCAAAAAGATAAATAGAGAGACAATGTACTTTCATAGGACATGCAATGAGAAGAAAATATTATAACAACAGGAAAAATAGAAGGAAGAAGATCAAGAGGAAGACCAAGAGAAATGATACTGGACAGTCTGACCGGATGGTGTGAGAGGAGATCACCAACTGAACTGATGGCCTGCATGAAAGATCGGATACTCTGGAGAAGCATAATAGCCAACGCTAGTCGGCATGGCACCTGATGATGATGATGATAGAGTACGCGATCCTTCATGAAGGCCATCAGCTCAGTTGGTGATATAAAGAAAATGATATAAATGTGTACAAAAATTATGTTTGTGGTATTTATGAATGGTAATGGGAGTATACCTTTCTTGCATGAAGAAACCATTGATCACGTGAAATAGCTCATCAGGGGCGCCAAAGTTTCAAGGTGTTCTGGCGATATGGTTCACCTGCTGTGCCAACAACGTCTTTCAAAACGTTCATTCTCAATCACCTGAACTGTTGCTAAAACTGAAGTGCAGGTGGAAATTCTGCTCCCAACTCTGCAACAGCGCACAGAGGAATACAGACAGTCCATGTTTTGTCAAGATCTCAGATGCTGGAGTCAAAAGTACAGGTCTTATTAGTACTTCTTCTTCTCAGTTGTCCGCGCTCACCTTGATGTAAAGGTCAGTCGGTGCGACCGCGTCCCAAACTTGTAAAAGTTTCTCAGAGGCCAACCAAACACCAGGGGACGCACAGTGTCCGACTGGTACCCATTGTTGAGTCGGCGTAATATTTACATGACATTTCCACCCGCTTCCGGGAGCTGGTCGATCTTAGCCGAGTCACAGAACTCGCGTCAGTCGCAGCATTTCACTTGTTTTTCCTGATGACATGCACGTGTGATCTCGTATTTTCTTTTCGTATTTCTAAAATGTCGATGATATTCTTACATGTGCTGCTTTTCCACATCATTTCTCATCCCCATACTCGAATTCTGTTTTCGATTTAAGCATTCATGGAAAAACTTTTGACCTCCTTCACACATACACACACAAAAAGTAAACCTCAGCTTTGGGAAGAACAGAATTTCCACCAAATATTTTAAACCAAATAACCCCGCGATGAGGTCGAACATGTAGAGGTTAGTTCTCAATGCATAAAACAGAGCTATGTTGTGGTAGTAAATCACACAGAATAAGTTTGTCTGTATATCTTTGTGTCAGATCTCGGCTTTACGACAAAATGCTGTTCCTCCCATGCAATTTAAATTGTCGTATCTTCCAAAGAGTACAGTAGCCATATTTTGATACAAAATAACATAACAAAATCACATGTAACGGAATGGTCCATGGCGCTGAAGTATAATATTGATAATGGTACAGAAGTTTTAACAAAACAGCTGAGAAACACATAAATGCCTTTGAATGTAAATGCTACAGAAGAGCTCTTCAAATATTATGAACACAAAAAAAGAACAAATATGTCATACTACAAGAACTTAATATTGGAGAAGGCTGGCTCGTAAAGAGGATTAAAGAGAGAAAACTAAAATCTTTTGGACACATTAAACGTCATGATAATTTAGATAAGACCGTATTGGAAGGATACATAATGGGAAAAAGAAAGAGAGGAAAACCAAGGCGAAGATGGCTGCAAGACATTGTCGATAATCTGCAAATGGATGCATCAGCAGCAGAGTATCTTGCTTACAACCGAGAGGCCTACAGGAGAACTGTTAGGGAGGCAAAGTTCCACAAGGGACATACAAATGACTGACTGGCTGACTGACAGAAGTTTTGAAAATATTAGCAATTTAATGTTCTTGAGTATAGGCAGTTTCACAGGATATGCAGAGGACATATTGTTCAAGTGTACCATGGTAACAAGAAAACCGCATCTAAATCTTGTGGCTTCAAGGTGATCATCATGACATCGACTGCAAAGAAAAGAGTCTTCGGTCCCAGGCGGGTCAAAGCTCGTGAAATAAAGAAAAAAAAATCCAGAATTTGTTGATAAATATAAAAAGGTAAAATCCCCGTTTCTGTGGCAGAAAAGCAAAATTGAGGACGCGGTGTTAGGCCCGTATTTCCTCGATCATCGGCAGATGAAAATGTGATGTGGTCAGTATCACGCTTGGCCGCATTTATCTCCCTAGATTCTGCTGGTACCCATTTTTAGAGGCTGGGTGGACCCCCGGGGTCTACTAGAAAAAAAAATCCCACTGCTTGGACTTGAACCTGTTACCATCGGATTAGTAAACCGAGCACCTTAACCACTCAGATAACCAGGCGAAATTGCATATAAAGTACATACAAAAGATTTTCTTAAAAGCCAAGTGTAAAAAATCATAAAATCTACATTTATACAATCCGTATTATTCATTATCTCCAAGCAGTTTTTTTTCTTTTACAGCGGTTTTAGGCTCGTAGTTCTGGCAGGCTCAGGTAAGATATATGAAGGACTTGAGATATAAAACTGGAAAAGAACATGTAAATATATGAAACACGCCCTTTAGTTTTACAAGAAAAACAAATATGTTAATAATCGGAAATGATTATTGTTGTAAGACCCTTCAGTCTTAGAAATTGACACTTTTTTCCTCAACGTGTCTTTGCACTTGTGATTTCATTCTTCTTTTTTTGTTTCTCTCTCTCTCTCTATATATATATATATATATATATATATATACACACATACATATAAAATTGGCGAACTACTTTGTGAGCCCTATGTGATGTTTAACGGGACGGGAAGGATATAAGATATATATATATATATATATATATATATATATACATATGACTCTCTTTGACTCTCTCTGACTCTCGGACTTTGTCTCTTTCTCGCTCTCTCTTTGTCTCTCTCTGAGTCTCTCTTTCTCTCTCTCTCTCTCTCTCTCTTTCTCTCGCCCCTCTATTGACCATGGAGCTGCTGATATCAAGAGATTTCCACTTTCGTCGTTTCTTCACTATCTTCCTGGCTGACTCCCATTGTCAGTACTTTCTTCAACAGCCTTCTCTCTGCTGTACGTCCCCATGTCTCTTTGGGTCGTCCCATAATTCTTTTATACTGTGGAATCCTTACTCAGGCTCCTGGTTGGGTTTCGTCTGTCACTCCCATGTGAGAATCCATTGCCACCTTCTCTTTTCAGTCACTGCTGACATTTGTGTATGTGCATTTCTCCAAGAGGTTATTACTTTGACCAGAGCACCCTTTAATCTTAAGTAAAAGCTTAATTTGGTACCAGAGAAATCTGGGAAGGTAAAGCGGCCAGGCGTGATAATGACCATATCAGACTTTCTTGTGCCGAAGGTCATGGAAAATACGGGCCTAACACTTTATTCCCCAATATGCCTTAATGGCATGGAAACGGGAAGTTTACCTTTACCTTAATTTGGAAGGTATCAAGTGTGAGTGGCAAGAAGTCCCTGTTGCAAAGAGTGAAACAACAACACAACTCCTCAGATCAACAGAAAAGTCCCTCTCCCCCCCCCCCCCCCCCAAACGTCTCAACCTTTTAAATTTCTTACGCGTCCAAATGTTTGTATTTTGTTTTAGTCTTTGGTTTCTTAAAATTCGGTCGTTTGTGAGTAGGTATTTCTTGTGAAATGGTCATGGGTACAAATCCAGAATTCAGAATATTCGTTCCCCTCCATCACATCGTCTTTCATCACAGCCGGTCACGTGCCTCGCTACGCTACAGCAGCAAGGAAGAAAATGGTGATGGAGGTCACCGTGAGCGTCCCTTGCCCTCGTTTTGTGGGAATGAATTTGACAGATTATCATCATGTGCCGTTATCCCAAGGAAGGTTGGCTGCAATTGATTTACAACTTTTTCTATCCTTTGCCTTGCCCCTCCCCCTTACACCCATCTAAGATGAATACTTGTCTCCATAATGTATCTCTGCCGTCCTTTTGCTCTTTTTCCTTTAGTATTTCCTCTCAGATGGCTGCAAGACATTGTTCATGATCTGCAAATGGTCTTGCTTACAACCGAGAGGTCTACAGCAGTGCTGTTAGGGAGGCAAAGTTCCGCAAAGGACATGCAAATGAATGAATGAATGAATTTCCCCTCAAGTATGATTCTCATTATTGCATTATATCCTCTTGATATGGCTGATGGGGGCGAAGACCCTATCTGATCTGGCAATCAACGATCCGTAGCTGATATGCTATTTGTCAGGGTTGGCGAACCCTAGCTGACCAAGACCTTGTCCCACCTCTCCTTTGGTACCCCTCCCCCCTAATAACAAGCTTAGCCTGGCTAACAGGACATGAATGGCTATAGCCATGGTGGCGGAGTCTGCAGAAGAAGTATTACACCCCTCCCTCCTGTTTTTGTAGCCCCAGTTAAGGACTTAAAAATACTTGTGGTAACCTGCTCCCAATCTGAAATGATGCTTCCCATCAGCATCTTCACGGCATCTGTTTCAAAGCACCAGCTTGCATGTGCTGAAAGATAGAAAAAGAAGAAGAAGATCTCAGTAGCTAAGGCAAGAAACTCAGTAATATTCAGAATTAGCTATCATCATGTGATGATAAGTCATGATATCTGTAATGCACGATCTGAAATTAGGCGAGCTTCTAACACTGTATGTAGAAAACCTAGTCATTGCTTCCATCATTTCAGAGTTTCAGGGCGATCTCTTCGGAAGCAGAGAATAAGCTAGAACATTCTAGTGTACAAGGAAGTGAACAATGTCTTGTCTTGTATCCTATCTCATATCCCTTTCAATGTTGAGGGGGAGAGATAGACTTCTTGATAGATCTGGGCTGTCTTCCTGTAACTGGATATTTAATCTCTGGCTTAGTGGAGCAGATACATAAGGTATGGACTGTGGAGTCGTTTAGAGGTCAGAGCCTTGTTTTCTTGTGGAAGTCTTGGAAAATGAAGAAAACGATGACGACCATCACCATCACTGCACGGCGTATGCAATTTTGGTCAGTCTGATCGATGAAACAAGTGAGACCTTACTCAGATTCTTCATGAAATAAAACAGGTGATCAAACACGGTTAAGGGGACAGTTAACCTGGACTAGCTACTTGCGCGAAGATTTAGCCAGAGATAAAGCCTTCATTAAGATTATATTCGGTCTTTCCTTCACCTCGCACTGTTACCTTCCACAGTTAGTTCAGGAGAAGGGCTAAATTGGTAGTGCTTGGCCCCCAGAGAGAGCAGGAACGTAAAAGTTCATGTTATTGTTTCAGTTTCAGCTGCTTACCGAAGTTTTCATGTTGGAAGAAACAGGATTTCTAAAAACAAACGAATCAAGCTCTGAGATCTCTGCGTGCTCGGCCCCTTCCAGTCTGTGTTTAGATTTGTAGCCTTGAATTTAACTCTGTCCAGCAGGGGGCCTGTCTGCTGATTACATTCCTTCAGCGACGGCTGGTCTCTTTGATATTACTGACCACCGGGAAAAAGGCGGAGTTTTCTTAGCTGGGTCAGTTGTTTTAATGAGCCAAGGGCTCTGTCTGCTGTTCGCTCCGTCCACCCACGGTCTGATAAATTGAAATATAAACAGAGACATCTCCAGGACCCGTTTCAAAGACGCGCTTCGGTAAAGCCTGTATTAGCCACAAAACTTCCCTAGCGTTTGCACCTTCTAGTTGTTGGCTTCAGAGGAGAGGGTTAAATTGATGATAACGTGAAGACTTGTCTGCATGAATTCTTTCATCTTCTTAACAAGATTAAGGAAACGAGGAAGCAACGCTGACTTTACTAGTGGATGAAACGATTATTGGGACAGGCCAACCCAAAATAGACAAACACCCTCTCTCACCTCTTTTTATATGCACCTGGTATAATAATTCTACTTAACAGGTATTCCTATGAGGTGAAATGTGTCATTCTGGGTTATTATATCAACTCACCGTAAACCTCTCGTAATCCGGCACCATGCTACTCTTCCAACGTCTTCGAGGGGTGATAACGCCTGTCCGATGAGGCAATAGCGACCCATAGCTGACATGCTAGGGTCAGGGTTAGCAAACAATAGCTGATCAAGACCCTGTCCCACCTCTCCATGGTACCCCCAGTAACAGTCCCAGCTTGGCTAAAGGGACAGGGATCGCCATAGTCCACATGGTGGTGGAATCTGCTAAAGAAGCATTGCACAACCCCTACCTTTTTAGCTGTACTCCGGGACTGAAAAAATAGCTGCTATAACCCGCTCCCACACCGATACAATGTGGTGCCTCAACATCTCTCCAGCATCAGCTGCAAAGAACAACAGCTCGCAGTTACAGGGAATTAGTACAAGTACAACATCTCCACGACTTCAGCTGCTAACAACATTCTGAACGCAGTTCTAAGGGAACTGACATAGATCCTGATAGTCAGTTTTCCGGTCACAGCGGGACAACGCGTCAAGCACTGGACCACAAAGCGTCCCTTAAAAAAAATCTCAATAGCAGGTACAGCGGAGAATATATCTCTACCGACGCCTGAGTCAGTTCTTATCTAACCACATATAACCAATCATATTACCCGTGCGTGGCTCCAAAATGTCACGATGGCACTAAGTAGCACTCCATATGTCTTTTAGCTGAGTACATGCCAGACGTTGCCTCCCGGGCTTACATATAATCCATGTAAGCCGGGTTCTCAGAACCCAACAATCTGATTATAAGAAGCGAACCATGTCAGAGCCCTCGCTGACACATTGGTCTTCACCGCTGTAAAACCTCACAGCGCAGCACATAGAGAACCATTAAGACAGCAAATGATGCGATTCTTGAGCGAAAATATCCGGGCCCCGCTTCGTGCCCGACTCCCCATAAAGAACAATAACTCTGACAGCTGGCCCAACTCGCTATCACTTTTCCGTGAAATCAAATTTTACCTCCGGGTCGCTTATCTCGTTTTACAGAAAGTCTTCTTTGCCAGGCTGTGTTGTGATGTTTCACGCAAGAGCGTGAAACTCACTTCTTGTTACGTTTACATTGCTGTTTACGATGTTTCCAGGGTAAGAATTGTTACAACTGTCTAGGTTATCTCCCCCTGCTATCTGTCATGGCGGAGCGGATGTATTGATAAAAAACACTATGTAACTCCTGGGTTTTTTTTCCTTCCAAATCACCGGTGTTGTCTTCCTTCCACTGGTATATTTGTTTGTTTGTTTGTTAGAATTACCATAAACCTCAGTGCTCAGTGGGCATTTTAGAGGTCAAAAGACGAAGATGGAAATGGCAGAGCCACGCACTACAAATGGAAAGAACAAGACACCCCTATACCGCCTTGACTTGGGACATCTCAAGGGAAAAGACAGAAAAGGCAGGCCATTGGGGACAGGTAGACGCACAAAACAGGAAGAACTAAAGGGAGTAGAAAAGACACGGTTTGAGGTATCCCGAGTTGCTCAAGACAGGATTGGCTGGAGAACCTTTTTTGATGTCTTACGCTCCACTGAGAGTACAGAGGACTGATGATGACGATGACGATGATGATGATGATGATGATGATTTTACATTCGAAAGAAAAGCATTGTTTCCAATGCGCTCTGATGAACACAACTGAAAATGAACAATGAACAACTGTGAGCAAGTACCCGAAATGAGGAAGAAGATGACGAAGGAGACGAAGACAGCGAGGTCAAGAGAAAATAAATTGATTCTGAAAAGTGAGCAATACAAAATGACTACTTTATTTGTCTCACAAACCGGATTCCAAGATAAACCGGGGGACAGAGAGAGACAGGGGGACAAAGCACACGAAGGTACGCACAGACGTAAGCATACAGAGGTACGCACAGACGTATGCATACAGAGGTACGCACAGACGTATGCATACAGAGGTACGCACAGACGTATGCATACAGAGGTACGCACAGACGTAAGCATGCAGACTCGAGGGGGGGGGGGGCGAATAACTAAAACTCCGACACCAAGATACTTATAGACGAAGACACGAAGATAACAAAATACTGAGAGACGAAGATACGAAGATAACAAAATACTGAGAGACGAAGACACGTAGATAACAAAATACTGAGAGACGCAGACACGAAGATAACAAAATACTGAGAGACGAAGACACGAAGATAACAAAATACTGAGAGACGCAGACACGAAGATAACAAAATACTGAGAGACGAAGACACGAAGATAACAAAATACTGAGAGACGAAGACACGAAGATAACAAAATACTGAGAGACGCAGACACGAAGATAACAAAATACTGAGAGATGAAGACACGAAGATAACAAAATACTGAGAGACGCAGACACGAAGATAACAAAATACTGAGAGACGCAGACACGAAGATAACAAAATACTGAGAGACGAAGACACGAAGATAACAAAATACTGAGAGACGCAGACACGAAGATACTCGGACACTCAGAAACTCAGGTAGGTAGATCGAGACCAGGAGGAGATAGCAAAAGCTAGCTTGGATAGGCTAGTATGGAGGACGACATCGGGTTGAATGATGACGATCACATCAGGAGGATGATCGAATTGAGAGAGAAGAGGGGAAATGGACGTTTTTTTCTGAAATAAATGGTTTATCGCGTGTTACCAACAGCCAGTGTGTGACTGGCTCCATCAGCAGGCTTAAGTAGGTGTTGGAACGGGAGGCGGAGCACATATGGGAATGCCCAGAATGCGGAGATGCCAGTCTCTGATTACAGATTACAGTTACTATCTAGAAGATTTCCAAAACCTATTTTCATTTTGAATTCTTGTAGAGCAGGAGACAGCGATAATTGTTATGTTAGACTGAAAGCACAGTTGGCAGGGCCAGCGAATCATAGCTGGTTAAGACCCTGTCCAAATTATTCTTTGGCGCACCAAATAACAAGCTCAGCTCGGCCAGAAGGGCAGGCGATCGTATGATCCTCATAGAGGTGAAGATTATCGAGAAGCTGTGCACCTTTCCATGTCTTATTTTTTAAGGTCCACTACCTGTCCGCAAGAAGCCATGACCCTCTCCTAATACGACATCATACTTATAGCTCAGCCACTTCAAAGCATCGGCGGAAAAAGAACATTTTGTTAACAGCTTCAGGGAGACGGAACAAGAGCAGAATGTAAATATATTGACAGCTCCTAGTTGCTGACCACAGGGCAAGGTATGTTTTGACAGCTCCTAGTTGCTGACCACAGGGCAAGGTATGTTCTGACAGCTCCTAGTTGCTGACCACTGGGCAAGGTGTGTTCTGACAGCTCCTAGTTGCTGACCACAGGGCAAGGTGTGTTTTGACAGCTCCTAGTTGCTGACCACAGGGCAAGGTATGTTCTGACAGCTCCTAGTTGCTGACCACAGGGCAAGGTATGTATTGACAGCTCCTAGTTGCTGACCACAGGGCAAGGTGTGTTTTGACAGCTCCTAGTTGCTGACCACAGGGCAAGGTGTGTTTTGACGGCTCCTAGTTGCTGACCACAGGGTAAGTTATGTTTTGACAGCTCCTAGTTGCTGACCACAGGGCAAGGTATGTTCTGACAGCTCCTAGTTGCTGACCACAGGGCAAGGTGTGTTTTGACAGCTCCTAGTTGCTGACCACAGGGCAAGGTATGTTCTGACCGATCCTAGTTGCTGACCACAGGGCAAGGTATGTTTTGACAGCTCCTAGTTGCTGACCACAGGGCAAGGTATGTTCTGACAGCTCCTAGTTGCTGACCACAGGGCAAGGTATGTTCTGACCGATCCTAGTTGCTGACCACAGGGCAAGGTATGTTTTGACAGCTCCTAGTTGCTGACCACAGGGCAAGGTATGTTCTGACAGCTCCTAGTTGCTGACCACTGGGCAAGGTGTGTTCTGACAGCTCCTAGTTGCTGACCACAGGGCAAGGTGTGTTTTGACAGCTCCTAGTTGCTGACCACAGGGCAAGGTATGTTCTGACAGCTCCTAGTTGCTGACCACAGGGCAAGGTATGTTTTGACAGCTCCTAGTTGCTGACCACAGGGCAAGGTGTGTTTTGACAGCTCCTAGTTGCTGACCACAGGGTAAGTTATGTTTTGACAGCTCCTAGTTGCTGACCACAGGGCAAGGTATGTTCTGACAGCTCCTAGTTGTTGACCACAGGGCAAGGTATGTTCTGACCGATCCTAGTTGCTGACCACAGGGCAAGGTATGTTTTGACAGCTCCTAGTTGCTGACCACAGGAGAAGTTATGTTTTGACAGCTCCTAGTTGCTGACCACAGGGCAAGGTATGTTTTGACAGCTCTTAGTTGCTAACCACAGGGCAAGGTATGTTCTGACAGCTCCTAGTTGCTGACCACAGGGCAAGGTATGTTTTGACCGATCCTAGTTTTCTCTTACTTCCCTGACAGGCGAGAAGAGCCTTATCTCGAAGTGACGGAGTGATCTATAGTCTGAAGGAATGTTCATGTTTTGTGCTACTTGTGTTCCACAGTTCTTAGCAGTGAACTGTCTGGAAGAAACGAGATTACAAATTCCCAGGGTTACTCTGTGGCCGAAATAAGAATACAACAGAATAACGTAACTTCAAACATAGAATACAACGAGTTACGTGCATTTGACTTACCCAAGAACTGAATTGGTCTGTAGGCAATTCGCAGCATTGCTTATTTTGACAGCTAGTGGACAGTTCCGGTGTACACTGGCCAGCAGAAGTGCCCGTGTGGTCAAGGAGTGGCCCTACATTCAAATGGAAGAGTGTTGTTTTTGGTCAGCGAAGCTGGTAGACGGGGTGAAGATTACACCCGCAACCTGGCAACCGATGTAAGAGTTTCCTGTTTCAGCGCGCGGCTGGGCAAACACGTCTTCTTACGAGAGAGGATTACAGTCGGAAGACTTGAATCCGTGTCAAGGAATGGATCAAGGGCGAAGTGCGGGAAACGAACTACGCTTGTGAGACAAAAAGAAGTCAACAACGTTTCATAGACAACACGAAACAGCTTCCTTCTGGTGGGTGGAAACCTTCATACTTATTATCATTATCAGAAACCACGCAAACAAAAGAGTCGATGACCGTGCTTCTTATCAAATCTGGTTGATGTTGCTCATCAGCTCATCTGATGATTTTCTCTCATGCCATCGTCCTGAACTGTCCACGATCTTCCTCATCTGCCACCCAGTTGCCTCTCTTTCTGCGTGGCATGTGGCCAGGGATGCTATACAAAGGGGGCGTGAAAACGTCTCTCTATCTTTCTTCTACCGTCCGCCCCAAGCTTGATTCTAGTGGCTTTTTTTTTCTTCTTGTAAAGTCCACCAAAGCTGTGACGTTTTTTGTCCGTGACGGCCCAGTTTTCCATACGTCATCTCCATGTCATCTGCATGTCATCTCCATGTCGAGGTGTAAACAAGAAAACTAAAAACTCGGTAGCTCTGAGGAACACAGCTATGTCAAGGATAACTAAAAAATATGATGGCGAAACATTTCTTTGATTTCATGGTGTCTTGGAGGCTAACAATTCTCTTATTTCATGGCTAATATTTCTCTTATTTCATGGTGTCTTGATGGCTAATATTTCTGTGATTTCACTGTGTCTTGGAGGTTAATATTTCTATGATTTCACTGTGTCTTGGAGGTTAATATTTCTGTGATTTCACTGTGTCTTGGAGGCTAATATTTCTGTGATTTCACTGTGTCTTGGAGGCTAATATTTCTGTGATTTCACTGTGTCTTGGAGGCTAATATTTCTGTGATTTCACTGTGTCTTGGAGGCTAATATTGATTTCACTGTGTATTGGAGGCTAATATTTCTGTGATTTTACTGTGTCTTGGAGGGTAATATTTCTGTGATTTCACTTGTCTTGGAGGCTAATATTTCTGTGATTTCACTGTGTCTTGGAGGCTAACATTTCTCAGATATGAGGAAAAGTTTTTCTTAACTCGTTGTATCAGGTACCTGGTTTTTCTTCTTAAGCGAACTATGAAAAACGATCGAATTAGTGAGCACGCTATGGAAAGAAGTTTCAGTTGATGCTTTTCTTATTTAAAAGACAATGTAATCAAAGAATTACCTGGACACAGATTTAATAGAAAGCTGTCTTTTTTAAATAAGTGTTTATTAATAAACACTACACTCTTCTATGTTTTCATTAAAGACCGATTCACCTATACACGGCTATCAAATGACCCAAATAAATGTTCTTAAATGTTTTTCAGAACTAAGAATAGTGTTTATTTTCTAATAAAACAAAAAAATTGTTTTAAATAACCAATTAAAGGCCTCAGTTGGCTACGGAAATAATAATCGCCAACAGATGCACAGAAAACCAACTACATTGCAAGGAGTTGTGGGCAGTACATAAGCTAACGATGTGTGTACATCATACAGTCGTATATGTCCGAAAACATTTCCTTCCCATCACTATCAGTGTCATAAAAATGATCAAATATATTGCAAATTAATGGAATATATTGTGATTAATCAAAACAAAAATGTATTTACATATTTCTTATAGCGTCATTTTTTTATGCGCTATGTAGAATCTAACGAGCATTGGAGGCGACAGATTGCAGGGCCGTTACTCTTTAAATAATTAGGAGAGCAGGAAATTTGAAGTTATCTACCTTCTATATCCATCGGTTGCCTTGACTGGCAGCTTTACCTACAATTCCCTGCACCGAGTACTGATATCTGTGTTGGCGGTCTTTGTCCGTGCCATCTAGTTAGTAATCCAGCATTCTCTCTCTCTCTCTCTCTCTCTCTCTCTCTCTCTCTCTCTCTCTCTGTCTTCCTCGGTCTCTTTTGCCTTCTATCTTTCCTGTTTGTCACAATGTATTCTAGCTTGCCTCGCTCACAGAAAGTGTCCTAAGAATTTGGGTTTTCCTTTTCTGACTTTTGTTGTTGCCTGTCTCTTCTCTCTGGCCTCTCTCAAAACCTCCTCGTTTGATTTTTGTGGTGTCTTTGGTATTCGCAGCATTCTTCTAAGGAACCACACTTCAGTGGCTTCCAGCTGGCGTTGTAGCTTCAGGCGAGTATAATACCAGTGTATGTTGAATGAAACATGTAACTCTTATGCTGCTTAGTGTATGAAACAGATTTTCATATTTGTATTACTGAACACTAACACGTGTTTTATTCACACTGTTCTGTACTGTGTCTATTACGTGTTAACATGAGCATTGGGCCCAGTGACACAACAGACGTTACGTTGGTATACGCCGTGTAACAAGACAACCCAGATAACAATATCATAGAACTACACAGCAATACACGGCATGACCAGTTATATGTAGTCGATTAACTCAACACCACAGCTGCCACTTAACAAGAATCCAATAATCACAGGATTCAGCAGTCACCAAACAATCAGCAAATGTTTAATGATGAATCCCATTTGTTCGATGTGTGTTGCATAAATGCGGAGTGTAAACTGATGGGAACAATTACAATGATCATAAAAATTGTCCGGGTGACTAACATCGCCTTGGAACTAACTCAGACATACAACATTGACAAAACATGCCAACTTCAAAACTACAACATACCTTTCAGCCTGAAACTACAACCTTGTCCTAAACGGGGACAAATCAAACACACTCTACATGAAAACTACAACATCTGTCCTGAAAAGGATGATCAGTCTAACTACAATATTTGTCCTAATAAGGACAATCCGTCTAACTACAACATTGTCATAAAAAGGACAGTCCATCTAACACAACTACGACAACTGTTGCCCTAAAAAGGACAAATAAACGCAAATACTACATACTAGAACAACACTTCTGTCATAAAAGAGGACAGTCACACCAAACTTACATAATAAACCAAAGAATCCCTAACATCCCTTTCTAGAAAATAAAACTCACACCCGACCTCTCTCTACAACATTCAGACCAAAAACTCACCCATTCATACATCCCGCCCATCAGATCCACGTGACTGAATTCTCAATCGGAACACGGAGATACTTTCTATGCACTAGCATAAACAAGTGAGTTTCGGTCTATTACTGCTTGACCACAACAACAGGGTTTCTCACAAAAAAATCTAAGGGCTGCAGAATATGCAGGGACAGTAACGAAGACTTATTCACCTCTTATATCCTTCCCTTGCCGACATGCGCCACACAGAGCTCGCAGTGAGTCTCTATTCTTTTTCCAAAAACTGATCTTTGTCGTTTATTTAGAGAAGATACATGTATTTTTTTAGCTTCTGGGTTTCAAGGCTTTCACCAGAACTCCTCACGCAGGTTCCTGTAGCATGGTTCCTGTAGCATGGTACCTGTAGCATGGTTCCTGTAGCATGGTTCCTGTAGCATGGTTCATGTAGCACCACACAGTCTTTAGTCCTTGCGTTGATTTGATTCTTTTGATTTGCTGCGAGTTTGCGCAACAAGTAGGTTGTCCCTCACCAAAAGTCACCTTAAGATGGGTCCTAGGGTTTAGTTGTTTGGCTTATGCCAAACCCCCTAACCTAGAGGACCTGCGTGTAAGATTTATTCTGGCCCCTCCCCTCCCTTGTCCAGCTTGGTTGAACTTGTCAGGGCACTAGTCTCCCCTCCGGCTTGGCTCTGGGGAATGTGAGGAGAGACAAGCCAGCTGGCCACGACAAGGCATTTACTAGTAACATAATACACCAGGTAAAATGTCAGCTACCCTACAAATCTGGTACTAAAGGTATTTTCCACATTGTACTTCAAAGCGTGATTGACAGATTTTATATCTTGTGTGCGAAACGTTAACTTTCAGCTACAAGTAGATATCCATGTTTCTTTGACATTTCATTCTATACATCTTCTTCTTTGCTGCCATATTGCCTGTATCTAAATCACATTGTTAAATGGAAACTAGAAACGATATTTGGGTGAGTCACTTTAATCTTCTGCACTTTGAGCACTATTAAAAAAAAAAAGGTAAAGGTAATCCTGTCATGCCTTAGAGGCACATAGGGATATGGTGTTAGTGCCCATATACGACTCCTATATTTTGTCTGTAAAGCTCGCTGTGACTGATAGACATAAACTGTGCTGCTGGAGACGTTGTGTCCAAGATCTACGCTCAAGGTCATCTACGTTGATATAAAGGTTAAAATATTTTAGCATGTACGAAGTCATGTCACGCCACGTGGACATCAAAGGGATATGGTGCTAGTGTCCATATTTTCCTTGATCTGTCGGCACACTAGATAGTGACATAGTCAGCGTCACGCTTGACCGCATTTCCTTTTTTTTTTTTCCAGGAGCCAAGTCTCCTCTTCTACAGCTGGGTGACTGGGGCGCCTCTGGCTGGACTTGAACAACAGACCTACTCGTGAGAGACGAGCGTAGCAATCACTACCGCAACTCTGGCGACAAATGTTTCAAGGCTGCTCTCTACTGCACTCCAAAAGTTCACCGCTGTTCCGGTCTCATTAGCACATGATGCATACAGCCACAAGGAGGCGGAGGTCAAGCCGGTGTATCGTTTCATATGGTTTCCCCTATTTTAAATGTGGGGAATGAGAAAGAGAGAGAGAGAGGAGATTGATTGATTGATTGATTGATTGATTGATTGATTGATTTATTGATTGATCTTTATTTCAAAAGGGTTAAGAACTGAGGACGCAGGCCCGTCTGACATTCTGCCCTTTATCATACATCTTTCACTCTATTCCAGATATTATACATATATGCTGTTCATGTAACAAACATAATTAACACTGAAGCTGAGAGACATAAGTAAAATATAACATTTACGTTTCGCGTAAGAGAGAGAGAGAGAGAGAGAGAAAGAGAGAGCTTACACAATTTCCTCTCGGAGAGTCCAATATCATATTCTCTGCTGCATCAGTGAGAATCATTGGCCAGAGAAATACAGCTGCAAGAATATAGTCCAGTGCCTCAAGTCCAAAGTCACGTCAAAGAAATGTCAGTTGGTAGTTTAAAGATGAAGTCACGTCAAAGGAATGTCAGTTGGTAGTTTAAAGATGAAGTCACGTCAAAGGAATGTCAGTTGGTAGTTTAAAGGTGAAGTCACGTCAAAGGAATGTCAGTTGGTAGTTTAAAGGTGAAGTCACGTCAAAGGAATGTCAGTTGGTAGTTTAAAGATGAAGTCACGTCAAAGGAATGTCAGTTGGTAGTTTAAAGATGAAGTCACGTCAAAGGAATGTCAGTTGGTAGTTTAAAGATGAAGTCACGTCAAAGGAATGTCAGGTGGTAGTTTGAAAGTGAACTCTAAGGCATGACAGGATTACCTTTAACTTTTTTTTTTTTTTTTTACTGATAAAAGACGCTGTCCGATATGGCACTCAGTAACCCATAGCTGAGATGCTAGCGCTAGTGTCAGTGAACCCTATCCCACATCTCTGTTGGTGCCCCCTGTAATAGGCCTAGCCTAGCTGGCAGAGCAGAGATCGCCTTAGTTCCCGTGACGGTGTTCTGGACTGCACCCCCCCCCCCCTTGCTCTTTAGGTGCACTCTTGGACCGAAAAAAATAACTGCCATGACCCGCTCCCAAACCGATACCATGCTGCGCCCTAACATTTCTACTGCATCATCTGTAAAAAGCACCAGCTCGCAGCTTCAGGGAGGTTGAAGAAGAAGAAGAAGAAGATAAAAACAAAGTGACAGGAAATGAAATGTTGCAACTGCTATTGCTACTTTTGTTGCTGTTTTTTTTTTTTCGATATGTTCATTTCTACTGTTATTTCTGCTGACCTTACTGTTGATATCGTTACTACCACTGAGATTACTGCTGCTGTTATTACCGATGCTGGTAAAGTACAAGATTGTACTCTTAGACATTGAAACAAATCATAAAAAAGCACTTTTAGAACCGAGAGAAAGAAAAATGACAAGAGAATTACCTAGGACTTGAACCATGAACTCAGGTAGGGCGAGCGCTGTCTAGCCACGAGAGAACGGTACATTAATCATCTTAGCTATTGCTCCCACTAAAAAAAAGGGTGTTTGATAACAAAACCACCAATGTCCTTCCGGTTGAAAATCGTGGCACCAGGAAAGCAAACGAGGTCATGACACAGAAATTCCTTCGCTTAGATTCAGTCTCCCGCAGGTACCAAATTTTCGAGATGCAGACTTATCACACATGATATATGTGTAACCAGTGATCGCGTTCACCGACGGTTACTGGTAAATTACCGATCTAAAGGAGAGAGAGAGAGAGAGGGGGGAGAGAGAGGGGAGAGAGAGAGAGGGAGAGGAGAGAGAGAGAGGGAGAGAGAGAGAAACTAAACCGAAACGTTTGGAGGTAGTCGGTTATCGTAACCGGTTTATATTATAAAAAACCTGGTAAAAAGCAACCAGCGAAATCGGCTGGAGGAGAATCAGGCCAGCAACAGGATGATGATGATGATGCTTAATTTACATGGAGGAGAATCAGCCAGTTTAGACTTTAGTTCAGCGTGTGATTATAACGTAAAGTTTAATCTTGACTGCAAGTAATTTCAGAAAAATTCCACACGAATTATTTAATTAGCGCTGATGTTTCTATAGTGTGTTTAATTTTACATTAAAAAAACAAGAGAATAAAGTACCGAATGTTGTAATGACAAAACCAGTATTTCGGAAAGTATTTTATATTGTGAAAGACAGGTACATTTGTACCGGTTTTAAAAAAAAATCTATAGCGCGATCACTGGAATAACCCGAGGTCTAATCATATAATCTTGTGTTCTGTTAATTCACAGCGGCAAAGCCTTGTTTCCCATTTCTAGAAATGTCTTCTTGACACTGTCAGTGTTATTTATGATGATGTCGAATTTGGTGTTGTTGCCGATGCTGGTTTTGCTACTGTTGCTGTTAGATCTGCTTCTACTGTTGCTGTTAAATCTGCTTCTACTGTTGCTGTTAAATCTGCTTCTACTGTTGCTGTTAAATCTGCTTCTACTGTTGCTGTTAAATCTGCTTCTACTGTTGCTGTTAAATCTGCTTCTACTGTTGCTGTTAGATCTGCTTCTACTGTTGCTGTTAGATCTGCTTCTACTGTTGCTGTTAGATCTGCTTCTACGGTTGCTGCTAAAGCTGCTTCTACTATTGCTGGTGTTGAAATATTTCACTCTGGCTACAGAATTCTCTGTTCATAGCCGCTGCTGCAGTGCAGCATTTCTTAAAAACCAGTTGCCACAACGGAGGAGCTACGGAGTTTTTCTTAATTTGCGGAGCGTGAACAGGCTTCATAACCATACGTGAACACATCGACTCTATTCATGTAGTCAGACTATGGTGTCACAACAGCCTGTAACCTGGAGGTAGGACAAGATTCTAACCAAGAAGAGCTCCTGATGATGGTTGCCTGGGCTTTCTTCAAAGAAACACCTGTTTGATGTGCCAGAGTCAGAGACGTGTTTTAAATCAACGTTGTCCACAGGTTTTTGTGCTTGCCTTAAGTCCACAGCAGCATTTCTGTCGGTATGTCATTTAGACCAAGCTCTTCTGCCAGTCCAGATAGTAACGTCAAGGGATACAACTCAGATTTTACACCCGACAATTTTAAGCCACTGGTTAATTCCTTTAACATTACTTCTGCACCATTTTCTCATGGAAACTGGAATATCATATTAATTTTGTCTTTATACTTGACCACCCCGAATATGAAAGACCCCATAAACATACTAAATAGATGAGAGCAGACCACCATTTTTCATTTAAGGACAAGGCACACCCCCACCCCCACCCCCCGAACAAACACATACATCAGATAAACCCGGATGAAACGCCCAAATGCCCATTGTGTGATAATGACCAAGAAACAGTCACACACCATTTACTAGAATGTCAATCACTCATAGATTTACGACAGGTATACATGAACATCCAAACATTGAAAATACATTATATACAAACTCAGTACAATTAAAGAAAACCTGCAGAAACTTGACCATCGCTTCGAGCCGAAGTGCACAAGCTCAAACGGCTGCTGGGTCGGAGAAATGAAATGACAACTTCGTAAGTCTTTTTGTTTTGTTTTGTTTTCCATATGAGTTTGTTCCACGAGAAAATCCACCGTCGGCTTGCTAGGTCTGTCGCAGCTTCACCAGAGCCCCTTTAGCCAGCTGTGTTCAGGGTGATCAGAGTTGACCTTCATGGCTGCCGTAGCGGCCTCATGGGATAAATCCACATCATACTTCATCCAGCCCAGCAATCTTCTACTTGGCTGTTACCCTCTCCAGTGACGAGAACGCGGGATTGGGCTTTCAGAAAATATCCACATGTGAAATGCCATGCCTAAGACAAGCAGCAAACGTCACTAGGAAGAGTAAGCTGAGAAACAACGACATAAGATAAATGGTAGAAACTACACCATGCTTACAATATATAGAGAAACAACGACATAAGATAAATGGTAGAAACTACACCATGCTTACAATATATAGAGAAACAACGACATAAGATAAATGGTAGAAACTACAACATGCTTACAATATATAGAGAAACAACGACATAAGATAAATGGTAGAAACTACAACATGCTTACAATATATAGAGAAACAACGACATAAGATAAATGGTAGAAACCACAACATGCTTACAGTATATAGAGAAACAACGACATAAGATAAATGGTAGAAACCACAACATGCTTACAATATATAGAGAAACAACGACATAAGATAAATGGTAGAAACCACAACATGCTTACAGTATATAGAGAAACAACGACATAAGATAAATGGTAGAAACCACAACATGCTTACAATATATAGAGAAACAACGACATAAGATAAATGGTAGAAACTACAACATGCTTACAATATATAGAGAAACAACGACATAAGATAAATGGTAGAAACTACAACATGCTTACAATATATAGAGAAACAACGACATAAGATAAATGGTAGAAACCACAACATGCTTACAATATATAGAGAAACAACGACATAAGATAAATGGTAGAAACCACAACATGCTTACAATATATAGAGAAACAACGACATAAGATAAATGGTAGAAACCACAACATGCTTACAATATATAGAGAAACAACGACATAAGATAAATGGTAAAAACTACACCATGCTTACAATATATAGAGAAACAACGACATAAGATAAATGGTAGAAACTACACCATGCTTACAATATATAGAGAAACAACGACATAAGATAAATGGTAGAAACCACAACATGCTTACAGTATATAGAGAAACAAGGAATTAAGTGGTTTAAGCCTTTTAATGAGAATAATGACACATTCACAGCATAGCCGCGATGGTCTTTAAAGCAGAATTCTCGGTGAGTCTCGTCTGTTTATGTGTAGAATGTAAACTGTAGATGTAAGCTTGTTGCTTATTGTTATTCATCTCTCTGTGAATTTCACTATTCTCCACTGTACTAACTCTCTTTCTTACGTTACTGTTAGCTTTTATCTCATTTTAATCCACGACTGTTCTATGTTGTTATGCGTCTGTTTCGTTATTCACTTCGCAGACTTACTTGCTCCCAGGTTCGTTCATCCTCTCTCAGTGGCAATATTAATACAGAAACAGCAACTTTATAATTTGAAGTAACTTTAATGATGCACGGGGTGACGATGAGTCGATGAGCGATTTGACGAGGACGACAAGGCATCAGTAAACTCCGAGAACACAAGACTGGACGTAATTTACAATTCCACGACATAACATATGTTCCCGGCAGACGTTTGTCGCCATCAGAACATCCTACTACACACTATTCTACAACTCTTTCTTTAAGGACTACATTTCTAACAACCTAAATCTACGTCTTGTCCAGACGATACACAGAGCACAACTCTGCCTCAGTCATATGATTTCTCTCTCACCTGACCTTTCTTTGTCATACCATATCCGTGACCCATGAATGGCACGTGAAAATTGAGACAACGCGAGTGCACTCTACTCACAAACAGCTTTAGAAGATAACTCATTTTATACAAATTTTCCAATTCTCAGATGAGTTATCTATCTTACATCCTAACATTCAATATACTGCTATATCTTCAACCAAAGAACTACAGGACACGAATCAAGAGAAAGACCACGAAAAAGGTGGATAGATTGTGTTAAAGAAACACTCGCGAATTACGCCATGTTAATCACTGAGACCACTCATGTAGCCCAAAAACGCCAAATGCATATCTTTTGCATACCTAACGGTACAACAGGAAGGATAAAGTAAAGTTGTAGATAGAGCAGAGACATGTCTACGTAAGTCTGTGCAGACAAATGTGTCTCATTTTTTTTTCCAAAAACCTATAATACCTTATTTTATAAGACAACTTTTTTTTAGCTAAAATCTTTCATTACAGATATAATACTTTGAAACTATAACGTATTACAGATATAATACTTTGAAACTATAACGTATTACAGATATAATACGTTGAAGCTATAACGTATTACAAATACGTTATAGTATTATAAATACTTTGAAACTATAACGTATTACAGATCCAATACTTTGAAACTATAACGTATTACAGATATAATACGTTGAAGCTATAACGTATTACGTTATAGTATTATAAATACTTTGAAACTATAAAGTATTACAGATACAATACTTTGAAACTATAACGTATTACAGATACAATACTTTGAAACTATAACGTATTACAGATCCACGACTGTTCTATGTTGTTATGCGTCTGTTTCGTTATTCACTTCGCAGACTTACTTGCTCCCAGGTTCGTTCATCCTCTCTCAGTGGCAATATTAATACAGAAACAGCAACTTTATAATTTGAAGTAACTTTAATGATGCACGGGGTGACGATGAGTCGATGAGCGATTTGACGAGGACGACAAGGCATCAGTAAACTCCGAGAACACAAGACTGGACGTAATTTACAATTCCACGACATAACATATGTTCCCGGCAGACGTTTGTCGCCATCAGAACATCCTACTACACACTATTCTACAACTCTTTCTTTAAGGACTACATTTCTAACAACCTAAATCTACGTCTTGTCCAGACGATACACAGAGCACAACTCTGCCTCAGTCATATGATTTCTCTCTCACCTGACCTTTCTTTGTCATACCATATCCGTGACCCATGAATGGCACGTGAAAATTGAGACAACGCGAGTGCACTCTACTCACAAACAGCTTTAGAAGATAACTCATTTTATACAAATTTTCCAATTCTCAGATGAGTTATCTATCTTACATCCTAACATTCAATATACTGCTATATCTTCAACCAAAGAACTACAGGACACGAATCAAGAGAAAGACCACGAAAAAGGTGGATAGATTGTGTTAAAGAAACACTCGCGAATTACGCCATGTTAATCACTGAGACCACTCATGTAGCCCAAAAACGCCAAATGCATATCTTTTGCATACCTAACGGTACAACAGGAAGGATAAAGTAAAGTTGTAGATAGAGCAGAGACATGTCTACGTAAGTCTGTGCAGACAAATGTGTCTCATTTTTTTTTCCAAAAACCTATAATACCTTATTTTATAAGACAACTTTTTTTTAGCTAAAATCTTTCATTACAGATATAATACTTTGAAACTATAACGTATTACAGATATAATACTTTGAAACTATAACGTATTACAGATATAATACGTTGAAGCTATAACGTATTACAAATACGTTATAGTATTATAAATACTTTGAAACTATAACGTATTACAGATCCAATACTTTGAAACTATAACGTATTACAGATATAATACGTTGAAGCTATAACGTATTACGTTATAGTATTATAAATACTTTGAAACTATAAAGTATTACAGATACAATACTTTGAAACTATAACGTATTACAGATACAATACTTTGAAACTATAACGTATTACAGATACAATACTTTGAAACTATAACGTATTACAGATATAAAACTTTGAAACTGTAACGTATTATAGATCTAATACTTTGAAACTGTAATGTATTACAGATCCAATACTTTGAAACTATAACGTATTACAGATATAAAACTTTGAAACTGTAACGTATTATAGATCTAATACTTTGAAACTGTAACGTATTATAGATCTAATACTTTGAAACTGTAACGTATTATAGATCTAATACTTTGAAACTGTAACGTATTACAGATCCAATACTTTAAAATTATAACGTATTACAGATATAAAACTTTGAAACTGTAACGTATTTTCATTGGAAATAAGGTTTTTGAAATCCGTTTCTGGTTGTTTTAGTTATTACTATGTTTATTCTGAAAACCTACGTTGAACATCTCAGCTCATGAATGACATTTCTTCCTCTTCTTCTTCTTCTTCTTCATGTGAGATGTCCTTTCCAGATTGTTATGCCTGTGACAGGCTCCCTGAATGTAATGCGATCATCCCCCCCCCCACGTTGACCAGAGTACTGCAATAACATACCCTTACTCAGACTTTCCGTGATGTCCTGAGTCCACCTGTGTCCAGGTATGTCCTTTCCTCTTTTTCCGGGCACTGCCTTCTATTAACAGCCTCTTCGAGCCATTGTGTCTCTTGAGTGGTCTTCTTACCAGTAAAACTATATCCTCCTTTCTCAAATTACGCTCAATAGTTACACCTCACTTTGAACATCAAAAAGACAGAGACTATGGTTATATCTAAGAAACAGAATCCACCAACATGCAGTATAGAATTAAACGGAACCATTCTAAAGCAGGTGCATAAATTCAAATACCTTGGAGCAGTAATAACTTCAGGTGGGAAATGCAAAACAGAAATTAGGAACAGAATAGGCCAAGCAAAGACTGCATTTCAGAGAATGAGAAACATATTAGCTAACACATCTTTATCAACGAATGTTAGAAAACGAGTCCTAAAATGCTATATTGAACCTATCTTGTTATATGGAAGTGAATCATGGACAATAGGCAGGTCTGCACAAAAATCATTGGAAGCAGCAGAAATGTGGTTTATTAGAAGAATGTTGCGAATCCCCTGGACAGCAAAAATAACTAATGAAGAATGTATGAGAAGAGCTGGAGAGACAAAAAAATCTTGTAAAAAAGATAAGAGAGAGACAATGTACTTTCATAGGACATGCAATGAGAAGAGGGGGCATTGAAAATATTATAACAACAGGAAAAATAGAAGGAAGAAGATCAAGAAGAAGACCAAGAGAAATGATACTGGACAGTCTGACCGGATGGTGTGAGAGGAGATCACCAACTGAACTGATGGCCTGCATGAAGGATCGGGTACTCTGGAGAAGCATAATAGCCAACGCAAGTCGGTACGGCACCTGATGATGATGATGAGTTACACAGAACGAATGTCTTTGTCAAGACAACAAATGAGAAAGTAGAAACATGTCCCGTGGCATTTGCTTGCGTTAGGGGTATGAAGTGTTAGTGCCTTCACATTTCTAGGCCAGCAAAGCTCTTGAGGCAGGTATGCCAACACCTGTCTTTGTCTTCCCAGAGAAAACTCGGGTACCTGGCTTTTTATTTTCATTTTTGAGGCTAATACTGGACTGTCTGAACAAAAATTCCACCTGAGAATGGAATCGAACCAGAGACTGCCGAGTGTACTAACAGCTACACCACATTTGACTAAAATGAAATTAGGGAATAGACATGAAAAGACCCTTGAAAAATATAGAGCACAAGGCAGAATTTGTCTGTCTTGCCATCACCTGGCGAAGCGGTTGCTGGTCTATAAAACTCCGGGGGGGGGGGGGCGGTTCGATTCTTAGTTAATCTGTTACTCTTTCTCTCACGTCTAAAATGTTTTGTCTAAAATAATTTCTATAGACTAATCATACATACTTTATTCTAACATTTTTCCCCCGTGATTTAGCACTTGTTTAACTGACAAAAACAAGCTGATGGCTAACGATTAGAATAAATGGGAATCAAGACGGATGGATAAATCGAAATAGAAAGACATTTGCTTTTTTTTTGTTTTGTTAAATGGATCCTCTTATCAAAGGACAAAACGGGACCAGACTTCTAAATTTGAAATACAGGATTGAAAATGTAGCGAGAAAAAAATATAGAAAGCTGAACAGATAATTGGTGCATGAGTTGCCTTTTAAAACAATGTCTGTGCATTATCTTTTATGCTGTCAGTCTGTACGGTTTTCCTATTATTGTCAGTTGGTGCTTTTGCTATTATTGTCAGTTAGTGCTTTTCCTATTATTGTCAGTTGGTGCTTTTGCTACCATTGTCAGTTAGTGCTTTTCCTATTATTGTCAGTTGGTGCTTTTGCTACCATTGTCAGTTAGTGCTTTTCCTATTATTGTCAGTTGGTGCTTTTGCTACCATTGTCAGTTAGTGCTTTTTCTATTATTGTCAGTTGGTGCTTTTGCTACCGTTGTCAATTGGTGATTTTGCTACCATTGTCAGTTAGTGCTTTTCCTATTATTGTCAGTTGGTGCTTTTACTATTATTGTCAGTTAGTGCTTTTGCTATTATTGTCAGTTAGTGGTTTTACTATTATTGTCAGTTGGTGTTTTTGCTACCATTCTCAGTTAGTGCTTTTGCTATTATTGTCAATTGGTGCTTTTACTATTATTGTCAGTTGGTGCTTTTGCTACCATTGTCAGTTAGTGCCTTTCCTATTATTGTCAGTTGGTGCTTTTACTATTATTGTCAGTTGGTGCTTTTGCTACCATTGTCAGTTAGTGGTTTTACTATTATTGTCAGTTAGTGCTTTTGCTATTATTCTCAGTTAGTGCTTTTCCTAATATTGTCCGTTAGTGATTTTGCTATTATTGTCAGTTAGCGCTTTCGCTATTATTGTGTGTTAGTGCTTTCGCTATTATTGTCAGTTAGTGCTTTTGCTATTATTGTCAGTTGGTGCTTTTGCTATTATTATCCGTTAGTGATTTTGCTATTGTTGTCAGTTAGCTCTTTCGCTATTATTGTTAGTTAGTGCTTTTGCTATTATTGCCAGTTGGTGCTTTTGCTATTATTATCCGTTAGTGATTTTGCTATTGTTGTCAGTTAGCTCTTTCGCTATTATTGTTAGTTAGTGCTTTTGCTATTATTGTCAGTTGGTGCTTTTGCTATTATTATCCGTTAGTGATTTTGCTATTGTTGTCAGTTAGCTCTTTCGCTATTATTGTTAGTTAGTGCTTTTGCTATTATTGCCAGTTGGTGCTTTTGCTATTATTGTCAGTTAGTGCTTTTAGTACCATTGTCTGTTGGTGCTTTTAGTGCCATTGTCAGTCTTCCAGTTATAGTTATGTTAAATTTTGTAGTTATTGTTTTTATTAATGTTACTGTTGTTGCTGTCAACGTTGCTGTTCTCTCTTTTGTTAAAGTTGCTGATGTCGCTATTGTCAACTTTGCTGCGGCTGCTGATTTTTTTTAATGCTCTTGTTATTACTATTGTCAGTGGTTTTGCTACAGTTCTTAATCTATATATTTACAGAAGGCTGAATTCTTGTCAGACGATGTAGTGGAGATCTTGAAGCACAACCGTCGAGTCGGACTGTGAGCAACGCACATTGACTTTCTTGAATTTCCGGACTTAGAGAAGAAGAAAAGAAGAAGAAGAAGATGATGATGATGATGAGCATTTTATGGAAGTTTAAAGGTCCTAAAACAGCGGCTCCAAAACTTTTGTGTGTGCTACCTTAAACCAGCAATGGTAGTGTGACTCATGGCCCATGAGAACGTTTTAAAGCATAATGGAATTCAACCAAAATGATTTCTATGAACATTAGTTTGTATAAAAGTAAAGGTAACCCTGTTATGCCTTAGAGGCACATAGGGATATGGTGTCAGTGCCCATATTTTCCTTGACCTGTCAGCACACTAGAGGGTGATATGGTCAGCATCAGGCCTGGCTGCCTTTCGTTCCCCAACTCCAGAAGAAGTCGGGTATCCATTTCTACAGCTGGGTGACTGGGGCGCCGCAGCCGGATTCGAACCCTCGATTCGCAATGAGAGACTAGTGCACTAACCACATCACCACCCAGACGCCAGTGTGGTTATTTTAATAGAGAGTTGGAGCTTGTGGTAGGAGTTCCCTTAAATCCCGTATATGTTTAATATTTTTTTATTTTTTTATTTTATCAGGACTCAAATTTAGATCGCGACCTCAGCTTGGAAGCTGCTGTTCTAGACTGTGGAGAAAGTAGATAAATCTTCCTCTTCTTCTGCCTTTTTTTTTATTATTGCCTCGTAAAATGGGTACCAAAGAAAATGTGGGAAAGGAAAGCAGCGAGGAAAGGAAAGGCATAGAGGAAAGGAAAGGCAGAGAGAAAAGGAAAGGCAGAGAGGAAAGGAAAGGCAGAGAGGAAAGGAAAGGCAGAGAGGAAAGGAAAGCAGCGAGGAAAGGAAAGGCAGAGAGGAAAGGAAAGGCAGAGAGAAAAGGAAAGGCAGAGAGGAAAGGAAAGGCATAGAGGAAAGGAAAGACAGAGAGAAAAGGAAAGGCAGAGAGGAAAGGAAAGGCAGAGAGGAAAGGAAAGGCAGAGAGGAAAGGAAAGGCAGAGAGAAAAGGAAAGGCAGAGAGGAAAGGAAAGGCAGAGAGGAAAGGAAAGGCATAGAGGAAAGGAAAGGCAGAGAGGAAAGGAAAGGCAGAGAGAAAAGGAAAGGCACACCCTACTTCATACGCCGATGGCCCAGAATAATGTGGTTTCTAACGCTTCATTCCTTATGCTTTTGCTATGGGACTACCTTTTTTTTTTAACCGTTATTATTATTATTATTCTGGTTATGGAAGAGGGTAAATGTCAAAAGTGGCTCTAAACCTTGGAGTATTACAATTGATAGTGAATCATATCTTTTTGTTATATAATGTCTGCTTTTTGTTATATAATGTCTGTTTTATAATGTCTGCTTTTTTTGCTATATAATGTACAAGTCCTCATTCACTTTTTGATATATGCTGATATTTCTAGTGCAGTAATCATTTTACTTATTAAAACTATAAAAGTTATACATGTAAACTATGTCAAGGTCCATCTTTCTGCTAGATCCTGGACAATGTTTGCTAAATAAATTTTAACACCCCCCCCCCCAAACCTACGCCTGACAAACTTTTGCACACGTCACCGCCAGCTTGAGTCAGGCCTGTAGAAGTTAGATCAGCAGTCACCCAATAGCCACTCACATCAATTCTTGCAGCCTGGCTGGGATATTGATCTGCGAGAGCGACCACCCAGCGGGAGTCCTCGAGTAGAGAAGCGTTGTTCTGACTGGTCGCTTCCACTGTAGAGGGGGAAGATTTGCTTCACTATTCCGCTGTGCTGCAATCTGACGAGCGTTATTTATGTTGGTTATTAAAACGAGTATCTGAGAATCTTATCGTCTAACATCTTACATCCTTCCCGTACCGTTAAACGTCACATATGGCTTGCGTGGTAGTTCGCCTGTTTTCGGCGAACTTTTCAACCTCATCAAGGGATTTTATGCCTATTAGTTTAGCCTCTCTTAACAATGTCCTCTTTAGAGTTTCATGTGGTCGACCTCTTTTTTCTCTGGCCTGTTGTGTTTCAGTTTAAACCTTGTTTTGGGATTCTCTGATTGTTTCTTCTCATCACGTGACCGACATATGTCCATCTCCTTTTTTTTCTGATCACACATGAGACAGGTTCATCTGCCATATCTCCGCGTTCTTCGTGAATTCGTTCCCTGTAGCTGACGAGTTAAGGAAATTGGTTTACTTCTTCAACAGCTGTTCCTTCTTTGTATATTTTTCCTCCGTGATTAATGGGAAGTTTCATTATTTGTGTTGTTTCCTTGTTGATTTCAAGCCCTATTTTGCTAGCCAGTGAAGGCAGGACATCCGTTTTTTTCTTGCACGGAACTGACATTGTCTCTGATAATTTCACATTGTCATCTGCAAAGTCAAGATCTTCTGGTAGGGTCCCATGTACCCAATCAACGCCTGTTTTACTTGTGCAGAATTTTTTTTTCATTATGAAGACTATTGCTATTTAAAAAATGAAAGGGAGATAGTACATATCCTTGTTTCACGCCTGTTTGAATCTGGAACGATTCGCTCATCCATTCCTCTGTGTTGACTGCACAAATACATCCGCTGTAGAGATCCTCAATGATGTTGACAGTTTTAGATGGTATTCCATATAGTCTTAATAGTCCACACAATGCCTAATGCATTTAATATTGAAAACCTTATGCTGGTTGTTAAAATGATTATCTGAGAGCCTTATGCTGGTTAATGATTATCTGAGAACCTTATAAAAAAAGTAAAGATAGTCCCATAGCAAATGCCGTAGGGGGTGAAGCGTTAGAGACCTCATTATGCTGGGTCATCAGCGTATGAGGTAGGGTGACCAGTTCCTTTCCTCGCTGCCTTTACTTCCCAGATTTTCTCTGGTACCCATTTTACGAGGCTGGGAGAACCTTATGCTGGTTATTAAAATGATTATCTGAGAACCTTATGCTGGTTATTAAAATGATTATCTGAGAACCTTATGCTGGTTATTAAAATGATTATCTGAGAACCTTATGCTGGTTATTAAAATGATTATCTGAGAACCTTATGCTGGTTATTAAAATGATTATCTGAGAACCTTATGCTGGTTATTAAAATGATTATCTGAGAACCTTATGCCGGTTATTAAAATGATTATCTGAGAACCTTATGCCGGTTATTAAAATGATTATCTGAGAATCTTATGTTGGTTGTTAAAATTATTATCTGAAAATGCTATGTTAGTTATTAAAATGATTATCTGAGAACCTTATCCTGGTTGTTAAAATGATTATCTGAGAACCTTATCCTGGTTGTTAAAATGAGCATCTGAGAAAACTGAGCATTAATAACTGCCTTATAGTGACCAGAAGTATTGAGGTAATTATTCTTTCACAGCAACTACAAGACAACACTTGGTAGTCTTTTTCATGGTTCTTCTTCTTCATCATCATCATCATCATCATCATCATCTTCTTCTTCTTCTTCTTCTTCATCATCATCATCATCATCATCATCATCATCTTCTTCTTCTTCTTCTTCTTTTTCTTCTTCTTCTTCATCATCTTCTTCTTCTTCCTTCTTCTTCTTCTTCTTCTTCTTCTTTCAAAGGGAGGGGTTTTTTTGCGATACATCCGACAACGTCTCGAAGTATTTTTAGAACTGAGTTTGGCTGTTCTCATTCCGATCCCTATTCACTCGACTACTGTTTCCAGCGACACCACTTTGAGGTAGAATAGGGTTTTGGCCGGCTATATTTCATCAATCACGAGACAGCAGTAAGCACTGGATTGGTATTTCGTTTTCACGCCCCCGGCTCCCCCTCCCTCCACACACACACACACACACACACACACACACACACACACACACACACACACACACACACACACACACACACAATCTATGCATTCAACTAGTTTTTAGTTATAAGTATATATAAAACTACATATATACTCGTGAATATACACAAAGTGACTTGGAGTGAAGGCACTGTCCGTTTCGACAATCAACAACCCATAGCTGTCATGCTAGCGTCAGGGTTTGACAATCATAGCTGACATGCTAGCGTCAGGGTGTGACAATCATAGCTGACATGCTAGCGTCATGGTTTGACAATCATAGCTGACATGCCAGCGTCATGGTTTGACTATCATAGCTGACAAAAACCCTTTCCCAACTTTCCGTTGTTGCCCCTCAGTAACACGACTAAGCCTGGCTAACAGAGAAATGAGCACCATGGTGGTGGATCTGTTAAAGAAGTATTTCACGGCCCTCCTGTTTTTTTAGCTGTAATCAGGGGCTGGAAAAAAATTGCCATCATAACCCTGTCTCAAGTCAGCACGATTCTGTGCTTCAACGTTTTCACAGCATCGACTGCGAAGAACATCAGCTCGCAGTTCCATGGATATAGAAGAAGAAGAAGAAAAAGAAGACATATAAAGTTACTGCAGTAGAGTGTTTCCACTACCTAAAACAGAAGCTATACCAGCTTTAATATCTATATAGTATCTATTGATTAATCTTGTCTGCTACATAAGAAATGTGGCTCTTCTACATTTTAAATCTGCTACCTTGGGGTAGCTGGATTCTCTTCCATTATCCATCTAAAGTAGATCGATTCTCCATGATTTCAGCTATAGCAATGAATCTTCCCTTTAGTTGTTGCATATCACGTGACCCAAAAAAAAATGGAAACAGTTCATTTTTTGCTTTTCTCGAAGAGTATTTCAAACGGGATCTTGACCATTAGACACTGGACAATTAGACACTGGATGATTAGACACTGGACAATTATACACCGGATGATTAGACACTGAACGGCCGGACCTTCCCCTAGGCAAAATCATTTCCAAGTCATATCCTGGTATTTTATCAGTATAATATCCTGATAGTCAGTTGAACACAATCAGACACTGCACATAACTTACGTAGATCAAGAAAAAGCATTCGATAGAGTAGCTAGATATAAACTGTGGGAAATCTTACAGCATTATGGAGTTAGTACACATCTGATCAATCTATGCAAAAACCTATAAGAAAACAGCCAGTGTACAGTTCTAACAACTGCGGTACACTCTGAAGCATTCATCATAAAATCTGGAGTGAGACAAGGCTGTGTACTATCTCACGTACTATTCATAACATTCTTTGACAGCATCTTCAAAGAAGCAAACATATATAGTAAAAACTCCACGACAAACCTGCCTAACACCAGAAAGAATGTCAATAAATCCACAATACCTTCCAGAAGACACCAATAGATGGGCAATAAATATACTCCTTTTTGCTGCCGATCAAGCACTTACAACCACACACAAAAAAGACCTACAGCAGAACATGGATAATTTACCAAGGACATGTCAAAATTACAACATGAAGATCACTGCTGAAAAAAACCCACATAAGTTATAACCATAGAGAAAGAAGAAATCCAAACAAAGATCTTCCTAGACAACCAGCCCTTGAAACAAATAAAATATTCCAAATACCTGGGTAGCATAATATCATCCTCAAGGACGACTGACACTGAGACTGAGAACAGATGCACTAAAGCAAATCAGGTCATTGGACAAATTACTCCTTTACTGAAAAACAAATACATCACAGCTGAAACAAAAACTTGTACAACACAGTTTTCCTCTCAACTCTTCGCTATCAATATCAAGCACTGAACACTAACAGCCAACAACAAAAGAAAAATCATCACAACAGAAATGAGATGTTTAAGGAGAATACTAAATGTGACAAGAAGAGACCAAAATAAAAAATGACACCATCAGGGGCAAAGGTTGGAGTAGCACCAGTATTACATTATATCCAGAAACAGCAAAGTCAATTGGTTTGCCCATGTTACACGGTTACCACCAGACAGTATATCACAGACAACATTCACACTGAGATTTGTAGGTAACAGAGGAAGAGGCCGCCCATGCAGGAGATGGAGAGAGGAAATTACAAAAGCATTAAATATCCCATTGTATATGAAGCAAATCGTCGAGGCCTGTTAAGACTTCTATTTGTCCCGTCAATATCGAAAGGTATATGAGGAAGGAGACAAGACAAGACAATATCCTGATATATGTTTGCTCCATTGATTAAGCTATTGTTGTTTAGTTGCTACACCATTAAACGTATTATTGCCTGGTTGTCTTATCGCCACAACCTTATGATGTTTGCTTGTCAACACTGATGCAACTACACGTATTGTTGCTTAAGTTGCTGCAACGTTAACCTCATTGTTGTCTGGTTGTCACATCCCTGCAGTCATTGTTTCCTGGTTGTCCTACTGCTGAGTCCATTTTTGCCTGATTGTCCTGGTTGTCATAATGACACATGAGCCACTGTCTCTTGATGACACTGGGACGCTTATTGTCTCTGCTTGTCACATCGCTACTCTTGTTCATGCCTACTTCTTACACTCGTATATCTTTTTGTTATTCATATTTTCTCTTCCTTTTATACTGCAAGAGAGACAGTTGATTTCCACTTTTTACAGTAAATATACTGCTGGCGATGGTTGGGACATGTGCTCCGAATGACTGACAACTCACTACCAAAAATAGCACTAAGATGGACACCACAGGGGAGCAGAAGTAAGGGTAGACCAAAAGAGACATGGAGAAGAACAACAGAAAGGATGTTGAGCAATAGAGGGCTCACCTGTGCAAGAGCAGAAAAAAAGGCGAAGGACAGGCATTTGTGGAAAACCCTTGCGGAAGCCCCATGTGCCCTGGGCACTTAAGGTTCAGAGAGAGAGAGAGAGAGAGATACATTACACAGATAGTTTACTCAGGTTCAAACTTCCATGAACCTAACAACAGCAGCGTGTTCATTCTGTTCTGAACTGCTTACCTGTTCAGTGCCTCTTCCCCTTCAGAACCCCAACCTATTCTAATTTTCTCTCCGCAGCTACAGACACGTGAAAAAAACAAATCGAATTTTCCTGAAGATATGTGTAGAATCTTATTTATGTCAATCAATCAATCAAGTGCCGTGCCGCGTGGCGTAGGCGATCATTGCTCTCCACAATTCCCCGTCTTTAGACTTGATGATAAGATCCGCCGGTGACTTTCTTCCTAGCCACACTGACAGCCCATCCAGTAACTTCTCTCTCTCTCTCTCTCTCTCTCTCTCTCTCTCTCTCTCTCTCTCTCTCTGTCTTCCTCTGTCTCTTCTTCCCTCAATTTTTCCAGTTGCCACACTGTGTTCCAATTTTCCTCCAGCCCCTCGTAAGACTTCTTCGTTGGTTTTCTTAGCTGTCCATGGTACCTTCAACATCCTTCTTATGAACCACAATTTCTTGCTGTACTCTCTTATTCATGGACCATGCTTCACATCCATAAAACAAAACTTGCTCGATGTAACATTTAAGTACTCAGAATCTTGTTTCCATTGACATGGATCTGTTGCACAAGATGTTTCTCATTTTCTGGAATGCTGAATTGGCCTGAGCACGTCTGCTTTTTATTTCGTTGTGACATTTCCCATCAGCTGTTATAATTGTTCCTAAGTACTTGAATCTATCAGATTGCTTCAATTCTGTGCCATTGGTGGTAATGCTACATTTTGGTGGTATTTTATTTATGTCACTCTGATCATTTCTTGCGAGTGATTTGGCCACATCTAACACTTTTTTAAAAAACGGTGGTAATCTTCCAGGTAATACTTTCTATTGTGTACTGTATATTAGTGTGCAGTGCAGTATGTGGCGGGTCAGTGGCTAATAATAAGGTACATGGAAGTACGTGGTTCAGTTTTACGAGCTCATCAGTGAGACTGGTCCCTCTACCTCTGCTACTTTTCTACGTATCCATGACAGCTGGTTAGGGAAGCCATCATTTTATCTACTTCCTAAGATACACAAGCATAACTATTCTTGGGAACTACAACAGTGGTTTCCCCTTGCCTTCTGTCGGTTTGTGTACGGGCTCTCCGCTAGCCTTGACTCCTGTCCTACCCGCAGAAATGTGGTTTATTAGAAGAATGTTGCGAAATCCCTGGACAGCAAAAATAACTAATGAAGAATGTATGAGAAGAGCTGGAGAGACAAAAAAACCTTGCCAAAAAGATAAGAGAGAGACAATGTACTTTCATAGGACATGCAATGAGAAGAGGGGGCATTGAAAATATTATAACAACAGGAAAAATAGAAGGAAGAAGATCAAGAGGAAGACCAAGAGAAATGATACTGGACTGTCTGGCGGGATGGTGTGAGAGGAGATCACCAACTGAACTGATGGCCTGCATGAAGGATCGTGTACCCTGAAGAAGCATAATAGCCAACGCCAGTCGGCGCGGCACATGATAATGATGATGAAGATACACAAACCAGGCAACCCAGGGAGACCCATAGTTTCAGCGTGTTCCTGCCCTACAGAACAAATCTCTGACTTTCTGGACAGTATCTTTCAACATCTTGTGAACAGTCTGTCTACTTATCTGAAGGACACTGATCATGCTCTCGTTACTTTTGAGACTCTTATTTTCTTGTCTGGTCACACTTCCAGTATCTTCACCTTGGATGTAGTTTCCGTGTACACACTTATCCATCATGATCAAGGACTTCAGGCTGTCGAGTTCTTTTTTAACAAAATACATCATCCTTCTATTCCTGCTTCCAATATTCTGCGCCTTACATGACTTCTTCTCAAACTCGTTTGAGCTCAGTGGCTTATATTTCGACCAGATCAGCATCGACATCAAAATGTCTCTTCATTGATCATTTCGAAGACAATGTCTTGAAATCTTATAAATGACCTTTTCCGGGCATCTATACAGGCTACATTGATGACGGCATCGGCGTCACGTCCATGCCAGAGAAGTTAAGAAGTGTAGTCCTGTGACTTCTTTCACCTCCCATGTCTCTACAACTTCTGCAAATTTTCTCAACATTGCTATCACTGTCGGTCCTTCAGAATTTACACCTTCAGTCTACTATAAACCCACTGATTCTCATAGCTGTCTCTAGTAGTCCTCCTCACATCCCAGATCGTGCAAGGACTCCATTCCTTTCTCTCAGCTTCTTAGATTGAGACGTCCATGTGCTGAAGATATTAATTTCCATGATCAAGCCCGAATAATGCTAGATTTCTTTCACCAACCGGCTATCCGGAACATATTCTCACTTCGTCTTGCAACAGCATCAGCCATATCTCGCGACAACAAGCCCTTAGTCCTAAACCATACTGCAGATCGGACAGAGTAAAACTGGTACTTACGTACCACCATCTCACCACCTCTCCCCCACTTTGGCAGTAAAGGACATCTTGTTTTGTCATCTCCATCTCGTCCAGAGCGAGTCTGATACACGCGAACTCTTCGTGGAACCCTCGCTGATGGCGTACAGACGAGGCAAGAACCTCAAGGACCTTTCAGCTACAAGTCGTCTCAAGTCAGCGGACACGACTTTTTTCTGGTACAAAAAGTTGCGGTCGATGTAGATGCACTACTTGTCCTTTTGTAGTTCAGACAAATCAGGTTTCCTTCCTTAAGTCCACGTTATCAGTTCGGGAGGGCTTTTAACTGCATTTCTTCCAACGTCATTTATGCCATTATATGCAAGCGATGCGATATGAAGTATATACAGAAGACTGGTTTACGCTTAGGAGATTGATTTGGGCAACATCTGAACGACATATCCAAGACGTTACTGACACCAGTCGCCAAGCACTTGTGTCAAGAAGACCATCAAATGAAAAAAAAAGACATCACATTTCTCTCAGTGCAGTCGGCTCTTGTTCTTTGGATGAACGCTCTTGGAAAGCCTGAAACGCCACCTCAGTTCCCAGGCTCGTCGGCTACACTCAGCTGAGATTAACACTACACTCAGCTGAGATTAACACTACACTCAGCTGAGATTAACACTACACTCAGCTGAGATTAACATCACACTCAGCTGGGATTAACACCACACTCAGCTGGGATTAACACTACACTCAGCTGGGATTAACACTACACTCAGCTGGGATTAACACAACATTCAGCTGGGATTAACACTACACTCAGCTGGGATTAACACTACACTCAGCTGGGATTAACACTACACTCAGCTGGGATTAACACAACATTCAGCTGGGATTAACACTACACTCAGCTGGGATTAACACTACATTCAGCTGGGATTAACACTACACTCAGCTGGAATTAACACTACACTTAGCTGGGATTAACACAACATTCAGCTGGGATTAACACTACACTTAGCTGGGATTAACACTACACTCAGCTGAGATTAACACTACACTTAGCTGGGATTAACACAACATTCAGTTGGGATTAACACTACACTTAGCTGGGATTAACACTACACTCAGCTGGGATTAACACCACACTCAGCTGGGATTAACACTACACTCAGCTGGGATTAACACTACACTCAGCTGGGATTAACACAACATTCAGCTGGGATTAACACTACACTCAGCTGGGATTAACACTACACTCAGCTGGGATTAACACAACATTCAGCTGGGATTAACACTACACTCAGCTGGGATTAACACTACATTCAGCTGGGATTAACACTACACTCAGCTGGAATTAACACTACACTTAGCTGGGATTAACACAACATTCAGCTGGGATTAACACTACACTAAGCTGGGATTAACACTACATTCAGCTGGGATTAACACTACACTTAGCTGGGATTAACACTACACTTAGCTGGGATTAACACAACATTCAGTTGGGATTAACACTACACTTAGCTGGGATTAACACTACACTCAGCTGGGATTAACACTACACTCAGCTGGGATTAACACTACATTCAGCTGGGATTAACACAACATTCAGCTGGGATTAACACTACACTCAGCTGGGATTAACACTACATTCAGCTGGGATTAACACTACACTCAGCTGGAATTAACACTACACTTAGCTGGGATTAACACAACATTCAGCTGGGATTAACACTACACTTAGCTGGGATTAACACTACACTCAGCTGAGATTAACACTACACTTAGCTGGGATTAACACAACATTCAGTTGGGATTAACACTACACTTAGCTGGGATTAACACTACACTCAGCTGGGATTAACACCACACTCAGCTGGGATTAACACTACACTCAGCTGGGATTAACACTACACTCAGCTGGGATTAACACAACATTCAGCTGGGATTAACACTACACTCAGCTGGGATTAACACTACATTCAGCTGGGATTAACACTACACTCAGCTGGAATTAACACTACACTTAGCTGGGATTAACACAACATTCAGCTGGGATTAACACTACACTAAGCTGGGATTAACACTACATTCAGCTGGGATTAACACTACACTTAGCTGGGATTAACACTACACTTAGCTGGGATTAACACAACATTCAGTTGGGATTAACACTACACTTAGCTGGGATTAACACTACACTCAGCTGGGATTAACACTACACTCAGCTGGGATTAACACTACATTCAGCTGGGATTAACACTACACTCAGCTGGGATTAACACTACACTCAGCTGGGATTAAAGCTACATTCAGCTGGGATTAACGCTACACTCAGCTGGGATTAACGTTACACTTAGCTGGGATTAACGCTACACTCAGCTGGGATTAACGCGACACTCAGCTGGGATTAACGCTACATTCAGCTGGGATTAACACTACACTCAGCTGGGATTAACACTACATTCAGCTGGGATTAACACTACACTCAGCTGGGATTAACACTACACTCAGCTGGGATTAACACTACGTTCAAGTTTCTTTAAGCTACTTTATACTACCGCCTATCTTTTTCTATTTCTGCTATTCATTCCCAACTTTCTTGTCTTTCTCTACTTTCTTTCTGTACTTCTATAACCGTTAGAAGGCTTTGATAACTTCCTTGTCTAGGCATCCTAAGCAGTCTTGTCCCCTGAGTGTTCATCCTGGACCTTCTTTCATCAACCCCCCCCCCCCCCGCCTTTTTTTCTAACTTTTATTATCTGTGCCATCCAGACGGCTTTTTTTTAGGCCATGGGTATCCGATGTCAGCAATATGGGGTTATCTGGGGCATAAAGCCGTATTGTTTACTGTTTGTCACCCTCCCTGTACCTCATTTCTCAGTCAATCGCCTGTTTTCACGTTGTGCTTACCTACGTTTATCTAGGCACATTTTGTGCCCGTCTTTCTTACAAGCAGGATACAAAAAAAAGCGAAATGTTTAATTTTTCATCTATTTTTTTTGTGTTTTTATCTGTTGTGTTGTTTGTGTATGTGATCCCTGAAAAGGACGGTTGCCGAAATATTGGTTTGTTCTTCATTTATGCGTCCTCTTACTTTTTGAGTTTCTGCCCACTTTCCTCATTTTTTTTTTTCTATCTTGTGCTAAAACTGAACCATGTGCCTCCATCTTCTTTATAACCAGAACCAGTTTTACAGCGGTTCTCAGTTTTCCTCTCTCGCCTCCAGCAGCTAATGCGCTGCATACTGTGCGAGAATACGCGTGTTCGAACTTGACCAGAAGAAAGACGACTCCAACTTTTCTTGACGAGAAATTCTTGTATGGAAATTGCAGTTGAATTATGCGAGAGAGATAGCTCTTATTTTCCCATGACACGAGCAAAATCAGCGAAAAGGAGAGAAAAAATAAACAGCCGCAGAGAAATAAAATTCCATTTAAAGCGTAAAAGTTTCCTACAGTTTCAAGACATATTACAAATCATTCGTGTATCAGTTATCATAACCCATCTTGTATCGTTCATTTTGCGGCATACTCTGATATTGCTCTGATATGTCTCTACTGGTTTATCTCATGCAGCGCACCAAATGAGATTATATTATAAGAAGTTAATAAATCGTGGCTGTATGTGCACAGTCTCAACCAGAGATTGTACGCGTAGAACACAGACACCGTAAACTGCTCACCGTTTACACAGACGAATCAGCCAGGCTCAGCTTGTAGCGAATATCCTCTTCAAGCTAAACCCTCTCGTGTTGCCCTCAGGTTTGCCTGTGTGTTTCACTTCTCGCCTGATATACCGTCTCGCTGTTTGTTCCTGCGTGCCGTGTCGGCTTAGAAGAACAAGGTAAATTGTTTTCTTCCTATCAACAGGAAGGATGATATCGTTGACTGAGCATGCGCCCTTACACGTCGTGACTTTATAGGTCTTTCTACGAATTTACGTGATGTAGCGACTCTTATAACTGCACATTTGGACGTAACGTCGAGATTTGCAAAATCTGTGAAAGTGTGAGCAGCCTTTTCGTGTGATATTGTCAAAAAAAAATTCCTTATTACTTTCTTTGCATTGAGCTGTTCGACCGATTTTACGAAGACCATAGGTGTTGCGCGTTGATAATGTGTCTGAAGGGGGAAGGTTCGATATTACAGGCTGGCTACTTGTTGCTGGTTATACACACAACGCTCGTGCTTCGTGTGTGTGGAGTTCTCACGAACCATCAAGATGAAAGAGGTAAAAACCTTCGTTTGGGTAACGTTTGTCTTCTGTGGTGTTGTGTGTTGTCCTGTTTCTACTGTTGGTTTGGCAGTACTTGAAGCTGACTTCACTGGTTTATTGGTTTCGTTAGATTTTAATTCGCTGTTGCCGTCCTGTATCTACGTACTGTTACGTGCTGTTGCTACCTCTAATTATGTATTAATGTGTCATGCGCTGATGTAACGGCCGGGCAACTTACGTCTGTTCGTTCTGACGGCTGAAGTCCTGTGTTGTGGTCCATTTTGTGAATAATTTACGTTTGCTGTACTTTTTACTCACCATAAATTCATCACAAGAGAAGTAAATGAACAAACGTTTGCTTAGTACAAAATGTGAGTGTTTGGGCATGTATTACTATGTGTGACGGAAGAGCTATTACAATAATACTCTTTATTTACTGTGTTCTGATTCACATACTCCACACAGTTACTGCGCTAGTTCGCATTCTGGTAGTACTTCAAAGTTACAGCTAACGTGTCTATTCATCTTGTAACATACTATATGTAGAAGGGAACTGTACTTAGAGACTGACTTCCCGTTATAACGACTGACGTAACGCCAAATCAATTTACTGCCGGACTCCCCAGTGCGGCCGTAAGAGTAAAAAAATATATGGGAGTAAAAAAATAATCTTAAATTTCGCCTACAAAAAAAAATCTAAACTGAGTTGCAGATAGTTGTAGTATAGATATGTTATGCCAATACTCTCGAGATGCATATGAGCAGAGGTACGTGGGCCGTCTGGGAAAAATGACGTCAGAAGACTAAATCAAAGATGGCTACTCTCTTGGAAACATGCGCGAGAGAAGAACAGCGAGCAGTTATTCGTTTCTTCAGTGTCTGCCGTTCTGCAGCTGAAGGAGATAGCTTTCTTCAGCGTATAGTCACTAAAGACTAATACTGGGTATATTACTTCCAGTCAGAGACAAAGGGAGCCAGCAAGAGATGGCGACATTCGTCCTTACCGAAACTACAAAGGTTCCGTATAACTCCTTTGGCCGGAAAATTAATGCTGACGCACTTATAGAACCGTAAAAGCCCAATTCTAGAACAATACCTGACAAGAGGAGCCATTATAAACATCGAAGAATTCTGTGATCTGTGTGAGAATCACTAAGCCTGCAATCTGGTCAAAACGTCGCAGTTTGCTCTTATCTGGTATGTTGTTACAGCGTGATAACGCGCGGCCTCACACAGTGCATACAACAGATCAACAAATTACCAATCTGAGTTTGAAGTATCTCCTACATCCTGCATATTCACCCGACTTGGTACCATATGATTATCATGCTTCTGGAGCCGTGAGAGTACCGCTATGTGGGAATAAGTTCAGTGCAGGCGAAAGGATGAAAGAGAACGTGCATAGTTGACTACAGGGGCAGTCAGAAGATCTTTTTGTTCCTTGAGGAATCTAAGCATTAGTGAAGAACTGGCACACCTGTACAGAACATGGTAGTGATTAATCTAAGGATTAGTGAAGAGATGGCAGATCTGTACAGCACATGGTAGTAAGGAATCTAAGGATTAGTGAAGAGCTGGCAGACCTGCACAGAACATGGTAGTGTGGATTCTAAGGATTACTGAATGTATAAAATAGGAAAAAGTAGGAGCAGCTTTATTACTTAACGATTACAAAGTTGTGACGTTTCTGCGTGAGCCTTAATCATACAAAAACACACAGGACGAAGAAATAGAGAGAGGAGATAAAGTATAGATTCACATGAATACTATTTTTAAAAAGTTTTTTTTAAGGTACTTAGCTGTAAATTGTAAGGTGTGACGTGTCCGGTAGTGTGTGTCAGGAATGGATTTAGTAGAACGTGGAGACTGTTTAAATAGAGACCTGTGACATGTGGTCGGTGGGTTGTAACTGGGGGTGGTGGATGGGGAACCGGGGAGGGGAGAGAGAGTGATACAATATTGACCTAGCTAGGAGAAGTTGAAACAGATGATTGGGGAAGAGGGGTTGCAGAGTGATACTGTAAGAATAGGTGGACTTAGTGGAGAGGTACTATAATAAGGATTAATGAAGAGCCGGCAGACCTGCACAGAACATGGTAGGGACTATGCTGAAAATTGATACGGATTTTTCAACCATGTATGTCCACTTGTTGTTGTTTGAGTCATCCTCGATTATAAAGGTGTATGTGCATAGTGCGCCTGATGCACGCTCTTACTTATTTTGTTAGTACTCGTCAAGGTATCGTATGGTATTCTTGAAAGTTGAAATGACCAATATTGGTTGCCATCTCTTCCCCGGCTCCAAGATCAATTTTTTATGTGCTAAGTGATGATTTTAAGTGACCAGTCCTCAGTATGAATGTCATCTTTTATCTGATAAGTTCCCAATCTGAATATCATCTCTTATCTGACCAATTCCCAGTCTGAATATCATCTCTTATCTGACCAGTTCTCAGTCTGAATATCATCTTTTATCTGACCAGTCCTCAGTCTGAATATCATCTTTTATCTGACCATTTCTCAGTCTGAATATCATCTTTTATCTGACCAGTCCCCAGTCTGAATATCATCTTTTATTTGACAAGTCCTCAATCTGAATGTCATCTTTTATCTGACCAGTTCTCAGTCTAAATATCCCTTTTTATCTGACCAGTCCTCAGTCTGAATATCATCTTTTATCTGACCAGCCCTCAGTCTGAATATCATCTTTTATCTGACCAGTCCTCAGTCTGAATATCATCTTTTATCTGACCAGTCCTCAGTCTGAATATCATCTTTTATCTGACCAGTCCTCAGTCTGAATATCATCTTTTATCTGACCAGTCCTCAGTCTGAATATCATCTTTTATCTGACCAGTCCTCAGTCTGAATATCATCTTTTATCTGACCAATTCTCAGTCTGAATATCATCTTTTATCTGACCAGTTCTCAGTCTGAATATCATCTTTTATCTGACCAGTCCTCAGTCTGAATATCATCTTTTATCTGACCAGTTCTCCATCTCAATGTCATCTTTTATCATTTCATCATTTCTTGGGGGGAGGGGGCGGGCGAAGATTCTCTCCGATTTGGCAGTTGGCGATCTATAGCTGACATACTAGCGCCAGAGTTGGAGAACCAAGCTGACAATGACCCACCCGTACCTCTCCGTTACTACCCCCACTAACAGGCCTGGTCCTTTTAACAGGACATAGATCGCCCCACAGCGACAAATTCTCCGGAAAAGAAATATTGCATCAGTCAGCCATTTGCATGTCCCTTGCGGAATTTTGCCTCCCTAACAGCTCTCCTGTAGGCCTCTCGGTTGTAAGCAAGATGCCCTGCTTCTGATGCATCCATTTGCAGATCATCAACGATGTTTTGCAGCCATCTTCGCCTTGGTCTTCCTCTCTTCTTTTCCCCATTATGTACCCTTCCAAGACTCTCTCTCTCTCTGAACCTTAAGTGCCCAGGGCACATGGGGCTTCCGCAAGGGTTTTCCACAAATGCCTATCCTTCGCCTTTTTTTCTGCTCTTGCCCAGGTGAGTCCTCTATTGCTCAACATCCTTTCTGTTGTTCTTCTCCATGTCTCTTTTGGTCTACCCTTACTTCTGCTCCCCTGTGGTGTCCATCTTAGTGCTATTTTTGGTAGTGAGTTGTCAGTCATTCGGACAACTCACTACCAAAAATAGCACTAAGACTGTCATCTCTAAATTATCATGACGTTTAAATATGTCAAAAAACGTTTAGTTTTCTCTGCTTAATCTTCTTTACTAGTCAGCCATCTTCAATATCAAGTTCTTGTAGTATGGATATATTTGTTCTTTTTTGTGTCCATGATATCTGAAAGATTCTTCTGTAGCATTTATATTCAAAGACATTTATGTGTTTCTCAGCTGTTGTGTTAAATTTCCAGGTTTCACAGGCATATGTTGCAATGGGAAAGATACATGCCCTTAATCTTATTTTTGGTAGATCTGTCTGTTCCTCTCCACATCTTCTTTAGTTGTTTTATTTTTTGAAGAGCGATAGATTTCTCCTGTTAAAATCCCTCATTGTATCTCCGTTATTAGTTACTAATGATTGTATACGCCCTGCTTTATTCAGAAACTTAAAAAATCAACCGCTATGCCTTCCTTAAAGTGTGACACCATACTATACCTCAACATCTTCACTGTATCGGCTGCAAAGACCACCAGCTCGTAGTTCCAGGGAGACTGAAGAAGAAGAAGAAGAATTCTTGAAACAATGAGAATAATCATTTATCATAAGAGGCTTAAGGATATTAGATTAGCTTTCATCGCAGATGGTTCAGTCCATCATTCACCAAGATGACTTTGAGATATAATTCAAGCTGCAAGTCAATTACATGTCATTTTTTTTTTTCAATGGACAGGAAGGAGAAATTCACTAACAATTGATTATGATGATGATGATGATGATATACTTGAAAACAATCGTAGCATTACCTCCACATCTATGCTTGTCTTTCCTCCAGGAGAAAGCGAAACTCGTCTGGTGGCGGACCTCTTTGAGAAGAGTGGCTACAATCCTCTTATCAGACCCGTCAAGAATGAAAACGACACCCTGAATATCGAGTTTAGCCTTGCCCTCAGCCAGATCGTTCATCTGGTACGTATTGACACTGACCTTGACCTGCAGATTATGTGACAGTTTGACAGTTTTAATGTCAGCTTAATACAGCGCATGTTATATTCTACCTTTGGAGAAGCCTCGATGAATCTGTTCAAAGACCAAAGTGGGGGGGGGGGGGCACGAGGACATTGTCCAATCAAAGCTTGAGAATCACAGCCGGTCAAGATCCTGTCCCATCTCTTTCTTGGTGCCCTAAGCCTAGCCCAGATGTTGTTGTTCGTCCATCGTCTTCGATGATGACCACAGATTCATCTTAGTCAAAGTAAGGAGAGGTGTGTCCGTGCGTGACCAATTAGCCCTACGCGAGCTCTAAAAGTTTTGCCACACACGGAACATACATGTCCAGATTCAGTTGTGGGTGCTTGTGCTGCCTTGGCTTTTCTCATTGCGCGTTTGTGCTGGGTACTTTCAATTCTTGAGCGCTCTGCTCTCTGAGCACCCAGGGTGGTTAAAGTCCTCCATGATGGGCGGACTTGCGCTATGGCTTCCAAGAGTTTATGTCTATCCCGAAGGCTTTGAGTGAGGTTTTGAGCGTATCCTTGTAACGCTTTTTTTACCCTCCAGATTTCCGTTTCCCGTTCATCAGTTCCTCATAAAGGAGTTGTTTGGGCAGTCGAGTGTTACTCATTCTGACTACGTGCCCTGACCATCGAATCTGCGCCTTTTGAAGCATTGTGTAGATGCTTGGAATATTAGCTCTTGTGAGGACTTTACTATCAGGTATCATTTGCTGCCATTTGCCTAGGTAAGTGTGTAGGAATGGGCACAGTCCCTAAAGGCTGCTAAAGAAGTGCTGCACATACCTTGCTTCTTAGCTCCAAGCTGGGACTGAAAAATTAGCTCTCACCCCGGCACGATATTGTGCCTCAACATTCTCACAGCATCGGCTGCAAAAAACGTCAATTCTCAGTTTCAGGGAGATAACAGAAGAAGAGGAAGAAGAAGAAGAAGAAGAAGGCGATACCAGGCCAAGTGGCTTCATCCCATCCCCGCGCTGCATTTAATTCGTGTCTGTTTAGCTAGGGATTATGGGGCTCATTTTATTGGGGGGAAATCGCTTCTGAAATCGGATCATGACTTGCATGCGAAAGAAACGTTCATCTGATTACACGGGGCAGAAGAATGTAAACAAATATTCACATGAATTTCCGGCAGCTGATATAACAAAAAGTATACGCCATTTCATATTAAACATCACCGGGGCTGCGGGACCTGGAGTAAAGAAAGCAAGTCTCTGCTACTGTTAATGCTTGTAAGCGGCACTTAAGGGGGTTAGTGGGTGGGGCCAGCGACCCCATCTCTTAACAAGAACAAAAGGTACAGAAAATGACGCAAGAGAAATCCAAAATGTCAATGAGATGAGAGAAAATAGGCAGGAAACTAGATCCATGAAGGATATTGTCAAGATGCCGACAGCATAATCCTGGACACCCAAACACCATTCGGCAACAGTAGTAACACCAAAGACAGTCCTTGAAATGAAAGCTGGAACTTAAGAGCATTGAATCAGACAGGGAAAAAAATTGGACGAAATAACAAGATAAATCAAACGATACAACTTAGACCCACTGGCAGTCCAAGAAACACGAAAGACAGGGCAGAGGGAAAGATCAGTAAACGTATAATTTGAATGGGACTATACTATTGTCAGGAGGAGATAACCATCAGGAACGATTAGCAGCAATCACGAACCAAAAGGCCCATGAAACGCAAATAGAGTGGAAGTAAACATCTTGTTCATCTTTTGCCTTGATACTTTCACCGCTCTTCTGGCACAAAGTAGGCATAAATAAGGTTGACGTATGAGATATCTTATTAATTTGTAATCCCCTAGTACGACTTGAAAGCCTGTTGCTCATACAAACGTCCATCTCACACATATGTATGTACTTCAACGCTGGGGGAATGCACAGCATGAACAGACTGATAGGATTCTTGGTAACAGTCACCAGAGACACGTGGGGTTGCTTCCATTTTACTTGTAATAATGTTGTTGTGCAAATAAGGAAAGGAAGGTAGGCAAAGACTTCTTCCGTGCCCAATCCAAATAACTTAAATTGGGCCTACCAAAGAAAAATTCCCGTGACCGTCTTTCGATATTTTTCCCGGATGGTTCTGGAGCCCATTGAAGTGGCAATCAGCGACCCATAGCTGAGATACAAGCGTCAGAGCTGGTGAACCATAACTCACCTAGACCCTGCCCAACCTCTCCGTTGGTACCACAAAGAAGAGGCCTAGTCTAGCTAATGGGGCGAGGATCAGCGTAATCCCCATGGTAGTGGAGTCTGCTAAAGAAGTACAGCACGCCCTTAGTCTTTTAGTTCATTCCAGGGACTGAAAAACAAAATAGCTGTCATACCACGCTCTCAGTCCGATTCGAAGCTGTACCTCAACATCTTCACCGCAACGCTGCAAAGAGAACCAGGGAGAAGAAGAAGAAGAAGAAGAAGAAGAAGCCACCAAAAGAATTTTCGTATAGATCAAAGAATGTACCTACGGTTCTGATATAACTCCACAACCCCGTCCCGCCGCACATTTTTAAGTGCGTATGTATGTGTGTATTATGTGTATGTGCATACCCGAAAATAGACGACCAGGTAAGGCCTCGCTGGTCTGGTGTAACAAGAAAACATTAAAGACAAGTTGTGTGTTACATATATAAATTTAGCTCAATGCTTCCACTACAATGATTGTTTTTCATTATTGCTTACGGAGAGAACGCAAACGAAAGCCGTGCACGTCGCATAGGAAAGACCTAACATATAATATTCCAGATGGTATTATGAGGAGCTCTCGTGATATCATGGGCAGCTTTCGTGATATCATGGACAGGCTCTCGTGAAATCATGGGCAGCTCTCATGATATCATGGGCAGGCTCTCATGATATCATGGGCAGGCTCTCGTGATATCATGGAAGGCTCTCGTGATATCACGGGCAGGCTCTCGTGATATCATGGGTATCACGGGCAGGCTCTCGTGATATCATGGGCAGGCTCTCGTGGTATCATGGGCAGACTCTCGTGATATCATGGGCAGACTCTCGTGATATCATGGGCAGGCTCATGACAAACAATGATGCTGGACATGAAGCAGTTGTCCACTGCTAGGCCACATTATGAGAATGACAGATGAATCCTTGCCACGAACAGCTTTAGTATGGACTCCACAGGGCAAGTGAAGCGTGGGGCGACCCAAAGAGACATGGAGACCCACAGCAGAGAGAGAATGCTCGTAAACAAAAGACTGACGCGGGAGACGGGCAAGAAAATAGCAAAGTAACAGAAGAAGAAATCTCTTTCCCCCAGACCGTGTCTTGAGCAGTGAAGGAACCTGAGAGAGAATGTGTCAGTGATTTACCTAGAACTGAAATTAGACCACACCTCTAACACTGAAACAGTGGTGATTCCGTTAACTGGAGTTATATGGTGAGCCCCATGGTTTTGATTTATGACGCTCCAGCGCATAAAATGGAGATGTATGTACAATGATGAAAAGCGATATATGTAACGAAAGCATGACGTTATCTTTGTTTCTATACACAGCAATCGTTAATGATATATGGATATAACAGAATCTTTAAACTTATTTACTGAATTTACTACATGAAACACAACCATACCTCGGAGACACCGTGGGTTCGGTTCCAGGCCACTGCAATAGAGGTATGCCGCACAGTGATCGCGTTAACTGGCAATTACCCTTGAATTAACGATTAAAATGAGAGAAAAATCGAACCTGTGGGAAGACGTCGCTTACCGTAACCGGTTTATAATATTTTAAAAAACCTGATAAAACAACAACAACAACAACCAGCGAAATCAGTAAACTGATGATGTTCAATTTGCATGGAGGAGAGTCGGCCAGTTTTGCCTTTGGTTCAGCATGTGAGAATTTTGTACAGACTAAATCTTACTGCAAATAAGGATAGAGCACACATTTACAGGAACATTTACTTTCCGCTGATGTTTGTAAAGTGTGGTTAATTTTACATTTACAATAAAAGTATAAGGTAATGAATGTTGTATCGAGAAAGTACTTTCATGGTGAGTGAAAGACATGTACAGCTGCCAGTCATTTGAATGCCCCTGGGGGAACTTTGCCTTCCTAAAAGCTCTCCTTGGTCAATTAGTTGTAATCAAGATGCCCTGCTGCTGATGCGTCCATTCACAGATCATCAACGATGTCTTGCAGCCATCTTCGCCTTGGTCTTCCTCTCTTTCTTTTTTCCCATTATGTACCCGTCCAAGACGGTCTTCTCTAAATTATCATGACGTTTAATATGTCCATAATATTTAATCTTCCTTACTAGCCAACCTCCTTCAGTATTAAGTTCTTGTAGTATTGATATATTTGTTCTTTTTTGTGTCCATATTTGAAAAACTCTTCTATAGCATTTATATTCAAAGGCATGTATGTGTTTCTCAGCTGTTTTGTTAAGTGTCCAGGTCTCACAGGCATATGTTGCTATGGGAAAGATGCATGCCCTTAAAAATCTTATTTTTCTGTATCTGTCTGTTCGTCTCCGCTGCTTCTTTATTTTTATACAGCTCTAATATTTGAAAAACTTCCAGCACGATTACCTATTTGAGTAGCAATAAAAATGTAGCATAGATGAGGATACTGAAGACATGTTCTGGTATTTTTTAACCTTCTCTCATTCTCCAGGATGAAGTTAACCAAGTGATGAAGACCAATGTATGGCTGCAGGTGGTAAGTTCTGTTCCCTGCCAGATAACTGTTTTTCAAAGTGTGTCACTTGTCATATGCCAGGATGAGCGTGCATAGTTTCTGAAATCTGAAATGTAAGACAGATGTAGCAAGTGAAAGCATAGCATAGTCAGCCCAGACACGCTGTTACAGAGCAGGTGATATACCAGCTTCGCAAGTATTGTCTCAAGTCGAGTAGCATGTCTCAAGTCGAGCAGCATGTCTCAAGTTGAGCAGCAAGTTCAAGTCGAGCAGCATGTCTCTAGTAGAGCAGCATGTCTCTAGTAGAGCAGCAAGTCTCAAGTAGAGCAGCATGTCTCTAGTAGAGCAGCAAACCTCAAGTAGAGCAGCAAGCCTCAAGTAGAGCAGCAAGCCTCAAGTAGAGCAGCATGTCTCTAGTAGAGCAGCAAGCCTCAAGTAGAGCAGCATGTCTCAAGTAGAGCAGCATGTCTCTAGTAGAGCAGCAAGTCTAAAGTAGAGAGTCAGAGTCTGAAACTCTACTCTTCGTCTCTGAAGTTAAGGTTTCCAAGTAGAGTTTTAAAAGTTATTCCAGTCCGAATCGACTGAACTCTACATCTCCACAGTATACAAAACTCACGCAGTTTAGAATCGCATGCAGCGCAGACAGCATAAAATGCACAAACATCACACATACGAATTGTTATTGCTCTGAGTCTCTTCGGAAGGAGCCCTCAACTTTTGCCCTTTTATTCAATGTTTATGATGATCAGTAGCCGGCTCCCACGGTTCTTCTTATGTTACGAAGCGCACACACACACACAAAGAGGGGGACTTAACTCTCGTTCAGGGAGCTGTAATAAGAAGCACTGGCACCATCCACACTCACACTCTATACCCCAAATGCTGCAGCCGTTTATAACACATGCTGGTAACTGGACGTGAGTAAAAGATCACTGTGAGCAGTGTTTTACTCCCGCCATGATTTCACTTAGGTCACCTTTACTCATTCAGACACACATAGATACATCTGGTTGGACAGAATGAAACATAGAAAGAACACAAGAAGAAATCTGAGCGGAGTTCTCAAACAGGACGGCGGCCTGGTTGGCTGAGTGGTTGGCTGAGTGGTTAGGCGCTCGGTCTGCTAATCCATTGGTACCGGGTTCAAGTTCCAGCAGTTGGGATTTTTTTCCCCCTGGTATCACTACACCAAAAAGGCTCCGGGGTCCACCAAGGCTCTAAAGATGGGTAACAGAGAAATTTGGGAAAGTAAATGGGGCCACATCACAGTTTCATGTCCCGAAGGTCTTGAAAATACGGACCTAATACCCTACCCGCAATGTGCTTTAACGGCAAGGAAGCAGGGATTTTTACGTTTTTACTGAATGAGGACGAAACAGCCTTCGCGCGCGGGCGCGCACACACACACACACACAGATGGAAGGAGGGAGTGGAAGTAGAATATTGTCTTTCCATTCAGGAGTTTGCTGTTTGAAAGTACTGTCTTATTTTCCTTTTCATATCTCTTTCCCTCTCTGTGAATGTTTATATGCGTGTGTGCTAGAGAGAGAGAGAGAGAGAGAGAGAGAGATTGATTGATTGATTGATCTTTATTTCAGAAGGGTTAAGAATTGGGCACGCAGGCCCGTCTGACATTCTGCCCTTCTGAGAGAGAGAGAGAGAGAGAGAGAGAGAGAGTTATTAGATTCACTAGTAAATTAATATACTGTATAATAGATATAATAAATTACGTACAGTATATGGGAAATCATAAGATCAAGACAGCTGAGATACTTTCTGCACGTCAAGAGGCATAATACTGTCCTGAAGACTGTACATGAAGTCAAGATCGAAGCGAAGAGAACAAGAGGACAGCATCAAGAGATGGACAGTGACCAGCTTGACCGAGTGAGCTACGGACACAAGCGCCAGACCAGACTGGAGAATTACTGCAGCCAACATTCCGTGGGGAGAGGGCACGAGATGATGATGATGATGAAAAATCTTAAGACGATGTAATGACTTTACAATGCAGTCTATGACCTTGACGTCACGATATAACTGTAATTGTGGTCTCAGAGAGTTTCATGGCTGTTTGTATGACAGCTACCTGGAGCAGGCAGGCTATAAATATTTATTTTTGTCTTTTTTTTTTTTTTGCTCCTACCTACAATAACTGCACGAACTGTCAAGGTTTGAGTGTGCTGTCAATCTTATCAATAATGGCTGTTTCCCAAATCCAGGTCAATAACATTTCCCGGATTTCATGTATCGTACAGTTCTTAATCGATCATTTGCTGTTATATGGCAACATATGGCAACATATGGCATCGTATGGTCATAACTTGAGGCACTTCGTTGTTTAACACAGTACACCTGAACTACAAAACGGGCCACGAAAAACCAGCCCGTGTCGTATATTCTATGATAGAATTTGTCATTTGTTGGATGGGAGTTTTTGCAATACACTGTATACGTAACTTAACGGGCTGGTTTTTTGTGGCCCAGCCTGTATATAGCTGATGTGTGTCACTGCCACTTCGTCTAGATCAGTGGTTCCCAACTGGTGGCACCCCGGACCCCCCGGGGTCAGTGGAAACTGACGTTGGGGTCCGTGACAAGAATTCAATGTCCATTTTTGTATTTTCCCTGTGAAAAGTTTAGCAACCCATGTTTCGGAGAATCCAAGATGGAGGAAAGAACGTTTTTTTGCACGATGTGGAAGCGATTATTCGAAATAAATGGGGACATGATTTCTCTCACCATATTTTGGTTGGTTAGCTGTCATATATTTCATCTTCTGTTCGTTTGTCATAACAAGTAAAGGTAAAGGTACAATTCCCGTTTCCATGCCATTAAGGCATATTGGGGAATGCGGTGTTAGGCTTGTATTTTCCATGATCTTCGGCCACATGAAAGTGTGATGTGGTCAGTATCACGCCTGGCCGCTTTACCTTCCCAGATTTCTCTGATACCCATTTTCCGAGGCTGGGTGAACCCCGGGGCCTTTATCGGTGCGTACCAGAAAAAAAAAATCCCACTGCTGTTACATAACAAGTAGGAATGTTAATTGTTATCTTTTTTGTTTTTCATTTTTTTTTTCTTAAATACATTATTGTCACTTTGAAAAGTCACCACGTTTGTGCCGCGTTTTTTTTAGAGGAGCGTAGCGCGTTAGGTAAGGGTTACCCCCATTTTGTGAAAAAATTCGTTTCCATTTAAAGCACATAGCTACCATACAGTTGACATTTTTCTAAAGTATGGCGGTCCGTGGCCTGGATTTTCAAACAGTAGGTTGTTAGCCGACTTTTGGTAATTGGGAACCGCTGGTCTAGATTTTTGTTTCCTGTTTTGCTCCACCTTCTTCTTTGGGTGACATGAATTGTAGACATCTTCTCTGGGTGACATGAATTGTAGACATCTTCTCTGGGTGACATGAATTGTAAACATCTTCTCTGGGTGACATGAATTGTAGACATCTTCTCTGGGTGACATGAATTGTAGACATCTTCTCTGGGTGACATGAATTGTAGACATCTTCTTTAAAAAAGGAGTCTAACATTTATAGTGTGGTCACAGAGGATTTGAAATTAACTCTGTTAATGTGCAGAAATTTGCTTTAACTATAAATTACTACTCGAGAATACGGCATTAATTATATGGTATGTATTTAGTTCATTTATACTGTTGAATGGGTAAGAGGCTGAACGCAGAAGTTTTCGCTGTTTTAACGTTTACTGGTGTTCGGTACGCTCCAAAGTTTTCTTACAGTTAATTCATCCGGAACGTTCGGGTTAAAGTTGAAGAACAGAATGTCAGACAGTCCTGGGTGCCAAGTTCTTCACCCTTTGAAAATAAAGTTCGCGTTCTTCGTTTGTTTGTTCGTTCTTCTGGAATGAAAGTTTAAGTGATAAAGGGCAGAGTGTCAGGCGGGCCTGTATGTCTTACTTCTTGACCTTTTCTAAGCTTCTTCTTCTTCTTCTTTATCATTATTATTATTATTACTGAGGCTTTTCTGATTTTTAATCTCCTGGATTTTCAGTTTTATATCATTTTCTGTGGTCTCTGCATGTACCAGTTTGGTAGCTGTTGTATAAAGCATAAACGGTCTTTCAGTTATATTCTATGTAGAATATATCCATTAATGTAATTACTTTTGTCTCGAGATTGAAGCTTTTCCAAGTTTTCTTGTTGTCTTTCCTTGGGCTGTTTCTAATTCAGCCCTCCCTCCCACCCCCGCCCATCTTTTGTCCCTCTTTCACCTTCTCATCAGCCGTCTTATCTCTCCTAGCGATAGTTACGAACTGTGAATATATGAGCAGTGAGGATACCCCTTGAGACTAAGAGGCGGAGCTAGCGGTGAAAGTTGTATTTTATCTCTGAACTTTCTTGTGTGTGATAAGCACTTTGGGTTATGCTTACATACATACCTACCTACTAACCTACTCATGTTCCTACCCACCACCTACTTGCATACTAATTGCCTGCCTACTAATAAAACTTTCTACCCACCTGTCTACTTGCCTACCTGCCTACATACATACATACATACATATATGCATGCATGCGTACATACATACATGCATACATACATACATACATACATACATACATACATATATACATGCATGCGTACATACATACATACATACATACATACATACATACACACATACATACATACATACATATACATACATACATACATACATACATACATACATACACACATACATACATACATACATACACACATACATACATACATATATACATACATACATACATACATACATACGTACATACATACATACATACATACACACATACATCCATACATACATATATACATACATACATACATACACATATACATACATACAAAGACATACCAGCCTGACTACGTAACCATTCACTAATCTACCTACTGGCTTGTCTGCCAACCTTCACACACAACCTACGAATGTACCTACAAGTACCTGCCTACTTACCCACATGCTCACCTACCTACTCACCTTACATTCCCCCCCCCCCCCCCCCCCCCCGAGTTTTGTCTGTCAGTCTTTCAGTCTCTGTCAACCTGCCTACCTATCCGTATATGTGTGCATTCAGGAATCTGCCAGCCCACCCGTGGGTGCAGAAGCCTAGTGCCTTGCCCCTCGTCCGTGCACATGGGACCCGTTGGTGGTGTCAGGAAAAGCTGCCGATCATCTATCTTTGAGCTGCACCTAGGCCCAGCTACCTTTCTAAAAGATGTCGATCATCTATCTTTGAGCTGCACCTAGGCCCAGCTGCCTTTCTAAAAGATGTCGATCATCTATCTTTGAGCTGCACCTAGGCCCAGCTGCCTTTCTAAAAGATGTCGATCATCTATCTTTGAGCTGCACCTAGGCCCAGCTGCCCTGCTATTCCATCTCCAACTTCATTTGTGTGTGGAGCGTAACAGCCCCTGTAGCAGCACCGAAATATATATTCACATATTGAAAAGCAGAAACCATTAATCCTGAACTTCATAGACTTTAAAAAGGCATTTGACAGCATACACAGAGATTCATTACGGAGAATTTTAAGTCTATATTGAATACCATCTAAAACTCTCAACATCATTAGAGACTTCTACAATGGATTTGTTTGTGCAGTCAAGACAGAAGAAGGGATGAGCGAATGGTTCCAGATTGAAACAGGTGTGAAACAAGGATGTATACTGTCTCCTTTGCTTTTTGGAATTGCAATAGACTTCATAATGAAAAAACGCTGCATAGATAACACAGGTATTGACTGGGTACATGGGACCCAACTAGAAGATCTTGATTTTGCTGATGACATAACTCTTACCAATAACAATGTGAATCCCATGCAAGAAAAAACAGATAGCCTGTCTTCACTGGCTAGCAAAATAAGACTTGACATTAACAAGGACAAAACAAAAATAATGAAAATTCCCATTAATCAAAATGGAAAAATACACGTAAAAGAGACAGATATTGAAGAAGTCAATCAATTTGCATAGCTTGGCAGATACATAGACCAGGATGGTGACACTAGAAAGGAAGTTAGAATTAGAATTGCAAAAGCAGCATCTATCTTCAAGAATCTCGAGAACATATGGAATTCAAAAGTTATTAGCACAAAAACCAATTCAAATGTAATATCCACCCTCATTTATGCATGTGAAAGCTGGAAAACAATTAAAGAAATAGACAAGAAATTAGACTCTTTTGAAAACAAATGCATAAGGAAAATACTCTGCATCAGGTGGAACGAATTCAAGAACAATGCAGAGATAAGACAGATGACTGAACAACAATCAGTCTCATGGGTGATCAGGAAAATGAGATGGACATATGTTGGTCACTTGATGAGAATAAACGATCGGAGAATCCCAAAACAAGCTATAAAATGAAACACAACAGGCCAAAGAAAAAGAGGCAGACCGCGTGAAACTCTGAAGAGGACACTGTTAAGAGGGACCAAATTAACAGGCATAAAATCCCTTGATGAGGTTGAAAGACTCGCCGAAGACAGGAAAAATTGGCGAACTACTTTGCGAGCCCTATGTGACGTTTAACGGCACGGGAAGGATATAAGATAGCATATAAGATATAAGAAGCAGCACCGAACCTGCCAGCTCCTCAGTCTTTAGCAGGTCGCAAGTCTTCAAGACAAAGTATCAGCAACAGTCCCGGCTTAGACGGCCTCACTGGGCATATCAGTTCGGCTTAAACGGTCTTTGGACATTAGGCTCAGATATATGATGATGGGCAGAACATACTTAATCGCTTGAGACCATGCCATGCCATCCATCCATCCATCCATCCATCCGTCCGTCCGTCCGTCCATCCATCCATCCATCCGTCCGTCCGTCCGTCCATCCATCCATCCATCCATCCGTCCGTCCGTCCGTCCATCCATCCATCCATCCATCCATCCGTCCGTTCATCCGCCTGTTTATCCATCGATCCATCCATCCGTCCGTCCGTCCATCCATCCATCCATCCGTCCGTCCGTTCATCCGCCTGTTTATCCATCCATCCATCCATCCATCCATCCATCCATCTTAAAGAAAATGTTGCCAGAACCAATATCCCAGCGCTAGACTTTCAGTCTACGACTTGTAGAGACAAAGAGGAGAAAGCAAGACCACACAGGTAATTCTAAACATGGGGACGAAAAAAAAAACCCCAGAGTGCTAAAAATAGCCACCTTCCAGCGTGTATCTACAGCGAGAGATGAGGCCAAAAGCATCACAATGTGGGATTCAGGTACTAAAAGACAGGAAAAGAAAGTAGAAATAACTAAAATAAAAGATAAAAAAAAGAGACCAAAAAGGAAAGAAAGAGCTTAAAATAGAGACACAAAGAAATACAAACGAAGAGCAAAAATATAGAGCAACAGTGACGAAAGATCACAGGATAGGAAATCAGGAAGATGAAAGGGAATGTTTTGTGGTATGTTGTTGCAATTGTTCACTTTGTCTGCTGTATTCATTCACATGTTTTGTTGTTTTTCTTCACATTTTTTGTTTCATTTCTTCACATGTTTTGCTGCATTTGTTCAAAATGTTTTCTTGCATTTCTTCACATGTTCTGTTGCATTTGTTCACATGTTCTGCATATATTGTTCTATTTGTTCACACGCTCTGCATATAATGTTGCATTTGTTCATATGTTCTGCATATATTGTTGTATTTGTTCAAACATTTAATTGTACTGAAAGCACGTTTCAATGACGTGTTTTTAGCTCAAGCTAAGTATCGTATATCTGGAGCTTAAACTCACGTCTGTTTAAACATCTATTCATAGCCGTCATCCACACAAAGCAAATTTTTTTAGAAATAGGAAACAAGGAGGCTTTCGTAGGGTAAACTAAGAGAACACAGTTCTGTAGGATTAGACATGGAAAAAATCGTAGACAAAGCACTTTAGTGAGACGTGAGACGTAACCATTCGCTAACCTGCCTACCTGCTTGCCCTCCAACCTTCACTCTCAGCCTACTAATTTACCTACAAGTACCTGCCTACTTATCCACATGCTTACCTACCTACTCTACTGGAGTCCGTGGTTCGAATCCCAAGTAATTCTCTTGTGATTTTTCTTTCTCTCACGTCTCACTAAAGTGCTTTGTCTACGATTTTTTTCCAAGTCTAATCCTACAAAACTGCGTTCTCTTACTTTTCCACACACAGCCGTGATTACTGTGTATTCTATTTCATTTCGCTACGTAGCTTGCTATTAAGAAGCAGTTGTTTCCTTCCACAATGTACTAAGTGCCCGCTTTTTTACATCCAAGTTGAGCTGTGCGCAAGACAAATGTGTTCACCATAACTTTAGCAACGCCTGTGCTTAATAATTTTGTAATTAACTTAGGAATAAAAAAAAAGAGCAAATGGAAGAGAAAATGAAAGATGAAAAAAGACAACGAATGGAAATTCGAAATAAGGGAAGATAAAACGAAATTAAAGGCACAATTTTAAAAAAAAACAGCAGAAAGAAAGACAGACAGACAGACAGAAAGAAAGAAAGAGAGAGAGAGAAAGAAAGAAAGAGACAAAGAAAGAGAGAGAGAGAAAGAAAGAAAGAGACAAAGAAAGAAAGAAAGACAGAAAGAAAGAGAGAAAGAAAGAAAGAGAGACAGAAAGAAAGAGACAAAGAAAGAAAGAAAGACAGAAAGAAAGAGAGAAAGAAAGAAAGAAAGAGAGAGAGAAAGAAAGAAAGAGACAAAGACAGAAAGAAAGAGAAAGAAAGAAAGAGAGAGAGAGAGAGAGAAAGAGACAAAGAAAGAAAGAAGAGAGAAAGAAAGAAAGAGACAGAAAGAAAGAGACAAGAAAGAGAGAGAGAGAAAGAAAGAAAGAGACAAAGAAAAGAAAGAAAGAGAGAAAGAAAGAAAGAGAGACAGAAAGAAAGAGACAAAGAAAGAAAGAAAGACAGAAAGAAAGAGAGAAAGAAAGAAAGAAAGAGAGAGAGAAAGAAAGAGAGAGACAAAGACAGAAAGAAAGAGAGAAAGAAAGAAAGAGAGAGAGAGAGAGAAAGAAAGAGACAAAGAAAGAAAGAAAGAGAGAAAGAAAGAAAGAGAGACAGAAAGAAAGAGACAAAGAAAGAAAGAAAGACAGAAAGAAAGAGAGAAAGAAAGAAAGAAAGAGAGAGAGAAAGAAAAAAAGAGACAAAGACAGAAAGAAAGAGAGAAAGAAAGAAAGAGAGAGAGAGAAAGAAAGAGACAAAGAAAGAAAGACAGAAAGAAAGAAAGAAAGAGAGAGAAAGAAAGAGAAAAAGAAAGAGAGAAAGAAAGAAAGAAAGAATCAAATAGAGAGTGAGAAAGAAAGAAGAAAGAGAGAAAGAAAGAAAGAAAGAAAGAATCAAATAGAGAGTGAGAAAGAAAGAAGAAAGAGAGAAAGAAAGGGAAAAAGAAAGAGAGAAAGAAAGAAAGAGAGAAAGAAAGAAAGAAAGAGAAAAAGGAAGAAAGAGAGAAAGAAAAAAAGAGAAAAAGAAAGAAAGAGAGAAATAAAGAGAACAAGAGAGAGAAAGAGAGAAATAAAGAATGAGAGAAAGAAGAAAGAAATAAAGAATGAGAGAAAGAAAGAAATACAGAAAGAAAAAAGAGAGAAATAAAGAAAGAAAGAAATGGGAGTAGAAAAAAATGGCTAAAAAAGGATGAAAGAACTAAAAAACAAAAAGGAAAGACAGAACGAATTCAACGGGGGGAATGGCGAACTCAGCCACAAAAGTTAAAACAACATAAGGCAGATAGTTTACACAAAGAAAGCCAGTTTCGTGGCTGGAATTACTGTAAGGAAGTAGGACAGGAAAACACCTTCCTCGAGTGAGGAGAATCATTTTGTCTACTGAGCGAAGAAGCGTGTTCATGAGCACCTTCATGAGTGCAAGGAGCCAGAATCTATACAGACTTCTGAATTAAGAAGCGTCAGTTATTATATCAATGGCAAGGAGTGAGAATCTATACCAACTAGTGAATTGTAAGAAGCATCAGTTCTATATCAATGGCAAGGAGCCAGAATCTATACCAGTTACTGAATTAAGAAGCGTCAGCATCACATCCCACCAGGAAAAAGTGCCTAATGGCCATATTAACGGCGCATGCTACTCTCATGGCTAGGCGGTTGCTCGTCTTACTACTGTCCAGGGTTCGATTCAGTTATTCTCTTATTATTTTCCTTTCCCTCACGCCTAAAGTGCTATGTCTACTAGTGTCTACAGGTAAAAATAAGTGGTTTTCACAAATATTTTGCTTTGATCAAGACTTGGTGTTTCCAACTTGGCTAAAAATGTTGCACAGCATCGTGAGGATAAAAAAAAAATTTACAAGTGGATACAGTTTAGGGACTGATGTATTTGAATAGCCTGCAACAGAGATTCTAGAACGGAAAGTGGTGTGTTTCATGTCGTTTGTTGTCGCCTTCCAGTCATGAACGTTTTGTGTGTGAGTGAGTGAGTGAGTGAGTGAGTGAGTGAGTGAGTGAGTGAGTGTGAGAGAGCGCCTCGGAATATATGTGCTGGTATTGAGATCTTTATTCCACGTAGGAGATCAGAGCACGGACTGGCTTGACTGGAGTCTTAGAATTCTTCTTCTTCTTGTTAGTGTTGTTATTGTCGCCGTCTTTGTTGTTGTTCTACTACTACTACTACTACTACTACTACTACTACTACTACTACTACTACTACTACTACTACTACTACTACTATTACTACTACTACTACTAACTTCATTGAATTATGAGCTCGTGTTGTCTGCAGTCAATACGGCGAAGATGTTGAAACTCGGCATCGAGGCTGATTTGGAGCGGGTTATAACCGCTGTTTTGTCAGTCTCTAAGTGGGGCTAAAAAGCTTGGCGATCTGCGGTATTTCTTTACCAAACTCCACTTCTATGGGGACTATGGAGATCCCTGCCTCGTTGGTGAGGCTACGCGTGTTCTTGGGGGGTACCATCGGAGATGTGAGACAGGATCTAGGTCAGTTATGGTTCGTTAACCTTGACCCTAGCAAGTCAGCTATGTCTGATATGTACAAATGGTGATCTTAAAATAGTAGAAAAACATAAGAAATGAACAGATTTATATAATTCTCGTAGAATTATGCATATAATTCCAAAACTAATAACTGAATACAGTGTTGGCTGCAAATGACACTAGCTCTGAAGAAGAAGAGGAAGCAAAAGAAGAAGAAGAAGGAAGAAGAAAAAGAAAGAAGAAAGAAAGAAAGAAAGAAGAAGAAGAAGAAGAAGAAAGAAGAAGTAGGAAGAAGAAGAAGAAAGAGGAAGAATAAGAAGACAGAAGAAGAATAAGAAGAAAGAGGAAGAATGAGAAGACAGAAGAAGAAGAAGAAAGAAAAAGAAGAAAGAAAGAAAGAAAGAGAAGAAGAAAACTGAATATAGTGTTATAACGGTTAATTAGAAATTTCTTTTTTCTTTTAACCCATTTTTTCTTTTTCTTTTTTAAATATCTGGCTGTTACAAGAAAAAAAAATAACGAATTTGTATAACGGATTCTTCGGTCAAATACGCTGCCTTAACACAATTTATCAGAGAACAATAGAAACAAAGTCTGATGTAATCTTTGTCGTATTTTGTGCAGTATTGGTACGACTACCAGTTGACTTGGAATCCTCTTGAATATGATAACATTGACTCTATCAGGATACAACACGATAAGGTCTGGGTTCCAGACTTGGTTCTGTTCAATAAGTAAGTTTGTGCTTCTTTGGATTTCTCTTATTTGTGCTTCTTTGGATTTCTAGTATTTGTGCTATTTGAATTACTCGTATTTATGTTACTTTGAATTACTAGTATTTGTGTTACTTTGAATTTCTCGTTTTTGTGTTACTTTGGATTTCTAGTATTTGTGCTACTTTGAATTTCTCGTATTTGTGCTATTTTGAATTTCTCGTATTTGTGCTTCTTTGGATTTCTAGTATTTGTGCTTCTTTGGATTTCTAGTATTTGTGCTTCTTTGGATTTCTAGTATTTCTGCTACTTTGAATTACTCGTATTTGTGTTACTTTGGATTTATAATAATTGTGCAACTGTGAATTTATCGTATTTGTGGTATTTTGAATGTTTCATATTTGTGCTTCTTTGGATTTCTAGTATTTATGCAACGTTGAATTTCTAGTGTTTGCGCTACTTTGAGTTTCTAGCGCTTGTGCTACTTTGAATTTCTATAGTGTGATACAATGTAATTTAAAATCATCATTACTATGTCGCAATGAAAGTATTACTTCAGTGTATTGTGATATTGATATTTACGTGTCTAGTTTCACGTATAAACGATAAAGAAAGCAAAGTAGGTGTTTCACATGCACATTTTTTTTGTTGCAATGTTTTGTCAAATATTTGTCTTTCATGACTTGAAAACACTGAATTTGTTCTTCCAGCTAATATTAGTTTAAGATTTCGTATGTTGCTATTTGATTACATATATCGGCTGCCAAGTTTTTGCAAGAGATAAAGGAAACTAGCATAGAATATTCCCCCAACCATGAAGGAATTCTGCTCAGACAAACAATTCCACTATACCAGGTCGAGACTCACTGAAGAAAATATGCTCATCATGTATCTGTGAGATGATGATTTCTGCCATTGTTTTTTTTTTCTTTTTCGAGAATGGAACAAAATACTTTCCTGAGGTTGATGGACATGGTTTAGTCTTCAGATGATCTGAGGAGGTGTATATTGCCACACTAAGGCAGTGACTCCCAATCATTCAACGTTCAACGCTCACTTTTGCAACTTCATGTAAATTGCAGATTACCATCTTATATGTGATATGCCACTAACTTTTAACTATCTTTATACAATAGATAGTACATACTGCCAAATCAATAATGTGACCGCCGGCCACCTGATAAATCGCCATAAGTGGTCCGCGGACCAGAGGTTGAGAACTACTGGTCTAGTCTACACTGATAAAGTTTATGCTTATATTCCATTATGTACACTGTAATACCTAACTCTGACTATTTCTATTTACAGTGCCGATGGCAATTTCGAGGTAACCTACAAGTCTAACTGCGTCCTGTATAGCAATTCTTGGGTAAACTGGATCCCGCCTGCTATCTACCACAGTTCCTGCTCCATCAACGTAGAGTACTTTCCCTTTGACCAGCAGAAGTGTGAGATGAAGTTCGGATCGTGGACCCACAAGGGCAAGGCTCTAAATTATTCATTCCACAAGAACAGAGACAAACTAGACCTGGCTGACTACCTGAAGAGTGGCAGCTGGGATATCATCGACTGCCCAGGAGAGATTAAACCCTACAAAGATGATTACAGCGGAGACCAGAAGGAACAGATCATCTTTTACTTTGTGTTGAGGAGAAAGACTCTGTTTTACACAGTGAATCTCATTATTCCCTGCGTCTTGATATCATTTGTCACGGTCTACGTGTTTGCTTTGCCTGCTGACGCCGGGGAAAAGATGGCGCTCTGCATCTCCCTCCTTCTAGCTCTGGTTGTGTTTCTGCTCCTAGTTTCCAAAATCCTGCCGCCGTCTTTGACCATCCCACTGATCGCCAAGTATTTGTTGTTCACATTCATTATGAACCTCATCGCCATTTTGTCAACGGTAATCATCATAAATCGCAGCTATAGAACACCTAGGACACACAGCATGCCCCACTGGGTCCGCGTGGTATTCTTGAAAGAGCTCCCCAAATACCTCCTCATGACAAGACCAGACCACGACAGAAAATGGCAAGACACCAGCACGCCTGCGCCCTCTATCCAGTCCACACCCGAGACACGCAGAGTTAATTTGATCTTTTCTAGAAATCTGAACGAGTTTTCTGAAATTCATGCTCCGCATTGTCAGCTCAACTCTACCGCATCCCTGGAACATCACTATAGCAACACTCACAACAGGCCGGTACCAGGTGGAAGTTTAATGGAGGAGTCAAGCCATCAAGACAGCGAGGACACAGCTGAGATGATGATGATGACGCCAGAGCTGCGAAAAACTATCGATTGTGTAAAATTCATGTATGAACATCTAAAACGTGAGCAGGAATATGAAACAGTAGGTCCTACACCTTTCATAGTATGCTGTCCTGAAGAAACTCTTTTCTTTTATGTGAATTTTCTTTTAACTAGGACAATATAATGTTGTACTGTCCTCTAGAAACTCTTTCCTTATATCTGAACTTTCTTATGACTAGGACACTATACTGTCGTATGCCGTCCTCTAGAAATTCTTTCCTTATATTTTAACTTTCTTATAACTTTGACAATATACTGTCATATGCTGTCCTCCAGAAACTCTTTCCTTATATGTGAACTTTCTTATAACTGCCACAATATGCTGTCCTATAGAAATTCTTTTCGTATATTTGAACTTTCTTATAACTAGGACAATATGATGTCCTCTGGATACTCTTTCTTTATATTTGAACATTCTTACAATTAGGATAATATGCTTTTCCCTAGACAATCTTTCTTTATATTTGAACTTTTCTTATAACACAGACAATACGCTTTTATCGACCAACAGCTAAGCACTCTGAAGCAGGGCTGGCGACACATAGCCGGGCAAGACCCTGCTCTAGTTCTTCCTCAGCGTCTCCAGTAGCAGGCTTAGTCTGGTTTAAGGGGACAGGGGTCACCACGATCCCCAGGGTGTAGCAGTCGGATAAAGGAGCGTTGCAACTCTTTGCATTTTTAGCTCCACTGCAAGGGAAAAAAACCCCCACAATCCGTAAGCCATTCCCCTTCCACATGATGTTGTGATCCAAACATAATCTCTGCATCAGCTGCAAGGAAAATTTTGCTGGCATTTCTGTTGAGATGGAACAAGTAGAGCGAAAAATACTCGAAGAACAGGAAGGTATTAGTTAGAGAAGTTCAGAATATTGTCCACAGACATTTGGGCTTTAAATGAACTTTCTTATAACGATTTTCTCAAGTTTGAAAACATAGACCATCAGCGTACAAAAGAAAATAAAACTTTAAAAGCTGTACTTCAGCAGCGTCCTATGAGGGAAACACTTCAACGGCCAGAAAGTTAATAACTGTTTATGTCATTATTTTAGTTCACTTCTTTTATGACATGTTTGTGTAAAATTTTAATTCATTTCTTTTGTGACATGTTTGTGTAAAATTCCAGAGGTGACGGACCATGCTTGGTTGAATTCTAGGAACATTGAGAAACGTTTGTTACGACAGGCTGGGCCAAAAAAGTCTCCTGGAGCATTCACTACTACTATTACTACTACTACTACTACTACTACTACTACTACTACTACTATTACTACTACTACTACTACTACTACTACTACCACCACTACTATTATAATTACTACTACTACTACCACCACTACTATTATAACTACTACTACTACTACTACTACTACTACTACTACTACCACTGCTATTACTACTACTACCAATACTACATCTACTACTACTATACTACCACCACTACTACTACTACTACTACTATTACTACTGCTACCACTACTATTACTACTACTACTACTACTAAAACTACTATTTGTTGTTGTTGTTGTTGTTGTTCTTCTTCTTCTTCTTCTTCTTCTCCTCCTTCTTCTTCTTTTTCTTCTTCTTCTTCTTCGAAATTACGGCCTTACGTCCTCAATTTGCTGTTAAACATCTACAACATTCACTAACGACAGAGAAATATAAAGGTAGACAAGAAGAAAGTTGGAGTAGACATATACAGGACTTTAAATCATGAGCTTTCACAGGTAGAAGTAGGTCTAAACACTGTTGGCAAACATTGTCAAAACTACCAGCAGCTGGGGAAAGACAGGGTATCATGGACTTTGACAATAGTTACTGTGAAGTGGACAAATGTAGGGCTTAATTTATATGTTAGGACTTAATTTATATGTTTTCTTAGTAACTTTCATTTCTGGTAGTCTCTTACAAGAAGGTTGATGGTTCGAGTCTGATCACAGGCCTCCCAGTTAGCCAGATATGAAAATGGGTGCCTGGTTTCTTCTGCAGTTTGGGAAGAGGAAGAGACAAGAAGTGATGCTGACTCCACCACCTTCTACTGAACTAACAGATCAAGGAAATTTCGAGCACTTGCATGCTGTCCCTTAGATGACTCAATGACTCAATGACTGAAGAAAGCGAAAGTGGGTGGGGCATTGCCACTTGTCGAGATGGAAGAGTCTGTAGCAAAGAGATTGGGTGACTGTGAGTCTAGCATGCGCATTGGTGGCAGTTTGGAGGCTGGTAAATCAGGATGTGTCTCGTGGTGCTGTTGTGACGCTCTCACAGAGCATGCTAAGGAAAGTTAAGAAATGTTTTCTTCCAAGAAAATGAGTGAACCTGTTGGGGCAATCACACGTGAAGAGATTGATGTAGATCTTCTGTCCTGGGCATGCGGATGTGCCTGGGAAGGAGCTGGCTGATGGACTGCCTGGACGGTGATGAAATTCAAGGTGTTCCATAAGTAACTGTGCACTGACCCAGTATCAATTCCGGTATCGTAGTGATATATCAATTTCTGCGGTATATAGTCACATCTACCTGCCGCAGTCATTAAGATATCACTACGATACCGGAATCGATACTGGGTTAGTGCACACAGTTATTTCCGAACGCACTGTACAAGGTAGGCTGAGAAAGGACAAGGAGGACATTGTGAAGGCCGTTTTTTGACAGGCTGGGGGAGGATGAGGAAAGGGAGTGGATGGACAGTGTGTATGTGCAGATCGGTGCCGCTAGGACAGAAGAAAGGCGCTGGCAGAAAATCTGAACTTCGTGGGAATATTTGACAGGAACTATTAGTAGACAAACGCTTCAGTGGATGTTGGGGTACGCGGTGGAGCATGCATGAGACTGTCCTGAAGGTGATGTTGCCGGATTCTGGTTTTTGAATTTCATAACACTATCTCTTAATGGACACATATAAAGAACAAATATATCCATACTACAAGAACTTAATATTGGAGAAGGATGGCTAGTAAAGAGAATTAAACAGAGACAACTTAAATATTTTGGACATATTAAACGTCATGATAATTTAGAGAAGACCGTTTTGGAAGGGTACACAGTGGGAAAAAAAAGAGAGGGATTCCAAGGGGAAGATGACTGCAAGACATCGTTGATGATCTGCGAATGGACATATCATCAGCAGAGCATCTTGCTTACAACCGAGAGACCTACAGGAGAGCTGTTAGGGAAGCAAAGTTCCGCAAGGGACATGCAAATGACTGACTGACTGACTGACTGATCCCTTTATTGTCACAAAGACATGATTAAGACTGTTTTTATTTTTTTTAACCTCTTTTATCATTGACCTCGTATATGTCCACATTTGGAAATGCACGTAATTTTTTTTTTTGTTTTTTGCTTGACCTTTCTCTCTGCAGGTCCTGGAAGACTGGAAATATGTGGCCCGTGTACTGGACAGGCTGTTCCTCATCATATTCCTGTTCGTCACGCTCTGTGGCACAGCCGGGCTCCTACTGAATGCGCCTCACATTCTGGAGTTTGTGGATCAAGACAAAATTATACAAAGCTTGCAGGAGTACATTCGGGAAGCCGAAAAAAAAGCCGTCTAGAAACCCTAGGAGTAAAGGCTATTGTGTATGTGTGTATGAGTTATCATATGTGTATGTGTGTATGAGTTATCATATGTGTATGTATGTATGAATTATCATATTTGTATGTATGTATGAGTTATCATATGTGTATGTGGGGAAAGCGAGCGTATGTTCACGAATCTGCGTTAACGATAGATCAAATTTGCTGCCATAGTAACCAGATATAAACAAAGGCATGCATGGAATACAGGCCCTTACCTCAAGTCTATTATGTTATTGTGTAATAATATAAAAGAGAAACTAGAATGTATCATTGAATTAACTAATGTATAATTAAAATATATTCCTACGTCTACTATTTGCGCATTTTTAAAATATTAATTGTATATTTTGTATTAAATTATGCCATTTAACACAAACTCACATTATCATATAACGGCAACAAGTTTGAAGACTGAAGGGAAAAAAAGCTTCCAAAAGAATTACAATGTTTTAATTCTGGTTCATGAAAACTAGGAAATTTTTAAAAAAAAACGAATCTAGTGTCTTAGATTAGCAGGACAACTAACAGACTAACAATGTTATATTCTGCCGATTTTCGAAAAGATGCTGTCCGTTTTATCAATCAGAGGACCGCAGAGGACATGCTAGAGTCAGGGTTGGTTGAGCATAGCTGATCAAGACCCTGTCCCATATCTCTGTTTGTGCTCACAGTAACAGGCTTAGCCTCGCTAACGGGGTAAGAATCTCCGTAGCCGTCTTAGTGGTGGAGTCTGATACAGGAGTACTACACGCCTTCCCTCCCTCCTCTCCTGCTTTTTATCTCAAATCTGGGAAAGAAACAGTAATCGCCATAACCTGCTCCAAGACCGGCACCATGTTGTGCTTCAACATTCTCGCTGCATCTGCCGCAAAGAGCACCAGTTCGCAGTTTAAGTGACGAAGAAGAAGAAAAGGAGGAATAATTTGAAGGTCAGGCCTGTTTAGGCTTTGAAATAAGAGTTCACAAATCTTAAGCTTGGAGTATAGATTATTCACAAATTTTAAACATGGAGCATAGATTATTCATAAATCTTAAGCTTGGAGTATAGATTATTCATAAATTTTAAGCTTGGAGTATAAATTATTTATAAATCTTAAGCTTGGAGTACAGATTATTCACAAATCTTAACCTTGGAGTATAGATTATTCATAAATCTTAAGCTTGGAGTATAGATTATTCACAAATCGTAAGCTTGGAGTATAGATTATTCACAAATATTAAGCTTGGAATATAGATTATTCATAAATCTTAAGCTTGGAGTATAGATTATTCACAAATCTTAAGCTTGGAATATAAATTATTCATAAATCTTATGTTTGGAGTATAGATTATTCATAAATCTTAAGCTTGGAGTATAGATTATTCACAAATCTTAAGCTTGGAGTATAGATGAAAGTCACTGGTTCCAAACTTCTAATCCCCGCCCGAGTTAAGGTCACATGAGGTCAGAGTAAGGTCACGAGGAGTTGTTAGGGAAAAGAAATTGGCAAAAAGAAACGAAAAGAAAAGAACTAAGTTTTAAAAATTGTAAAAAAAATTTTAGGGAAATCTTTACTGCAAGCTGAGCATCTCTAATCTAAAATCCTAAACTTTTTGAGCGCCGACATGACGCCACAAGTTGGAGGATTCCAGGCCTGACCTCATGTGGCGGGTCACAGTCAAAACGAGGGCCAACAACAGACAATTTATTCAGCGCCCCTAATGGACTAAAGACCCTCTCAGCCCACGTACAGCTGAGATTTATCTTTTTCCTGGCGGGCTCAGACTCCCACAGGCAGACACGCCCACAAATGATAACACGTGGCAGAGTGTAGGAGGACCTTTTAATCAAGACACAGCATCGTAGATGGGGACTGAAAGTCTCCCGTTGTTCGGTGTTGCTGTTGTTCAACAGCTGGCACAGGTGTTCTGGTGATGCTACTGTGCCGCTTAGTCACCCTGAATGTATCACGTTTCCGCTGTATAAATGATATGTTTCCAGAGTATAAATGATGTTTCCAATGTATAAATGATATTTTTCCACTTGATAAATGATGTTTCTAATGTATAAATGATGTTTCCACTGTATAAATGATAAGTTTCCACTTTATAAATGATACGTTGTCACTGTATAAATGATATATTTCCACTGTATAAATGATATGTTTCCACTCTATAAATGATGTTTTCAATGTATAAATGATATGTTTCCACTGTATAAATGAAATACCTTTTTTAAGTATTTATGTGTAAATAAATGTAAGAAAATAATTGCTTATTGATAGCATCATATAAAATTCAGAACCAGAAATGGCGATGTTACTGAACAACCACAGATTGTCCTCAAGGGAGGCTGAGATAATAACACCTTTGCTTTCTAATGGTTCAGAGTACACAGACTTTCTTTCGTGCACTAAATTAATAAAACATTGTATTAAATTACCTTCAGGCTGTGTAATCTGTCTATTGCCCTGCCGACCAGCGTTGGTGATCACTCGTTCGCATAGATTCCTATTCCGATTGCTGACTGTAAGCTGTGTTTGTCTCTTATCTCTCTTGCCTTCTATCTTTCCCATGTATTCTTGCTTGCCTCGGTGTAGAACGTATCTTTTGAGTTTGAATAGTCTTCCCCCCCCTGACTTTTGTTATTGTTTGCCTCATTTGATCTCTTTGCTGTCCACGGTTTCCTTAGCATTCTTCTAATGAACCACATTTCAGTGGCTTCCAGGTGGCAGTGTGCTCCATTACTTACTGCCGTGCTTCACATTTGTCAAATAAAGAACAGGTGCAACAGGCCATGTATATAAAATGTACATGAAACTTTGGCTCCATTCTCAAGATATCTCATTATGTTTATGCAGATATTCCAGAATCGAAAAAAAAAGTCTGAAGCCAAGAGCAGTTCTGGTCCAAGACTTTTGGGATAATGGATACTCAGCCTGTAATTTAATTTTTTTTATTTTTGTTCAGACATAAACATTTAAATAATAACAACCACACTAGTTAATATTCATGAAATGCTTTGATTTTAAATGCTTTTTCCCTTTAATGGTCTGAGAAATTCATATATTAAAAATGTTGGAGTATTTCAGAAGTAGATTTATATATATATATATCATTTCTTTGCTATTAGTTGTAAAGTTATATCATGGTAGAGGCCTTCGATTAGTGTTAGTTAATTACTGATGAATTTCATTACCGTAATAAAAAAATATATTTATTTCTTCTGTCGCGGCTCACGTACTATTGCTGGTTTAGGGTCGCTCTCACAAAACAAGTTGAGAACCGCTGGATTAACATGTCATGGAAACAGTTTCTGTGAAAATTACTCGTTCCCCTGACATTTCTCTATATCAGTGTTACCCAAAGTGGATAACGGGGCCATGGGGATGATATATATATATATATATATATATATATATATATATATAAAGATAGAGTGATACAGATAGAGATATAGATAGAGATGGAGAGAGAGATAGAGAGATAGAGAGAGACAGAGATATATAGAGAGATATAGAGAGACAGTGAGAGAGAGATAGAGAGAGAGTGATAGAGATAGAGATATAGATAGAGAGAGATAGAGATAGAGAGAGAGAATGAGAGAGAGATAGAGAGAGACAGAGATAAAGAGAGAGATATAGAGAGACAGTGAGAGAGATATAGAGAGAGATATAGAGAGACAGTGACAGAGATATATAGAGAGACAGTGAGAGAGATATAGAGAGAGATATAGAGAGACAGTGACAGAGAGAGAGAGAGATAGAGAACGGGTGAGTGGTGGGGGGGGCAGTGGAAGAAAAGTGAGCAGTGGGGAGGAGGCGTTGAAGGAAAACGAAGCAGCAGCGGGGGTAATAATATTTCCTTTGATAGTCCAAAGAGTATGAATGCAGCAGGCGCATCAAAGGCTTCGATCGGATGTAAAGATCCTTTTAGTAACCTCCTTGCCTCCAAAACAAATAAGGCAGCTTAAATATGTATCAATGAGGAAAAATTGGAAGAAGTGGAGAGTTTTGAATATCTTGGATCACTATTAACTAATAATGGAGATACAATGAGGGAAATTAAAAGAAGGACATCTATCGCTCTTCAGAAAGTAAAACAACTAAAGAATCTGTGGAGAGGAACAGACAGAACTACAAAAATAAGAGTTTTAAGGGCATGCATCCTTCCCATCGCAACATATGCCCGTGAGACCTGGACACTTAACAAAATAGCTGAGAATTACATAAATGCCTTTGAATGTAAATGCTACATAAGAGTTCTTCAAATATCGTGGACAAAAAGAAAGTATCCATACTACAAGAACTTATATTGAAGAAGGTTGGCTAGTAAAGAGGATTAAAGAGAGAAAACTTAAATATTTTGGATACATTAAACGTCATGATAATCTAGAGAAGGCCGTCTTGGAAAGGTACATAATGGGAAAAAGAAAGAGAGGAAGACCAAGGCGAAGATGGCTGCAAGACATCGGTGATAATCGATAATCAATGGATGCATCAGCAGCAGGCCATCTTGCTTACAAAGGAGAGGCCTACAGGAGAGCTGTTAGGGAGGCAAAGTTCCGCAAGGGACATGCAATTGACTGACTGACTGACAGTTTCTTTTTCTTTCAGTACAACGAAGTAGATATCAATAGCGGAACATCATTTCTGCGAGTCCAAAATAAAAAAAAAATGTCAGCAGAGCCACAAGAAGAAAAGAAATATAGATAATATAATTTGGAATATCCGAAATATGGATTTATACAACCAGCAAACAACCAGCGGCAACCATTCTATCTACTGTGTGAAAAGAAATGAAGTAGTACATAGAGGTGGGGGAGTGGGCATGTATGGAGGATGTGGCTTGGGAGAAAATGGGGCGGTGGCCCGAATAAGCCTGGGAAACGCTGGCCCACATGCAGTTATTGATGAACATTTTATCCGACGACTGGAAGGCTTTTTTTTTTGGGGGGGGGGGGAGGGTCAAATTTGGCTTCCTTCGTGCATCACCTATGTCTGTAAATGTCAGTATATCAGAAGCAACTTATTTCATGTCGGTGGAAAGTCTATTTATGAGCACACATTGTATTAAGAAGAAAAAATATTTCCATGTGCCAGATGTATGGTGTTGTAATAGTGTTGCGTATTTGTGCATTTCTCCCAGTGTTTCTTGTATCTTTTAGGCCAGTGGTTTCCAACGTTTCAGGGTCCAGTCCTTCCTTTTCACCCCATTTCTGTCTCACATTCTCCCCTATAAACCATCATCCAGAAAGGATTTTCACTGAATGAACGACTACTCGAAGTAAATTTGAGATCTATACCCGCGGAGTCGCCTGCCTCTCTTTTGAGAATCACTGTGTTGGATCCAGTGCATGAAGCTTAAGCTGAATGAATGATACTTGCAGACATGTGTTTCGCGAGTCAGCTTTTTTTTTTAGAAAGTTAAGAGAAAGGGATGAGTTTTTCGTGAAAATGTTCTGCTAGGGTCTGGAGATGTATGTAAGTGAAAAGAAAACATCATCAGCATATCCCGCTTGCTTTTGTACGGGCGTGTGTCCGATTGTGTATGATTGTGTGTACGCATGGGTGTCCGACTGTGTAGGATTGTGTGTACGCATGGCTGTCCGACTGTGTAGGATTGTGTGTACGCATGAGTGTCCGACTGTGTAGGATTGTGTGTACGCGCGTGTGTCTGATTGTGTGTACGCATGGCTGTCCGACTGTGTAGGCGCGTGTGTACGCTTGTGTGTCCGATCGTATAGGAGTGTATGTATGCATATGTGTCCGATTGTTTGTACGCATGTGTGTCTGATTGTGTAGGATTGTATGTATGCATGTGTGCTCGATTGTTTGTACGCATGTGTGTCTGATTGTGTAGGATTGTTTGTACGCATGTATGTCTGATTGTGTAGGATTGTGTGTACGCATGTATGTCTGATTGTGTAGGTTTGTGTGTACGCATGTGTGTCCGATTGAAAAGGACTGTGTGTACGCATTTGTGTCTGATCGTGTTGGCATTTGTGTACGCATGTATGTCTATGTTTTCATTCTCAGACATCCTGATAAAATGGCCACATGAGCAAGTCAAAAACTCTTTTTTTTTTTTTTTGGTAGGAAAACAGTCGATTCTGTGATTTCCATGATTTTGTTTATCCAAAACATTTGATGCGGTTCCATGATGTTTTTGTTAAAAATATATTTGAATCTATCATTTTCATTATGTTGTTTCTCAAAAAACGTCTGATGCTATTACTTCTGTTATGTTTTCTTTCGTTAAAAAAAAAAGTTTGTCACTTCCATTATGCTGTTTATCAAAAACATTGATCCTATCACTTTCGTTATGTGTGTCAAAAAACATTAATGTTATTATTTCGGGTTACGTTGCACACCAAAAACGTGTCATTATATCACTTTCAAAATTATAAGCGGAAATAGAAAACGTATTATGTTCTGCTGAACTTTAGTTGTCCAAAGAGGAATCTCCTAAGGCGCAGAGCATTTAGGAAGAACTGACTTTTAAGATGACTGACCCCTAATGTTTTGGCACCGGGCATTCTTATAGATTTAGGCCTCGTCTGTTTCTGAGACTAATATACCTGACGCAAAACCTCAGCTTTCTGAAAGCGTGTGTTTCTAAAGCTGAAGAACAAAAAACTGGCACAAAGGCAGAAAGCAAACTGCCACCACGACAGTCTCTGCTAAACCAAAGAAACAGACCAAAGTACCCGAGCATAATGTTCTTCATTAAAAAAAATATGTGAAGCAGATGTGAAGGGTTCCTTAATATCAGTAGATGTCTAAGAGAGGCTGAAGTGGCTTTTCAGAGAGATAGAGATAGATAGATAGATAGATAGATAGATAGATAGATAGATAGATAGATAGATAGAGAGAGAGATTCTCAAGCTCCAGGGCGATAACAGATAATTATACACAAGCATAGATGTATACTGTCAGGGGAGGTAACGTGTACCTGTTTGGTAAAATAAACATTACCTTGAAGGGAAATAAACTTGACAATAGAAAAGAAAAACAAAACAAAACTGTATTTGCGTTATTTTGTTGCTTTGTGACAGATTGTATAGGAAAGAAGGAAGCCAGGTCTTCAACAAACATATCAACAAGTATCTCATGTCATCTCTTTTTTACTTCCTTAAGATTGTTTTTTTTTTATGGTATCCGTTGAGGAGCATCTGATGTGACAAAATAGAGGAGCATCTGATGTGACAAAATAGAGGAGCATCTGATGTGACAAAATAGAGGAGCATCTGATGTGACAAAATACGAGGGGAAGTCACTAAGTAACTCGCAAATTGAAATATTTTATCAATGGCGGTTATCAGGTAGTATTTAAATATATCCTTAGATAGTACCATCATCCAACTTTATAATAGTTGTATGTAGGGGGCGGTGGGAGTTACGTGCGCATGCGCAAAGTAATAACAAAATGGCTACCCAACTGTTAGCGTGTAACAAAGAAGAATAGAGAAGTGTAGTGCGATTTTTGTGGACTAAATGACATTCAGTTGAAGACATTCATAAGGAAATGATTACAGTTTTTGCTGAATGTGTTTATCACATAAAGCGGTCTTTAACTGGGTAAAAGAATTTTCTCAGGGACACACCGAAATTGTTGACAAAGTCCGACTTGGCCGTCCTGTTCAGATTGCAACAGAAACGATTGTGCAGCATGTGAATGAGATTATCAAAGCTGATAGACGAGTAACGACAGACAGTGTAGCAAGTGCAATCGGATGTTCACATGGCTTAGCCTACAGAATAATGCATGAGCAGTTGAATTTTCGGAAAGTTTGCTCACGTTGGGTACCCAGAGACCTGAATGATGAACACAAAATGAACCGATTTGGTTTGTCATTGCAGCATCTCTGTCATTACGCATATGAAGGTGAAGACATTCTCTAAAGGATTATTACTGGAGACGAACTGTGGATGCACCACTACCAACCCGAATCAAAACGTGCCTCAGTGCAATGGAAACACCCGTCATCGCCATGCGCAAAAAAATTCAAGATTACGTCTTCTGCGAGAAAGGTTATGCTGACAGTGTTCTGGGATTATCAAGGAGTGTTGTTAACCAAGTTCCAGAAGTATGGAGACAGTGTGAATTCTGTATCGTACTGTGAAGTTCTGTAGATGCTACGGGATGCAATTCGAAGAAAACATCCTGGTCTGCTGACTAGAGTTGTGCTTCTCCTTCATGACAATGCCAGACCACATACGGCTCGGTTAACCCAAGAGAAAATTAGCCAGTTAGGTTGGGAAGTTCTTTAACATCCACCCTATAGTCCTGACTTAGCTCCAAGTGATTTTCACCTGTTTGGTCCATTGAAAAACCACCTTGGCGGGAGAAGATTCTCAAGTGACGAAGAGGTGGAAACAGAAGTAAAAAAAAAAAAGGTTCCGAAATCTGACTCACGATTATTACGCCATGGTGCATCACTGATTACACGATGGGACAAATGTATTAATCTTGGTGGCGAATACGCTGAGAAATAGGGGAATAATGCAGGTTCAAAAATTAAAAGTTTTAAAATTTCTGTCGCATTTAGTTTTGTTGTTGTTGTTGTTATTGTTGTAACAGGCATTTGCGAGTTACTTAGTGACTTCCCCTCGTACGTACAGTTACAAGTGAATCATTCCGAGGAGTCAAGTGAAGACTAATGCTTTGCTTCTCTTCAGTTCTCTTTCTCTTCTCTTTTTTTCTTCTCTTCTCTTTCTCTTCAGCTCTCTTTCTCTTCTCTTCTTTTTTCGTCTCTTCTCTTCTTTTTTCGTCTCTTTCTCTTCAGTTCTCTTTCTCTTCTTTTTTCTTCTTTTCTCTTTCTCTTCTCTTTCTCTTTTTTTATTTTCAGTTCTCCTCCTCTTCTCTTTTTTTTTCTTCTCTTCTCTTTATCTTCAGTTCTCTTTCTCTTCTCTTTCTTTTTTTTATTTTCAGTTCTCCTTCTATTCTCTTCTTTTCCAAAACATCTTTCAACATTAACTGAAACACACATACACACAAATACTAATATTAAAATGTTTGTTATATATTTTTGCCTGTAGGTCTTAATGCACAACACCTTTATCTACAACCAAAGCCTACTTTCTTTACTTTTTTCAGAAAAGTATTCTTTCTCATTATATTCTCTTCAGACTTTTGAAACTTAAACTTATTTCTTGATTGCATGATTTGTGTTTCTATTTATCCTATATCACTAACAATTTTTTTTTAAAATTATCATTACAAAGAGTTATATTTGCAAACTTCGGCATCGAGAAAACACTGTACGGAATCTTAGTCTTCCAAACAAGCTATCATCACCGCACTTACGTTAAATGAATCAATCATTATATCTTCCCTTTACTCTTGTGAGCTCGTAGTACAAAGTTTATGAGACCTACAATGCTTTTATATTTCACTATATAATTTTCTTGATCTGTGTGTTTACGCTTAGTTTTACCACACATTTGAGCGTCAACTTAAATTCACATGGCGCGTGTTTACGGCCCACCAAAAGTTGTGTATGTCCTTTCGCAGTCTGGAACAAGCGACAAGAAAACCAGCGTGACACCAGATCGGCTCGTTCATTGATTCTATAAAATTGGAGTCACATACAGCGCCAGTGAAGCTAGATGAACTACAGACCCAGCTTCTGGCATACATGAGAGGGTTCTCAAATAGTTTCATCGATTTAGAAAGATATTTAAAAAGTTAGATAAGATAAATTTGTACTCAACGTTGAACCGCAGCATTAAGTTGATCAGAAATGCTTCCAAGTTCTGCAGTGTTGTATGGTAATTTGTGTGCGCGCGCTTATGTATATGTTGTTTTTCTTTTTTTTTCGGCAGGGGGATGTCAAACTGTGTGATTTTTTTTTCAAAAATAATTTTCGTTTCCTGTCATATTTTCTTTTCTTGGTTACAGCCGAGTACATTTGCCTGCAAGTCAGATGTTGTCTGGTTCGATTTCGCACTCGGGCGAAGTTTTTTTTTTTTTTTCGGACCGACCTGCACCAGGGTCAACCCAACCTAAAACATAGATACCTGGAGTTTCCATAGAGAAGCAAAGGCAACTAGGGCAGGTTCTGACATCCTTACCTCAAATGCTGCGCTGGTCTAGACAATGTAAAGGCACTAACACTTCTTACACGAACAACATGCAAATCTACGGGACATAGATTGTTTCTTTAAAGGCAGCTAGAAGAAGTACAATATCTTCTACCTTTCTGCATACAAGCTCATCATCATCATCATCATATCTGCGACAGGAGAAACACTTTATTTTATCCGTCTTCCAGCGACAGAAAGTGACCAGTAATAACGAAATAATGTCATCCTTAAGTAAACTTACTTTTTAAGTTTCTTCCTACAACAGAAATCCACTGTCAGCACTTTCTAGCACTACAGTAGAAAATCACTGTCAGCACTTTCTAGCACTACAGTAGAAAATCACTGTCAACACTTTCTAGCACTGCAGTAGAAAATCACTGTCAGCACTTTCTAGCACTGCAGTAGAAAATCACTGTCAGCACTTTCTAGCACTACAGTAGAAAATCACTGTCAACACTTTCTAGCACTACAGTAGAAAATCACTGTCAGCACTTTCTAGCACTACAGTAGAAACTCACTGTCAACACTTTCTAGCACTACAGTAGAAAATCACTGTCAACACTTTCTAGCACTACAGTAGAAAATCACTGTCAACACTTTCTAGCACTACAGTAGAAAATCACTGTCAGCACTTTCTAGCACTACAGTAGAAGCTCACTGTCAGCACTTTGTAGCACTACAGTAGAAGCTCACTGTCAGCACTTTGTAGCACTACAGTAGAAACTTACTGTCAGCACTTTCCAGCATTACAGCAGAAATTTACTGTCAGCGTTTTGTAGCACAAAGAATTTCTTTCTACATCCTTGTCTTCCCAGTAGAAACATCATTACATCTGTTTTCTTTCACAAATATTATCTGCCTTATTTGTCTGCCATGTTAATCCCACAAATCATTTCTATTAACTCTAAATTTATGATATCACATTACGTACACGAATTCCCATGCTCTTCTTTGTCTAAAAAAAATAGTGCTGAAAACACAGACATTTCTATATACATTAACATTTTTATAGCGAAGAAACCGTGCTTCAGATATCGACCACCATTCCACACGCCTACATGAGAATACATAGGCATAACACAGAATACAAGTCTTCATTTTCTTGGACCTTCCTACATAACTCGAAGCTCCAAGCTCTGCGTGGTATTGGCGATGAGCTGAAACACAGACAGACGGATGCAGAAAATATCTGCCTTAGGGAAGGAAATCTGATATCATGAAGCTGCTTTGGGAGTTAATGGAGAAACGGACCTGGGGGGTACCTTGTCGCCATCTTGCCGCCATTCGCAGCCAGGAAAAATCCATACAGGGCTTTTATTCTCTAACTTAGGGAACTGCCGAGTTTGTGTATAGCTGTTGTACATTTCTTTCCTTCATTTCCCTTTTCATCTAGTTCTGTAGTCTGTCTATAATCAAGTTCGGCATTTTCCAGCTTTGTGTCAGACCGCTAATCTCATTTCCGCTTCAGGGTTGAGCCGGTAGGCAACACAGACATTCCAGACTTCTATTTGTCTGTCCTTTTCTCATTTACTTCGTTAACCTGACGGCCATCTGTTGCAACAAAGCATAGTTACAGGCCTATCTGGGGAGACACATGTCCTTTTTTAAAAAAAAAGTCATCTTCTATCATAAATTACTAAGTGTGGGATCTCAAAAGGAGATTTCCACGATTTGTATTACCCTAGTTTATGATGAGTTTTTAAGTTTTCAGCTAAAAACTTCTAAAAATACGCCGTCGTCTGTGTCAAGTCTAGCCTGGCAAAAATGAGTGCAAAACAGAACGAGAGAAAACATAACTCATGATGTCGGGTATCTGTGTTCGTGTCAATTACGTGCACTTTGGATTTTTACCTGAGTCGCGTACTTTAGGAGTTTTACATGAATCGTATAGTTTTGAAATTTTACCTGAGTCGTGTACACTTGGTATTTTACTTTAACAGTGCACATCTGGGGCTTTGCATGAAGATCGCATTTTTTTTTTTTAGCTTTACTTGAAGAGTGCACGTTTCTGGCTTTACATGAAGAATACACGTTTCTAGCTTTACCTGAAGAGTTCTCGTTTCTAGCTTTACCTGAAGAGTTCTCGTTTCTAGCTTTACCCGAAGAGTGTGCGTTTCTAGCTTTACATGAAGTGTGCACGTTTCTAGCTTTACCTAAAGATTGCACTTTTCTAGCTTTACCTAAAGAGTGCACTTTTCTAGTTTTACCTGAAGAGTACACTTTTCTGGTTTTGCTTGAAGAGTTCAAATTGGGAGCTTTACCTGAAAAGACATATTTAAAATTTTACCTCAAAGGTTTGTCTCCATATGTCTTTATATCTGCTCTGTCCTCTTCCTTGTTTTCAGGTGAAAACAATACCTGCGCTATGTTATCTTTTCTTTCTACTTATTTGGTTCATCTATAGATTTATAAAATGCATAAGTGTATAAATCAGAAACTGTGGAGCGTGCACTTCACACGATATCAAAACTGACTAATAAACTACATTACGTATTTTTAAAAAAAGTTGTTGTTCGGTAGGTTTGTAGTCGACATTAGAAATATAATTTTAGTACGAATGCGCATAAACTTAAATGACTGTTCGTCATGCGCACAGATGTGCACATCATTTAAGTGCCTGATGTCTGATGACCGTTCGTTCTGAAAGGCGCAGTACGGGATGCTTATGCTTTGTCTGGAGCCGAGCTATTTCTTGTGCGCATGAAGCGGTATAACGGATTGCTAGTTTGCTTACATGGTTGACTGAAGTCACTTGATTTTGGTCTGGCTGTTGATCTTTCCAAGGACGTCCACGAAAAATGCGAGAAGAAATATCATAACATTAGAGCTGTCCTTGTTCGCTTCGGTAAGTGAGACATGTTTTTTTAATGAATTATATTACGTTTGTGACATTTTTTTTTAGGTTAAATAATTCGCATATAATTTGTATAGAAAAATCGTATTTTCCTTTCTTCTACAGTCATTTCTGAGGGCGTAAAGCAGTGCTGTCTGCTCTTATCCAATTGCTAACTATTTATTTTGAAATCACAGACCCTCGTGAAAGACAATTATCGGTAAGTTAAATAAAAACTGATTTAAGCGTTCTTCTCAATCGACCACCTTAATGCAGCGGTTTCTAAATTGCGCATTAGTAGTAAAGGGTAGAATTACATGAAAAACGTTGGCAACGTTCAATTATGTTTTCAGGTAATGATACGCGGCGATGTGTACACTTACCCTGTTTACCCGGGCAACGCCAGGTACGCTTTTTTAGGCAAAAATAAAATAAAGCTCCCATCAATCAATTTTCATTTCCTTATTTACAATAAGACAAAAATAAAATCACCTCTCATTTCTAGCGAATATTAGGTAGATAATCTTGTGCTATGTATCACTCTGCAGATGTTTCTCTGTCTGCTAATTTCTAGCAAATAGGAGGTAGAGAATCTTGTGCTATGTATCACTCTGCAGATGTTTCTCTGTCTGCTAATTTCTAGCAAATAGGAGGTAGAGAATCTTGTGCTATGTATCACTCTGCAGATGTTTCTCTGTCTGCTAATTTCTAGCAAATAGGAGGTAGAGAATCTTGTGCTATGTATCACTCTGCAGATGTTTCTCTGTCTGCTACGAGAAGTATGGATAACCCACGTACGAGTCTCAGATGACAGCAAATGTGTATCAACTTCCACAGGGTACTCTGAAGACTTGGTTTACTGTATGAGGCAGGTGATGTCTTTTCAGTGGCACTGTAATAAAGGAGCGTAGAAAATGAAACACTCTTTATTATTTCCAAACATTGTATGTTTAAACATAACACTCCCGGGTAGAGAGTGCCACGGTTTAAGTTAACTATATAAACAAAAATTGGGAAAAGGAAAAAAAAGAATAATCTACGGATTGAAAATTTCAAAAGAAAGCAAAATAGATTAGTAACAAGGGAAGAACTACATAACCACAGAACTATGGAAAGCTGAATAAAGTCAAACAACAAAGATTCTGACTTTGCACGTGATCAAAGATACGAAACTTAGAAACTGTCAGCAAACAGGAGGAGGAGGAGGAGGAGGAGATCATTGTCAAGATTCTATAGGATAAAGATACTACATAACTCTACAATAAAATTTACTCAGATTCATCCTCTTCTTCTGCCTCCCTGGAACCGGCAGTTGGTGTTCTTTACAGCCGATGCGATGAGGATGTTGAGGCACAACATCGTGCCAGAGTGGCAGCGGGTTATGGGCTGTTATTTATCTATTTTCTCCCTGCAGTTCCTGGCTGGAGCTGAAGTCACGTGGTGTGCAATACTTCTTCTTCTTCTTCTTCAGACCCTACCATCATAGATCATGACCATCCCTGTCCCGTTAGCCAGGCTGGGGCTGATACCGGGGGTACCAACGGAGAGGTGGAACAAGGTCTTGGTCGACGTTTCGCCAAACCTGGCACTAGCATGTCACCTATGGGTTGCCAACCCTGACATTAGCATGCCAGCTATGGGCTGCCAACCCTGACATTAGCATGCCAGCTATGGGCTGCCAACCCTGACACTAGCATGTCAGCTATGGGTTGCCAACCCTGACATTAGCATGTCAGCTATGGGCTGCCAACCCTGACACTAGCATGTCAGCTATGGATTGCCAACCCTGACACTAGCATGTCAGCTATGGGTTGCCAACCCTGACACTAGCATGTCAGCTATGGGCTGCCAACCCTGACACTAGCATGTCAGCTATGGGCTGCTGACTGCCAAATCGGACAACATCTTCGCCGCCGAATTATCTTTCATTAAAAAAAAGATAAGAGTGACAGGTGAGAAGATAACACAGAACACAACAAAAATAAATGGAAGAGACTAAGATATAACTTTATAAAAAGGTAGGAAAAGCTTAAGTCACACAGTTATTATGGCTTTCGTGTTCTTCCTTCAAAAACATGCAGAGTAAGAAAGAGAGAATCTCCTAGAAACATATATCTTCTTCTTCATTCAGTTTCACATCTTCAACCATCTAGACAACGAGACAGGTCTCATCCATGAACTTCATTGTTCCTCTTGCGTCCACCGCAGTTATCCACCCATGATGTTATCTTGGAGGCCAGGTTTGGGCTCTTGAGTTTCGGCAGAGAGTGCAAGATCGAGAGCTGTGTTCCAGTCTTGCGACTTCCCGTGGACAGAATATCTGAAGCTGACAGTCTTGGGATTTCCCGTGGACAGAATATCTGAAGCTGACAGTCTTGGGACTTCCCGTAGACAGAATATCTGAAGCTGACAGTCTTGGGACATCCCATGGACAGAATATCTGAAGCTGACAGTCTTGGGACTTCCCGTAGACAGAATATCTGAAGCTGATGTCAATGATCTCTGCTCGTGTTTTTTGTTTTGTCTTCTTACACAACTATCTTGGAAATAGAAGAACAGTAAGTATTACTCTTCTTCACATTCTCTTGTAGGAACGACACTGACTGTAAAGCTATTGTTAAAGAAGAAATTCAATGGCTGCAGACTGAAACGTCTTACTTATTATTCTTGTAGATTTGTTACATGGTGAAACTACCCTAAGCTCATTTAATCAATTTCTTCAATTAACGAAAAAAAGAACTTTTACTGAGAGGGGGAATGCATTACGCTCTTATACGAGTGCTGACAGCTAGCAGGATTAGTGTATTACATTAGTAAAAAACTTTTGCTGTGGACGCTGTAAATTTGCTGATTTTACGCCCATGTAAAAAGTAAGACCTACAGAAGATATTGGTTCCTTTCTTTAACCTGTTTCCCCTGTGCTGTATGGCACTATGATGAAAACAAACAAACAAACTAGAATTGTGACGAAATATTAATTTTTGGGTGACAGGGAATGGCTAAACATCGCAATAGTTGGCAGCGAATGTTCTAAGCTGTTACAGAAACCGTACATCTTAGTTATAAACAAAAGAGAAATATAGGTTCTAGGCAAAATTCCCTCTAAGATTTTTGAGATTCGTGAGCAAAATTTTCGACCCTTGTACAAATTATTCTCAAAAAATATTTTGTGCACACATTTGGGTCGTAATGTCAAATTACAATGTATAATTTAAAGTTCTCATAGCAAAAAAAAAAGAAAAAAAAAACTAAGATGAGAAGAAATCAGGAAAACAAACTCATATAGCTCTGTCACATTTTTCTTCATCGTAACTAAAGCACAAAGTTTTTTTTTTGTGGGCGCGGGCGCGCTGCCGCACAGCTTAGAGAAGACACTGGTCATAGATCATCCAGCAAATACGTTCTGGGAATCTATGGGTAAAAAAGGTGGTAATATTAAGCGTAGTATCAGACAGACACACAAAGTGTATATTCGTTTTAAAAGCTTTTGGGGTTTTTTTCCTAGTTAAAAATAATCACACCTGGATATAGAATGGATGGACGTGACAGACCGTGGATGAAAAGTTTTGGATCAATCTTACAAAATGTGTGCAAAATACATGCATTAAAATCTACATCTTGCTAAAGATCACCAGCTGCCTTCTCCTTCTTCTTTCTCTTTTCTTTGTCCTTTTCGTGGAACATGTACACTTTTTGAAGGCTTTTTGGGTTTTTTTTTCGGAACATGGGAATCAATACAGGCTGCGAAAGTGTCAAAGGCTGAAAAAAAGATGCCCATCCGATAAAGAAAGGCCATTTGAGTGTTTGCAGATCCCAGTAAATGCGCTTTCGTTTGTCGATAGACGCAGAAGAACATCCGGGTCTATACGGTTCCGTCTATATGGCCCGGTCCGTAGAACAAACATACGCTTTGAGTCTCTCCCGAATTGGATTTAGTTCCCTACAATTTTCTCCATGTGCATTTGAAAAACGAGGCTGAATGCATGAAAGATAATAACCCTTGTGGAATAATTCAATTTGCTTTAACAAAAGGAAAAAAAAAAACATCACCGCGGTCAGAAATGGTACTCTGAAAATTCCTAAGTTTTTTGCTTACAAAATCCCGGAATATGAAAATTCTATGTTTAGGTGTTAGTACTGAGTACAATGATATTATTTTTTTAAAGGGAAATCATTGTCATTCACTGAGCTGATATATTACAAATTCTCCTTAAACTATTAGTAAAACTAAAAAAAAAAACAAAAACAGAAGACTACTTCAATAAGCCGAGACATCTTTACTGTTTGTAAGATAATTTCGTGTTAATGTTTGAAGGAACATTTCACAGATGAATGTATTTTAGAAATAAAGCTGTGGAAAATGTAAATATTATCAACGATAAAAGACATAGCTGTTGTAGGGATCTTTTGCCACTCTTATATTTCCTATACAAAATGCATCTTCTAAGATGATTTCTGTTTCGAGTTAAGAATTTACAATATTCGTAGACAAGTTTTTGTTAGTAAAATCTCTCGCATTTTACTTTATTATGTTCTGAGGACTGTGGCAAAACTGTTTCTAGCAGAATACAGCCAGTCACAAGTATATAATACAGTCAAATTGTTAGTATACTACAGTCACAAGTATATAATGCGGTCACAAGTATATAATACAGTCAAATTGTTAGTATACTACAGTCACAAGTATATAATACAGTCAAAATGTTTGTATACTACAGTCACAAGTATATAATGCAGCTTTATAAAACTGAACGAAGTAAAGATGAGAGTGACGTCAGCGGTAGTGAGATGGGCATGTAGAAACGTTAAACAAACCAGGTAACAAGTTATAAGACGTTATTTCATCACAGACGAAAATGGGAAGCAACAAATAAACACAAAAACACCACATAACAGACATCTTCTTGGTTAGGACGTCAAGTAACTAACTCTTTACTTGGTTAGGACGTCAAGCAACTAACTCTTTACTTGGTTAGGACGTCAAGCAACTAACTCTTTACTTGGTTAGGACGTCAAGCAACTAACTCTTTACTTGGTTAGAACGTCAAGCAACTAACTCTTTACATGGTTAGGACGTCAAGCAACTAACTCTTTATTTGGTTAGGACGTCAAGCAACTAACTCTTTACTTGGTTAGAACGTCAAGCAACTAACTATTTACTTGGTTATTACGTCAAGCAACTAATTCTTTACTTGGTTAGAACGTCAAACAACTAACTCATTACTTGGTTAGAACGTCAAGCAACTAACTCTTTACTTGGTTAGGATGTCAAGCAACTAACTATTTACTTGGTTAGGACGTCAAACAACTAACTCTTTACTTGGTTAGAAAGTCAAGCAACAAACTATTTACTTGGTTAGAACGTCAAGCAGCTAACTCTTTATTTGGTTGGAACGTCAAGCAACTAACTCTTTACTTGGTTAGGACGTCAAACAACTAACTCTTTACTTGGTTAGAAAGTCAAGCAACAAACTATTTACTTGGTTAGAACGTCAAGCAGCTAACTCTTTATTTGGTTGGAACGTCAAGCAACTAACTCTTTACTTGATGCTTCAGAACGAAAACTTGTGCCAGTCTTTCTTCCCACGAAGAGACCAAAAAAAATCTATGTCTATATTTTTAAAATCTATTTTTCGTGGGGGTTTTTTCTGTTATGTTGTATTTGTATGTGATCCTTGAAGAAGGCTTCTGTCATAATACTGTGCTGTTGTATGTTCTTAATTTGTATGTGCTCACTTTGCTTTCTGTCATTCTTTTTTTCTGCTCAATTTTCCTCACTCTTTATATATATATATATATTTTTTTTTTTTGTTGTAAACTGAATCATATACCTCCATCTACAAACTTATGGAAAGTATAGTTCTTACAAAACAACGAAGGAACTTTGGAGGCGACAGCAGCGAAGTCACGAAAACAGACTGAAAGTAACAGCTGGCGGATTTAGAGTTATCATCGTAATAAAATAATATCTCCTGCATTAATTCATTCATTTGCATGTCCCTTGTGGAACTTTGCCTCCCTACCAGCACTCCTGTAGGCCTCGCGGTTGTGAGCAAGATGCCCTGCTGCTGATGCATCCATTTGCAGATCAACAATGTCTTGCAGCCATCTTCTCCTGCACTCTTTTTTATTGATAACAGTGGCGACAACAAAGAGACAGAAAGGAGGTAGACAAACTACGAATAAAGGAGTGTGGTGTTTAAAGCGTCTGTGATATCCCGGGACCATCGTCTCGTATGTTGTTCCTCTTCGGCGTGTCCCATGAACCATAATTTCAATAACCTTTCGCTCTACACCTTCCAAGAAGGAAACCTTCCTAAAAAGTAACGAAACAACTATACAGTTCCGTAGATCATGAGAGGAAGTACAGGTCCGTTGTATGATTATGTATTTCAAGTAAAATATGAAAGACTGCATAAAGAAAAACGTCTTTTTTACGTCTATCGTAAATTCCTAACTTAAAACGTCTTTTTTACGTCTATCGTAAATTCCTAACTTAAAAAAAGAAATCTGCTCAGGAGACGTTGTTTGTGCAGAGAATACAAGATGATGGAAGGGGGCTGACAGTGAGAAACTGAGAAAGAAATAACACGTTAACCACTATTACTATTTATAGGCACAGCCTGGCAGTGAAAACATGAGAAAGAAATAACATGATATCCACTGTTACTAGACAAAACCTGACAGTGAGAAACTGAGAAAGAAATAACACGATATCTACTGTTACAGTTGTTATACACAGCCTGAGAGTGAGAAACAGAGAAAGAAATAACACATTATCCACTAGTTACTATTTCTAGGCACAGCCTGGCAGTGAGAAACAGAGAAAGAAATAACACGATATCCACTGTTACTATTTCTAGACAAAGCATGACTGTGAGAAACTGAGAAAGAAATAACACGATATCCACTGTTACTATTTCTAGACAAAGCATGACTGTGAGAAATTGAGAAAGAAATAACACATTATCCACTATTACTATTTCTAGGCACAGCCCGGCAGTGAGAAACTGAGAAAGAAATAACACGATATCTACTGTTACTGTTTCTAGGCAAAACCTGACAGCGAGATAATGGGAATAAAATAGCACATTATCCACTGTTACTAATTCTAGAACAAACCTGACAGTGATAAACTGAGAAAGAAATAACTCAGTATCCACTGTTACTACTTCTAGACACAGCAGGACAATGAGAAACCGAGAAAGAAATAACAAATTAGCCACTGTTACTGTTTCTAAGCACAGCCTGGCAGTGAGAAACTGAGAAAGAAATAACACTATATTCACTGTTACTACTTCTAGACAAAGCATGACAATGAGAAACTGTGAAAGAAATAACATGATATCCACTGTTATGATTTCTAGCCAAAGCCTGATAATGAGAAACTAAGAAAGAAGTAACATGATATCCACTGTTACTACTTCTTTACAAAGCCTGACAGTGAGAAACTGAGAAAGAAATAACACATTATCCACTGTTACTACTTCTTTACAAAGCATGACAGTGAGAAACTGAGAAAGAAATAACACGATATCCACTGTTACTGTTTCTGAGTAGTTACTTTATTATAAACTTGGAATGTTCAGCTTCACAACGATATGAGGAAATCGAATGCCGGGCTGCACTTAAATCAATTAGTTTTTCCTAACTTAAATAAAAATGAGAAAAAGTAACAGTGTAAAGTAAAGGTGAACTGACTGTAGCTTTTGAAATATTTTGAAAGCGCCTTTTTAAAAAAAAATATGTTTCTAAAAAAAACAAATGTTAATTTTAACAAGTAAATTACACCTTCTTAATAACCTTGCGGGCCGAATAAAAAAGGCTTCGCGGATCGCCAGTCGGACACTTATGTTATACATGAATAAAACATTTGTCGAGTTTGGGCTTAGGATTCACAACAAACTCAAGCCAGGACCCACTCAGAGTTTGGGCTTATGACTCACAGCAAACTCAACCCAGGACCCACTCAGAGTTTGGGCTTATGACTCACAGCAAACTCAACCCAGGACCCACTCAGAGTTTGGGCTTATTGCTCACAGCAAACTCAACCCAGGACCCACTCAGAGTTTGGGCTTATGACTCACAGCAAACTCAACCCAGGACCCACCCAGCGTTTGGGCTTATGACTCACAGCAAACTCAACCCAGGACCCACCCAGCGTTTGGGCTTATGACTCACAGTAAACTCAACCCAGGACCCACTCAGAGTTTGGGCTTATTGCTCACAGCAAACTCAACCCAGGAGACACTTAGAACATGATCTGTAGTCTTGTGTTTGTACATCTACGAGTAACATGTTGAAAATTGGGAACAATGTTCTGTCCACTCTTGTATGAGTTAACGATAGTCTGCTTCATATATGTAGATTATATATCTCTTTGTTCCTGACATTTTGGGCATTTGAACTGCACAAGGTGGTTCAGAAGAAGTGCAGAAAAAAATGTAATTAGGAGAAAGAGACCACAAACAGCTACAACACAGTTAGTAGATCACTACATACAACGTATATTTTAAAACTTTGGATGGCTAAACAACATTTTTTTGGTACTAGGAAGGCAGACAAAACATTTTTGAAGTGAAAATTAAAGAAAAAAGAAGAGAAATGCGAGAAGAAACCCTGACTTACCAGCAGCAGTACGTTACCTATTAGACTTAGCAGACTTAAGCCAAAGGGGCAAAGAAGGACAAGGACCCGGCGTTAAGGCAGGCAGGCAGGCACACACACACACACACACACAAAGAACTCTGCAACTGTAGATTATTGTTTCTTGTGACAGTCACAACTGCTTTTGTTCCATTAGCATGTTATGTTATCCAGATGACTATGACGTATCAGTTAAGTTATCCAAAAGAGTATGACGTATCAGTTATGTTATTCAAAAGACGATGACGTATCAGTTATGTCATCCAAAAAACAATGATATATCAGTTATGTTATCTAAAAGACAATGACGTATCAGTTATGTTATCCAAAAGACGATGACGTATCAGTTATGTTACCCAAGAGACAATGACGTGTCAGTTATGTTATCTAAAAGACGATGACGTGTCAGTTAAGTTATCCAAAAGATGATGACGTATCAGTTATGTTATCCAAAAGACGATGACATATCACTTATGTTATCCAAAATGCAATGACATATCACTTATATTATCCAAAAGACAGTGACGTGTTTTGGGTAACTTTGTTTAGTCTGAGTCATGTAGTGATAGTACAGATCATAACTAGAAGGAAATCAAGACTGTAAATAAGAGACGAGAGGTATAAGCCAGGGGGGGGGGGGGCCCATGGCCCATACAAACTTTAGCCTGGGGGGGGTCTGAGTGATGGTTTATATGTCACTGCTTACCACAGTCATGGCATTAAGCTTAATTTTAAAGCGAAACAAGAAACAAGAGCTGTATACAAGCAACAGATAATCCGATGCTATGCACTGTCTCATCATCATCATCATCATCATCATCATCATCATCATCATCATCATCATCATCATCAGAACGAAGACTGGCAGTAATGAATCTCCAGTTCCCTCGCTCTCTGGCCTTGAAGATAAAGATTTTGCTCTTCGCTGTTATTACGGACGGACATAATTAGTTTTTTTGCATTCCTTTTTTTTGCGTTGCGGACAATAATAATGTGTCATCGGCTTATCTAATCTCTGGTATTTCTTCTGTATCCTGTCTACTGCCATATGTTAACCTCTCTGTCTACCTCTTCCTCTTTTTTCCGTCAACTTTTCCTTCTGTTATGGTCTTCAGTATAATGTTATGTTCTTTTTTTTGCAATGGCCAAGTTATTTTCTTTTCTTGATACTTATTTCTTTGAGAAGTTCACATTGCATTTTGCATTTGTTCTTATTATTTTTTCCATGGTATATGACCAAATTTTCTGTATATCCACATTTCTGTTGCACTTATCTTTCTCTCTAACTTTTTCCTTAAGAGTTCATGTTTCTGCTGCATACAGTAAAACAGAACAGACATAACATTTTACAAATCTCGCTTTTATTTTCATGGGCAGATTCTTGAATAACAGCCCTGTCTTCAAGGTGTTGAGTGTGTGCTTTCTATTCCTCTTCTTTTCTTTATCTCCGTCTCACATTCCCCCATCCTCAGTTAATATATGCCCTAGCAGACACTGTCTATAGGATGCAACAAAACAAAACAAAAACAAAACAAAAAACATCGATGTACGAAACTAGAGCAGGGCAAATCTCTTTCATTGAAAACTTGTGTGAAGAAGAGGGTTAACAAGGATGAATACACGGCCGTTTATTAACAGAATAACTTTTACAGGTATCTTTGGGAACGTGAGTCATAAAATGAAGACTTGGAGACAGCCGGGAGATTCATGGGTTCTTTTTTTCCACAAGTTCTCTTGTTCAAGGAAATAATGTAAAATGACTATTAAAACACCAGGAATTATGTGTGTGTGTGAGTGAGAGAATGAATGAATGAGTGAATAATCTTTATTTTTAAAGGGTAAAGAATTGGGCACGCAGGCCAAGCGAGAGAGAGAGAGAGAGAGAGAGAGAGAGAGAGAGAGAGAGAATAGCAAAGCTAGTGTGTATAACATAATGCACTGGACATGGACTTGACATTCAACAGAAAGACGGATGTTCAGTATTTGAGAAAGTTAGGCTAAACTAGGCAGAGACTCAGACAGACTAAACTAGCTTGTAATACACACTAAGAGACTTAAGATGGGAAGACTAAAATAGAAATTCTAGACCAAGATAGACAAACTAGCCTGTAAAAGACACTAAGACACTTAAACTGGAAGGACTAAAATAGAAATTCGAGACTAAAATGACCAAACTAAAAACAAAGTTTCAAATATTAGTATAGGCAGACTAAACTAGCCTGTACAATAGATTAACAGACAGGACATAACGACTGAAACAAACAAACATACACGGCTGTGATCTGCAGGGGATGAAGAAAGCAGTAAATATAAACAGAAACCACTTTAACGAGTAGTTTAAACCAATAAAACAACAAGAAGAAGCGATTGAAATAAGTTTTATTACAGCCGTCGCCATAGCCCTCCGTGAAATGTCTAACACAGCGAAGCTATGAAAATAACTTACAGGCTCCCCGATTACCGCCCTTTGCTGCTGTTGGCACCAGGTGGCGTGGCGAGATCAGATAGAACTGTAAGAACAGGCCGTGTTGTAGTTGTAAATTCTCTCCCTTCCCCAGCATATCGCCAGCCGATGGGTTTAAAGTTGCCTGCGCCAGACGTGTAGAACTCAACAAACCGTGGTGTTGCTATTGAGCATTACTTAGTAAAGCTATCTTTGTTCTAGATTTTGTTCCTACAGAACACAGCTTATAACACTGCAACTATGACTTACGGGTAGAACATGGGGAATAGTGTTCTATCCAGTGTTGGAGTTATTAAACATTTCTTCTTCATCTTCATTGCCGTGTGTAAAGCTAATGACAATGCTAAGCGTCTTTACGACGACCTGTTGCGTAGCAGCGGCTACAACAAACTCATCAGGCCAGTGGGCAACAACACGGACAAGTTGGTGGTCAGACTAGGGATCCGTCTGTCACAGCTCATCGACATTGTAAGTAGATTGTTTTCTTTCTTTTTTTTCTGAAAGTAGATTTTTTTTCTTTGGGGGGGGGGGGGGAAGGGGGGTTGGGTTTCTTCGTTGGCTAGGTCATGTACGCACGCGAGTGCTGGCGAAAGTCTTGTACGTGAAGGTGTGTCGGGAAGCATTTGTACACAGGCGAATGAAGGCAAGCATGTGTACACATGCGAGTGTTGAAAAGAGTCTATGCACACGCGTGAGTGTAGGCAAGGACATGTACACGCGTGAGTGTAGGCAAGGACATGTACACGCGTGAGTGTAGGCAAGGACATGTACACGCGTGAGTGTTGGCATGGACATGTACACGCGTGAGTGTTGGCAAGGACATGTACACGCGTGAGTGTAGGCAAGGACATGTACACGCGTGAGTGTCGGCAAGGACATGTACACGCGTGAGTGTTGGCATGGACATGTACACGCGTGAGTGTCGGCAAGGACATGTACACGCGTGAGTGTAGGCAAGGACATGTACACGCGTGAGTGTAGGCATGGACATGTACACGCGTGAGTGTAGGCATGGACATGTACACGCGTGAGTGTAGGCAAGGACATGTACACGCGTGAGTGTTGGCATGGACATGTACACGCGTGAGTGTAGGCAAGGACATGTACACGCGTGAGTGTTGGCATGGACATGTACACGCGTGAGTGTAGGCATGATTTGTGTGCATACGAAGTGAAGGAAGGCAAAGAATTCTACATTCACGAGTATCAGCAGCCCCGACAAAAAGAGCGAGGGCTGGAGGGGTAGAAGAACCGAAGTTGTACCCATGGGCTCCCCAGCTAGTGGCCCTGATCTTCCATCCTTTCTTCTTAGCGACAAAGTTTTAGGAAAACACTACAAAGTTCTGCTTTCATTTTGGATAAGGGGCCCGATATTAACTGACCCCGGGGCCTGGCCCGGCTCTACATAGCCCTGAGTGTCGGCAAGAATAAGTACATGTGTGTGAGCGTCCTAATCTACGTCACGTGACTGTAAACAAAGACCACGTGATTTTGTTTTCTTCGGAAACATGCCTGGTGATTTTTCTTTCTTAGGGGTTTTACATTTAGCTCTTCTTCGTCGTTCTTATTTGTAGAGCCACTGCCTTTCTCAAATTTCTCGTTGTTCTTCTGTACTGTATTCACAGCACTACTTGTTAAACTATAGACATATCTTGAGAAAATTACGAAACACAATGATTATGAGACTATATTTGTATTAATGGTGGCGGAAAGGACGATAGAATGTTGTATGTGTTCAAGAAGATAAATCATTTATCAAAGATTGTTCTCGCTTTGGATGAAGTTTTATTAATTATGTTTTGGTACGTTCATTCAGTGTAAAACGCCAGCTTATGTGGTGGCTGTTTCACATAAAAGTTAAACTTCGTTCATGAAAATATGCCCCTACTGACCTTCCATAATTGATCTGATCTTCCCTACTCACTGAGTGGCCGAGAGAGAGAGAGAGAGAGAGAGAGAGAGAGAGGAGAGAGAGAGAGAGATCGAAAATGCTGTAAAGAACCAAGCTACAATTTAGAACCTCAGTGTTTGCCTCCCTGTCCATTTATCAAGCGCTGCAATCTGTTACAGCGCCCGGGCGCTGTCAATGCTGAGTGCGTTAATGCGTTAAAAACGTCCACAGAAACGGCAAAATGCGACCAGAAGAAAACAAAGCAATCAGATGCCCCCCAGGCGTTTTTCGAAGCTCCCTGTACGGAAAAACACGAGTGCATCTTTTGGCTGGAAGTGCAGGGCAGTGAAGAATAGCACTGATGTAAATGCTTCTGGAGGTTTATGAGGGGAAGAGTAATGCCGGTGCAGCCATTTGTTACACAGTTTATCGAAGAGAGAATAATGCTAACCCTTGCCTATCCCATGGCGGAAGTTTATTAGACTAATAGGTTTTGACGTTCCTGCCCTGGTTCTAAGCTTAGCTGGACGAGAAGTTCAGATAACACGAACATTGTGTCATTAAGCCTGCGCTAGGGAAATGTAATTTAATCACAGCTTTAAAAAAAATCATTTTATGTGCACAATTATTTTTTAGTAACTTCTCAGTTTAATTAGAAAAGATGCAAAAATAGCACCTGAATGAAAGAAAACAAGTAAATTTATGTTATGAATAATCCGCACTTTCGCACAGCCCTCAGCCCACAGCCCTCAGCCTACAGCCCTCAGCCCATAGCCCACAGCCCTCAGCCCACAGCCCTTACCCCATAGCCCTAAGCCCACAGCCCTCAGCATTATGTGTGGAAGAATAAAGTAAAGGTACACAGCTGGGGTACCACTGGAGATCTTCACCGTTTAAAATTAGGAAAAATATCAATAGAACTGTTATAGAATGGAGACTTAACATCGAAGGAGCTGATGTGTGCGTTTTAGCGAATCAAGGTTTGTGTGTTTGTGCAATCTCCCTGTAACTGCGAGCTGTTGTTCTTTGCAGCCGATGCTATGAAGGTGTTGAGGCGCAGCATCGTATCGGAGTGGGAGCAGCTACTTTTTCAGTCCCAGAGTACAGTGCAATGCTTCTTTAGCAGACTCCACCACCACGGGGACTATGGCGATCCCTGCCCCGTTAGCCAGGCTAGGCATGTTACTGGGGGTACGACGGATAAGTGAGATAGGGTCTTGGCCAGCTATGGTTCACTAACACTGACGCTAGCATACCAGTTATGGGTCGATGATAGCCTCATCGGACATGCGTCTAACGAATCAGGGAAAATAACGTTACACTATAAGGTGTTTCCGAGTGTTTATCTTTAGTTGTTTAGTGAGTAAGAAATAATATAATTGATCTTTAATTGTTTAATGAGCTAGATACAAAACATGGATGTAGATGGCTCTAGAAAACTTGGTGAGTTCGATGTGGCTAAATTTCTCAATGTTTATTTAGTGTGTGTTTTTTTTATAGCACGGATATAGTTGTTGCTGGAATTCTATTGAATGCTTTATATAGAATGGATACAGCTGTTTGGTGGAAGTTTACTGAATGTTTTCTATAGAAAAAACACGGCTGTTTGCTGAAAGTGTATTGTTTTGTATAGAATGAATACAGCTGTATGGTGGACGTTTACTGAATGTTTTATGTTACAAGAGTACAGCTGTTTGGTGGAAGTTTACTGAATGTTTTCTATAGCAGACACATATTTGTTTGCTGGAATTCTGTTGAATGTTTTATATAGAATGGATACTCCACGTATGGAACCGATCAAAATGACAGCCTGGCACCTGTTACAGGACTGTCATTCATTTGGAGAACCGAGACGGCGCTTTTTGCTGCCACTTGTAACAGTCCAAGACAGGCTGTATGGTGATCTTAATAGCCTAAGACAAACGGCAGCATTCTTCAAAGATATCCAGGTTAACACCTAGTACAATTGAGCATACATTGACTGACATATTAAGACTATCATTTGCACTCGTATCACAAATGAAAACAAAGATGACAGCCTAGTTTGCACAGAAGATACTCTGTAAACTGAAAGCGACATTTCGAGTGGGAGATGATAAACTGTGACAGAATTGGACTTTTTTTTTAAAGAATGGAAAACAAATCCTCTAAATATTTGAAGAGATAAACAAAACTGAGAACAAAAATGTAGATAGAATTACGATAACATGTACTGAAATATACTGGTTTATTTCAAAACATCGATACTGATTTAATGGAAATATGAAGCTGTATTTATAAGTCTCACTACACTTTCTATGTAAAAATGAAGAAAATGCGTCATAAAAAATGTGCTGCACAGTCAATCGTGAAGAAAAATGCAGTGAATGGTTGCCATCTGCTGGAGTAATTTTTTGCACTCAAAACAGAATGGTGTTATCAACGGAAGAAACATTTTTTTTTTTTGGTTGAACAAGTGTTTCGAAATGGCGGTCGATACACACGGATGGTTGTTCAAAGATTTATAGCAAAATTTCCTGATAAACAACCTCCTCATCGCACTACGGTTAGAAATTTGTTGAATAAGTTTCGTGATACGAGAACTGTGGAAGATGCTCTGCGATCTGGTAGGCCTGCTGTGTCTGAAAAAAAATGTCTTGATATCCATGACAGAATCCTGAAAAATCCACGCCGGACCTTAAGGAAAATGTCGCAAGAAGTGAACGTATCACTGAGCACAGTGCACAAAATTCTTTAACATCGATTAAATTTTCATCCATACAAGATTTCTGTCGTGTCTGAACTAAAAGAGTGTGACAATCAATCCAGGGTCAACTACTCCACGTGGTTTCAAGCATTTTTAGCTGGAGAAGACGTGTCAATTCTCGATTTAACATTCTTCTCTGATGAGGCATGGTTTCATCTATCTGGATACGTTAATAGCCAAAATAATCGTATTTGGAGCAGTGTTAATCCCAGTGCATTTCATGAAGCGCCGCTACACTATGCGAAAATTGGGGTATGGTGTGCCGTCAGTAGAAAACGTTTAATTGGACCAATTTTCTTCAACAACACTATAAATGCCGATCGGTACCGTACTGACATTCTGGAACCTTTTTTAGAACAGCTGAATGAACGTGAAATTGAAGAAGCGTGGTTCCAGCAAGATGGTTCATCTCCACACACAGCTAGAGCAACACACGGTTTTTTGGAAGAAATTTTCACAAATCGTATAATATCTCGTGGAATTTGGCCTGCTCGTTCTCCAGATCAAAATCCATTAGATTATAATCTATGGGGTTTCTTTAAAAGAAATGTTTACAAAAATAATGTACAAACAATTGAGGACCCGAGAGAAGCAATCAGAATTACCATTCAAGAAATAACAACAGACACGTTGCACAAGGTATTTGACAATATGAAGAGACGTGTACAGTCATGTCTTGAAGCCTGTGGTGGACATTTCCAACACCTGTTATAATGTATATTTCAGCGGTACATTCCAGCTAACCCAAAACAGCGTTGTATCATTGCAGTCACTATTGTAACTAATTAACAACTTTTTTTAGCACATTTTGTGATGACGCCATTTACTTCATTTTTCAATTTTTTTTTTCATAGAGAGTGTAGTGAGACTTTAAAAACACCCTGTATGTATGTATGTATGTATGTATGTATGTATGTATGTATGTATGTATGTATGTATGTATGTATGTATGTATATTTATATATATATAAACTATTAAAAAGAATGAACTGGCTACATAACAGTAGAAAGTGTTCAGATACAATAACCGTGAGTTCTAGTTGCTTATCACTGGAGGAATCACTCACTCTGAGCTACAGAAAGATCTACCACTGCCGATAAGTTAAGATTCCCAGCTATTAAGAGAAAAAAAGGACCAAATTATCAGTCTTCGTCTTAAAACGGGACACAGACGACCCAAAGTCATGTACAACCATACTGTCTTGTAGTCGCGAATGAACGTATTAATGTAGAGTAAATATTTCATTGGAAGACAGCTTTTCGTTGGGACGCATCATTTATATGACGAGGAAACCTGTTTGAAAATTAAAAGCAAAATACATAATCGCAAGGAGACTCACATAACAAAAAAAGTGCTTATTTTTACATGCGTCCATTTATGCAAACTCCAGCATTTATGCAATCTGCAGTGATAGAAGCTCTTCTGCAAGATGAAAGGGTGCATGTTTTCACAACAGCTAACTTCTGTCTGCTTCTAAAATCTTCCATGAGAAAAAGCGCAAGTAGTATTTTTCTCGACTGCTTCATTTACAGGAAGTTTTGCGCTACGGTGGAACATTCATGTTACCTTTCTCAGGTGGAACAGTCATAGTACCTTCCTTCCCCTGGTGAAATAGTCATGGTACCTTCCCCTGGTGCAACAGTCGTGATACCTTCCCCTGGTGAAACAGTCAAGGTACCTTCCCCTGGTGAAACAGTCATGGTACCTTCCCCTGGTGAAACAGTCAAGGTACCTTCCCCTGGTGAAACAGTCATGGTACCTTCCCCTGGTGAAACCGTCAAGGTACCTTCCCCTGGTGAAACAGTCGTGATACCTTCCCCTGGTGAAACAGTCAAGGTACCTTCCCCTGGTGAAACAGTCATGGTACCTTCCCCTGGTGAAACAGTCAAGGTACCTTCCCCTGGTGAAACAGTCATGGTACCTTCCCCTGGCGAAACCGTCAAGGTACCTTCCTCTTGTGAACCAGTCAAAGTACCTTCCCCTGGTGAAACAGTCAAGGTACCTTCCTCTTGTGAACCATTCAAAGTACCTTCCCCTGGTGAAACAGTCATGGTACCTTCCCCTGGTGAAACAGTTAAGGTACCTTCCCTGGTGAAACAGTCAAGGTACCATCCTCTGATGAAACAGTCAAGGTACCATCCCCTGGTGAAACAGTCAAGGTACCATCCTCTGGTGAAACAGTCAAGGTACCTTCCCCTGGTGAAACAGTCAAGGTACCTTCCCCTGGTGAAACAGTCATGGTACCTTCCCCTGGTGAAACAGTCATGGTACCTTCCCCTGGTGAAACAGTCAAGGTACCTTCCCCTGATGAAACAGTCATGATACCTTCCCCTGGTGAAACAGTCAAGGTACCTTCCCCTGATGAAACAGTCATGATACCTTCCCCTGGTGAAACAGTCAAGGTACCATCCTCTGATGAAACAGTCAAGGTACCATCCCCTGGTGAAACAGTCAAGGTACCATCCTCTGGTGAAACAGTCAAGGTACCTTCCCCTGGTGAAACAGTCAAGGTACCTTCCCCTGGTGAAACAGTCATGGTACCTTCCCCTGGTGAAACAGTCATGGTACCTTCCCCTGGTGAAACAGTCAAGGTACCTTCCCCTGATGAAACAGTCATGATACCTTCCCCTGGTGAAACAGTCAAGGTACCTTCCCCTGATGAAACAGTCATGATACCTTCCCCTGGTGAAACAGTCATGGTACCTTCCCCTGGTAAAACAGTCAAGGTACCATCCCCTGATGAAACAGTCATGATACCTTCCCCTGATGAAACAGTCATGGTACCTTCCCCTGGTAAAACAGTCAAGGTACCTTCCCCTGATGAAACAGTCATGATACCTTCCCCTGATGAAACAGTCATGGTACCTTCCCCTGGTAAAACAGTCAAGGTACCATCATTTGATGCAACAGTCATGGTACCTTCCCCTGGTGAAATAGTCGAGATACTTTCCCCTGGTCAAAAAGTCAAGGTACCTTCCCTTGGTGAATCAGTCATGGTACCTTCACTTGTTGAAACAGTCGTGGTACCTTCCACTGGTAAAACAGTCATGGGATCCTTTTTCGTGAACTGCAGTAAAACCAAGTAATGCTGTTATTGCTTCTTTGTCTTCCTGGAACTGCGAGTGTAATGTTCTTTGTTACCGATGCGGTGAAGGTGATGAAGCACAACATTGTGTCGGACTGGGAGCGGGTTACAGCGGCTCTTTTTCAGCTCCTGAGTGGAACTAAAAAGCAAGTTGGTTGGGGGGGGGGGGTGATATACTCATTTAGCAGGCTTCACTGTGAAAGGAACTATAGCGTTCCATGTCCTGTTAGACATGCTAGGCCTGTCTTTAGATGCACTAGCGGAGTGATGGGACAGGGTCTTTATCAGCTGTTGTTCATCAACCCTGGCACAAGCATATCAGCTTTGGGTGACTGACCGTCACTTCGGCAACGCCTTCACCTCCAAATCAAGAAGATAAAACTGCCGCATACGCTTTCCTGCTGCTTGGTATTAAATTTTAAAAGTTGTCATACGTTTCTAGCATTCTGCTTCACTTTTGTAGCTCCTACGTGGACTCCCACATGACCCTTCATGGACCTTCAGTGGTCCAGGAGTAGATAGTTTGGAACCGATGTTGTAGGGCAGTTGTTCCCTGGTCACCACATTCCACCTTGCCCAGAACCCCTACTGGCGGTAATAGAAAAGGGAACAGATGGAACTTGACAATCATTTGACCCGAAAAAGTGGGTTTTTTTTTTTGAATGTGGTCAAGGAGACAGGAGAGCAGTGGCACCCAGAAAAACGTTGAGAACCACTGTTGTAAAGGAAACATGTAAGGCGAAAGCCAGTTAAGACAGAACACCCTTACATTTAATGATAATATCTCTCCGCGCAACATCAGGTCCTGCCACTCGCGCTGTAAATTTCAGTTGTTATGATTACTTTGTGTGGTAGGGAATGTTAACGTTTATCTGTTACAGAGATCAAAGGCTCCTAGCAACCTCCGTGGCTCACGAATTTAAAGGGAAAAAAAGAAGTGCCTGGAGATTTTAATCACGTGCAGTTAACGCACGTACAAATTCTTCCGCGTAAACAATAAACACCGTGCGGATACATAAAAAAAATTTAACCTTTCAAACTTTACCAAAAAAAAAACTTGTTTTCTTCGCTGTTTCCAGAATTGTTCTGCAAATTCGCGAAGTTCCCTATAAAATATCAGGTTTTCCTCATAACGTTTTGATCGTCAGCCAAAACTGTTAATGAAGAGACCGTGTTTGAATTCATTTTTTTGTTCTTAGGTTTCAGATTGCCTAGAAACATGGATGCCTGTTTATGCTCACATACAGCTTCGTTTGTAAGAGCTGGCAGGTTTTAAACCATTAACAGACACATCAAGAGGCGCAGTGCGATAATGAAAACTGCACTAGAGGGGAAAAAGTGAAGGAAAAAGAGGAAGAGGTCGACAGTGATGTAGATTGGTGGATGCAACATTAAAAATATGGACTGGACACACAATGTGATCGGATGCACTGTAAAAATAAAATAAAGGACAGTGCAAGCTGGGGGAACCATTGCAGTCAACCTTCCTTGAGATAGGTCACACGATGATGATGATGATGATGATGATGATGATGATGATGATGAATAGACATAAGAAATATTAGAACAGTATTTGAAGCCGGAAGTTTTCATTTACTATAACTAAGAATCGGGAGTCTGAGTGGCGAAGTGGTTAGTGCACTGGTCTCTCAAGGCGAAGGTCGGAGGTTCGAATCCGGCCGGCGGCACCCCAGTCACCCAGCTGTAGAAATGGGTACCCGATTTTTTCTGGAGTTGGGGAAGGAAAAGGCAACCAGACGTGATACTGACCACATCACCCTCTAGTGTGCTGACAGGTCAAGGAAAATATGGGCACTAACACCATATCCCTATGTGCCTCTAAGGCATGATAGGATTACCTTTACCTTTACCTTTTTTATAACTAAGAATCATTTGACAAATCTTTATTTTTAAATTCATGCCAGCCGACACGGCGCCTGATGATGACGATGATGACTATGATAATGATTTGTTACAAAAATCATACAATGTTGGAACGAAGAATCATGTTCGGGGTGGGGGTGGAGACTACGGGAACGTAAATTTACTACCGAACAGTTCTTAAACTCTTCTGCCAGTATTAACGTGATTGTCCTATGATTTTAGCTCTGCTCACGTTAAAGCCCACAGTACTCCAGTATGAGAAACACTGGTTCCACATTTGCCCCGCATTACTTGAGACAACAGATGTGGAATACAATGTACATACGTATAGATGCACCTGTGGCTTGCGACTGAGATATATAAGGGGTATGATGTTGTTGCGATATATATATATATATATATATATTGATTCATTCATTTGCATGTCCCTTGTGTAACTTTGTCTCCCTAACAGCTCTCCTGTAGGCCTCTCGGTTGTGAGCAAGATGGCCTGCTGCTGATACATCCATTTGCAGATCATCAACGATGTCTTGCAGCCATCTTCGCCTTGGTCTTCCTCTCTTTCTTTTTCCCATTATGTACCCTTCCAAAACGGTTTTTTCTAGATTATCATGACGTTTAATGTGTTAAAATATTTAGGTTTTCTCCCTTTAATCCTCTTTACTAGCCAACCTTCTTCAATATTAAGTTCTTGTAGTATGGATATAATTGTTCTTTTTTGTGTCTGTGATATTTGAAGTACTCTTCTGTAGCATTTACATTCAAAGGCATTTATGTGTCTCAGCTGTTTTGTTAAGTGTCCAGGTCTCACAGGCATATGTTGCGATGGGAAAGATACATGCCTTTAAAAATGTTATTTTTGTAGTTCTGTCTGCAACTCTCCACAGATTCTTTAGTTGCTTTACTTTCTGAACAACGATATATATATATATATATATATATATATATATATATATATATATATATTCAATTCAAGTGCCATGTCACGTGGCGTAGGCGATCATTTATCTCCACAATTTCCCTGTCTTTAGACTTGATTATGAGATCCGCCGGTGACTTTCTTCCTAGCCACTGATAGCCCATCCATGTCTCTTTTTCCATGAATTTTTCCAGATGCCACAATGTGTTCCAATTTTCCTATTCTCAGAAAATGTCCTACAAATCTCGCTTGTCTGCCTCTGATCTTTGCTGTAATTTGCCCTTTAACTCCAGCCTCTCTTAAGACTTCTTCGTTAGTTTTCTTAGCTGTCCTTGTTACCTTCAACATCCTTCTTATAAACCACATTTCCATGACCTCCATTTCTCGTTGTACTCTCGTATTCATGAACCATGCTTCACATCCATAAAACAAAACTTGCTCGATGTAACATTTAAGTACTCGGAATCTTGTTTCCATTGATATGGATCTGTTGCACAAGATGTGTCTCATTGTCTGAACTCCTGAGCACGTCTGCTTTTTATTTCTTTGTGAGATTTCCCATCAGCTGTTATAATTGTTCCTAAGTACTTGAATCTATCAACTTGTTTCAGCTCTGTTCCATCGATGGTAATGCTACGTTTTGGTGGTATTCTTTTCTTTGAGATGACCATAACTTCAGTCTCCTTTTTGTTCAGGCTGAGACCATTATTTTTACTTTCACGAACCACGACGCCCAAAAGAGCTTGTAGCTCACCTTCACTTTTAGCAATCAGAACTGTGTCGTCTGCATATCTTAAGTTGTTAAGGTTGTACCCGCCAACTGATATTCCTGGCATATTCTTGATTTGCGTCATGCCACTGAGGCACCTAGAGGATATGTTCTTAGTGCCCATATTTTCCATCACCTGCAATATCCTACTGAAGCAGCTATGGGATATTGCTACTGAAGCACCTATGGGATATGCTACTGTCCCTGTTTTCCCTGAGTTGTCATCACTGCGCAGAGTGGGTGTTGCCAATATCACGCCATGGCGACTTTTTTTTTCCTCTTCGGATTCCAGGAGGTACCTAGTTCTACAGAGGGATTGACTAGGCGAGTACCTTCTACATAGACTGGACAGCCGAAAGTCGGTAGTAGAGACGAGTGTCATACATATAAGGTTCAGATATCTCACACATTAAAAGAGTAAGGTATATACAATTTTTATTAAACCACACTGATAGATCCAGCTATGAGAGGAGATGTTCAACAAAATGATACTTGGAAAAACTAACAGCTGATATCTGACTTCTGCAGATCCACCTTCTTTGATGAAAAGTGTCAATAATATTAAACCAGAGGAAGTTTCTCACATTTATAATAATAATAGTAACCATCATCATCATCACGTGCCGCTTCCACAGGATAGTATGGCTACATGAGATCAAGAGCCCGACTTGTATCATGCTGTAGCGGTTCACTAGCCAAACTTATTCTTGCCCATCTCTTGATGCTTGTCCACTCATCTGTACCTTGGTGTACGTCATTCTTCAATCTTTCCCTCAAGTAAAGTCAGTGTATTACTTTGCCTATCAAACTGACTCAGTGTAGTATTCTGCCTATGAAGTAAACTCATTGTAGTATTCTGCCTATGAAGTAAACTCAGTGTAGTATTCTGCCTATCAAGTAAACTCAGTGTAGTGTTCTTCTTTTGAGTATAATAGACATTTTTACTAGTTTCATTTTCAGTATTTGCTGTTGACCACATTATTTTCACTTCTTCCAGCAACGTTTAACGTTTTTTAGCTTCTGCCCGTAGCGTGTTTGAAAGTGATTTGAGTAGCATAATATTGTATGGTTAGTCTTCCAAAAAAAAAACAGCAGACAAAGCACTTTAGACGTCAGAGAAGGAAACAAAAACGACAAGGAAATTACCGTGATTCTAACCACAGACTCCAATAGGACAAACAGTCGTCTAGCCATGAAAAAACAAAGCACTATCGACTCGGCCATGAAATGTCTGCTTTGTGTACTATTTTCTCGAAGGCTAACCATACAATTCTGTGCTAAATCGCTCTTTGCTGTGGGAAAGCTTCGGTATTTCTTATTTGAAAAAAAATTGTTCCATTGTTAAAAAAGGTAAAGGTTAAGTTAATCCTGTCACGCCTTAGAGGCACATAGGGATATGGTGTTAGCGCCCATATTTTCATTGACCTGTCAGCACACTAAAGGGTGATATGGTCAATATCATGCCTGGCTGCCTTTCCTTCTCCAAATCCAGAAGAAGTCGGGTACCCATTTCTGCAGCTGGGTGACTTGTACTGAAAGTTATATATTTGAAGAACCTCAATGCAGAGAGATAAGAAGGAAAAATCATTTGAGGGATATAAAGAAGTTTATAATCCAGTTTTAACTGGGAGAATTAACAGAATTTAATCTTTACTGTTTGCCTGAAGAGGGAAAGAGAGTTGACAAAGATGTGGACGTAAATGCTACAGTGCCCGTTGCATTAAGTAAAAGTAACATTAATTACAGTAAAGGTGGCCTTGTTATATCATGGAGGCATTTAGGTGATATGATGTGACTGTCCATATTTTCCTTGATCTAGATGGTGGTGTTGTTCCACGGTGATGTAGTGGTTAGTACACTCGCTTGCCGATCAGAAGATCCCCGGTTCGATTTCGCACTCGGGAGAAATTCTTTTTTTCGGACTGACCGGTTCACCCAGAATCGAAAAATGAGAGCTTGGGCTTCGCTTGGAAAACTAAGGCAGCGGGGACAGGAGCTGGCATCCATACCTCAAATGATGTAGTGGCCTAGAAGTTTGAAGGCACTAAAACTTCACACCCCTACGGCATGCAAAGGCTACGGGACACATAGAGGGTGGTGTGGTCAGGACACCAGAGGGTGGTACAGTCGGGACACCAGAGGTTGGTGTGGTCAGGACACCAGAAGGTGGTGTGGTCAGCATCATGCCTAGCGGCCTTTCCTTCTCCTGCTCCAGAAAAGGTCAGGTATCCACTTTTACAGCGTGGTTGACTAGGGCTCCTCTGGCCGGATTCGAACCACAGATCTCCACCATGAAAGCCTAGTAGACTAACCATTTAACCATTCAGGCGCCCCTTTATGTAGCTGTTTAATGTTGAGAATAGACCAGGGATTCAAGATCTGTTTTAGTCTTGCGCCCTTTGATATCTTTCCTTCCTTCCTTCCCCGCCTTCTCTACCCCTATCTAGAGCATAATATATCAACAAGCTCTCTCCATTTATTTCTGTCCTGGGCTGTCTCTTCCTTCTGTCTCTAGGTGTGGTCGATCTTTTCGATCTCTGCTTTGAGACTCTTTCGCCAGGTGTTTCTAGGTCTTCCTTGTTTCCTCTTACCCTGGGGATTCCAGGTGAGAGCAAGACTCTTTCGCCAGGTGTTTCTAGGTCTTCCTTGTTTCCTCTTACCCTGGGGATTCCAGGTGAGAGCAAGACTCTTTCGCCAGGTGTTTCTAGGTCTTCCTTGTTTCCTCTTACCCTGGGGATTCCAGGTGAGAGCAAGACTCTTTCGCCAGGTGTTTCTAGGTCTTCCTTGTTTCCTCTTACTCTATGTATTCCAGGTGATAGGCTTGTGAAGTGTATGTGTGTGCGCTATCAATCTCCAACATATTTTCATTATCACTTCCTTCACTGTGTGTTGGTTCTTTTTCTGCCATAGCTTCATTGCTGATGTTATCTGGCCATCTAACCTGAAGGATCTTCCTTAGGCAGATGTTAACAAAGGTCTGCAGTCTCTTGGTACTTTTGGCTGATGCTGTCCATGTTTCTGATCCATACAGCAGGGCCGATTTGATATTTGTGTTCAACAGTCTACGTTTTATTCTTAGGGATGTTTCCTTGTCCTTTCATAAGTTTCTAATCTGTAGAAATGCTACTCTAGTCTTACCAATTCTTGCTGTAATATCTGCTTGTTGTGAGCCACCCTCTATGTCTATAATGCTGCTGAGATATGTGAATATGTGAATGTGTCTGCTTCTAATTTCTCGCCTTCTAAGATGATTGAATTTGTGTTGTTATAGGCACAGTGTTGTCCTGTAGGCAGGCTTTGAGAGAAGGGGTGAGGGTCTATCCGGTATATCAGTGCGGGGTCTTGAGGGTTTTCACTGTTTTAAGGATGGGCCCGGACGGCTTTGTGGGGCCTCTGTGAGAACTTCTTCGTACGCACATTGGCGATGACGCGTGGTACCCTGATTTTTGCGATGCGCCTTTTGGCTGAGTACATCCAACTTCAGCATCTTTTCTTGCTAGGGCAGACTGCCGTCTTGCCATGAAGACAGTGGTGTAAGCTGGCCTGGCCAAAACTTTGTTTTTCAGCCTCTGGTGGCAGTACTTAAACCAATTCTCCACATCAGATCCAGCATCCAAAGCTGGCTGGCCAGACGGCTTTGTAACAGTTCCACTAGACACTCCGGCTTTGGGATGAGGAATCTGATGAGTGCCTCAGCAATATCCATTCCTTGCCATCTCTAGTCTGCTGGCTCTGTTTTGTTTATATCATTCTGATAGTCATTGTTGTAAAGACCCATAGGCTTGTCACGTCCTGAATTCATTGGTTTCACACCAGACTTTCCTCATCATCGCCGGCGATCTCCATGTCCCCATCCGTCCACCAATCTGACATTACATTTTATAAAAATAACAATTACAATTAGTGTTGATTGCTACAGGTTTCTGATAAGTATATTCTTGACACAGTTGTTCCCAGGGGTTGGATGAGAACAAATTGGAAAGGGGCAGAGAGGAGAATGGGTGGGGGGGGGGGGAAGAACAGTACTTCAACGGCTTACAAATTTTCTCTGGGAGCCTTGGGAGAGCATTAATTATAAAAAAATATTATTGCAATAACAAAAAATATGGACTTTTTCTGAATATTTCATGAAGTATCTGGGATATATATATATATATATATATATATATATATATATATATATATATATATATATATATATATATATAGTCTTTGAGTAGACTATTTGTTAACTGGAACTAAAGCAACTGGCAAAAAAAAAAAAGTCGAAGAAAAAAAAAACTTGAAACAAAAATTAAAATAAAATCAATTTCTAGCGGAACGTCAAGTTTAAACTCGGCCACGCCCCCAGAGCAAACTGATACTAATTCATTTTTCAGAAAAAGCTGCACGCAAGTTGGCCAGTACAGCAGCATCTGTTAACCTACAAATCAAAACCATCCACATCCACTTCTCCTGATTCTGTCCCAGCTACATCATCATCATAAGATCCTCAAGCGACATCTACCCAGTAGACTCCCTACCCTTACTGTACCAGTCTTTAATGCGCCCGCTCGAGTGTGTTCAGAAAGTTGAAAAGTTTATTGACTGCTGTTTAACTAAAATTCCACACTATATTCATAAAGCGTTTTTTGTAATAAACTTGTGTTACATAAATGTGTCTTTATTTGCCTTCAATCTCAATAATCAATAAACACAGACTTTATGGTATGGTATAGTATTTTTAGGCATATTGTTTTAATAATAACTCTAAAACAGAAAACAACATACAATCTCCATCAGTGCCAATCTTATATATATATATATATATATATATATATATATATATATATATATAACATATACACATATATAACATATATATGAAGGTTTCAGAGTTTCAGAATGTTAATACTTAACATTATAGCCTGAGAAATATTAGAAAACAGCAAGCAGTATAGAAAACAAATCGAACGCAAATTTGCGTTAAGTATTTAAGTATTTCTCTTGAGGTTTATTATGACATCCCGTGAATGTGTCTCTATGCTGAAGACAGTTCAAGTGTTTACTGAGCGTGCCAAAGACAGGCAAGACGCGAGACGTGTACGGCGTTTATTTATGCGGGGGGAAAAGAAAAAGCCACTCATTGATTCTGCGGAAATCGCCGTGAAGGAATACCCGCGGTCCTCAAGCTCAAATAAACTGTCACGCGGGCCAGTAAATATACATGTAGATTTCTGTTTGTTTTGCCTTGGGCAGACAATACGTCCCGTGTTTTGGAGCAGGCACATCCAAATCCCAATAAAATGACGCAAGAAACTGAAGTGGACGTGAGACATCTATCGGTCTATCCACATCTTCCACGTTCATCTTTTCATCTTACCCCCCCCCCCCACTCTCCCTCTTCCCCGGCGATTAATTCTCCCCTCGGCCTCCACTGATCATTAAATTATATCGAACAGAGACGTAGAAATCACATCTTTATATACAGTTAACACACTGCACTATTTCTTATTCTTTCCTGCAGTTTTCTTCGGGTTGTCTCCCTTGTGGCCTAGAGCTACATTGGATCCCAGAACTAGCAATGAAATAGACAGAGGTACGTGGTTCGGTTTTACAAAAAGATTCTGATGCGTTAGGAAAATGGACAGAAACAAGAATGGCAGAAAGTAAGTTGAGCACGTATAAATGAAGAACATACAACAATCCAATATTTCGAAAAAAAAGTCTTCTTCAGGGATCACATACAAAAAAAAAACAACAACAGACAAAAGCACGAAAAATAAATGAAGAATTAAACGCATAGTTTTTTTTTCTTTTGGTAAAGTCCTCGTAAGAAATACGGGCACAAAATTCCAGACAATACTTCCCATGCCTGGAACTGGCACATCTCAATCAAGTAGGTCAGCATGGACCAATGGGTTCATAAGTAAGGAATGGAAAAATATCAATGGAGTAGACATCCTAAAGGAACAGAATTCCACTGAGATCAACCAGTTCAGATCCATCTCACTTCTGTATGTAGAAGGAAAGATATTCTTCTCTGTGATGGCAAGGGCACTAACAACATGCCTCCTAGACAATGGTTACGTTGACATATCCGTGCAGAAGGGAGGAATTCCAGGTTCCCCAAGATGCCTCAAGCATGCTTCACTGATTTGGGAAGCTATTCAACAGGCAAGATCTGGAAAGCAAGACCTACAAGCAATATGGCTTAACCTAGCCAATACGTATGGCTAAGTACCACGCCAGATGATATGGCCAGCACTAGACATGTATCATGTGCCAAAAGAAATCATGAAGATGCTGAAAATGTACTTCACGGGGTTCCTCATAAGATTTGGAACATCAGGATATATTACAATATGGATCAAGTTTCAGGTAGGAATCGCAATGGGCTGCACAGTATCCCAAATACGGTTCGTACTAGCCATGCAGGTAGTCATGAAAGCAGCAGAAGGCGCAAGATTCAGAAGTGGATAACCACTAAAAGCAGTCATCGATAACACACCAATTATAACCACCAGTGAAGAATATGCATAAAGAATGCTAGATCGCTTGGACAGCCTTATCATACGGAGTCAAAAGTGGGACAAAACTCTCGACTTCTTTAGTTTAAAGCAGGTCAAGAGTTTTGTCACTCAGAAATGGGAAAGTAACAGAAAGATAGTACACAGTAGAAAATCAAATAATCCCAACTGTAGGGGAAGAGCCAGTGAAGATCCTTGGCAAAGGATATGATATATCCATGAAAGACTCCAACGCGGTGAACCAGATCATAGAAATGGAACAGAACATCATAGGTAAAAGCACGATGCTGGGTAAGTTCAAGATGTAGTGTCTCGTCATACTAATCCCAAAACTGATATGGCCTCTACTCATTTACGAAATAAACACCAGCACAGTAGAGACAGTCGAAAGGAAGTTAAATAAATTCATTAGAAAGTGGTTGGTCGTGCCACTAGGGCTAACTGATTTAGCTCTGTACTGCAAGAAGAGCAAACTGCATCCACTATTCAAATCTGTGGTCGAAGAATTCAAGATAGGAAAAACAAGGCTTGCGATGATGGTACAAGAATCTACAGATCTGGTGGTACGAAAAGTGCGGCCAAAATGTAAAAGTGGACGAAAATGGAGAGCAAGTGAGGAAGTGATCGCAGCCAGGTAAACACTGGAGTTGAAAGAAGTAATAAGACCAACAGATGGGGATTTGGTCATGGTGAAATCAAATGGTGGTCAAAAGCCTCATATAAAGAAAGAAGAGATATAATCATCAGCGAAATAAAAAAAAAGTACAAGCAGGTCCAGAAGGCAGTCCGACAGGCACAGCAAGGCCAGTGGACAACATGGGATGAATTCCGCCAGAGATCACTAGCATAGAGTGACATCTGGAGAATGGCACCTCCTAGACTCAGTTTCATCATCAGGACTTCTTATGACCTTCTATCTACAGGCTCAAGCCTACATGAATGGGGTGTATCAGAAGACGCAAAGTGCCTCCTCTGCAACGAAAGACGAACACTGGAACACGTGCTGTCAGCATGCAGAGTATCATTAGGTCAAGGACGTTACACCTGGCGGCACAACAGAATGTTGCAGGAACTAGTAGCCATCATAGACTGGATAAATAACAGGAAAAGAACTAAGGCCCCAACCTGAGTATTTCATAGTTGCTGGAATGACACTAAATATTGAAATCATGGACATTCCCTTACCATCACTGCTAGATGGTGTAAACAACTGGGATGCGATAGCGGATCTACGAAGGAGTGCCACCGGACATTGTAGTTTACTCCATAGCAAAACGAATTTATAATGATCGAGCTTACAGTTCCATATGAAACAAGAAAAGAGGAACAACATATATTCAAGAGTGATAAGTACAACGATCTGGTCAAGCAACTGAGGCAGACGACAGGAGTCAAGACAAAGCTGTAGAAGCAGGAGCGAGAGAATTCGTAACAACATCGACACACGACCTGTGTTAGCAACAGGGCATACAAGGACAAGCAAGAGCAAGGCCTCATTCTGGCTGTGGAACATGCGAAATAAAAATACTGAGAATTTAAATAATTTCATTTGTCACATCTAATACTGGCTCCACGCCCCCCCCCCCCCCCCCTGGTGGCAGAACGGTTTAAAATGCCCTCGAAGGTGCAGTGTCACTTGGAAGACCGTAGTTCTATCTCGGAACGGGACAAAAAAAAAACAAACTAAACTCACAGATCCTTGGGGTCATTACCAGGTGTCCCCACTCCACCCTCACCCCCGTCCCCCTTTGAGTGTCAGGAGTTTAGTAGGGCCGAAACAGTTTTCTGATGATCTGAGGAGTTGTGTTGTTCCGCTCTTTACAGTAGAGAGTTTCCTGCATATTCATGAATTTTTTTGGAATCTTATTAATCTGTTGTGTTGTTTTTGTATGTGATTCTTTAAAAAAAAGCTTTTTGCCGAAATATTGCACTGATGTATGTTCCAAATTTATACGTGCTCATCACACTTTCTGGCATTCTTTTTTCTGCCCATTTTCCAATCTTTGTGTGTGTGTGTGTGTGTGTAAAACTGAACCAGACACCTCCATCTGCTTTATTACTAGAACCAGTTTTACCGTGGTCGTCGTTTCTCTTAACTCTTTCTATCCCAGAACCATCAATGTTCTTAAAGAGAAAACGATTCTTTCTCGGTTGTATGCCTTAGTTCCTTTACATCAACGTCCCCTGTCTCTCTGTAACGAGTACTGTTCACCAAATTTAATAATATTATAACTTCAGTCATTTACAAGTATATTTTTTATCTGAATTAAAATTTATAAATTATTTTTTCCCGTATACGAACATACGCTTTTGTGGAAGCATCTAACATTTTCTCTAACTGTAACTGTAATCAGAGACTGGCATTCCTGAACTCCGGGCATTCCCGAATTCCGGGTATTCCCGAACTCCGGGCATTCCCGAACTCCGGGCATTCCCATATGTGCTCCGCTTTCCGTTCCAACACCCACCGAAGTGTGTGCCTGCTGATAGAGCCAGCCACACGCTGGTTGTGGGTAACACGCTAAACCACTTCTTTTGGAAAAAAAAAAAACTTCAACTTTCCCTCTTCTCCCCCAGTTCGATTATTCTGCTGATGTGATTATCTTCTCTAACTGCTTTTCTTAACGAGATATTATCCCTTTCATTGTGACTCAGGTTTTTTGTTCTGGAAAGAGGGGGGGGGGTGGTCCACATTTGCCTGGAAAAAAAATAGTAAAAAAAAAAAATTTAAAGCTTAGATAAATGGTGTCGATAAATCAAAATCAAACAAAAGTGAAACTGAGAAAACTGAGGAGAGTCTGAACAGCCAGTATTCTTGCTCGAAAGTTCACCTGACTTGCCAGGAAACAAGAGTCTCTGCAATCGAAAATTCCCATACCTGCTCTGCTGCCAGTTCCAGCAACATATGTGGGGTGCGTAAACTGAGTGTCCCTACTGCGCCTTGACTGTGGGTGCATCGCTTCTGTTCATAAGGGGTATTTATCCTGTATCTTCGTGCTTCAACCCCCCCCCCCTCCCCCCTCACTTAATTGAGAGGAAACTTGTGTCTCCGTAACTGTTTGGGTGTTAAGTTCTGGCATTCGTGTGCTGACATATAGTCGTCTGCTAGGGAACAATCTCCCTTGGACGTGACACATTATCTTCCATTCCTGTCCAGATTTTATTGACCCGGATGATTCTGTGGATGACGTCTGTGTTGGCTGCAAACTGTCTAGAACCACCATTCGGTGAAATCCTCGTCTGTAGCATTCCTATGACGCGGGGCCAGCTCACATAATACCATCTGACCTTTTTTTATAGATCAGTGCATGAGCAGACAATACGCAGATGCTCACTGCTTTGACGATACTGGTAATAAACCAGATGTTTGCTACAGATTTTAAACTTTTTTGTCAGGTGATTTTAAAAAATATCATAGACGATGGAGAAAATACTCAAGTTATATATCTAATATATGTTTCTAATCTGAGTATTTTCTCATTACCCGATGAAAACATGAGGAATATAAAAGATAAACAAGAGACAGCTAAATTTGACTCTTTCAATATCGGGGGCCACCAGATTCCAGAAATTAGATACGCCGGTTATGCTATCCTTCTATGAACCAGCTCAGAAGAATTGCAACATTTCTCAACCAAACGACACAGCGAACCTCGGAACCTCTTTTTTAAACACCAGAAAACCAAAGTAATGATAACTGATAAAATGAAAAGCAGGCCCAAAATTACACTTGACCATGAAGAGCTTGAAAATGTAAATAAATAAATTCAAAAATCTAGGTTCAGTCATCACCAGCAATGGTGGCTGCGCAGTGGAAACCAAAAGAAGAATTGCATCGCAGGTCATCACAGAAAGTTTGAATGTGTCACTGCGAGATGCTGGTCAACTTGCACAAGACCCTATTGCACTCAGGGAGGTTGTGGGAGAGACAACGTTCTGGAAAGGATATGCCACATGAATGAATAGTCTGAGTAATCTGACAAATAATCTGAGTAATCTGACAAATAATCTGTGTAATCTGACAAATAATCTGAGTAATCTGACAAATAATCTGTGTAATCTGACAAATAATCTGTGTAATCTGACAAACAATCTGTATAATCTGACAAATAATCTAACAAATAATCTGTATAATCTGACAAATACTCTGAGTAATCTGACAAATAATCTGTATAATCTGACAAATAATCTGTGTAATCTGACAAATAATCTGTATAATCTGACAAATAAACTGTATAATCTGACAAATAATCTGTGTAATCTGACAAACAATCTGTATAATCTGACAAATAATCTGAGTAATCTAACAAATAATCTGTATAATCTGACAAATACTCTGAGTAATCTGACAAATAATCTGTATAATCTGACAAATAAACTGTGTAATCTGACAAATAATCTGTGTAATCTGACAAATAATCTGTGTAATCTGACAAATAATCTGTGTAATCTGACAAATAAGCTGTATAATCTGACAAATAATCTGAGTAATCTGACAAATAATCTGTGTAATCTGACAAATAATCTGACTGCCTACATTTTTCTAGCTTCCGGATGAGCCTTCCTCTTCTTCTTCTGCTGTCTGCTTATGCCATTAATGTCACAGGGAGTTTCAGACATCGATCCAGAGCAAGGTGGGAAGTTTGGGTACCTGTTATGTCTTTCACACCCCCCCCCCAATTATCCACTTTTTTCCCCTGGTCGACCTCGCGTCCAACATCCAGATGTTTCCTAGCTGTGTGCTCGTGCAGCTGGTTGTCCTGGATTCATGTGTGCCAACTGTCAGAGCCACTTGCTCGTAATTCTCTGATTTTCGATGCAGTTCTTGCCAGGTGTTGCCCCCATCTTTGCAGGATTATTTCATTTCGCACTTGATCCCTTCTTGTCTTGTTTATCATTTTTCTTCAGCTTTTCATCTTTCACTCATGGTGTTTGATGAGCGTCCATGTTTGACATTGATAGCAGAGAAGCGGGAGTGAATATTGTTTGAAAGTTGTGTGTTTGTGTGTTCATCGAGATATTTGGATGTTTTAGGATTGGTGCAAGTTGACAGGTAACATTGTTTGCTTTAAGAGTTCTGCATTCGTTTTTCTGTCTATGTTTTGTCCATCATGAGTAAACAGGCTTCCCATGTTTTTGAATTCCGAAACCTGTTTGAGTTTGGTGTTATTTATATAAATGTTACATTTTCTTGGGGTTCTTCTTATCGCCGTCGTTATCTGTTTTCTCAGTATTTACTTTCATAGCGTATTCTTTGCAACTGTTGTTCAGGCTGCTGGTGTGGTTTTATAATTCTTTGTCACTTCGGTGTATTAAGCCAGGTTCACATTTCTACAGATGAGTGATTATGGGAACGTTTGGCCGGACTTTAAAGCACAGCCTAATGCACTATTCACGTTGCTACTCAGGCGCTCGTTAACTCCAAAGCAGCAGAAAATGAACTTGACGAAAGCAGAAAGACTGACAAGTTTCAGCCCGAATCAAGAGACATGCGACTTCAAAACAAAATCATGACCATGTTTTCTTGACCATTAGTTTTCGTTTAAACAATTTTTAGATATATCTTCTTCTTCTTCTTCACTCTCCCTGGAACTCTGAGCTGGTGTTCTTTGCAGCTGATGCAGTGGAGATGTTGAGGCACAACTTGTGCTTGCTTGGGAGCGGGTCATGGCAGCTCTTACCTGCGTGAAGATAAACAGCAAGGGGGTGCGCAATGTTTCTTTAGCAGGCTCCACCACCACGGGGACTATGGGCATCCCCGCTCCGTCAGCCAAGTTATGTCCGTTCTCGGGGGGTGTCAACGGAGATTGATTGATTGATTGATCTTTATTTCAAAAGGGTTAAGAATTGGGCACGCAGGCCAGTCTGACATTCTGCCCTTTCTGTCAGTGATGAACTGTCTGGGTACTTTCTATGAGTGACTGATGTCTAGTTAAGTTCTTGCACATTCTGGAGTTTTCTAAAAGCCACTTAGCACATGGATCGTTTTTCTCTCGTTCTAAGTCAGTAATGCTCTTGCGACTCGGATCTTCCGAGAGGAGAGGTGAGAAGAGGGTCTTGGTAACCTATAGTCCGCCGATCCTGACGAGGGCGTGTCTGGTGTTAGTCGCTGACTACCAGAACTGATGGTATATATAAAAACAGCTAAATTTATAAATGTGCTAAAAGCCACGATAATAAAACAATGAAAAGAGACAGGCAAATGTTCCTGTCTTTTTTTTTTAAAAAAAGTCTGTTAGTTTTTACTTAAGACATCGCTGTTATGTACACAGTATACTAGGGCAAGATTCCCTTGTGGCACATAACTAATTGCTTGTAGAGATGGACATCCAGTGTACCAATGCAGAGGATAAGAGGACAGTATAGCAAAGGGGGCTCTTGAGAGTTTTCCCGGTACCTTCTGAGATTTCAAGCACGGATAGTTTGATGAGTAGGTATGCCACTGAACATCCATAAAATCTGGTTTTTAAGAACTAATATCTTAGAAAAGAAAGCGGTTCAAACATAAAATTTGATAAGATAATAACTCTATATTTCCAGGTTTATATATACTAGTCTTATATCTTATATCCTTCCCGTGCCGTTAAACGTCACATAGGGCTCGCAAGGTAGTTCGCCAATTTTTCCTGTTTTCGGCGAGTCTTTCAACTTCATCAAGGGACTTTATGCCTATTAATTTGGCCCCTCTTAACAGTGTCCTCTTTAGAGTTTCACGCGGTCTGCCTCTTTTTCTTCTGCCTGTTGTGTTCCACTTGATAGCTTGTTTTGGGATTCTCTGATCGTTCCTTCCCATCACATGACCAACATGTCCATCTCCTTTTCCTGATCACCCATGAGACTGGTTGTTGTTCAGTCATCCGTCTTATCTCTGCATTGTTCTTGAATAATGTGCCATACTCTGTGGGGATTTAAAGGCAGCTTTCTGCATACAAATGTCTACAAGCAACAAAGAAAAGGTCATAAAAAGACAATCCAGATTTGTGAGGCATGTTTGGAGGAGAGTCGGGCTAGATCACTTAATGACAACAGGGAAGATCGAAGGTAGAAGAGACAGAGATAGACAGAGAAAAAAAAATATGTTTGATAGTTTGGCATCCTGGCACGTGAAATGCTCAGTGACAAGCCTGTTGACATGCATAAGGATTCGATGGTTATGGAAGGACATGATGTCCTACCTTTGTCTGTAGGGAGCTAGAGAGAGATCAAAGCCATAGGTGTGCAGATTTGGTCCACTATCAAAAGACTTCAAGTGGCCTTTGTTTAACGTGACTATTAACTTCTATCAATCAAACAGAGATAAACTCTTCCGCCCTACCTCCGACAGACCAGATTCCTCGGTGAAGCGTTTCTGATTGAGGTCTGTGTACCAGTTCTGAACTGGCTAGATTAAAAACTTCACCCGACTGGAAAATATTCAGAAATTATCTGTACCTGAGAAGAGAAGAAGTGAAAATATGACCCCCCCCCCCTCTAAATTATGTAAACATCTTGGAGATTGGTTTTATCGTAACTGTATGTTTAGAAAGATTGTCATTAACAATTTTCTTTTTTCTTTCCGTCCCACATTTTTTTCAAGTGCATAGAAACTAAAATGAAACTGCTAATTTTCTCGCACATACAAAACCCCATAACATAAAGTTACATACCCCTGTCTGAAATTGATCTTGTAAATTTCTGTGTGCAGTCAGCACGCTTTACCACAACATCGACTGCTTCAAACAGATCTTAGCTCAATGCCACAGTTATGTTAAAAAGCGGTTCATGAAAAGCACCATTTCCCAAACTTTTATTGGGAGATGTGTTTTGAGAAGATAGTGGTGCAGGAGTTCAAAATTGTGCACACGAACCGCAAAATATTAGAACGCGTACAGCTTGCGATCTGAGGTTTGGAACCAGTGCAGTGGAGCAACAGGTGTACCTATAAACTTCTTCTTCTTCTTCGCTCGCTTCTACCACCAAAATCGCCCCATGATCCTACTGAATTTACTCCTGTGGTCATTGACTGGTCCTGTGGTTCCCCCCCCCCCCCCCTTCGTGGTCCCCGAGAAGGCCACATGAGATCCCCGAGAGGACCACATGAGGTTCAGAGTATCGCGGGGCTTGGGCCTGTATTATCGGTGGGTCGCAGAAGCGGGAGTACCGATAAACCAAAAGATATTACGTCTGCAATTTCTGAAAACAAAACATACCACAAAACGAGACTTCACGAGAGTTCAATCACTCACTCATTCACGTTTCTGTTTCTTGCTGCTACATATACCACTTTCTGCACAACTTGAAGAACTGATCGCTTTTTTCTTTGTTTGCTGTTTAAACAGAAAGTCTCTGAGAACTGCTTATTAGATTTGCCTGGTGGAATCACAGCACATGATATTGTCCAGCTCTGTTACAGATGTCGAGAGAGAAAACAAAAGCAAAAAGAAAAGTGAGCATCGGAAATTAGCTCTAGGTTCAGATTTGCCTGCCAGTACAAACTGTCATGTTTGTGCGAGTCAATACCAAGGTCACATTCGCTCTGAGAGATCATTTCTCTTCGCTACAAAAGTCGGCTGCTGGCGCCAGGTCATAAAACTTCCCAGCGGAAATTTAGTCTCTCTGCAGATCCTCTTTCGTGTCTAATGTGAAGATTTACGTCTAGCCATTCTAATGTCTAGTTTTCGTTTTATTTTTATTTCGTGTTATGTGAGATTATCACAAAATATAATTTTGTTATTGAACCTTTGCCATGTCAGCTTGTATTTATAAAAATGTATAATTTTTATAGTGAGTGAGTGAGTGAGTGAGTGAGTAGTAAGTGAGTGAGTGAGTGAGTGAGTGAGTGAGTGAGTGAGTGAGTGAGTGAGTGAGTGAGTGAGTGTATTTTTTAGGAAACAAAGAGTTTAAAAAATTTTGTAAAACACATTTCCGTTTCCATATTCCAAAGAAATACAATCTATCTATAATGTATTTCATTGCTTACAAAACAGAGATTTTGTGGGGGTGGGGAGGGGGGAGGGGTCCGCATAGAAAGTTAAGAACAACAAAAATAAGTAAAGGTTTATAATTTAATACGAAGGGGCCAAGGCACGCAGAAACACAGTGATTAATGTTACTGGTTTTTGGCGTCTATTACCTAAAACTTTGGGAAACACTTTTCTGGTCTGCTGCCTAAAACTTTGGGAAACACCATTTTGGCGTCTGCTACCTAAAACATTGGGAACACCATTTTGCCATCTGCTACTTAAAACTCTGAGAAACACTTTTTTTTGGCGTCTGCTACTTAAAACTTTGGGAAGCACTTTTTGGGCACCTATTACCTACTAACACCATATCCCTATATGCCTCTGAGGCATGGCAGGATTACTTTTACATTTTATTTTTACCTAAAACTTTGGAAAACACTTCTCTGTTAACGTTAGCGTTGTTCGTTTGTTTTCGGTTCCCTTTTGTTGTTTGTTGTGATAAAGATGCATGTGCATGTAAATATACTCTCTCTCTCTCTCTCTCTCTCTCTCTCTCTCTCTCTCACACACACACACACACACAGACTCTGAAATTCTTGCAAAAAAGAGCTGGACGGTTATAGATTACCCCCCCCCCCCCCCCGACCTAACAAAACTCATTACATCTTTTCTCTCAGGTAGAAAACAAGTAGCTTGCTTTAGAAACAAAATATCGTTCTCTTCTGTTGTTGATAATGGTATTCCTCAAGGCTATATTCTTGGTCCTCTTCTCTTTGTTATCTATATTAACGACCTACCACTACATTTAAAGAACTCTTCATATGATCTTTTTTGCTGATGACTGTACTGTTTACAATAGTGACTGTGACATCAATAAACTACAGACAACGCTCCAAAATGATATAAACACTTTGATTAAATGGAGTAATAAAAATGGTATGTTGATAAACACCAGCAAAACAAAATCCATGCTTATCACTACAAGGCAGAAACTGCAGAATGCAACAAATACTTCACTACAGCTTTGTGCTGGTAATAAGGCAATAGAAAATGTTCACAAACATAAAACTCTAGAACTCATCATTGATCAGCATTTAACTTGGAATTCTCACGTACATAACCTAACAAACTTGATTGCACAGAAAGTTTATCAACTAGCCAAACTTAAACACTTTATCGACAAAGATACAATATACTATATATCACACATACAAACACACTTAGATTACTGTTCCAAAATCTGGGATGGATGCTCAGTCTCCAACACACAAAGGCTCCACTCACTTCACAAACGAGAATTAAATCTGACTTGTGACAAACACCCAGTACAGACTGTAGATCAGCACAAACAACTCAACATTCTACCCCTCAAATATAGAGTCATTTTTAACAAAGTTAAGTCTGTTCACAGAATTCTGGGGCACAATGCACCGCCTTACTTGTGGTCACTGTTTACGTATAACACTAGACATAGCCAGCGTTTAAAAAACTGTCTTCTTCCTAAACCCAGGACTGATCTGTACAAGAAAAACCTTGCATACTCTGCAGTACAGCTCTGGAACACCCTCCCCTATCATTTAAAATCCATTAGTAAATCTTCATCCTTTAACTCAAACCTGTTTCATTATTTATTTCCTTGTAATTATATGCCTCCATAGAATAACCAGCACTCTCTCAATCCATGACTCGCCAGCCATCGAGTACTAAAATGACATAGTTCGAAAAGGAACTTGTTAGATATTGTTAGAAAGTATTTTAATATTTGTTAAACAACATATGTTAGAAGATCTGTACTGAAAATGTATTTTTGTTTATGTATATGTAGCTGCCTGTGGGTATGCGTGTTTGTGTTTGTGAGTGATATTTTATTAGGTTAATTATTTCTTCTCTTTTACTTTGAATGTAATAGTTTATCATGCACTCTTCTGATATATTTTTTTCCTAATGTAATTTGTATACTTGTATTAAATCGAGTGTGTGGGAAGAATGAAAGATGGAGTGATGAAGGGCAGAATGTAAGACGGGCCTACGTGCCCAATTCTTTACCCTTTAAAAATAAAGATTATTCATTAATTCATTAATTCTTTCTTTATTGCTTGATTGTGGTATTTTTATTATGCTTTTCTACAAATGTGTTAGTGCAGAATGAACGTGAGAATGTAATTAAGTTTATTTATTGCAGTTACATAAATCAGAGCATGGAGAGTATGGACAAGAGATGGTTTATTATTTATTTATATATTCATGTGATTACTTCTTCATGCCTTTTTACGCCCGTTAACCAAACGCTGAATGACTGTGACAGAGTGAAAGCTGTATGATGAAGGGCAGAATGTTAAACGGGCCTGCGTGCCCAATTCTTAACCTTTTGAAAATAAAATGTGTTTGTTCGCTCTCTCTCTCTCTCTCTCGCTCTCTTATTGAGCCATTTTACTCCGTGGGGAGGAGGGGGGGGGAGGAATGGAATAAATTTTCATATTTGCTTTTCAAGCGCTGTTTGATACCGTTTCTCGTCCTTTTCTTTCCTGAATCATTTCCTGTAGTCTCTCAGCCTTCTTAATGAGTTGATAAAAAGAGCATCTTTACCCAGTGTTATTTCTGGCGCAGTAGTCTGTCGCTTAATCTTTGTGTGATGTCTATTTTCGGAGCTGTTGTCTTTTGCTTGAAATTTGTATAATGTTTATTTCTAAAGATGTTGTCTGCTGTTTAATCCTTGTGTGATGTTTATTTCTGAAGCTGTTTTTTTTTATATTTGTGTGATGTTTACTTCTGGAGATGTTGTCTGATGCTTTGTAAGATATTTTTTTGTTTCTTCTGTAATGGTTCGCTTATGGTCCTAGCTAAAGTCTGTATTGGTTGGGTATTCATCTCTCTCTCTCTCTCTCTCTCTCTCTCTCTCTCTCTGAACCTTAAGTGCTCAAAAGCACATAGGGCTTCCGCTTCTTCTTCTTCTTCTTCGTTCGCTTCTACCACAAGACCGCCCTGTGATCCTACTGAATAACTTGTGGTCCTCCATAGGTCGTGTGGTCCCCAATGAACCACATGAGATCCCCGAGAGGACCACAAGAGGTTCAGAGTATTGCACGGCTTGAGCCTGTATTCTTAGTGGGTCTCTTAAGCAGGATTGCGTGACACCGTGGTTTTCGTTGCACCAGTTTGATCTAGAGTAGGACTTTCTCACCGGAAAACCTCAGCGTGTTTTGGATGTCAGTATATCCCCGCTGGGTGAGAGGTGGTAGCCCACCCAGGCCAGAGTTTGACTTTCGGAAAACCTCGACGTGTTTAGAGATACCCGTGTATCACCGCCGGGTGAGAGGTGGTTGCCCATCTAGTCCAGGGTTGGACTTTCTCACCAGAAAACCTCAGCGTGATTAGGATACGCATACATCCCCGCCGGGTGAGAGGTGGTTGCCTATCTAGACTGCCCTGGTCCAGTGTCTCCGACTTTAGCATTTTGTGGTCGTGGCCGCTACTCTTCCTAGTTGTGACCAGGATGGAGCTTTTGTCCAGGAGGACGAATCCTCGCCACTAGTGACTTCCACCCCTGGGTTGAGCCGGTTTAGGCATATTATCCCAGTATGAGTGTGTTTAGGACATGACCGACCTCTAGGGCAGAAGTACCGTGACATACGTAGCCATCAGGTTTTTCACCCCTGGTGTAAGCCAATTTAGGCATATTTCACCAGTATGGGTGTATATCGAACGTGACCGACCTCTAGAGCAGAGGTACTGTGATGTGCGTAGCCATCAAATTTCTCCCCTGGTGTAAGCCGTTTATGCATATTTCACCATTTTGGGTATATTTCGGACGTGGCTGACCTCTAGAGCAGAGGCGCTGTGGTTTGAGTAGCTCTCACCACGATACTACAGGACATACCGATAAAGCTTCACTTCATCCTTTCCATCACCTTTTCACATCGGCGCCACACAGCAACCCTTTTCCTCATATTCTTCCTTGGCCGGGAGGAGCTTCACTCCACGCGCGGCATCTGAAGAATCTCTTGGTTTAGACGGTTCAGGCATTTCGCCCGATATGAGTGCATTTAGAACGTAGCCGACCTCCAAAACTAGAGGTGCATTGATTTCACTACTGTTTGCTTTGCTTTATCCTTTCTTTCACCCTTTTCCACAGTGGTGCAGCAAAGGCAACCCCATTTGCGCCTTTCTTCACTAGCCGGGAGGAGCCCCGCTCCACGCACAGCAGCTGAAGAATCTCGCCAGCAGCGGTAGATGAGCTACCAAACGTGACTCTCATCTACCCCAAGCGTCTTGTTTTCAGGCGCCAGATATTCGCCTTCGCCCCTTCTCCTATCAGTTTAAACAGTTCTGCCACGAGAAGGCCAGGAGGTGGACTTGGCTGTCAGAGGCTATTTGAGACGCACGCCGTTGGAGTGGAGAGCGTATCCTCCACCCAACCTCCGGCAATAACAGTCCTTAGAACCGGGGCTTCCACAAAGGGTTTTCCACAAACGCCTGTCCTTTGCCTTTTTTCCGCTCTTGCCCATGTGAGGCCTCTATTGCTCAACATCCTCTCTGTTGTCCATGTCTCCTATTGTTCACCCTTACTTCTGTTCCCCTGTGGTGTCCATCTTAGTGCTGTTTTATGTATTAAGTCGTAAGTCATTCGGAGCACATGTCTCAACCATCCTGTCAAAAAAAAAAAATAAGAGAGGGACAATGTACTTTTATAGGAGAAGAGGGGGCGTTGAAAATAGTATAACGACAGGAAAGATAAAGGGAAGAAGATCAAGAGGAAGACCAAGAGAAATTATATTGGACAGTCTGTCGGGATGGTGTGAGAGGAGATCATCAACTGACCTGATGGCCTGCATGAAGGATGGTGTACTCTGGAGAAGCATAATAGCCAACGCCGGTCGACACGGCACCTGATGATGATTGATGAAAGGTGATGTGACACAATAAACCAGATATAGTTTATGGTAAGGTGATTTTACACAATAAATTAGATATAGAATAGAGTAAGGTGATTTTATACAATAAATTAGATATGGAACAGGTTAAGGTGATTTGATAGGATAAACTAGATATAGAATTGGGCAAGGTGATTTTACACAATAAATTAGATATGCAATACGGTAAGGTGATTTATAAATAGACTAAACGTAGAATAAGATAAGTTGATTTTTATCCATTAAAATTGATATAGAATAAGATAAGCTGATTTTACACAATAAACTAGATACGGAATATGTTTACATTATTTTTTAAACAATAAATTGGATATAGAATATACAAACTATATGCTAAATGAACTTAGTGTGATGTGTTACAATAACTAGCTACAGAATAGGATTAAAGATAGATAAAGATAGCCCCATATCAAATGCCGTAGGGGATGAAGCGTTAGAGACCTCATTATGCCGGACCATCAGCTTATGAGGTTGGGTGGCCAGTTCCTTTCCTCGCTGCCTTTCCTTCCCAGATTTTTTCTGGTACCCATTTTACGGGGCTGGGTCCACCTCGGAGCCATATTGGTCGGGGGAAAAAAAATCCCACTCAGCTGGGGATTCGAACCCTCGAATAGCTACGCTAGCCGGTCCCAATAGGATTAAGGTGATGTGAAATTATAAATTGGATATAGAATAGGGTGGGTGATATCATACAATAACTAGACGCAGAATAGAGTTAGGGTAACGTGACAGAATAAGTAAATACAGAATAAGATTAGGAAGATGCATTACAATACTGCAATGGAATTATGGTGAAATGAGAAAATAAATATAGAAAAGACCTAGGGTGATGTGATGCAAAAACTAGAAATAGATTAGAGGTAAGATGAAGAAAGACAATAATTAGATATAGAACATAGTTACAGTGATGTCACAGTATAAAAAAGATGTAATATAGGGTTAGGGTGATCAGAGACAATAACTAGATATAGAGTACGGGTTGAGTGATGTGATAGTATAACACAGATGTAACTTAGGGTTAGGGTGATTAAAAACAATAACTACATGTAGAATAGGGTTTCAGTAACATGATTGTATAACACGGATGTAACATAGGGTTATGATAATGAAAAACAATAACTAGATATAGAGTAAAGTTTGAGTAATGTGATAATAAAACACAGATATAGCATAGGGCTAGGATGATGAAAAACCATAACTATGTCTATGGTTAGAGTGATGTAATAAAATAACACAGATAAAGAAAAGGGTTAGCAAAATGTGATACAATAACTATACCATCACAAAAAAGTCAAGCAACAAGTGCCTGAAGCTCAAGAAAAATTTTGTACGTAAATCATAAAAGAGATGAAATGAAATACTTCTTCAACATTCAATTTATCCACAATTAGTTTAAGAGCCTTTCACAGTTTGTGTGTGTGTGTGTGTGTGTGTGTGTGTGTGTGTGTGTGTGTGTGTGTGTGTGTGTGTGTGTGTGTGTGAGTGTGTGTGTGAGATAATTCGTACTGTAACGAAGGTGGGTATTTTAAATGGTGTTTTGAAAAAACTTTACTGTAAGATTAAAATTTGATGATTTTGTAAAACAATTTCCAAAATGAGTTCCGGTTAGCTCATCCGGATGTGACCTCTGGAAGCTTCAGTACACGTTTCAACATGGCGTCTGATTGACGCAATAAGATTGATGAGGACATTTTATAGAAGCACCATCCCTTGTGACCTCTAGTCGGCAACAAGTGTGTGGGATTGTTCAGGGATGTTATATCACTCTCTACTAGCATATGTTATATGGTATATGTCCCAAGCTTGTTCAACTGGGTTAAGGTCAGAAAAACAAGAAGGTCAAGAAAGACATGATGTTATTGACACACAACTCTTTACTTACAATGTTTGCCATATGACAGGGTGAGGTGTTGTGTATGAAAATAAAACTAGGCACCAAGCTGTCTTATTGCAGGGATAACAAGGGGTATGATGACGTCGTCCAAATGCCTCTGGCATTCACAGTGCTCATCCTAAAGACTTCCTGCCCAGATACAGGCAGAGACTATCAAACTGTACACTCCGTATCTCCCATGTTTTACAATAGCACAGTCAGCGTAACTCTCTTCATGACAGTCTACCATCATCGTCAACAAAACCTGTAATCGTCACTGAAGACATCGTGTTGCGACTGACCTGCAGTCCGTCTGCTGTGTTGTTTTTGACCAGTTCAGATGAGCTTGACGTTGATGGCGACTGAGAGGGATCTGAATTGTGAGTATTCTTGAATGAAAACTAACTTGATCAAGTCTATAACTGGTGGTCTGAATAGAAAATAGAGCCAAATCGCTGCTTGAAAGTCGTTTTGTAACGTTCGTGCAGTTACAAATCGTTGTCTTCTTCTTGCGTAAGGTAAAAGGTAAAGGTAATCCTGTCATGCCTTAGAAGCACATAAGGATATGGTGTTAGTGCCCCCCCAAAAAAATGATCATCTTTCTGTGTGGTGACACGTGGTCGGCCACTCCTTGGCAAAAGAGAGCAATGGTCAGTTTCTTGAAACCGTGTGAAGATCGAAGACACCCGCTGACTCCCAAGTTGTCTAGCAACGCTACTTTGTGAAGTTCAAGCCTGTAGCATTCCTATTGCGTGGACAACTTCTTGATCACGTTCCCTGTCTTTCCATGACTTGATCACAGGGAAAATTTTCCATACTGACCTATATAGTGAAAATTCACAATGACAGCGCGAAGTTAGATTATTGTTTTCCGCGTGCAAATTGGAAACTTCCTTGACCCTAATGTGTTCACGAAATAACTTACTTTCATTTGAGGTAATAACAAAAAAAAAGCTACATTTTGTGAAAATTAAATTGAAAAATAAACAGCCTGAAACACTGGGGTACAGCTATACAGAATGAGGCGAAAGTCTCCATACGAACATACGTTATTTGAAACTGCGACTGATTAATAATATTAACGTTAATAATTTAGAATTAAGACGAGGAGAGACAATAGCTAGATTTAGACTAGATGTAGAGGGCATGGCGAGTAAGACAACGGTAACTAATAAAATATAGTACCAAGACATGCAATTGCGAAATGAGAGTCGCAGAAGAACCTCTGGTAGCTCACCCCCTACAGACTGAAAACATAACTCGGAACTGCTCACTTGATCTGTGCTGACATTGATTATAGATGCTTGGATCTATAATTTGGAGGTCGTGCAGGCCACAGCGTGCGTGCGTCACCGCAGACGTCCAGTCTGCGTTCTCCCTACCCCCACATCATCAACTCCCTACCCCCACATCATCAACTCCCTACCCCCCCCCCCCCCACATCATCAATCCCTGTTGCAGTTACTTCCAGCTCTCTAGGCCGTGTACAGTTACATTTTATTCCGCGCTGTTAACCAAAATTACAATCCTCATTAGCCTTATAACAGCCCTTTTAATGACAGATCATTTTGTATCGACTTTTCTCTCTAGCATTATCGGCGCCTTCGAAATTAGCGTTTTCCGGGAGATCGTTATTGCTAGAGCATGCAAAAAAGAACAAAGTAACGTTTTCAGTTTTTGAGAAATTTGTAGTATTTTCCGATACCATTTTACACAACGTTCCATTTGATAATCAGGAAGGCAATGTTGATATTAAGATCAGACATTTCCTAGGATAAAGTTTATACTGATATTGATGAATGAATGATGGTCTTGTCATTCATTCATAGGTATTCCTGGCATGCCTTAGAGGCACATAGGGATAGAAGTTAGTGCCCATATTTTCCTTGACCTGTCAGAACACTAGAGGGTGACATGGTCAGTAACAAGCCTGGCCGCCTTTCCTTCCCCAACTCCAGAAGAAGTCAGGTACTCATTTCTACAGCTGGGTGACTGGAGTTCCTCTGGCCGGATTCGAACCCCCGACCTTCGCCATGAGAGACCAGTGCACTAACCACTTCGCCACTCAGACACCCATTCATTCATACAAAGCAAAAACTACTATAAATAATGAGTTTTAAGCATATTATCATTCGTTTTTTAGCATTGATGGAAAACTTGTAAGATTCAAGGATTTCAGAGAGGCGACTGGAAGTGATTTCTCTATGAGCAACAGTGAGAAAAAATGAAACAGTGAAAGACCTCATCTCGTGGAAAGTCATTCTGCGCAAGAGCAGAAGGAAATTGGTAGACAGTCGAGTTCACTTAGAGGTGGCTTATTTCCACTGTGGTAGATTTGGAATGATAAAAAAAAAAACCAGTCATTTGGGAAATTTCGTAGCAGCTTCCATAAAACATAGCATCCACTTGTTTCAGAAGAGTGTTAAAAAACTGAAAGAGCCGTAATTGAAAAAAAAACCACGTTTAAGATACAGCAGAAGTGAAATAGATGTAGGTTTTCTTTATTATTATTTTGAGTTTTCGCTCTTCTTTGCACAAAGATTTTAATTATGTGAAGATTTGCGTAATGCCAGAAATGTAAGCGCAATAATAGAAAAAAGCCATGTTAAAGATTGAATGAAACATTCATCTTTTGAATATGGCCGAACATTGTCTTTAGATTTCTAATGTTTATATTTTTATGAAAATTTTTCGGATCATATTAATTGCATCTATTTGTTATAGATTTTCCGTCTTCCTTGAATGTGAACTAGCTTGAGACAGGTTTATAGATGGGAACCTATCCGCGTCAGGTTTTGACAGTTTCTGTTTGTTATTTAATCAGCCATTGAAAGCACTGACTCAAGCAGTCTACACTGAGTAGTGTTCATAGAGGTTGCCAACACAACAAGTGAGGAAACCGCGCTGAAAAGTGGAAAGCTTTTGCCAATTTTCGTTCACAGAGGGAATGTCATTGTTGCTTCTGCTTTTGATGGTCTCATATATGAACTGGTCAATATTTCATTATTGGCTATGAGATTTCGCAACTGCTTTAGATGAACTGAAGTACATCAAAGCCAGTATCAGTAGAGGAAATAATCAGAATTCTAGTTTTGTAACATTCTATTCACTCCTTCTTATCTCTCAATCTATTCGCAGGCGATATTTTAAATTTTGCTTCACATATCAGAAGTTTGAAGCAGGGAACCCCCCCCCCCCCCAAATGTAATTTTAAATAAAGTTTTCTTCCACAATTCTGTTCGTTGTTAAAGATTTAGGAAGCTGATGTATTTCAGCTTCTCAGTTTTCAGTATTAGGTATTCGGTATCATCGCGAACGAGACATATCCCATAATCGCTCCACCGTCTGGGCCAGTGAATATCGCACTGAATGTTCATCCAGGGTCCTCCGCATCAGTCCTTGATGATGAGCCATTCAGTGAGGACGCCAATGTTTTGAAACTACAAAAGTCCACATGCGAAACTAGTCAGCGTCGCTCTCGGCGCGAACTCCGCAGCTAAAACGCCAGGCCGAGCCAGGACACCCAGAGACCATCACAGTTCACCACTGATATGGCAGACACAACTAAGAGCCATCAAGGCTGTTCATGCTCGCAGGGACGCCATGTGACTCAGCTCGACGCGCAAGCTGATGTATCCTTACAGCATGGGACAAGTTGCCACTGGCTTGGTCTGTAGTGGAGCAACTTCTCAACACAAAACTGATTTTGCTGATTCTCTGAAGGAACGCACATATATAGCAATCTTTTATTCTTCCTAAAATGACGCATTGCCCTTGCACCGAGTGGCTTTAAATGTGCTCTAGTCTTTTTCTTCCAGTTTTTTTGCCATCCAGGCTGGCAATAAGCGCGACGACTCCCAGTTTTTTTTTTTTTGCACGGCCAGGCTATTGAGTAAACTCAGTAACCGGGGGAACTTGTCGATTTCTGCCCTGATTCACGTGCTATAAGGATACATTTTGTTTCCGGGAATATGCAGGAAGTGAAACAGTCTTGGCCAGATCATACGTTTAGATCCAAACAGCCCCAAGACTCCCCCGAGCTGCAGTAACTGATGCCTGGAGCTGTTCGTCCTTCTGAATTGCAGTGACTGATCACTCAATAATAGCGTGTCGTAACTTGGGGGTCCATGACCCCTCAGGGGGCCAGCGAAAGGATTTTTGGAGGTCCACAGACCAGCAAAGGAATCGGCTCACTTTTAGAAGAACAAAAAAAAATCTCAGTACCATCTGAGTTCTATTTATTTTTTATTGTTAATGAAGAATGCATAGCTATTCTCAGGTCGGAAAAAGGGGTCCATTCACTCCTGCCCCTCCACCACCCCACCCTCGCCATTCCTTCCCCATCCCTCCACCACCACACCCCCCAGGCCCCCGAACAAACAAAAACAAAGATTGCGAATTCTGTCCTATACCATTTGATAATATACGGGGTTCACTGGAGCACTTGTCATACTAAGAATATGAGAATATAATCCCAGTCAGTACTTACAGAAAGAAAGAGAGAGAGAGAGACAGAGAGAGAATGATGTATATTAGCATACCCGCCATTACAAAAACAAAAAAGGCGTTAATAACCAGGCAGAAGTATACGGTTCCACTGCGTTCTTGGACCCTGCTCTGAGATATGCTGGAGCTCTTTTGTTTGTCCAGCTATATCTGAATCAATGAATCACCATCTGGTGCTGACGTCATCGCCTTGAAGTTGGGCTGTCTACAACAGAATGAGAATAGGAACATCTGTTTTAGAGGTTACATGCCCCCTTCTGTGGTAGGGTTCCCGAGTTCTAGTAATTTCTGTGTAAACATTCTTTCCACGTTTGACACTACTCTAAGCTTTATTTTATTGAACCTGTGAATTAAGAAACACGCGTAGAGAAAAGGTTCTAATGGGATATCTGGAAAAGTGATTGATATCTTCGGTGAGGGCGTATTTTTTTTTATGGAACTCTCCAGTTTTATGGGTACTTGCATCTCCTGTTTGAGGCCAATGTAGGTGCAGCTTCCTGGCAAATGATTAATCAGTACGGCCTGTAGAATGACGAAGTAAACGCGAGACTAGTTTTCACGTATGTAGAAACTGAAGATATGTTTGAAGTGGCATGCAGGTGATCATCTTCTTCTTCCTCTTCTTCTTCTTCTTCTTCCTCTTCTTTTTCTTATTCTTCCTCTTCTTTTTCTTCTTCCTCTTCTTCTTCTTCCTCTTCTTCTTTTTCTTTTTCCTCCTCCTCCTCCTCTTCTTCTTCTTCCTCTTCTTCTTCTTTTTCTTCTATCTCCCTGGAACCGCGATCTAGGTGTTCTTTGCAGCAGATGGTGTGAAGATATTGAGGCGCAGCACCATGTCGGCGTGGTAGCGGGTTATGGCAACTCTATTTTTTTCAGTCCATGAGTGGAGCTAAAAAGCAGGGGATGTGCATTGCTTCTTAAGCAGACTCCACCACCATGAGGGGACTATGGCGATCCCTGCCCTTTCACCCGATTAGACCTGTTAATGGGGGAACCGAGGGTACCAATGGAGAGGTGAGAAAGGGTCTTGGTCAGCTATATTTCGCTAACCCTGACGCTAAAATATCAGCTATGGCTAACAAAGCCAGGCGAGAGATTTTCTGAGAAAGTTAAAACAAAAACAAAACAAACAAACAAGTGACATCTAGAAGTTTAACAGGAACGAATATCACGGCGTTCTAGAAATGATTGTTGCTTTACAACTCTTATAGGTGTAATATTTATTCTTTTTTTACATTATCTGGTAAGACATAGTCCAATCAGTTCAGTGGCCCATAATTTTATAACAATAAATAATAAATACAAGCCGAATAGCATCAGTTTGTATGAAAGATTGCATGAAAAGCTATATGAAAAGTTATATGAATTTAATGTGCGAGCAAACACATAATTTATTTTCTAATTCCCACCGGCAAACTGAAATTGAATCTAATGCAACTGAAATATTTATCAATGAGAAAAAATTTGGAAGAGGTGGAGAGTTTTGAATATCTTGCATCATTACTAACTGATAATGGAGATACAATGAGGGAAATTATAAGGAGGACGTCTATCGCTCATCAGAAAGTTTTTAAAAAAACTGAAGAATCTGTGGAGAGGAACAGACAGAACTACAAAAATAAAATGTCTAAGGGCATGCATCTTTCCCATCGCAACATATGCCTGTGAGACCTGGACACTTAACAAAACAGCTGAGAAACACATAATGCTTTAGAATGTAAATGCTACAGAAAAGTTCTTCAAATATCATGGACACAAAAAAGCAACGAATATACTAGAAGAACTTAATAATGAAAAAGGCAAGCTAGTAAAGTGGATTAAAGAGAGAGAACAAATATTTTGGACACATTAAACGTCATGATAATCTAGATAAGACCGCCTTGGAGGGGTACATAATGGGAAAAAGAAAGAGAGGAAGACCAAGGCGAAGATGGCTGCAAGACATTGTTGATAATCTGCAAATGGATGCATCAGCAGCAGGCCACTTGCTCACAACCGAGAGGCCTACAGGAGTGCTGTTACGGAGGCAAACTTCCACAAAGGACACGCAAATGTCTCACTGACTGACTGACTGACTGACTGACCAGGAAACTTGTCATATTTCACTTTGTTAAAACCCTATAAAGATTAAAGTTACAACACTTTCGGGTAGTGGAGCCTGCTGCAAAAACCTGCTTATTACGTCTGCGTGAAAAACAAAACTTGGAGCTGCCGTGCATCATTAGAAATGAGAAATGACGCTTTTTTTTTTTACAGTTATCCTGACCCTACTATCCGTGAAGTTATCCTGACTCTACTATCTGTGAAGTTATCCTGACTCACATATCTATGACAGTTATCCTGACTCTACTATCTGTGACAGCTGTCCTGACTCCTCTACCTGTGACAGTTATCCTGAATCTTCTGCCTGTGACAGTTATCCTGGCGCCTAAAACCAGACAGTAGATATAATTAGATCCCAGAACATATGGGATTGTTTATTCATAACTAAATGAGTTATAGAGGATTATCACTTGGTGAAGTGCAACAACAGCAACGGCTAATCCGTGCTGATGTTGTTAGTATGTACTTGTATAACAAGTGTCTGGTAGTGTATTGTAAGAACAGTATGACAGAATCCAGTGCTCCTGAAAGTGAAATTGGCCTCCGATCACTTTTTGTGCACGACCTTATAAACTACCACAGATTAGCGAAAATGAGTAGTAGATATAGGGGGGAAAAATTGTATGCTTAAGAGAGTATATTACTTCCCCATTCCATCTGAAAACTTTCGGTGTATTACTAGGGGTAGAAGTGCCACAGTCTGGGAAACACTGCTATGATCTATTCATAGCTCGAGCGCAGAATAGATGTTAAAATAACGAGTGTAAAAATTATATCTTATCTCTTCTTGTTGCACGCAACATGGTAATTCAGAAAGGGACATGAAAATGTTCTCAGATAATTTTGCCAGGCAGCTAAAATTATAATTAAAAACATAAAAAAATAATCAGAATTCTTCCGAAACATTTTGAGGAGAGAGAGAGAGAGAGAGATTAAATAAACTGATAATCAGTGGAAAACTCAATGGTTAAGAGAGAGAGAGAGAGGAGGGGGAGAGAGAGAAAGTGAGAAAGATGGGAAGAGAGAGAGGGGGAGAGGAAGAGAGAGAGAGAGAGAGAGGGGGGGGGGAAGAGAAAGAGAGAGAGAGAGATAATTCTCAGAACGATTTGATTAAGTAGGAAGAAGATCAGAGTCTGAACACAGGTGTCTCACAACATTGAAGAGTTTCAATCAAGAGAATGGATTTTATTTGTACTAAAAATTAAGAATATCATGTAAGGTCTTCTTCTTCGTCAATCTCTTTGCAACTGCGAACTGGTGTTCTTTGCAGCCGATGGTGTAAAGGTACTGAATCACAGCATCATATCGGATTGGGATCGGGTTATGGCTGCTATTGTTTTTTTTGTTTTTTTTTTTTAGTTCCTGGGTACAGCTAAAAAGCAGGGGATGTGCAACACTTCTTTTACAGACTCCACCACCATAAGGACTTTGTCGATCCTTGCCCCTTAGCCAAGCTAGACATATTACTGGGGGAGGGGGGATATCAACGGAAAGGTTAACAGTGTCTTGGGCAGCTATGGTTCACCAACCCTGATTTTTTTTTTTAACGGAAATCCATATTACTAGAAGTGTTCTCAGCCGGAGAGAATAGATGTTAAAGTTTCAAATACACTGAAGCCGATGGTATTTTTCTTTGTAATATAACTAGTAGTAGGAATGTTTGCATTGTGTTAGATAACATCATTAATATCTCATTAGAATTAATTGTTTTAAAACTTAATATTTCGCTGTCTAAGTCTGGTTGTTAACTAATGTGTCGCAAAAGGTCCGCAGATGTGCCATGAAAGTAAAGAATAGAGGTAGAACAGGAGCAGTTTTGCTGGGCTCTAAAAATAAAATTCTCCTTAAACCATTAAAAATATTCGTTGGCAGTTTTCCCCCTTGGTCAGCGTTGTGGGTTGAAAAATCTGGGCTGTATAAGATCTATATTACTATGAGATACTGAGGCAGGTGTGGTGATAATCGTGGTACAAATGGGTCAAATCTCAGAGTAGGGGTCAAATCTCAGAGTAGGGGTCAAATCTCAGAGTAGGGGTCAAATCTCAGAGTAGAGTAAAGGACAGATGGTTGTGGAAATCAATGACGACTAACGCCTGATTGGCATGAACCGGAGAGAGAGAGGAGAGAGAGAGAGAGAGCGAGTAGAGGTAGGCAGAGGTGAACGGAAATAGAGTGATGATAATAGGAGATAACGAGAGCCTTAATTTTAAAAAAAACAGCGCAATAAGTATTAAACTGAAATATAGAGTTGTTGTTTGAATGATTTTGATTTCCTTGCCTTCTTGATATCTCCTAATGCTGTTTATTCCTTTCTATTTCTCTGTCTTTTAATAAAAGCTGAACCATACATCTCTGCCTATACGATATGGCATTCACTGACAAACTATAAAGCTATTTAATTTGTCTTTAGTCAGTCATATATCTTACGCCAAATAAGAAATGTTCTTTCATTAAGTATTGCATCCGGTCTCTTCTGTGCGTATTCGTATTTGAGTAGACCACTTAAATTACCGATTCTTGTATTTGATTACTTATAGTAACATTTCTGTTATTTCTTCTTTAATGTTTTCCAGGATGAGAAGAACCAGATAATGACAACAAACGTCTGGTTACGACAGGTAAGCGCTCTGTGTCTTGGTAGCGCGTTCAAGTTACTCGTAATCAAGTACATACATTTTCTTCTTTTTTTTTTGCGCGACCTTTTTTCATAAAAAAGATTACCTGCCTCCTGAAACTGCGTTATTTTGCAGTAACGTCATAATGTCCATTCATTGCTATGAGAAGTTTATTTTATTTTAACAATCCTGAGGGTAGAAGTCAGTTCGCCATCTGTTAAGTAACCAACTCTGAGGTTATGCAGCGTGTTAAGCTTCCATCACCGATGACAATACAGAAATACAGCAAAAGACTGAGATGGCTTGGACATGTAACAAGAATGAGTGGCAGCCATATTCCCAAGCAAGTTTTGCATGACGAACTTCCGGCTGGAAGGAGACCACGTGGTAGACCTAAACTCAGATATAAAGATATTTGTAAATCATCAGAGTGAGCTTTTTGTGGCAGCCGCCACGAAGTTTGGGAATAAGTTGCGAAAGACCGAGTCACGTGGAGAGGACATTATCTGAGGAGGAAATGAGGACCACACTTGAAATTAGATGATACAAGTGCAAGGAATCTAGTGCCTTGCAACAGAAATATTGGTTTGCTGCTACTGCGGCTAGTTATGTCATTTCAACATTAGTAGAGTCGGCCACGACACGAACAGCTCAGTACGATAGCGCTTGGTAAAACTTAAAACTGTTGATCTCTTCCCTCTCTTCTCTTTCTTCCCCCTCTTCTCTTTCTTCCCTCTCTTCTCTTTCTTCCCTCTCTTCCCTCTCTTCTCTTTTTCCTTCTCTTCTCTTTCTTCCCTCTGTTCTCTCTCTTCCCTCTGTTCTCTCTCTTCTCTCTTTTCCCTCTCTTCTCTTTCTTCCCTCTCTTCTCTTTCTTCCGTCTCTTCTCTTTCTTCTCTCTCTTCTTTTTTTCCCTCTCTTCTCTTTCTTCCCTCTCGTCTCTTTCTTTCTTCTGTTCTCTTTCTTCCCTCTCTTCTCTTTCTTCCCTCTCTTCTCTTTCTTCCCTCTCTTCTCTTTCTTCCTTCTGTTCTCTCTCTTCCCTCTCTTCTCTCTTTTCCCTCTCTTCTCTCTCTTCCCTCTCCTCTCTCTCTCTTCCCTCTCTTCTCTCTTTTCCCTCTCTTCTCTTTCTTCCCTCTCTTCTCTCTCTTTCCTCTCTTCTCTTTCTTCCCTCTCTTCTCTTTCTTCCGTCTCTTCTCTCTCTTCCCTCTCTTCTCTTTCTTCCCTCTCGTCTCTTTCTTCCTTCTCTTCTCTCTCTTCCCTCTCTTCTCTTTCTTCCCTCTCTTCTCTCTCTTTCCTCTCTTCTCCTTCTTCCCTTTCTTCTCTTTCTTCCGTCTCTTCTCTTTCTTCCCTCTCTTCTCTCTCTTTCCTCTCTTCTCCTTCTTCCCTCTCTTCTCTTTCTTCCGTCTCTTCTCTTTCTTCCGTCTCTTCTCTTTCTTCCCTCTCTTCTCTTTCTTCCGTCTCTTCCCTCTCTTCTCTCTCTTCCCTCTCTTCTCTTTCTTCTCTCTCTTCTCTCTCTTCCCTCTCTTCTCTTTCTTCCCTCTCTTCTCTTTCTTCCCTCTCTTTCCGCTTCAAAAGCGTCTCCTTAAAGGAAAAGTATATATATATATATATATATATATATATATATATAACTACTAGGCCATTTTCGCGGTACAAGCCGTTGAAAAGTAAGTGTGGAGTTCTCTGACGCAATATCCCTATTCATGTAAAAGTAATTAATGAGGTAGACGCCCTATAACTTTATTGACATTAATCTCGTCGATGTTTACAATATCATAGACACAGCGTCCTGTCATATGAGAGGCTGAGAATTCATAGATCAGACATCATACACAAGCAAGGAGCCCCGCATCTTACTCATGTTGATTCTTATCCGTCATTGACTATTCATAGAAAATCTCAAGCACGGCTCATACACAAGTCCCGGCCGTCAACGGCTGTAATACTTTGATTGAGTTGATGGCAAAGCGATCAATTTGCTTCTTTATCTGCGGGTCGCTCATCGTTAGCCCGACAGCTTCGACAGCGTTCTATGGGCGGGTGGAAGGAGAAAAGACGAAATAGCCCGAAGGATTGATCTGGATAAAATAAAAGTCGTGAGATCAGAGACACGAGGTGAAAGTTGTCCCGAGGGTATGTCTCAAAGAACGGAAAACAGCAAGGGAGCGGAAGTTAGCCAGATGGTAAAGGAGATGAGAATATAAAGAAGGTACACTCCGGATACAAGGCGACATCATAAATGACTCCGACATCATAAATGACCCCGACATCATCTGAAGGACGATTAAAGGAATGAACAGAAATTTACAGAAATGAAAAACATGTCAGCCTCTCTGCTAGGTCATTAAGTCTGTCTTTCTCCCGCCAAGTGAATGAACCTGCATAAGTGATATCTACTCGTAGAACTTAACATCTTATGAAGGAGCAATACTTATTAAAGACAAATATCTAGACCAGTGGTTTCCACCATTTTTACATCCAGGGGCCACTTTTCCACCTACATATATGTTGTGGAGCATTATATCCAATGTAATATATTACGAGGTTCATACCGAAAGTCGTGAGCAAAATGTTTTTACAAATCAGAATTTATCGATAGAGAAAATATAAATGTATCACCTTAACTTGCATCCTTTTCTTCACTTTTAAACATAATCTCCATTTCTCTGTACACATTTTCCCCATCGCTCTCTAGTTTGAAATACCCCCATTCCTCCCTTCCCCCCCGGGCAGAATTTCGTCCAGCTGACCGACGGCACAGACGCACTGCTTTCTGGACGTTCTCTCCTGTGGGGCACAGCGGGCACAAACTTTTCTATACCCTAGAATTTCAATCATTTCCTGTACTGCATTGTGTCCTATTCCAAGATTTCCAGCGATTTCAGATACTTGACGCGTTTGTCTTCTTTAATGATGTCGTCAGCCCTTTCCACGTTGCCTTCAGTGGAGGCAGTTCGAGGGCAACCGCTGCGAGTCATATCTTGGATGCTCGTGTTTCCATCTTTGAAATGTTTCACCCACCTCCTAACACTCCTGGCACACACACACACATCTCCATAAGCAAGCTGAAGTCTTTGGTGAATTTCAGCACCGGGGATTTCCTCTTTAACGAGGAACTCAATAACGGCACTTTGTCGAAACGAAACTTCAGCACCCGCCATTTTGTTTATGCTCCATGTGGTCATGTGACACATGATGGCGACGTCATGTGAACTTTGCATAAAGTGCAAAGGATGCATATTAAGGTGATACATTTATATTTTCTCTATATATAAATTCTGATTTAAAAAAAATTTTTGCTCGCGACTTTCAGTATGATCATCGTAATTTCATAAATCCTTAATTGTTTTTAATTCAACAGCGAATACTTTAATACCAACACAATAACAAAGCCACGGACCTCAAGATAATGCTCTGAGGACCACATAGCTGACCACAAGCTGAGAACCACTGTTATAGACAATCCAGGGCTCCAGATTTTGGAGTGGGGAAAAAGGTTTTGATGAATACGGGCTCGTGTTCGGTTGAAATATACCATTTATGAAGTAGTTACAGGTGATAAAAGTAGAAGAATCGCTGCTGAAGATTTAAGCCAGCTTCACAGCTCTGCTACAGGCACTGTTTTTTGTGTTTGATGTTTGCTTTCAGTGACAGGCTGAGGATTAATTACAGGATCTGGACTTGGACTGAAACCATTATACAACGTGGCCCCTTATAGTTCATAACCTTAGAAAATAAGGAAAAAAAAAACAAACACTATTCCGACGATGACGTTAAGAAAGGGAGAAATGAACCCTGAAACTGTTGGTAGTGTTTTGTCCTTACGTCTCCAAGATCATTGATCTTTGTTGCCTCGTTAATACGCCCGAATTGATCCCCGACTGATGTCTCCACCTCCAGGCCGATATCCGTCTCTAATGAAGCCACTCGCCCTCAAATTGAAGATCTTCACGGCATTTAGTTTCGCTACAAATGTCCTTGTTTCACATTACTGTCTTAGATGGTATCTGGAAAAACTTAGGGTTTGAAACAAAAAATCCCCCCACAGTTAAATGTGTCTTTCTGGACTTTTCGTGCATAAAACAGAGCTGGTCAAACTTGCTTTAAGCAAGCCACACATACGATAAACTTCAGATGTGTGTGAGAGCCACGCGACATGAATAAATATTACGGACATGTTTTTATTCCTGTATGCATATTTTGTTACAAATGTTTTATATAAATATTCAGACATTCTCGTTCGTAATGATATTAATTCATGTACGTAGCATGTACTCCATTGCCACACTAACACTCCTCTAATATCAGTGCCCCTAAAAAAAAACACAAGTGATACAATCACGCCACAGCTAGCCACGCCAAATAAAACTAACATTGCCAGAACTGACGTACGATTGTTGAATCTCCAGCACTATTCCCCAGTAATCCTTACTGATCTGGGATTTTTTAAAAAAAATCCCTGGCTCATAATCTAGCACTAAAGTTGTTTTAATTTAGTGGACTCTGTTTATACCTGGGAAATAATTATAAGGTTTGAATTTTTTTAATCATATATCTTTATATTAATTGTGACGTAAAAAAAAAAGAACTCCGTCAATATATTTCCGCGAGGTGCACTTTATTTGTCAAAGAGCCGCATGTGGCTCAGCGGCCGCGGATTGGCCACCCCTCTTTTAATATGCCACGAGGAAAATTTATATCAAAATACCTTCATCTATACCATATATCATAGACGTGTTACGTGCTTTTGTCCAAAAGGCTGTAAAGTCGTATGGTAAAGCACGACATTTACATCTTAGATCAGGGATCGTCAACCCGTGACTACAAACCAAACCACGTCACACTTATTATGATGTACCATTAACTTATTTTGCATAACTGAAGTAACTATTATTCATAAATGTATCATATTTTATTATTATTATTACTTTCATGTATTAGCTATAGATATGAAAGTGGCCTGAATCCGATCCTTGTGCAATAAGTTCGCCGACCGACTCACTCATATCAATTTTTTTAAATGTTGTTAGAAAGGTTGCCGACCATTGTGTTAGATAATAACACAGACTGTTTAAACATTGGAAACTGAAGAAATTAAACATAATCTAACAACTGTAATGTTATGATGCATCTAATAATTAAATGTACTCCTTTGTTTCTCCTTCTACTAACTTTCTAATGTTATTTCCCGCTTTATTCTCGTGTATCTCTCACACATATCTGTCCTCGCCAAGAGCTCGTCGATTAATAATAGAAAAACTAACAGCATCTTTGAAATAGCATATAAGACAACTAACTGATATAACAAACAGCACTAACAACTTGGTTGTGAACGTTTAAACCAACATTGTAAATTTATTGTACAGCAGTCTTTATGTGTAATATGAATGTTTATTTTCTGTTCTGCATAAACCTGTTTAAAGCAGTAGAGAGATTAACCCTTGGTATGTATGTGTGTGTGATCTTCATTTTCAAGAGATAAATATACTACAATAATACAATAGTATATTTATAGCAATATTTCTATTCTTTATTTTATATGTTATGTTTGGTTACTACAGTAAAACTCACTGTTTCTAAAGTCTGTTTTATGGTATAAAGAAAATAACTTGAGAACCACTAGTCTACTGTAAAGGGCGGTCATCTACGCTAGTTTATTGACTTAAAGATGAAAAAAGATGATAAATGGAATATTTTCACACCGAAAATCAAATAGCCAAATTATTATTATAATTAATATGTGCCATGCTGGTCATGGAAATAGTTGTTGGATGTAAGTATAGATAGAATTAATTATATACATATACATAATATAACAACTCATGAACAAAGTCCCTAAACACGACATCCTAATTGTCATAGGCGACTTAAATGCCAAGGTAGGAAAAGATAACACAGACGTCGAAAAAGTACTGGGGAAAGAAGGAACTGACATGGTAAAACAGAACGGAGAAGGATTACTTGAACTATGACTAACAGAAGGCATGGTCACTGGTGGCACAATATTTCTACACAAAGAGATACCTAAAACAACATGGATATCCCCAGATGATATAGCCAGAACCAGATAGATCATTTTTGTAAATTTGAAAGCAATTCAGAACATCTGTGATAGATGTAAAAGCATATAAAGGTGCAGATGTCAACAGTGACCACAATATATGTAAAGGGAGAATAAGACTAAAACTGAAAAGCCAACACAAGAAATCAATGCTCAGAAAGATAAACAGCCACAGCCTACAAGAGGAAAATATTAATAGGAATTTCAGTCTGGAACTATCAATCATTTCGCAACACTCAGTGAGGTGGAGGAGATAGATATAGATGAATTATGGAAGTCTTACAGCACAGCCATAATAACAGCAGCAAAAGCACGTGCTGGACTGCAAAAAACACACACACACACACAAAAGCATAGATATCGGAAAACACATAGAAATACATACATGAAAAACGACCAGCCAAACTGTTGAACGTAAAAACAGATCTTGGAAAGGATTTGACAAAATCAACATACAAAGAAATAGACAAAGTAAAAAGTTCAACATATAAGAGAGAATACATAGACAATAAGACGAAAGAAGCAGAGAAAGCAGCAGAAACAAGAGATAGGAAAATTCTGTATAACATACAAAAGAGGCTAACGGGTACTATTACATCCAAAGAAAGACCAATCTTTAGCAAAACTGGCACCCTATTAACATCAAGTAAAGACGAAAAACAAAGGTGGACCGAACACTTCCACAAAATACTTAATCGACCACACACAAAAGAATTGATAGGCTTTGAAATCGACTAACCAATCCCACAACTAAATGTCAACCTAGATCAAATTACATTGAACGAAACTGAAACACTAGTGAACCTAAAGGCTAACAACAAAACTGCAGGTAAAGATGAAATAACAGCCGAAATGTCAAAAGCTATTTACAGTGACATCATGAGCCTGCTACAATGTTTAATAAAGTTTGGAAAGAAGAAAAGGTCCCTTTAATGTGTAAAAAAGAAATCATTGTTAGAATACCCCCAGAAAGGCAACCTTAGCAACTGCAAAAACTGGAGAGGAGTGACCTTATTATCAGTTGTGTCAAAAGTATTTTGCAAAGTCATTCTGAATAGAATTAAAGATATAGTGGATGCTGCAAATGAAAGAAGAACAAACAGGATTTAGAAAATGAAGAAGTATCTCGACTAGATCGTTACTTTAAGAATAATACCTGAAGAACATACTGAAAAGCAAAGACCCTTAATCCTGAACTTCATAGACTTTTAAAAAAAGCATTTGATAGCATTCACAGAGATTCAGTGTGGAGAATCCTAAGATTATATGGAATAGCATCTAAAACTGTCAACATCACTAAGGATCTCTACAACGGATGTGTTTGTGCAGCCAACACAGAAGAAGGAATGAGCAATGGTTTCAGATTGAAACAGGCATGAAACAGGGATGTATAATATACTATCTCCCGTGCTTTTTTAATTGCCACAGACTTCACTATGAAAACATGCTGCACAGGTAATACGGGCATTGATTGGGTACATGGGACTCAAACTAGAAGATCTTGATTTTGCAGATGACATAACTCATATCACTGACAATGTGAATTCCATGCAAGAACAAATAAATAAACTGTCTTCACTGGGTAGCAAAATATGACTTGAAATCAACAAGGAAAAAGCAAAAAATAATGAAAACTTCCCAATAATCAAGAAGGAAAAATATACATAGAAGGAACAGCTGTTGAAGAAGTAAACCAATTTGCATGCTCAGCAGTTACATAGACCAGGATGGTGACACCAGAAAGAAAGTTAGAATTGCAAAAGCAGCATTGACCTTCAAAAATCTTGAGAACATACGACACTCAAAAGTTATAAACATAAAAAAAACAAGCTAAAATTATTCAATTCAAATGTAATATTCACCATCATTTATGCATGCGAAAGCTGGAAAACAGGTAAAGAAACAGCCAACAAATTGGACTCTTTTGAAAACAAATGCCTAAGGAAACTACTTGATATAAAGTGGAATCAGTTCAAGAACAATGTATGGATAAGGCAGATAAGCGAACCACAACCTGTCTCATGGATGATGAGAAAAAGGATATGGACATATATCGGTTAGTGATGATAAGAAATATAATATTTAGAAGTTCTAATTTATATTTTTTATAAATAAAATCTCCGATTAATTTGTCCTATAATTCTGCCACTTGAATCAATGGATGCTTGTCTTTCTTCATCGTCACTTTTTTTATTGAATGCACGTTAATACTTGTTCTCTTCGTTCACTTCACAAGCGGGATTGGCACGTCTGTTTCAAGATCTATCAGTTCTTTTGGATGTGGTCGGTTAAGCATTGTTGGAAGTGTTCGGCACGTCTTTCCTTTTGGTCTTTACTTGATATTAATAGAGGGCCAGTTTTGCTAAAGATTGGTCTTTCTTTGGATGTAATAGTACCTCTTAACTTCTTTGTATGGTGTACAGAGTTTTCCTATCTCCTGTTTCTGCTGCTTTCTCTGCTTCTTTCGTCTTATTGTCTATGTATTCTCTCTTATCTCTTCTAGTTGAACTTGTTACTTTATTGTCTATTTCTTTGTATGTTGCTTTTGCCAAATCCTTTCCAAGATCTGTCTTTACGTTCAACAATTTGACTGCTCGTCTTTCATGTATGTAGTTCCATGAGTTTTCCAATATTTATGCTTTTCTACTAGTTTTTTGCAGTCCAGCGCTTGCTTTTGCTGCTGTGATTCTGTATGTGCTGTAAGAGTTCCATAATTCATCTATATCTATCTCCTCCACCTCACTGAGTGGTGCGAAATGATTGGTAAGTTCCAGACTGAAATTCCTGTTAGCATTTTCTTCCTGTAAGCTGCGCCTGTTTATCTTTCTGAGTATTGATTTCTTGTGTTGGCTTTTCAGTTTTAGTCTTATTTTCCCTATACACAGGTTGTGGTCACTGTTGACATCTGCACCTCTTTATGCTATTACATCTATCAGAGATGTTCAGATTTACTTTCTAATACAAAAATGATCTATCTGGTTCTGGCTCTGTCACGAGGGTTGATTGACAAGTTCTCGGCATAAGGTACAGCGGATTATTTGTGGACAACCTTTTTGGGTTATTTCTCAACATAGTCCCCTTGCAAGTTTATGCACTTAGTCCAGCGATCCTGGAGGATACGGATCCCTTCTTTGTAGAAGTCAGCATCTTATGCCAGTAGAAAGTGGTCTACATCATGAATAACGTCATCATCTGAAGCAAATTTGCGACCACTGAGCTCCTTTTTGAGTTTGGTAAACAGATAATAGTCCGAAGGGGCCAAATCTGGGGAATAAGGAGGATGTTCAAGAAGTTCAAAGCCGCATTCATGAATGGCAATCATTACAACCGTTGACTTGTAAACTGGAGCATTGTCTTGATGAAAAATGACTCCTCTCGTCAATTTCCCTCGACGCTTTTCCTTCAGTTTGACCCGCAGTTGCTTCACAAGATTAACGTAATAGGCCTCGGTGACCGCTGTGCCCTTTTGAAGATAGTCTACCAATAGCACACCTTCTGAATCTCAAAAGATGGAAGCCATCAATTTGCCTGCTGACAGAACCGCCCTTGCTTTCTTTGGAGATGAGGATCCATGATGTTTCCACTACTTTGACTGTTCTTTGGTTTCTGGTTGAAAATGATGAACCCAAGTCTCATCCATAGTCACAAATTGCTGAAGAAACTTTTCAGGATCTGCAGAAAAATGGCCAAGATTGTCTCTTGACATGTTGTTTGTGATCAGCTCCAAGAAGTTTCGGGACCTATCGAGCAGAGACCTTTATCATTTGAAGATCTTTGTGAATAAAGGCATGAACACGTTCGTGGGAGATGCCCACCTCAGTAGCAATGTACCGCTCAGTTAGTCGTCGATCCTCCATTATCATGTCATGGATTCTGCCGGTGACTTCATCGGTGGTTACCGTTCTTGGTCTTCCTGGACGGGGATTAACTTACAGACTCTCCCTTCCATGTCTGAATTTTTTTTTTTAATGCCCGCATGGGCTCGCTAGATAACTTTACCACGTGTGTGGTGAGTGTTTGTAGATTAAAATCTACTTAACCTGGGTAGAAAGACCACCTTTTTATTTATTTATTTCATGGTAATCTTCCGTGCCAGGTAAGAATTGAGCTGCCCATTTCTTCACTGTGCTGTAAGAAGTGGCACCCTCCCCTAGAGTCTCTACCATATCCTCATGGTTCTCCTTCGATGATAAGCCCTTGATGCAGAGGTAGCGAATGACTGCTCGATGAGAAATTTTATCCATATTCTCAATTTCCTCCACCCCTTTACCACTTCAGTAGCCTGTAAAAAAAATTGGTTGCAGTTAATTTCTTTAAACTTTGTGTTTAATCTTACATTAACCTGATCTACAAGTGCACCTAATATCAACTGTGCGTTTCAAGTATTTGTACCTTATGTCGAGAACTTATCAATCAACCCTCGCATTTGGGGATATCCATGTTGTTTTATGTATCTCTTTGTGCGGAAATATTGTGCCTCCTATGACCATGCTCTCTATTAGACATAGTTTAATTAATCTTTCTACATTCTGACTTACGATATCAATTCCTTCTTTCCCCATTACTTTTTTCGACATCAGTGTTATCTTTTCCTACCTTGGCATTGAAGTCTCCCATGAAAATTAGGATGTCGTGTTTAAGGACTTTGAGTTGTAGTCTGTGATATAAATCGTCTTTTATATCATCATCTGTATCATTCGTATGTGCATAACATTGTATGATTGTCATTTTCCCGTGTCTTATCTTGTATCGTGCTCTTATTATACCACTGCTCTCTGGTTCCCATTCTATAATGCTCTTTGCTAGTACATTTGACATATTTATACCAACTCCTTTTTGTATTTCCCATCGTTTCTGCCTGAATGTATTATTAACTTACAGTTTTCACCCCTTTCTCTTCCCTGCTTCTGGCCGTCGTATTTCACTGACGGCCGGTACATCTAATTAGTATCTATTCATTTCTCGGATTACTTGAGCAGTTTTTGATGGTGCTGTCATTGTTCTTACATTCTAGAATCTAGTCTTTGTTACGTATTTGTGGCCGATGAATGATCATTGTCTGAGTTCTTCGGAGCTGGTATCCCTGATGCGTCAAACCTGACTAGGTTGGTTTTGTTGCGAGTTTCCATAACAATTACGTTTTTTCCCCATCTAGAGTCGCCTCTAGGTGGGTCTCAGGATAAGATTGTTAGCCTTACACCCAACTCCTGGTTCAGAATACGTGACAGATCAAGCGATATCCCGCTGAATTTTGCATGCCGACAAGAGCGTTCAAAAAACAAAAAAAACGCCCGCCATCTTGCACGTCGTCCGGAAGTCATACAAAAAAAAAAAAAAAGCAGCGCTGGATCGTTATTCTCTTGTCAAATCGTGCTTCACAAATCTATTGAATAGTCGGATATGTTTCACAAATTTCTTCAATGATTAACCAGAGTGATTTGTGTAGAAGCAGCGACAGACGTCTTTGTTTCATGTCGACGTTTTTTTTTTTAGTTCTCTCCAGTCACTTCTGATTATCGTAGCCATGAATCATGGCAAATATCCTCTACTGGACGCACTTTTTGTCCGATTCTATTTGGGGGAGGAGGGGGAGCGGGTGCTCCTGGGCCGTTGAATCGGCACAGGCGATCCTTTCAGTCTGACAGACATTTTTTTTTATACTGTCCGGCTTCAACTTCTGTTTAATAACATTTCTACTGACTCCCACTCTATACATAACTATTTCTGACTCTGGTTTTTCAGTTTTGACATTGTCTGGCTCCTAGTGTACACTTCTACTGACTCTGGTTTCTCAGTTTTGACACTGCCTGGCTCCTAGTGTACACTTCTACAGACTCTATTTTCTCATTTGTGTCACTGTCGGACTCTTAGTGTACATTTTTACCGACTGTGGTATCTCATTTATGCACTGTCTGACTCGTATACACTTCTACCGACTCTGGTTACATCGAAAATTGCTTTCGGCTTTGCTTTTTTCTACGGCTTAACTCATCTCCTTCATGAATGGTGCATTTCTGTCGACTCCGACTCCTTCATGAATGGTGCATTTCTATCGACTCCTTCATGAATGGTGTATTTCTATCGACTCCCGATTCCACCAAAAATACCTCCAACTCACACTTCGATTTCACAGCTCTGGTAAATACAACACCCTCTTAATGTAGCTGAAACATTCTCCTTAAGCTGTTTCAGTTAGTTTAATAAGAAACACATACACATACACATCCATACACATACATAAACATGCACATACATACACACATACACATTCATATATACACATACATACACATACATATATACACATACATACACATACATATTCATATATACACATACACATACATATTTATATATACACATACACATACATACACATACGAATACATACACATACATACACATACGCATACATACACATTCATACACATACACATGCATACACATACGCCCCTACAAACTGTCTAATACACCTGAACAGCATCAGCTCTATTTGGCACAAATGTGTGACACAAACCACGTGACTAAAGGTAGCAAATAGATCAAAAGAAGAAGAAATCTTTGTCCTGATCAATACTGTCCTCCGCCCGTACAGGAATGGACAGACCGGAAACTGACTTGGGTAGCCTCAGAATATGGCGGCGTAGATCACCTGTACGTCCCGTCAGAGCACATTTGGCTCCCAGATATTGTCTTATACAACAAGTAAGTAATGTATCTGCACACGACGTGGTTGTCAGCATACACGACGTGTAGATTACCCTGCAGCACAAAGATAGACTTCGTGACTACTCATAGTCCGTTATCTAGGTTTGCCATGCTCCTACTACACGACCTGTGTGAGCTTTTTGTTGTATTTTTGTTGTACATCTAGTATTGCTGTCGATTGGACTGACCTCTTTGTGTTGTATTTTCTACCATACCACGTTCTCTTTCCAGTTTGAAGCATGCGTTGAACAATATGTTCTATTCTAAAAGTTTACAGAATATTATCTCCTTTGTTCTTTTCTATAAAGCTACATATTTTCTCCTTCAATATTGATCAACAGCCAGTTCTCATCGAAACTTTTGTGCACATAATTATTATTCAAATAAACTCAAAACGATCAAATGCAGGTACTGTTAATTTTTCTCATTAGTTATCTATAATTCTAAATGTGATGTAATAACTTCCCAATGATAAAAGCTAACTGTTGATTATGGTTATTCTGTATTTATGACCTTATAGTGATAAAAACTAACTTCTGATTGGCTAATCTGTTTTAATGACCTCATAATAACAAAAACTAACTTCTAATCAGTTTTACTGATCTCATAACAAAACCTAACTTCTGATTGGCTGTTATATAAATAATTGATCATATTACTGGAAAAACGCGTGCCTAAAATATTTTTTTAAACTGGTTTTAATAGAAAAAGTTATCAGCCAAACTTTACGATAAATTGTACAACTTAAGATATTATCAGACTCTTTCATATCTAACTTTGTACGAGTCTTCATTTAATCACGAACTTCTCTTAATAATTACTATTTAGTTCCACGCTCTTAGTTCGAATTTTTACCTTTTAATAATAAACTTCAGCTAATTCCTTTTCCTCCAAGTTCTTGATGCATATGTTAAATACATAGATGTATTTTTTATAATATACATAGATGCATTATTCATAACGCATGCTTTAGTGATATGTACAACGCTAAATATTTTGAATGCTTTTGTCGTGGTGATAAAGCTTTCTTTATTTTGTGATAGTCAGTTTGTTTCCTGCTTACATGCTTTACTCATTATATAAAATGTATGTATCATTTATTTGCAAAGCTAATTGTCCTAAACAGTATTGTAACGACTCAGTATAAATGAAAATGCTAGGATAATAGTACAGTAAAGCATGCTTTTGTGCCGCTAAGGGCCAGAACTCGTTACAAATATCTTCAGTAAAGTACAATGATGACTGGGACGTATGGACAAAACAACGAGCCACGTGGAGAGGGTTCTTCCTAGAGGCGCTGCGTTTCTCTGGGGAAGAACTGAGTGTCAGAAAACAAGACAAAACTAAAAAAAAAAATAATAAATAACATAAACTTACTCTTTATTTCAAGCTGTTATATTATCCACAGTGTCATGGTTATAAGACAGGTTAGTGCGGTCGGCTGCCTATTAGAAGATCCTGGATTCAATTCCCATGGGGTGTGGGGGGATTTCTTTTTTCTTAGATCAACACTGGTTTACATCCAGCTTCAAGAAACGGCCAGCAGAGGTCTGTAGACAAGTAAGGCCGCTGGCCTGCCTACCTAGTGAAGCTCTGTCCGAGAAATTCAAGACACTAACACTTCACGCCACTTATCTTATATATCTTATATCCTTCCCGTGCCGTTAGACGTCACATAGGGCTCGCAAAGTAGTTCGCCAATTTTTCCTGTCTTCGGCGAGTCTTTCAACCTCAACAAAGGATTTTATGCCTGTCAACTTGGCCTCTCTTAATAATGTCCTCTTCAGAGTTTCACGCGGTCTGCCCCTTTTTCTTCGGCCTGTTGTGTTCCACTTGATAGCTTGTTTTGGGATTCTCTGCTCATTTCTTCTCATCAAGTGACCAACATATGTCCATCTCCTTTTCCTGATCACCTGTGAGACTGGTTGTTATTCAGTCATCTGTCTTATCTCTGCATTCAAATAAACTCAAAACGCCACTACGACATACAAATATCATGGGTCATATAGTGATATGGATTACGATGTGATGATAGAGTCAGTTACGAGATAACCTTCGCAACAAAACGATTTTTTGATAACTTCCAGTAACAGATGACATCTACCTCTTTGATGTCTTATTATGGGGACAGAAAAGAGCCACGCAGTCAGTATTAGCAGAAAATCATAAATTTCATTTATTGAATATGTTGTGTGAAGGTTGTGTAATTATGGCTAAAATGCCATTGTTGGATACGCCCATGTATCACTTTCTCTACATTAAAACCGTGTATGGTGTACGGCTGCAGGTTGAAAACAGCGAATGTCCCTGATGTTGTGCGTATGTCAGCGTTCAACTATAATCTCTCCCAGCCAGTAACCATGACTACCTGATATTTCTGTGAAGGAATGGACCGAGGTAAACCTCAGGTGGGTCCCACAGGAGTATGGAAACATATCTGACATCTTAGTCCCGTCAACTGATATCTGGATTCCGGATGTGGTGCTATTCAACAAGTGAGTTCGCTCCCCTTGACACATGTCAGAAATGATCTTTGTACGCAATTTATTTTTTTTTCTTTTTAACTAACGCATTTATACGCAGAGTTTCTCCTCCTCCCACCCCTCCTCCTCCTCTTCCTCCTCCTCCTTCTTCTTCTTCTTCTTCATCTTTATGGGCCATTAAAGCTCATTGCTGCAGATAAAGTTCGCCTCCATTCCTCTCTATTCCTAATCTCTCTCCAGTTGGTGACACCAGTTTCTTTTATATCCTCTTCAGTGTTGTCTTACCATCTCTGTCTTGGTCTGCCCTTTGGTCTTGTTTCCCTCATCTCTTGTGCGTACATAATTTTCGTTTGTCTGTTCTCATCTATTCTTTCTACATGCCCCAGCCAGCGTAGTCTGTTCAGTTTCAAGACATTTATAATTCGTTGGGATTTAAATAAGTTGTTCAATTCAGTGTTTTCTAGCTTTCAAGTGTAGGCCAAAGATTCTTCTTAGGATCTTGTTCAGATCTGCAACTGCTGTTCATCTTTCTTTGTTGTACTCCACGTTTATGTTCCATACATGACGTCTGGTCTTATTATAGTTTTGTAGATTGTTATTTTGGTGTTGTGGGACAGGATTTTAGATATTAACAGGTGTTGCAAGACGAAGTATATTTTATTCTCTATCTGTCTTATCTTATCTTATATCTTATATCTTATATCCTTCCCGTGCCGTTAAAAGTCACATAGGGCTCGCAAAGTAGTTCGCCAATTTTTCCTGTCTTCGGCGAGTCTTTCAACCTCATCAAAGGATTTTATGCCTGTTAATTTGGCCTCTCTTAACAATGTCCTCTTCAGAGTTTCACGCGGTCTGCCTCTTTTTCTTTGGCCTGTTGTGTTCCACATGATAGTTTGTTTTGAGATTCTCTGATCATTTCTTCTCATCAAGTGACCAACATATGTCCATCTCCTTTTCCTGATCACCCATGAGACTGGTTGTTGTTCAGTCACCTGTCTTATCTCTGCTTGTTCTTGAATTCGTTCCACTTGATGCCGAGTATTTTCCTTATGCATTTGTTTTCAAAAGAGTCTAATTTATTTTCTATTTTTTTAGTTGTTTTCCAGCTTTCACATGCATAAATGAGGGTGGATATTACATTTGAAGTGAACAGTCTTAACTTGGTTTTTGTGCTTATAACTTTTGAATTCCACATGTTGTCAAGAACATATCTATCTGTATCTATCTGTACTGAATCTATCTGTAATGTGCTTTTAATTTCCTCGCTTACTGTGTTGCTTCTGTTGAAGGTTGTGCCTAGATATTTGTATGTTTCTGTTTTCCTAATGATCATATCACGAACACTTATATAATCTGGATCATTCTGCGTCTGGTCTCTTTATATCTTCTTATACTCTGTCTTATCTTGATTAGTAATCAAGCACACAATGCACAGAGTTTATGCATATAAAATTCACACAAAAAATGTTGTATACTTCACACACACTTAAATATAAAGAGAAATAGATTGCTTTAACAAAATATAAAGAGAAATAGATTGTTTTAACAAAATATAAAGAGAAATTGATTGTTTTAACAAAATATAAAGAGAAATAGATTGTTTAACAAAGCATGAAGAGAAATAGATTGTTTAACAAAACATGAAGAGAAATAGATTGTTTAACAAAACATAAAGAGAAATAGATTGTTTAACAAAACATGAAGAGAAATAGATTGTTTTAACTATTGATATTTTATAATATTACTATTTCGGAAGAATTTTATTAGTATTAAGCTTTGGAGATATTAAATCCTAATTTTACTTTCGGAACTTTTTGAAACCAATGACTGCGAATAACAAATAAGTGTGGAACAATTTGTCCGAAGCGTACTTTATAAGAAACAGAATTATATGTCGTTGCAATGTACTTGTGTTTGTAGACTTTGAAGTTCTGAAATAACTTTGTGTTGATTCGTGTTGTATGATTGCAGGATTTTTTAACACACATAACGTTTTTATGGCGGAAACAGTTATCTAGGCCAGCAAAGCGGAACTAAGATCACTATTCTATGTGTTTGTGCTGCTGCTAGATATAGGGTGTTACGCTTCATTTATCTGTATGTATGTTATTTTATATGCATATGTAGGTTATGGTTCTTTTATCTGTATGTATGTTATTTTATATGCATATGTAAGTTATGCTTCTTTTATCTGTATGTATGTTATTTTATATGCGTATGTAAGTTATGCTTCTTTTATCTGTATGTATGTTTGCATGTTTTGTACGTATATTATTCTATATATGTATATAAGTTATGCTTCTTATATCTGTACGTACGTATGTTGGTTATGTATGCTATTTTATATACGTATATACGCTGTGCTATAACTAAATATGCATATATATATATATTATATATATATATATATATATTATATATATATATAATATATATATATATATATATATATATCTTATATCCTTCCCGTGCCGTCAAAAGTCACATAAGGCTCGCAAGGTAGTTCGCCAATTTTTCCTGTCTTCGGCGAGTATGTCAACCTCATCAAAAGATTTTATGCCTGTTAATTTGGCCTCTCTTAATAATGTCCTCTTCAGAGTTTCACACAGTCTGCCTCTTTTTCTTTGGCCTGTTGTGTTCCACTTAATAACTTATTTTGAGATTCTCTGATCATTTCTTCTCATCAAGTGACCAACATATGTCCATCTCCTTTTCCTGATCACCCATGAGACTGGTTGTTGTTCAGTCATCTGTCTTATCTCTTGAATTTGTTCCACTTGATGCCCTGTATTTTCCGTAGGCATTTGTTTTCAGAAGAGTCTAATTTCTTTTCTATTTCTTTAGTTGTTTTCCAGCTTTCACATGCATAAATGAGGGTGGATATTACATTTGAATTGAATAGTCTTAACTTGGTTTTTGTGCTTATAACTTTTGAATGCCATATGTTCACAAGATTCTTGAAGATCGATGCTGCTTTTGCAATTCTAATCCTAACTTCCTTTTTGGTGTCACCATCCTGGTCTATGTAGCTGCCAAGGTATGCAAATTGACTGACTTCTTCAATATCTGTCACTTCTACGTGTATTTTTCCATTTTGATTAAGGGAAATTTTCACTATTTTTGTTTTGTCCTTGTTAATTTCAAGTCCTATTTTGACAGCCAGTGAAGACAGGCTATCTGTTTTTTCTTGCATGGAATTCACATTGTTACTGATAAGAGTTATGCCACCAGCAATATATATATATATATATATATATATATATATATAGCAAAATATATATATAATATATATATATATATATATATATTATACTGTATATACCATAATCTTGTTATGCTGTCTATATTTTACGAGGTAATATAACTGTAGTAATCTTAACATGAATGCCGCCGAAGATTAGTTTACTAAGTAGACAATAATAACTACTTTGACCTACCAGCCTCCAATAATAATAATAAGAATAACAACTGCCAGTTTCAATTTTCAAAACTAAATGTCTCCCAGGAAAACAGATTTGAATAAACAGTTTCCCTGAAAGGTCAGGAATGCGCTCCTATGAAGTCTGCACCCAAGACGACTGTCTAGACTGGGCTAACGGTAGCACAGGTCTTGTTTAAAATGGTCCAATATTATGAAATAATATAATTGTTAGTAATCTTACTGTCCCACACATATACAAAGAACGGTGTTGTTTTTTTCCTATTGTTTTTTTAATAGATCTTTCATATTATAGATATATGGGAGGCTTTTTCCTCATCTTGATATAATGTTTATGTTACAGGCAGCTCCTGTAATCTTCATAGATCGTGTGTATTATCGAGCTTCCGATGCTCGTATTAAATCGATCAGCTTCATTGAAAGTAACTTCACCAGACAGTTTCTGCTTGAGCGTATAGCACACCCTCCAAAAATATAAACTATTTTCTATTCTCAAGTCTAGACTCCAGTGCTATTTTTTTAGCAGACTGGGATTTCCATAGGTGGAGTCAAAACTGTATGTATTCTGGCACAGCTGGATCCAAACTGTGCTGGAAAGACGTCAAAGGTTCAGTCGGGCGTGAAATTAATCAGGTTCGATGATCTGGGTTGCTTAATAAGTTAAAGATTAGTATCAATATCGCGTACACAGTTTTTTTTTTATCTCTCCTGAGTTTAATCTGGAAATGAACACGGCTGTTGTAACCTGTGGAGACAAATTTACTGAATCTACATAGACAAATAAAGATAAAGATAGTCCCATATCAAATGCCGTAGGGGATGAAGCGTTAGAGACTACATTATGGGTGTAGGGTGGCCAGTTCCTTTCCTCGCTGCCTTTCCGTCCCAGATTTTCTATGGTACCCATTTTACGAGGCTGGGTCGACCTCGGGGCCGAATTGGTCGGAAAAAAAATCCCGCTCGGTTGCTAGACGAGTGCTCTAGCCACTACGCTAGCCGGTCCCCATATAAACAAATAACGGTACTTAAATAACAGAAGCTTCAATGAAAAAGACCAGGATTCTTCGGATTCTTATCTAGACCTCTATTTTTTTAAAGTGGAACTCTCTTCTGGGCAAATGTATGAAAGTTCTGTTCACGATAGTCGGAAGCACAGACACGTGGAAAGGCAGCTCTGTTAAGCAGAGCCAGCGAACGTACATAGAAGCAGTGATGGACACATAAGGAGAACGTACTTAGAAACAGTGATGGACACATAGGGAGAACGTACTTAGAAACAGTGATGGACACATAGGGAGAACGTACTTAGAAACAGTGATGGACACATAGGGAGAACGTACTTAGAAACAGTGATGGACACATAGGGAGAACGTACTTAGAAACAGTGATAGACACATAGCGAGAACGTACTTAGAAGCAGTGATAGACACATAGGGAGAACGTACTTAGAAGCAGTGATGGACACATAGGGAGAACGTACTTAGAAGCAGTGATGGACACACAGGGAGAACGTACTTAGAAGCAGTGATGGACACATAGGGAGAACGTACATAGAAGCAGTGATGGACACACAGGGAGAACGTACATAGAAGCAGTGATGGACACACAGGGAGAACGTACATAGAAGCAGTGATTGACACACAGGGAGAACGTACATAGAAGCAGTGATGGACACATAAGGAGAACGTATATAGAAGCAGTGATGGACACATAGGGAGAAAGTACATAGAAGCAGTGATTGACACAGAGGGAGAACGTACATAGAAGCAGTGATGGACACACAGGGAGAACGTACATAGAAGCAGTGATGAACACACAGGGAGAACGTACATAGAAGCAGTGATTGACACACAGGGAGAACGTACATAGAAGCAGTGATTGACACAGAGGGAGAACGTACATAGAAGCAGTGATGGACACACAGGGAGAGCGTGCTTTTCAATGCCCACCATGTGTAATAATATTCTTTAGAGCAAGTCTGAGTCACTGGTCAGATACACTCGTCTGAGCTGGTTATTGGTAAGATATATCTATCTGGGCCGATTACTGGTAAGATATATCTATCTGAGCCGATTACTGGTAAGATATATCTATCTGAGACGGTTACTAGTAAGATATATCTATCTGAGCTGGTTACTAGTAAGATATATCTATCTGAGCCGATTACTGGTAAGATATATCTATCTGAGCCGATTGCTGGTAATATATACCTATCTGAGCCCATTACTGGTAATATATACCTATCTGAGCCCATTACTGGTAATATATACCTATCTGAGCCCATTACTGGTAATATATACCTATCTGAGCCCATTACTGGTAATATATACCTATCTGAGCCCATTACTGGTAATATATACCTATCTGAGCCCATTACTGGTAAGATATTCCTGAGCCGATTACTGGTAAGATATGCCTATCTGAGCCCATTACTGGTAAGATATGCTTATCTGAGCCGATTACTGGTAAGATATGCTTATCTGAACCGATTACTGGTAAGATATGCCTATCTGAGCCGATTACTGGTAAGATATGCCTATCTGAGCCGATTACTGGTAAGATATGCCTATCTGAGCCGATTACTGGTAAGATATGCCTATCTGAACCGATTACTGGTAAGATATGCCTATCTGAACCGATTACTGGTAAGATATGCCTATCTGAACCGATTACTGGTAAGATATGCCTATCAGAGCCGATTCCACGGATAAAGTTATCAAAAATTTCTTGCTGAGAATAATTTTCTGAACTTTTTCATCTTGTGTGGCAGATGTTTTTTCCAGATTAACCAAGTAATAACAACGTTACCATCAACTGATACATGATGTAGAGAATGTAATTATTATTTAGCACAAGATTTTAGTGCACCAGTATCCAGAGACAAGTATTTAGGCTTATTCGCATAGTATCCACTGCGCATGTCCTGGCCTGATTTCTGCGCACACATTTTTTAAGGGCTAGGATTAGAGGGTTAATTTTATGGTTAGGATTAAAGTTAGGGTTAGGGATAATTTTAGGGTTACGATTAAAGTTACGGTTAGGATTAAAGTTAGGGCTAGGGATAATGTTATGGTTATGAATAAAATTAGAGTTAGGGATAATTTTAGGGTTAAGATTAAAATTAAGTTTATGGATAATTTTAAGGTTAGGATCAGAGTTAGGGTTAAGGGTATTTTAGGGTTAGGATTAGGATTAGACTCATTAATAAAACAAATATGACCTTTTTATAATCTTCTATGAATCATCATAAATCATCTAAAACCGATAAATTATGACTTTGCTTCTTCCAAAGACAGAACTAATATTGAATCTATGAAATAAATCAACCTAATCTGCTGTTTAATGTTCCGTGCAGGAAAAATTATAAAACCTTTCTTTTTATAAATAAAAAAAATAGCCTCACACAAGTGAATAGAGGACGAGTGCGCACAGCAAATGAGAGAGCTATTAGTTCCGGTCTTTTAGTCGCCATATTTGCTATTGATGTGTAGTAATCGTTCGTGAAATTGTGTTTGTGTGTCATTGATTATGTCTTATGTCTGTTTAAAGTAAGAAATTTTCTACATTTTAAAAATTAATCTTACCGTTGATGATGAAATTTCTACTTTTATATTAAAATATTTTCTTAATTTCTTTAATTATGATTTTTTTAAAAAGTTATTCTTTTGTTCCTTTGATATTGTCAGAATTTCATATTTTTAAATTCAACTTTTCCAAATTATTGAATCTCTTGAGACGTTTATAGTAGCGTCGTAAATAAGAGTTTTAGTGCAATTTAAAGGGTTTCAAAATGAATCGATGCAAATGTATTATAAATTGATGTTTATTAAACGCGACGGGGTGCAAGTTGAGAAAAAAGGGCAGAATGTCAGACTGAACTTGATGCCCTGATACTTCAACCTTCTGAAAATAAAATTCGTTCGTTTTAACGAATGCGAAAATGATGCAGTGGGAAATTAGCCGGGCACAGGTTATGATTGTTACTTGAGTGATGGTGATCTTTTTCTTCTGTCCTCCTGGAGCTAAGAGCTGGTGTTCTTTGCAGCCGATGCTGTCAAGATGTTGAGGCACAACATCGTGTCGGATTGTAAGCGGGTTATGGCGGCTATTCTTTTCAGTCTCTGTGGAGCTAAAACGCAGGGGAGTATGCAATACTTTTTTTTTAAATCAGACTCTACCGCCGAAGAGAACCATTACGATCCCTGCCAGGTTAGCTAAGCTAGGCCTGTTACTGGAGTTCACCGACGGAGAAATGGGACAGGGTCATGGTCAGCTATGGCTCGCCAGCTCTAACGCTAGTGTTTGTCAGCTATAGGTCGGGTTGGTTGCCAAATGGGACACTGTCTTCACCGGAAATCCTCATCTTAGCAATAAGAGAAGTTTTAGAACACACACAACGAACACTATCTGAATCAAGAGAAAGAGGAACAGAGCACAGCAAAAAATATAAATACAAACGCTAGTAAGACTAGACACATTGCATCAGACAAATCATGGAATATTACCCAAAAGACAGGAAGTAGTACCAGAAAGATAGTGAAGTGAATGATACTGTTAACAGTGTGAATGCGGATAGCAACTTTAGAATTAAAAGAAGAAATATTAGAGTGAAGATAAGACCAAGAAAAAGTAGTAGAATAGAAAAAGAAAAATTTGTATCATAAATTATTTATACAGTAGAACTGAAATTTACACAATCATTTTGTGCATGAAAATAAAAATAGTTGTACTGGATTTTGCTTGGTAGAATGAAAATGACTGAAATTAATTGTTCACTAAATCTAAATCAGTGTTTAGCTACAAAGAATTTAGAGTACAAAAGGATCATCATCATAATCATCAGGTGCCGTGCCGATTGGCGTCGTCTATTATGCTTCTCCAGAGAATACGATCCTTCATGCAGGCCATCAGCTCACTTGGTGATCTCCTCTCACACAATCCCTTCAGACTGTCCAGTATCATTTCTCTTGGTCTTCCTCTTGATCTTCTTCCTTCTATTTTTCTGTTGTTATAACATTTTCAATGCCCCCTCTTCTCATTGCATGTCCTATGAAAGTACATTGTCTCTCACTTATTTTTTTACAAGATTTTTTGTCTCTCCAGCTCTTCTCATACATTCTTCATTAGTTATATTTTGCTGTCCAGGGGATTCGCAACATTCTTCTAATAAACCACATTTCTGCTGCTTCCAATGATCTTTGTGCAGACCTGCCTATTGTCCTTGATTCACTTCCATATAACAAGATAGGTTCAATATAGCATTTTAGGACTCGTTTTCTAACATTAATTGATAAGGATGTGTTGGATAATATGTTTCTCATTCTCTGAAATGCAGTCTTTGCTTGGCCTATTCTGTTCTTAATTTCTGTTCTGCATTTCCCATCTGAAGTTATTACTGCTCCAAGGTATTTGAATTTCTGCACCTGCTTTAGATAGTCCCATTTAATTTTATACTCCATTTTGGTGGATTCTGTTTATAATCATAGTCTCTGTCTTTTTGATGTTCAAAGTAAGGCCTTTCTGTTCACTTTCTTTGGCGACTTTAACCAAGAGATTTTGCAGGTCTTGTTGGTTCTCAGCTATCAGTACTGTGTCGTCAGCATACTGAAGGTTGTTAATATTGTATCCTCCAATTTTTATGCCTCGTTTTGTAGTGATCGTTTTTAGAATATTCTCGCTGTACAGAGAAATAAGGTCTGGAGATAGTATACATCCTTGTCGCACCTCTTGTTTTATAGGTTGATATTTTCCAGTTCTATTTTCAACTCGAATTGCTGCTTCTTGCTGCCACTATAGATGTTTTGCAATCCTCAGGTCTCTGCCGTCTATATTGATGTCTTCAAGCATTTTAATATATTTCACCTTGTCGAATGCCATGGTGTAATCAATGAAGTATAATTAAAGATCTTTCTGTACTTCTAAAGCTCTTTCTGTTAGTGTTTGTAAAGCATAAATGGCATTGTGTGTTCCCTTTCCTTCAACAAATCCAAACTGTTCTTCTGCTGTTTCCATTTTTTATCTTTTTCCTTGTTCTTCTCATAATAATTCTCAGAAGTAGCATCGTTATGTGACATGAGAAGCTGATATCCCGGAGGTCATCACATTCCTTTGCACCTGGTTTCTTTTGTAGTGCTATAAGCGTGGATTTAAGCAGGTCACTGGGCATATAACCACTGTTTAAATGTCATTCAGTAACTTGGTTATTATTTTTATTCCTGTCTCCTCTAGTGCCTCTATTTCTTCTGTTGTTATATTATCAGGCCCAGTCGCTTTTCCTTTCTTCATGTGTTTGATGGGATCTATGATTTCATCTTTAAGTATTGGTGGTCCATCACAGTTTTCAGTATCTGGTGTTAATTCTGATCTTTCTCCTTCATATAGCTCACCGATGTACTCTGTCCACCTGTCCACAATGTCTTCTTTTCCCATTAACATTTTACCTTCTTTTGATTCCAGGCATTCTGTGGTATATTTTGTTTTCCTATCTGTGAGTTCACTAATTCGTTTGTGCATGTTTTTGCTGTCTTTATTATGAGAGTCCTCTATTCGTCTGCACTGTTCATTTAACCACACTTCTTTTGCTTCTCTGCATTTGCGTCTTATTTCTTTATTTATCTTGCTATATTTTCTTGGTTATTTTTACTCCTCCTCCTCTTGTCCATCAGTCCTAAGATGTTGTCTGCCATCCATTTATTTTTAGAGGCTTCTTTTTTTGGTGGTATTATCTCCTTAACAGTTTGGTGGATAGAATCTCTTAACATTTCCCATTGTTCATCTATACTATTTATTTTTGCTATTGCATTGTATCTATTTGTTATAATAACTTTGTATTGTTCTCGCAGTTCTTGGTCATTTTTAAGGAGTTCTGTATTCAGTTTGATGTTTATCACTTTTCTGCATGCTTTATTTAGCTTTATTCTAATTTTTCCACAGAGTGGGTCATGGTCACTATTGCAGTCAGTTCCTGGCATGGTTTTTATTGTCAGTAATGCATTCCAGAATCGTTTGTTGATCAATACGTAGTCTATCTGGTTAAAAGTCTTTTTGTCTGGGCTGCACCACGTTGCCAGTCTTCGGGGATGTTGTATAAATCAGGTCCATAGTCACCAGCGATGTCTGAAGTTCTTCCTTTACCAACTTTGGCATTAAAATATCCCATGACTATGGTAACTTCATGTGACTTTGTGTGTTTTATGGCTGTCTCTATGTCATTATAAAATATCTGTACATCTTCTTCAGAACTTTCAGATGTTGGAGCGTACACTTGTGTAATATTTATGTTTATTGGTCGTCCTTTCAGTTGGGCTAGCAGGACTCGGTCCTAGATTTTCAAATATCCTATAACTGTCGTAAGTAAGGAGTAAATTTATAAATATTGAGAAAGAATAAATACAACGAAAAAGCTTATATATATATATATATATATATATATATATATATAGCAACTGATATTTCAAACGCCTTCGTCATTGACAACAGAAAAGATAAATTTTTTAATAGATTAGAAAATGAAAATTATGTTACCTTTTGGACGCTTCGGATATTGACAAAGTTGTGTTTCCATCTTTTGTAAAACTAACCTACGGACCTTCATCCATAGTTATAATAAAATGCCTGTTCTACTGAATACATAGTTTAATGCTACCTAATACAATTTGGAAGAAGATAAGGCCTTCAGTTCTCTGTTTTCATATGAAGCCTTCAGTCAGCTGTGATCGCAGTTATTAACTTAGATCTGATTACAGCGCAGATGGCAACTATGAGGTGACCTTGATGACGAAGGCCACCTTACACGCCCATGGTCTCGTGGTCTGGGAACCGCCCGCCATTTACAAAAGTTCCTGCACTATCGATGTGGAGTTCTTTCCCTTCGACGAGCAAAGGTAGGTGCTGGTTATGACTCTTCTCTTAACGCTCTTTATTTCAGCTTTCAGGTTAGATTTAATGCAGGTTAGATCACTGACTCCCAACTTTTCCAGGTATCGCCTCTTTCCCTCCAAAGTCATACCCCTAGCACCCTAAAAACGTTTTTCTTTTCACTTAGCTGATTCGGATGCCCCCTCTGCCGCTCCCTCCCCCGGATTTAGCCAAAGCACCCCAGAGAACTACCCCCCAAGGCACCTCAGAGAACTACCGCCCAAAGCACCTCAGAGAACTACCGCCCACAGCATCTCAGAGAACTACCGCCCAAAGAACCCCAGAGAACTACCGCCCAAAGAACCCCAGAGAACTACAGCCCAAAGCACCCCAGAGAACTACCGCCCAAAGAACCCCAGAGAACTACCGCCGAAAGGGTTAGACAGACTGGTCTGCTCATAAGCAAATTACGAAGGTTTTATTATGAGAGTGTACGTGTCCGTGTGCACTTTATACATCTGCTCAGCTTTGTCCATTTGTAATTATATTCCCATACAATGAACTTTAATAATGCGTAATTATACATGAACATTAACTTCGTAGATGGGCCCCGACTTACGGCGCGCTCGAATTACGACGATCAGTTAGACCGTGCTTTCTTATGCTTTTTGTGTATTAAAACAATTTGAAATACCACATGGTATTTTGTGACATCATTTTCATTATTCGATATTGAATGTTTTCTGATCTTCCAAAACAAAGAACAGATTTGTTATGACAATGATGATAAATAGCTATAATAGTGAAAATGCGTAGAAAACGGTATCACTAATGGAGACATTCGACTTACGGTAAGGTGGTCGGAACATAAGCCTGTATTCCAGTGCCAGCAATACCTACAGCTGAGGTTTTACTTACAACTTCTAATTTGCCTTGTATATCACATCCATGATCATGATTTAAGTGTGTCAGTACCCGAAAGTACTCTACGTCTGTTTTCAGCCACGTCAGCATCTAAGTGAAATAAACAGTAATACTCGCTGTATAAGATGACAGATGCTACACTTTATTAGCAAATAATGCGATACCTGTTTTAAGATTTGAGGCAGTATAAAACAGACAACTCCAACCTACAGAATAACACCATATTACATCAGTTATTTTATGTCTGATATTTTGCTCAAAGTCGTTTAAAGGTTCGTGGTAATTTAAGAATGCATACAACTGCGAGCGTAAATAGGGCAACACAGTTCAAAGTAAATAAAAGAAATTCAGGAAATTCATTTCTATCGAAGTATTACTTTGGATGACATTAGCAACACTTCAAGACTATATCGAACCACAATCAAAGACCGAGTCAGAAAGTAACTGCACATCAAATGGCGTAACAACTGAAAAATATATGAAAAGACTTGGCGAGTCAAAAAGTCTTTTCATAATTTTTTTCAGTGGTTGTAGCCCTTAATCTGCAGTGACGTTTTGGCTCCCCTTTCTGAGTAGAAGGAAACTTGCTGAGTTCGAAGTATGTCACACCAGCCACAGTTTTAAGAAACCGCAATGTATTTTCAATTTTTTTTTAAGTTTATTACTTTTTTTACATTCTTTTTTCGCTTTAAAATAAATCATCTTTTTTCTTTTCTTTTCATGAAGGCGGATCCCATTTAATCACGCGAGGTTTCACACAAACACGATTTCTGTTAATTCTCTCAGTTGACTGGAAGCTGTTGATTATGTCCCTTCATTCAGGAGTGGAAGCCGTTTGTCCATCACGCGATCTTTCGGGGGAGATTCTTAACTTCTGAATCAAACTTCATTTCAAGGCTCTGCCCAGTCTCATCACGTGGCATCAAGTCTGAGACGCCAGTGGCTCTTCACGTCAAAGAGTTTCTGGTTCCGCTTCTGTGAAATGTTTCGCCCTGATTTTCATCTTGTCTGGTCTAGACTGAAGGGTGTATTTGTCTTCTTAAGGAAGAATCATGTCAACTAAAATAAAGGGAAAAAAACAAGTTTTGACTTCAAATTCATCTTCCTTGGCATTTTGTTTCGTTGGCTATTTGATTGTTGTTTTTACTCACTCTAAAATATCCGCTAGCCCTGTAAAGGTTTGGCGAGGTTTTACTTGAAAAAAAAAAGTTCTTAAAAGCACTGACCTATGTACAAGGTCCAACAATTAAGTAATGAGAGTAATTCTATTAAAAAAATTAATTGAATAACAGCTGAAAATATAACTTGAATTTAATTCAAAGTAAGCCCCTTGTGCACTGATACAGCGAGTGACACGATCTGACAAACACTGGAACGATCTCTGCAGTTCTTCTGTTGATATGGCCCTAAAACTCGATGGTACGCCCCTTTGGATGTTATCAATATCGTCAAATAAGCGTCCTTTCAATGATAACTTTAATTTTGGGAATAGAAAATAATCGCAGGGAGACAAATCTGGGGAATACGGTGGGTTGTTGAGAACACACACTTGTTTTTGTTTTTTTTTGGGGCCAAAAATTCCTGTATAGCTACCGCCCGGTGAACCTGTGCATTATCACTAAGAAGGAAAAAACTGCCAGGTGTTGAATACTCGGGTCAGACTCGGAGAATCCTTTCCAATAGCGTTTCAAAATACTTAAATAACTTTGGCAGTGACAGTATGTCCTTGTGGAATAAATTCTTTGTGAATAACTCCTTTGCTGTCGTAGAAGCACACCAAAATTGTCTTCACTTTCGATTTTTGAAGACGAAATTTTGTGCCTTTTGAAGATGATGATGACTTTCACTGAGTACTTTGGTGTTTAGATGTGGGATCATAGCGGGAAACCCACGTTTCATCCTCTGCAATAATCAAATTTAAGAATTATTTATTTCTGCAGCACATTTTGATGGTGTCATTTATGTACTCAACACGCTGATGTTTTTGGTCATCAGACAACGAATGTGGTACAAACCGGCAAGCAACTTTTTTCTTGCCCAAATCTTCCACTAAAATTTTACGAATGATCTCTCAGTTAACATCAAATTCATCTGCCATCATCCTCACAGTCAAACACCGATCTTTTTGTATCCGTTCTCTGACTTTTGCAATGAGTTCCTCATTACGAACAAAAATTGGGCGTCCATGTCAGTTTGTAATCGTTTCCACGCCACTTTTGAGTCGTGAATACCACCTGAATATCTCTGCACGAGATAAACAACTATCCACATAAACTTGTCGCATCAATTCAACTGTCTCAGTGGCACTTTTCCCGAGTTTTAAGCATAATTTAATGTTAGCTTTATGCTCCATGCTAATTACGTGAAAATGCACCTCTAACTAGGTCATCAAAATGGCGGCTTGTTTTTCTCTGCTTATCGGGTGGCGATGAAAAGTTGCCAGATCATAGATGAAGGTTGCCTCTTTGGATTCCATGCTTTGCTTCATAGATGGCATTTGTGTCTTGGCCATAATAAAATCAGTCTCATTTCATAACTGTCGGACCTTCTATGTTCAAATAACTCTCGTGTGCTGCCACTTTTTCTTCTTATACAGTTGAGTCCTTCATTATTATCTTGGTAACTCATGTTAGAATTTTTCTGTCAGATAAACTTTGTACAGATCGCGGAAAAAGTTGTTTTAAATACCCATGTTGAAAGGTATGTTGATCTATATCTCGGATCCATGCCAGTCAGGCGTCGGTCGCTATTAACTTCCACAACTATCTGTCTTTTGGGCGTGGCAGCGCTGTAGTGGTTAGTGCACTCGCGCTTGCCGATCAGTAGGTTCGAGATCGCACTCTGGCGAAGTTTTTTCGAATCAACTAGCATCGGGGTCAACCGATGGTCCTTCCATCTCTTCCTCCTCATATTTACTTCTGTGTTCATACTTTGGTGTTTTCATATCTAGCCGTTCCGGAATCTTTGCAGTGAGACTGTTTCATACTCAGAGACTAGTTTCAGCTCAGAGATAGTCTAGGACTGTGCTGAGAGATTGTAATACTATGCTGATAGATTCTAGGACTACGCTGAGAGATTCTAGGACTGTGCTGAGAGATTGTAATACTATGCTGATAGATTCTAGGACTACGCTGAGAGATTCTAGGACTGTGCTGAGAGATTGTAATACTATGCTGATAGATTCTAGGACTACGCTGAGAGATTCTAGGACTGTGCTGAGAGATTGTAATACTATGCTGATAGATTCTAGGACTACGCTGAGAGATTCTAGGACTGTGCTGAGAGATTGTAATACTATGCTGGTAGATTCTAGGACTATGCTGATAGATTCTAGGACTACGCTGAGAGATTCTAGGACTACGCTGAGAGATTCTGGGACTGTGCTACGAGTGAAAAATTTTTTCAGTCTTAAGTGCCCGATTATAACAAAAGAGAATGCGTAAAAAATTAGCGAACCTATTTTTATCATATTTTTTCAGGTAGATAATGAATAATAGCAAAATTTGTGACATAAACTTCTTGTTAAAACTTTTGACATAGATCTTAACACTAAAACAGGCTTGATTAAGTAACTTTAACAATAGTTTCGTATAAAAGCCCCAGTATCATGAACCACAAAATTCTGTGGAATATGTTTATCTCAGGGGTTCTCAAACAGTGGGGAATATCCCCCCCACCCCATTACAGCAGGGCGGAGGGGATTTTATTTTTTCATGGCAGAGAGAAGGGGAGAATTGGGACGTCAGGATAACAGACTCAGACTGTTGGGATATTGATCTTTCTACAAACTAGATAAAAATTCCAACAATTTGAATCTGTCAGTCTGTTGTCTAACTCCCCCTTCACACACACACACACACACACAGAAAGAAAGAAAAAAAACTCTCACCTAGGGAGACTTCTCCCACTTGTCGAGAATCCCTGACTTAAGTGCTCCAAGTACCAGCGAGTAGCAACTGTGTTAAACAGGGCAGTAATGGTAATCCAGTTTTTTTCTTAAAGAAATCTCCTTTTCGGAATTTAAGTTCTTGGTCATGCTATATCAGAAGCCGAGTCGCCAGGATAAACTTCAGGTCCTCCCAGCAGCCCCACAGTCTTCTTCCAGATCCTCCTGTCAGCCACACAGTCTTCTCCAGATCCCTTCCGCAGCTCATATTCTTCTTCTAGATCCTCCAGGCAGCTCGACAGTCTTCTCCCTGGTCCTCCAAGCAGCCCCACAGTCTTCCCTCAGGTCCTCCCAGCAGCCCCACAGTCTTCTCTCAGGTCCTCCCAGCAGCCCACATTCTTCTCTCAGGTCCTCTCAGCAGCCCCGCAGTCTTCTCTCAGATCCTCCCAGAAGCACCACTATCTTCTCTCAGGTCCTCCCGGCACCCGCACAGTCTTCTCCAGATCCTTCAGGCAGCCCCACTGTCTTCTCTCTGGTTCTCCCAGCAGCCACACATTCTTCTCTCAGGTCCACCAGGCAGCACCACATTCTTCTACCATGTCCTCCCATCAGCCCCACAGTCTTCTCTCTTGTCCTCCAGGCAGACTCACATTCTCACATGTCTTCTCAGCAGCCCCACATTCTTCTCCCAGGTCCTCCAGGCAGCCCCACATTCTTCTCCCAGGTCCTCCAGGCAGCCCCACAGTCTTCCCTCTGGTCCTCCAGGCAGCCCCACAGTCTCCTCTCAAGTACTCCAGGCAGCCCCACAGTCTTCTCTCTGGTCCTCGCAGCAGCCCCACAGTCTTCTCCCAGGTCCTCCAGGCAGCCCCACAGTCTTCTCTCTGGTACTCCCAGCAGCCACACATTCTTCTCTCAGGTCCTCCAGGCAGCCCCACATTCTTCTCTCAGGTCCTCGCAGCAGCCCCACATTCTTCTCCCATGTCCTCTAGGCAGCCCCACATTCTTCTCCCATGTCCTCCAGGCAGCCCCACATTCTTCTCCCATGTCCTCCAGTCAGCCCCACATTCTTCTCCCATGTCCTCCAGGCAGCCCCATATTCTTTTCCCATGTCCTCCCGGCAGCGCCACATTTTTATCCCATGTCCTCCAGGCAGCCCCACATTCTTCTCCCATGTCCTCCAGGCAGCCACACATTCTTCTCCCATGTCCTCCAGGCAGCCCCACATTCTTCTCTCAGGTCCTCGCAGCAGCCCCACAGTCTTCTCTCTGGTCCTCCAGGCAGCCACACATTCTACTCCCATGTCCTCCAGACAGCCCCACATTCTTCTCCCAGGTCCTCCCGGCAGCCTCACATTCTTGTCCCATGTCCTCCAGGTAACACCACATTCTTCTCCCAGGTCCTCCAGCCAGCCCCACATTCTTCTCCCATGTCCTCCAGGCAGCCTTACATTCTTCTCCCATGTTCTCTATGCAGAACAACATTCTTCTCCCATGTCGTCCTGGCAGCCCCACATTCTTCTCCCATGTCATCCAGGCAGCCCCACATTCTTCTCCCAAGTTCTCAACGCAGCCCCACATTCTTCTCCCAGATTCTCCAGGCAGCCCCACATTCTTCTCCCATGTCCTATAGCGAGACCCACATTCTTCTCCCATGTCCTCGCAGCAGCCCCACAGTCTTCTTCCAGGTCCTTCAGGCAGCCCCACATTCTTCTCCCATGTCCTCCTAGCAGCCCCATATTCTTCTCCCATGTCCTCCCAGCAGCCCCACATTCTTCTCTCAGGTCCTCTAGGCAGCTCCACAATCTTCTCCCAGGTCCTCGTAGCAGCCCTACAATCTTCTCTCATGTCCTCAAGGCAGCCCCACATTCTTTTCCCATGTCCTCCCGGCAGCCCCACATTCTTCTCCCATGTCCTCAAGGCAGCCCCACATTCTTTTCCCATGTCCTCCCGGCAGCGCCACATTTTTCTCCCATGTCCTCCAGGCAGCCCCACATTCTTCTCCCGTGTCCTCCAGGCAGCCCCACATTCTTCTCCCATGTCCTCCAGACAGCCCCACAGTCTTCTCTCAGGTCCACGCAGCAGCCCCACAGTCTTCTCTCTGGTCCTCCAGGTAACCCCATATTCTTCTCCCAGGTCCTCCAGCCAGCCCCACATTCTTCTCCCATGTCCTCCAGGCAGCCCCACATTCTTCTCCCATGTCCTCTATGCAGCCCAACATTCTTCTCCCATGTCGTTCAGACAGCCCCACATTCTTCCCCATGCCATCCAGGCAGCCCCACATTCTTCTCCCAAGTTCTCAACGCAGCCCCACATTCTTCTCCCAGATCCTCCAGGCAGCCCCACATTCTTCTCCCATGTCCTATAGGGAGACCCACATTCTTCTCCCATCTCCTCGCAGCAGCCCCACAGTCTTCTTCCTGGTCCTTCAGGCAGCCCCACATTCTTCTCCCTTGTCGTCGCAGCAGCCCACATTCTTCCCCTAGGTCCTCCAGGCAGCCCCACATTGTTCTCCGATGTCCTCCCAGCAGCCCCATATTCTTCTCCCATGTCCTCCCAGCAGCCCCACATTCTTCTCTCAGATACTCCAGGCAGCCCCACAGTCTTCTCTCAGGTCATCGCAGCAGCCCACATTCTTCTCTCAGATCCTCCCAGTAGCCCCACATTCATCTTACAGATTCTCCCAGAAGCCCCACAGTCTTCTCCCAGGCCCTCGCAGCAGCCCCACATTCTTCTCCCATGTCCTCCCGGCAGCCCCACATTCTTTTCCCATGTCCTCCAGGCAGCCCCACATTCTTCTCCCATTTCCTCCAGGCAGCCCCACATTCTTCTCCCATTTCCTCCAGGCAGCCCCACATTCTTCTCCCAGGTCCTCCCAACAGCCCCACATTCTTCTCCCATTTCCTCCAGGCAGCCCCACATTCTTCTCCCAGGTCCTCCCAGCAGCCCCACATTCTTCTCACATGTCCTCCCAGCAGCCCCACAGTCTTCACCCAGATACTCCATGCAGCCCCACAGTCTTCTCTCTGGTCCACCAGGCAGCCCCACAGTCTTCTCTCTGGTCCTCCAGGCAGCCCCACAGTCTTCTCTCTGGTTCTCCAGGCAGCCCCACAGTCTTCTCTTTGGTCTTCCAGGCAGCCCCACAGTCTTCTCCCGTCCTCCCGGCAGCCCCACATTCTTTTCCCATGTCCTCCAGGCAGCCCCACATTCTTCTCCCATTTCCTCCAGGCAGCCCCACATTCTTCTCCCATTTCCTCCAGGCAGCCCCACATTCTTCTCCCAGGTCCTCCCAACAGCCCCACATTCTTCTCCCATTTCCTCCAGGCAGCCCCACATTCTTCTCCCAGGTCCTCCCAGCAGCCCCACATTCTTCTCACATGTCCTCCCAGCAGCCCCACAGTCTTCACCCAGATACTCCATGCAGCCCCACAGTCTTCTCTCTGGTCCACCAGGCAGCCCCACAGTCTTCTCTCTGGTCCTCCAGGCAGCCCCACAGTCTTCTCTCTGGTTCTCCAGGCAGCCCCACAGTCTTCTCTTTGGTCTTCCAGGCAGCCCCACAGTCTTCTCCCGTCCTACAGGCAGCCCCACAATCTTCTCTCAGGTCCTCCAGGCAGCCTCACAATCTTCTCCCAGGTCCTCGCAGCAGCCCTACAATCTTCTCCCATGTCCTCCAGGCAGCCCCACATTCTTCTCCCGTGTCCTCCAGGTAGCCCCACATTCTTCTCCCAGTTCCTCCAGGCAGCCCCACAGTCTTCTCCCATGTCCTCCAGTCAGCCAAACATTCTTCTCCCATGTACTCCAGGCAGCCCAACATTCTTCTCCCTTGTCTTCCAGGTAGCCCCACATTCTTCTCCCAGGTCCTCCAGGCAACCCCACATTCTTCTCCCATGCCCTCGCAGCAGCCCCATATTCTTCTCCCAGGTCCTCCAGGCAGCCCCACATTCTTCTCCCATGTCATCCCAGCAGCCCCACATTCTTCTCCCATGTCCTCCCAGCAGCCCCACATTCTTCTCTCAGGTCCTCCAGGCAGCCCCACATTCTTCTCCCATGTCCTCCAGGCAGCCCCACATTCTTCTCCCAGGTCCTCCAGGCAACCCCACAGTCTTCTCCCAGGTCCTCCAGCAGCCCCATATCCTTCTCCCAGATCCTCCTGGCAACCCCACAGTCTTCTCCCAGGTCCTCCAGCAGCCCCACATTCTTCTCCCAGGTCCTCCAGGCAGCCCCACATTCTTCTCCCATGTCCTCCAAGGAGCCCCACATTCTTCTCCCAGGTCCTCCCAACAGCCCCACATTCTTCTCCCATGTCCTCCAAGCAGCCCCACATTCTTCTCCCAGGTCCTCCCAACAGCCCCACATTCTTCTCCCAGGTCCTCCCAACAGCCCCACATTCTTCTCCCAGGTCCTCCCAACAGCCCCACATTCTTCTCCCAGGTCCTCCCAACAGCCCCACATTCTTCTCCCAGGTCCTCCCAGCAGCCCCACAGTCTTCCCCCCTGATCCTCCAGATCCGAGGCCCGTGCTTATGCCTGGCTGCGTAGGTTTGTAAAAGTTGGGCACTCTTAGAGTACATGTTGTGGAATTTTAAGAAATAGAACTATAAACAGAACTTTAAGGCCTTCCAGAATGAATTTTCTTCTGGGCATAAGCGTTAGTACGCAAATGTAGCCGTATAGAACCTTCACTTATCTTCTCGAAGAATGCACAACAAGCATAAACCAATGGTTATAAACCTTCTGGACCCGTGGACACCCTCCCCCCCACCCACACCCCTCAAGTCTACTTCAACCCGTTAACAACTGTGGGGCCCTCATTATAAATGTAGAACAAGAGACAGAAAGTCAGATGATAGTAAGTTGTTTTTTTTCTTTCACTCAAGCTAATCCATTTGTTGGTGTTGATCCCCAAACTTTTGTATATTGACCTTCTGGAGGTTCGTGAATCACAAGTTGAGAACCACTGGTGTAGACGATCACAGAGAGAGAGAGCGAGAGAGAGAGAGAGAGATCGCATTCGTGTAATGGTAGGATTATATATATATACATGTATATATTTATTTATATATTTATTTTTGGCGTTGCTGCCCCTGATGCTGCTTCTTTGGTATGAACAATGCATCTACAGGCTGAATCAAAATTCAGATTGCTGCGAAAGAAAGGTTCCTGACTTACTGTAGCTTTATTCTCCATATCCAGGTGTTTGATGAAGTTCGGATCATGGACCTACGATGGAGATCAGGTGGACCTTGTCCACATCTGCGCCAAAAGCAACGAGGCCAACGTGACTATCAAGAACGGCATCGACCTCCGAGACTTCTACCCAAGCGTGGAGTGGGACATTCTAGAAGTGGAGGCCGTGAAGAATGTCCGGGAGTATCCATGTTGCATAGAGCGCTATCCTGATATCACGTTCAGCGTGACCATGAGGCGAAAGACGCTTTTTCATACAGTGAATCTCATCATCCCGTGCGTGGCTATCTCTTGTCTCACTGTACTGGTGTTTTACCTGCCGTCGGACTCTGGCGAGAAGATCACCCTCTGCATCTCCATCCTGCTGTCTCTAACCGTGTTCTTCCTATTGCTGGCAGAAATCATTCCCCCGACTTCCATCGTCGTGCCGCTTATAGGCAAGTACCTCCTCTTCACGATGATTCTCGTCACATTGTCTATCATCGTCACCGTCATTGTCCTCAACGTGCACTTTCGGTCTCCGGCCACCCACAACATGTCCCCTTGGGTTCGGCGTGTGTTTCTCAATATCCTCCCCCGTCTCCTCATAATGAGACGTCCCCACGAGGACTTAGAGGACACGGAGCCGCCCAAGAAGGTCGTGGTTAGAACATGCAACGGCTTGGAGCTGCGCAGCGCTAGAGACGACCTTCCACCAAGACCTCCAGCTTCATACAGCCACGATGAGAAATCCTCTCCCAGGCTACGGAGACCAAACAATATGGAAGGGCTGTTACCTCTAGACTATATGGAAGAGACCCCAGGGACCGTCCTCAGAAAGAGGCCATATTCCAAAGAGATTATGGAAGCTATAGATTCTGTGACATTTATAGCGGAGCATTTAAAAAGCGAAGACCGCGATTCTTCAGTAAGTATTGATCTTTTTTTCTGCACTATGTATGTGTGTATATGTCCTGTATGTACCGTTCAAGCAGCAGCCCTCCACATGTTTACTCCATGTTTAGTAGCTGTAATGAATACAGGTGTTGTGTCCTTAGTGTTTTCTTTCTGCCTCTCTTCAGCACTTCCTGCTTGTAGTTTGAAAGAGTTAGAAAGTTTAACAGCAGAAACATTAAAAAAAAAGATTAACGTTAGTTCACAGCAGTGTTTCTAAAACTATTTTAAGTAACAGATCAGAGATTTTTTTTCCCTGATGTGCCAAAAGTTGATAGTACATTTATAGAACCGATAAAAGAACGTGATAGATTCATTCATTCACTCATTTGCATGTCCCTTGTGGAACTTTGCCTCTCTAACAGCTCTCCTGTAGGCCTCTCGGTTGTGAGCAAGATGGCCTGCTGCTGATGCATCCATCTGTAGATCATCAACGATGTCTTGCAGCCATCTTCGCCTTGGTCTTCCTCTCTTTCTTTTTCCCATTATGTACCTTTCCAAGGCGGTCTTCTCTAGATTATCATGACGTTTAATGTGTCCAAAATATTTAAGTTTTCTCTCTTTAATCCTCTTTACCAGCCAGCCTTCTTCAATATTAAGCTCTTGTAGTATAGATAAGATAATTAAAACAAACAATGAAGAATTATTTAAAAAAACATTTAATAACAATTTACTTTGAGAAACACGTGAAAATCATAACAACTAACAGTGAAGTTAGGTCTTTTTTTACCTCAGTTCCAGAAATGACATAAAGCAATATTTTGTGCCTTTTTAGATTTCTCTCTCTTTTTTTTTTAAAGATACAATTTATAAAATAAGAAGAAGTCAGTTTTATAAATCCAGCAAGACCCGCATACCTTTTCTTATCAGTACGAGATATTAGGCCTAGACGGTAAAACTGTTTTTTCTTTTAATTTGTCTGTGATCAGGGTTTCTGGGGAAAAAGTGGCTGGGGGAGGGGGGGGAGGGAGGGGGGAGACCATCTGGCAGAGAAGACTTTTCCAAGAATAGATATATATGTGGGGGGGGGTGTGTGTGTGTGTGTGTGTGTGCGTGCCTGCGTGCGTGCGTGTGTGTGTGTGTGTGTGTGTGTGTGTGCGTGCGTGCGTGTGTGTGTGTGTGTGTGTGTGTGTTATAAGAAATATGTGGTTCATGCTTTTCAGAAAGCATTTAGTTAAAACAAAAGAGTACAGTAGTTCCTCCTTATTCGCGGTCATTTTTTTCTTCCAGGTCTTACCGCCGATGCTTGAAACCGCGGATAATACCGGACCATTTCTAATATGTTTTCTTTTTTTTTTTAATCAATATGTACATTACTATGATACATATTTTTTTTAAAAAATTGCATTTGCTGTCAACATGAGCAGACCTTTTATTCATGTCTGTCAACCACAAAGTTAATGCCTTTTCTGTCCTCACGTAACACTTGTCACACACTGAAGGATGTAACTTAACAGCTGTAGGAGCACAACAATATTTTCATGAACTTCTCGTTCCCGTTTTGTTTTGTTTTTTTTTTAACTACTTCACGAACAGAGGATTCGCTCATCTTGCACCTTCTGGCAACTTCAGCACAATATTTTGTTTTCCCTTTCAATATTAAATGAAGAATGTTACTCTTCTCACTGAAAGGAAATTGTATCACGGTTTCTCTTTGGCGCGCCAGAATTGCCAGCACTGCCATCTTGGCGCTTAGAAGCCACATAAAGCCACATAAATTATACAAAGCATTGTAAAACAGTTGTAGCCACACCCCCCTCCTCCCCAGCCTGGATACTAGCTACAGCGTAACTGTGTGAGTGGGGGAGGGGGAGGGGGGAAAGGCAGGAGGGCGAATTTTATGAATTCAAATTGTGGGATTTCTATTTTTTTTTTTCTTTTAAAACTTAATATTTTCTAACCGCGAGTAATTGAAACCGCGGATACAGGAGGACTATTATATTTTTCTAAATTGTATTATGAATGCTTTTTCCCTGTAGTTTTATTGTTTTAATATTTTGGCAGTTATTTTAGTATGGTTTTTTCCCCCTTATAGCATTTGATTTAGATCAAAGACTGCCTGCAGAAAACGTTTATCATTTAGTATAGAAATAATGTAAACCAACCTTCAACAGTATCAGTCATCACTCATTTGTATGTCCATTGTGGAACTTTTGTCTCCCCAACAGCTCTCCTATAGGTCTCTCGGTTGTGAGCAAGATGATCTGCTGCTGATGCGTCCATTTGCAGATTATCAACGATGTCTTGCAGCCATCTTCGCCTTCGTTTTCCTCTCTTTTTCCCATTATGTACCCTTCGAAGACAGTCTTCTTTAAATTCTCACGACGTTTAATGTGTCCAAAATATTTAAGTTTTCTCTCTTTAATCCTCTTTATTAGCCAGCCTTCTTCTATATTAAGTTCTTGTAGTATGGATATATTTGTTCTTTTTTGTGCCCATAATATTTGAAGAGCTCTTCTGTAGCATTTACATTCAAAGGCATTTATATTAGTAATTTACCCAGTAAAACAGTAAATCCCATAAAGTATACGTTTTTTTAAAAAAATAGAAACAAAGCCACCTTCCACCATAATCACTTGTGTTCATTTGTCCGTGCAAATAACCAGGATCTTTCTGTTTCTAGCTACCCAGGATCTGGAGACGCAAATATCCGGTATAGTAGCCCTTTCTTTCAATACAACAAACGTATAGTTCTTTTTTACTGTGTGTGTGTGTTAAGTGTGGGTTTTTTTCTGTTATCTCCCTTCTTGTTTTACAGTATATGCATTAGCGCAGTGCTTTTTATGTTTTGGCGGGAATGCACAAGTGCTTGTCGCTGTACGCTTCTGGTAGCTTGTCATTGGCTTTGTTTCGTGGCTCCTGCGATAGATTCCAGATGTTGCTTCAACCTCCAGCGTAGCTATAGCTACCTCACCTGTACAATGTGTGCAAGTTCATACCTGTATCTGCTTTTGTGGAGGCTTCCATGCTGTACATTTTTTTTTCAAAATCTTCAATTTTTTTCTTTTCTTTTCTTGGTATCAGTAAAGGAAAATTATCCTTATGATTACATTTAAATATGATTATTTTATAAAACATTTTTCGCAGAAGATGTAAAAACAGGAGACATTAACAAATATTTCCCCCTACTGTTCTTTGAACTAATTACTGTTCTGGAATTTGTATTACTGTTATTTTAATTCTGCATAATGTCGGTATATTTCATAAAAAATATCTTTCAAAATAAACTTTTAGGGATTAGTGAAATGAAAAAAAAAAAGAATCACCATGTACCAGTTCAACTTTGCAAAATTATAATCCTTGCTTAATATTGCAACCAACAAGGCGTAAACAACAGGAACGGAATCAAAGAAATGGCACTTTCTCCATTAAAAAACGTGTTGGTGAGATCACAGAAAATAGAAATGTTGAAAGTAGGACAAGACTCGGCCTGTATGGAAACTGAATTTAAGATATATCCTTTTGAGAGTTTTAAAAAAACATTTTTATGAACTTACAAATCTTCACTTTCTTTCTCTTTTTTAAAATTTTGCTAAAAGAAAAAGAAGGAGACGAAGAAGAAAAAAAGAAGAAGACGATGAAGAACAAGAAGAAGAAGAAGAAGAGAAAAAAGCAAAACGAAGATGAAGAAGAAGAAGAACAAGAAGAGGAAGAACAAGAAGAACACGGATAACAAGAGCAAGAAGAAGAAGAAGAAGAAGAAGAGAAGAAAAGCAAAACGAATATGAAGAAGAAGAACAAGAACAAGAAGAACACGGATAACAAGAGCAAGAAGAAAAAGAACAAGGATAACAAGAAGAAGAACAAAAAAAGAAGAAAAAGAACAAGAACAGGAAGAAAAGAAGAAAAACAAGAACAAGATCAAGAACAAGAAGAACAAGGATAACAAGAAGAAGAACAAAAAAGAAGAACAAGAAGAAAAGAAAAACAAGAACAAGATGAAGAACAAGAAGAACAAGAAAAAGAAGAACAAAGATAACAAGAAGAAAAACAAAAAGAAGAAAAGGAACAAGAACAAAGTGAAGAACAATAACAAGAAGAACGAGAAGAAAATAAGTAGAACAAGAAGAAGAAGAACAAAGATAACAAGAAGAAGAACAAAAATAACAAGAAGAAGAACAAAGATAACAAGAAGAAGAACAAAGATAACAAGAACAAGAAGAACACGAAGAAAGAAGAGGAAGAGAGGAGGTGGAAATGAAGGTTCAATCAGATCGAAGTCCTAGAGTACGTAATTTTTGCATTTAACTCTTGTAGAAACATTCTTCTCATAAAACGGCCTTTATGGTCCAAACAATGTTTTCAGGTGCTGTGACTATCTATATATAAAGACAAGTTATATCAGTATTACTGAGCTATGAGTATTACATATCAAATATAGATGGCTATAGAACATTGCTTCATTTCTGTATGTTACTATTCCTATATTAGAACGTGTTATATGACCTCCCATCTAGTCCCTTTGTTATTTTGTTTTTCTGACGTGCTTTATATTCACAGAAACTGTACAGTTTAGTCTTTAGAAACAAACTGTAGTATATATGAGAGTGATGTAGGTTTAAATATGAAAGTAATATTAGTTAGGGAAACCCAAATAATGCACACTCACTTAATGGACAGGAAAAATCTGGACTGTCTAGTTTGCATAGCCTCGTTTCAGTTCCAAATATGGCGTATTAAGAATGCGATTCAACCGTCAACTTTTTTGTGTTAGTAGAAGAAAGGATACGATAATACTGTCCTCTGTCCTTCCATCAGCAGGTCCTTATTGTCCTACTAGACTACAGATGCGACTCTAGGTCCTTCACATTCAATTCTTATTTTTTTTCCTCCGCTCTCTTTGCATGTCTGAATTCTCCAGGTTATTCTGAACTTCTTCGTTTTCATAATGCAGCTCGCACGTTTTAATAACCAGACCCTAACCAAACAGACAAGAGTTCTTGTTAGCATCTCTATGTCTGCTTGCCATGGCCACTGAAACATCCCCGAAGCCATTCAAAGATTGGTTAACAGGAAGACGGAAGCGAAAAAAAAGAAATGTCGAAGACCATTTTAAATTGGTTTCTCCAAGCCAATCAGGCAAGCCAGGGACCTTCCTGGACAACAAGCTCTGCCAGCTCTTCCGGAATCGATGGGTCTGAGGATCTGTTATATTTACAGTCGTGTCGATTTTCTCATCCTCCATCTTTCCCTCTGTCAGTGATCTCCGCCAAAAAAGCACATTCTCCATTCCTGGTTGGTCTACATTTCTGTCTTCACATTTTTTCAGTTCTATCGGCCAAAATTCAGCTCAGACTGAAAGTCAGTGAACGTAACTAATGCGTAACTCTGCCCTCTATTCAGCTCGTAATGGCCATCGCTGGACAGTCAGAAATATTTACTAGTTAATCTTAAACGCTTTACTAAACACGAGAAAATAGAAGAAATTATTTGCAACACAGCGGAGATATGAAACCAAAAAGAGCGCTTGAAACACCGCTGTTGTTGGTAATACCTTCTGCCGCTGTACACGGGTCTCTTTCAAAGTCAAATGAAAGGTAACATTTGACCGTTTCCTAGCAACAACTTAGTGTGCCATACATGGATTAAATCTGTTCTGTCTCTGGTACCTGCAGAATTGAAGCCAAGAGCTTTAATCCTATCTGAGCCTGGAGCAGGACCAGAGTTCCTTGGCTTAGGATGTTCGTTGTTCGGAATATGGCTTCACTGTGGTCAGGACATTCCCGTATCTACGCGGTTGCCAGTCCTGATTCCCCAGACCGGGAGATGTCGCGGTCGGCATAGGCCAGAGTTTCTCAACCCGGGTTCCGCGGAACCCTAGGATTCAATGAAAGATCTCCAGGATTCCGCCAGAGATCTTGACAACAACAACAACAACAACAACAAAATCCTCTTAGGCCTTTCTCACGAAACCCGAAAGCTTAGATGTGCGTTTTTGTTTTTGCCCAAGACAAGTAAGTGAAAAGTCATTTTTAGTTCTACATAAGGGAAAAAAAATCTACTCTAGCACATGCCATATACCACAAACAATACCTGACATATATATATATATATATATATATCTGAACCTTAAGTGCCCAGGCCACATGGGGCTTCTGTAAGGGTTTTCCACAAATGCCTGTCCTGTGCCTTTTTTCCCGCTTTTGCTCAGGTGAGCCCTCTATTGCTCAACATCCTCTCTGTTGTTCTTCTCCACGTCTGTCCTTACTTCTGTTCCCCTGTGGTGTCCATCTTAGTGTTTTATTTATTATTATTCTTTTCGGTGGCGACCTCTAACTAAAAGAAAAAAAACTCTGCCTACACTTGCTGATTTATTAGACCCGGTATATTTTAGGGTGCGCGGGAGGGGGTCGACAGCGATGATGACTGAGGGGAAAGGGAGGGGGGGGGGGAAGACATGAAGCGAAATATGAGCGGCGGTACATATTTTAATGCCGGGGTTCCCGGGGTCAGAAAGGTTGAGAAACACTGGCACAGACACTCCCAGTTCCTGCCTGGCCCACAGGACAAGATGGCTTTCGAGTTCTCTTCAGTGCTCTGCTACGGGAGATAGAAGGAAATCACTGAAGATCCTAGTTACAGCTCTGATATTTTTTTTTATGCGTTTTCAAAATGTTCTCTCTCTCTCTCTCTCTCTCTCTCTCTCTCTCTCTCTCTCTCTCTCTGTCTCAGCCAATAAAATTACAACTTCTAAGACTTCATTTTTTTTTAACCAAGCCAGTGAAGTTAGAACTTCAAAGACTTGCTTACATAAGTGAATCTCCGCGTTTGGTGTTCGGCCTGTTCAGATTCTCTCGCGTAAACATCACTAATAATATTAGCGTTAACAAAAATTAACGCAGTGTAGTCCAGAAAGTTACAATTGGCCTTGGAGCTCAAGTAAGACGGGAACCTCGCCAGGTGGAACCAAGATAAAACAGTAAGCGCTGTCAGTTCTAAAATAGCTTTGAATTAATGAACAGTTTAGTCCATTTGTTACCAACATTTAGCCAGAAGTGTATGGGAAAGAAATGAGTTTCCTTACGTCCAGCACACATATTTCTCACATTTCTCATCTAGCACACTGGTTTCCAAGCCTTTCTTGCATGTGCTCCTTTTACATCCCAGACTAAATCCTTAATCCACCCCCCCCCCCCTTCGTCGAATCCTTTTATCTGAAAACACACAGACCTGTTTGGATGTCTACTTCAGGTATGAAAAAAAAACGACACAGAAATTACCTGAATGAAACAATCTACTCGCATAATTTAAATGAAGGTAAAGGTTAGGTAAAATCCCTCGTTCCCGCGCCTTTAAGGCATATTGGGGACCCAGTGTTAGGCCCGTACTTCCACGACCTTCAGCACGTGAAAGTGTGATGTGGTCAGTATCACGCCTGGCCGGCATTTGCCTTCCCAGATTTCTCTGTTGTATAAACTAGAAAAAAAAGTAGGAACAGCTTTATTATTTAACGAATACACAGTAGAGACATCTCGGCGTTTGCCTTCATTTGCCTTCTGTTACTGCAGTGCTTTGTGTATAGTTGTATACTTACACACTATTTATCGTATGTTACTAGCTTTCTCTGTTACCCATTTTTAGAGACTGAGTATTCCCCGGACCTTTTTAATTTAAAAGAAGAAAACAAAAACAAACTGAATAACATAAAAACGTTATCTAAATTTTTCATAACTTTTCAAATTTCTATCTAAATTTTAATTCGATATTGAAATGTCTTTCTTAATTTTGCATAGACCACGTGTTTAACATAATATAAAATGTAAAGAAGATCTAAAATAAACTGTATAGCTTGAGGCAATTAGAGATGTTTCTGGAGACTAAATCCAGCGCTTACACGCTGGGGAAGGATTTATTACATCCTGTAACGTCATTTTGTATTTGCTTTTCAATTATTTTTTCCCCTTCATTAACAAGAAGCAACATAATATTAAATGATAATACAACTCGTAATACTAGCTTGGTTCTGGGCATTTAGATTTTTGGCGCTAGCTGTTCGTTGCTGAACTCGCTTTCTTAATGTCCCGTTTGGTTTATATAGTAATTTGTTCTCGTTCCTTCAAAGCTACTTGTACGATTGTTTCACTATATGGCATGTTTATTCTGTACATGTGTTTAGTTTTTGTTTTTCCCTGTAGTTTCATTAGCCCATGATCTCGTAATGTAACTGATTTTTTTTAGAACTTTCATTTGAATTTCATATGCTTATCTACGTCCCAGTTCAATCTTTAAAGATTTTCATAGATAAAACTAGAGTGACCGGGGAATTAGATACAGTATGTGAGCTGTAACGGCCAATCATGTAAGAAATAGATGCAGTATGTGAGCTGTAACGGCCAATTATGTAAGAAATAGATATAGTATGTGAGCTGTAACGGTCAATCATGTAAGAAATAGATACAGCATGTGAGCTGTAAAGGTCAATCATGTAAGAAATAGATATGGTATGTGAGGTGTAACGGTCAGTCATGTAAGAAATAGATACAGCATGTGTGCTGTAACGGCCAATTATATAAGAAATAGATATAGTATGTGAGCTGTAACGGTCAATCATGTAAGAAATAGATACAGCATGTGAGCTGTAAAGGTCAATCATGTAAGAAATAGATATGGTATGTGAGCTGTAACGGTCAGTCATGTAAGAAATAGATACAGCATGTGAGCTGTAAGGGCCGATCATGTAAGAAATAGATACAGTATGTGAGCTGTAACGGCCGATCATGTAAGAAATAGATACAGTATGTGAACTGTAACGGCCGACCATGTAAGAAACAGATACCGGTTAGGCAGATGTTTGACAATTGTTATCATATTAGTGAATATTGTTCAGCAGATAAGATACAGGGAAAATATAGATAAAAGTATAGTCCGGGTGGTTGTCATTTTAAAAAAGAAGAGGGGGGGGGGGGCTGAGTGCTTCACGCTTTTGAAAACAATAAGGTGGGGGAGGGGGGAAGTAGCGGATGATAATGTGGGGGGGGGGGAGGGGGTGTTAGTGTGATGTGGAGTAAGTTTATCGCTACCTTTTAAAATTCCTCGTTGAGGCCCCTGGCAATGACTGTACAAGCAAGATGGGGCCCTGATTAGACAGAAACAATGGTAGGAATTGATTCTCAATACGTTCTGGACTCCTGCTTTAAAATATTAGATACAACATAATTATAACTGCTTTAAAATATTAGATACTTACAACATAATTAGAACTGCTTTAAAATATTAGATGCTTACAACATAATTAGAACTGCTTTAAAATATTAGATACTTACAACATAATTATAACTGCTTTAAAATATTAGATACTTACAACATAATTAGAACTGCTTTAAAATATTAGATGCTTACAACATAATCAGAACTGCTTTAAAATATTAGATACTTACAATATAATTAGAACTGCTTTAAAATATTAGATACATGTAACATAATTAGAACTGCTTTAAAATATTAGATACTTACAACATAATTAGTAATGACAGAAAGGAAAATTAACTTTTTTTTTTCTTAACGTGACAGAAAGTTGAAGAATGAAAAGGAGGCTGGAAAACAATGATTTATAAACTTATAGAAAACAAGCAGACAGGAGGAGATACGTCTTCTGGGATAAACGAAGCACAGTAAAGAGAGCTAGTGGAAAGGTGCAGGGAAATACTCTGCCCCAAAAAATCCAACAAAAATTGACGACAGTAATAAAATAGTGTATAAGACTGAACTTGTATGACGGAATGAAAAAAAAATAATATAGTGGGATTTCATTTCAAGAAATGGCATATTAAAATAACCTAAATTGTAGATTGTTTTTTAAATAACTTAAATTGTAAGTTAAATTTTAAGTTAAATTATAAATATATTATCTCCACGGACGGAAATATGAATACAACATAGAAGAGGATTTAAATGAAATTCTACGGCAAGGATGCGTTGGCTGCTGTAATTACTAATATGGAGTGGAATTAAAGGCAAATTTTTTTATAAAGCGCTGAAGATGAAATCTGATTAAGATTTCAAATTGTTATGGATTGGTTAATCTGTTGTTTAAACTACGTTCACAGAAAGAAAAATAGTCATTTTTTAAAAAATTCTTATTTATTGATTCTCTATTGAGCTTTAAACAGCCAATCTTTATCTACTCTGGTTATGCTCTATCGAGTGTTGAACAGCCAACCTTTATTGTTGCTCTATTGAGCTTTAAACAGCCAACCTTTATTGTTGCTCTATTGAGCTTTAAACAGCCAAACCTTTATTGTTGCTCTACTGAGTTTTAAACAGCTAACCTTTACCTATTTTTTTTATTTTCTGTCGAGTTTAAAACAGCCAATATTTATATACTCCATTGTTGTTCTATCGAGTTTTAAACGGCCAGTCTTTATCTACTTTGCTAATCTTCTGTCGAAATTTAAACACCCAGTTTTTAATCTATTTTCGTTGAATTTCTATCGAATTATTTTTTAAAACAGCAAATCTTTATTTACTCTGTTGATCTTTTTATCTCAGTTTTAAACAGCCAATCTGTATCTACTCTGATGATCTACTATTGAGTTATAAATTAATTATTTTTTTCTTTTCATTATTAAAACAACACGGAACCAGCAAACAGCTTATAGATATAAGGCGGAGGTAAATTAGAATATTAGTTACTTTTGTACTTGTTGCAACAAAGTGCAAGGAAAAGCAAAGAACATATTTTTTAATTGGAAACACATACGAGTATTTGTATGATTCTGTAAAATGATATTCCTATGGTTACGTCATTCATATTCCCATGTTTGTATCATCCATTCTCCCACGCAGAGAAAACTAATTCTTATTAATTTATAAGTTATCTTGTTGAACATGAAACTCAATTAACTTTAACTTTTTTGTTGTTTTTTTCCCTTTCTTTTCTCTCTCTCACAACAAATTGCACTCATTAGATCATGGAGGATTGGAAATACGTGGCAATGGTCTTGGACAGATTGTTTCTGTGGATCTTCACCACCGCCTGCGTGGTCGGAACGTTCGGAATCATCCTGCAGGCACCCACCCTCTACGACGACAGGACGCCCCTGACAACCGACCCGAAAGAGAGCTGCTACTCCAGCTACTCCTCCAGATAACCTTGATTGAGCTTGGCCGAAGGCGTCTATGCGACACCAATTTAAGGAGAGAGAGAGAGAGAGAGAAAGAGAGAGAGCTCTGTTACAGCAGACAGTCGACCAATTATGTCCTGCAGGGATTATAATTTTATTTTACAGATAGAACTTACTTAGCAGATTCCAGTAAGCTTAACCATGTTTGCATGTTGTCTTTGCCAGCAATACACAGAAGATCTTCAGAAACCGATCAAGGCCAAAGATGTCGAGTCTAGATAGAAGAAAAGCCTGAATTCTTGCATTGTTAAACAAAACTTCCTTATAATGTGTTGTAGTAAATTTAGACTGTGACAGTCTAGAGACTGAGGGAACCTTCTCAAGTTATATAGGTATCTTTAGCCAGTGTTCCTATTTTCCTTAGCACCGTGATGTGGGCAGCATCACGCTTGTCCCTCTTTTCTTCCCCAGTCCCACAGAGAGCATGGCACTCGTTTCTACATGTTGATATTTGATGGATGTACTGTATTAGTGTATACTGTTTAGCAAAAGAAGATGTAGGGGAAGTGTAGCTAAAATTATGGCCTGGATGGGTTTCATTTCTTTAAGAGGTTGGGGGAGGGGGAGGGGCTTGAGCACCTACGGCCACATTTGAACCACAGACTTTTCCGTGAAAGACAAGGACACTAACCATTGTGCCACTAGGGAGTCAAATCTAGAGATGTTTTAAAAATCTGACTTTGGTAATGAGCGAATTTGAATGTTGTTTTTATGTTCGGAGATAAGTGCTGACCAGAGACAAACATAGAGAAGGGGCATGATACGTCTGTCTGAACGTGATGTAATCCCAGATGATCAGTGCTGCCTGGTAGCACAAAAATCTACTTTAAAACCTAGTTGATAGGTGCTTTCTCTTAGCACAAAATGCTGCTTCGGTACCCAGGTGGTAGGTGCTGTCTGCTGGCACACAATGCTGATTTAATACCCATGTGCTGTGTGCTGTCCGCTAACACAAAATGCTGCTCTGATACCCAGGTGTTAGGTGCTGTCTGCTAACACAAAATGCTGCTATGATACCCAGGTGTTAGGTGCTGTCTGCTAACACAAAATGCTGCTATAATACCCAGGTGTTAGGTGCTGTCTGCTAACACAAAATGCTGCTATGATACCCAGGTGTTAGGTGCTGTCTGCTAACACAAAATGCTGCTATGATACCAGCTGTTAGGAGCTGTCTGCTAACACAAAATGCTGCTATGATACCCAGGTGTTAGGTGCTGTCTGCTAACACAAAATACTGCTTTGATACTCAGGTGGGAGATGATGTCTGTTAGAACAAAATGCTACTTAAGTATCCAGATCATCGATGCTATTTGCTAGCACAAACTTCTACTCAAGCACTGACCTGGGAGATGTGTCTTTCTCTAAACAACCCTCCCTCTTCAAATCTCCTTTGCGTCCAATTTGTGTTACATGTATTTGATTTAGTATCCTCGGAGATTTTGCCTACGAGTACACAGGGTTAAACTAATGCTCGGAGTTAGAAAATATGAAGGAGTCTATACAACATTTCTAATTTCAATAACTTTCCTTCTAGCTTCAGAATTCAGAAACATTCGGTCAAAGATCGAACAAGTATTAAACTTTTTCAACTAAGACACGCGCTTCAGTACATAGCCAGTTTTTTTGTTTGTTTGTTTTTGTTTTTGCTTTTTTTTACTTGAAGCAAATTGGCGAACTACTTTGCGAGCCCTATGTGACGTCTAACGGCACGGGAAGGATATAAGATATAAGATAAGAAAGAGGTTACAAGAGCATGAACTCCACAGCTCTGATGGTTTACCTCCACTTCTCGTCTGCCTGGTAAAATTTTTCTGTTGTTTACCAGATGTTTACCCGATCCATAAGACGATTTGGCGATGTTTTCTTGGGCACTGACCGAGGAGCGTGTAATGACGACCTACTTCAGCGTTTAGTAACTTCTCTTGCCGAACTCGGTCCTGATCATATCTCCTCGGACTCATCGCCCTCTGGAAAGATAACTATGGACTACGTTCATTGCTTGGGTGTCATACCGTGCCACGTTGATATGATCAAGCAGTTGGTATTGATCATACTCATTTCTGTGTGGTCCAGTATATATACTTTAATCATCTTCACCATTCAACTTCAGACGCTCGGCCATCTAGACAAAGAGACGGATTGCCTCTGTGAATCCCATTTTCAGTTTTCCATTCATGATCCAGGGACCACACTTGTATATGTGTGTCTGCCTGTCCGTCTGTCTGCCATTGTATGTAGCGTTGTGAGCAGTAAGGAACTGATATGTGGGAACGTTTTATAGGTCAAAGAATGAGTTTTCATAACCTTATCGGGAACAAAATGAATGTACCAGAAAATGCTGGTCCACACTATTTTCATTTTTTTCGTCGTTCATTTAATATGTCCTTTCAGTCTAAGCACGGGGTAGGCTTGATATGGTCTCAGTAGTGTTGGAGTCTACTTCTTTGATCCATTCCGGGTATTCAAGCAAGCCATTCCCCATCCGACACTATGTCTGTGATTCAACGTCATCATCGTAGCATCACCTCCAAAGAACACCAGTTCTCAGTTTCAAGAAGATGAGAACAAAGACAAGTGAATCTTGTTATGGTAAAGTTTCTTCCTCTTCTTCTTCTTTCTCTCTTTTAGTATCTCACTCTTTCAATCACTCACTCAGAGACTCTCTCACCCACCCACTCACTCACTCAGAGACTCTCTCATCCACCCCTTTACTCACTCAGTGACTCTATCACCCACTCACTCACTCAGAGACTCTCTCACCCACCCACTCACTCACTCAGAGACTCTCTCACCCACCCACTCACTCACTCAGAGACTTTCTCATCCACCCCTTTACTCACTCAGTGACTCTCTCACCCACCCTCACTCACTCACTCAGAGACTCTCTCATCCACCTCTTCACTCACTCAGTGACTCTATCACCCACTCACTCACCGACTGTATTTCACAAACGTGTGTGTGTGTGTGTCCGTCCCCTCCTCCCCCACCCATCCTGTCTCTCAAATCACACATCCTGACAATGCTTCTGTCTCATTTCCACGCTTACGCCATACGCTCACACCCAATCCCTTTCCTTACGCACACACACTCCCACACATTACGTACACACACTACCATGCACATACGACGCACACTTACGCGCCCATGCAAACTAAATTTCTACACTCATAGTTCACCCCATTTAAAATTCACTTACCCGCGCCTTACACACACACACAAACATTGCAAAACACTTTTTATGTCCACTGTGCAAAGCTCTATTACTACAGCATAAAAAAACTCAGTATCATCATTATCATAACAGCGGACTGGTTAGCCGAGTGGTTAGGCACTCGGTTTACTAATCCGGTGGTACCGAGTTCAAGTTCCAGCAGTGAGATGTTTTCTGGTACACACCAAAAAGAGCCCCAGGATCCACCCATCCTCTAAAAATGGGTACCAGAGAAATCTAGGAAGGTAAAACCGGCCAGGGCTTGATACTGACCATATCACACTCTCATGTGCCGATGGTTTTGGAAATACGGGCCTAACACCGTATCCCCAATGTGCCTTAACGGCATGGAAACGGGAATTTACCTTTACCTTTTTCTTTACCCTATCATTACCATCATCGTCATTATCATCATGATGTCTGGAACGTCATAAGCCAAAATATTTCTCTTTAAAGTACGTAGTATTCTCGTGTCTGAATATAAATCAAGATCACTATACAAGCTTTGTCAAGTGTAAAATCGCCTCATGGTAGTGGAGTTTAATAAGAAGCCTGCACGGGCAGGTATAATTTATAAACCAAGGAATGCAGACTCTGCATGATCCCACGTTACAAGTAGTGTGTTACTGTGAGTAACTTGTTAGTTATCCGTTATATTGTGGACGTAAACATTTGCAAGATTTTGTAACTTTTTCTCATCTTTGTCAGAATATTTGGAAATATTAGCGTTACAAAACATTGTTTCGTTTACGGTGATTACTTGCATAATTAATGGCTATATTTAGTTGTAATGTAATGTTTTGTGTGCGTGTGTGAATATCAATGTTGATGTATATGGGTGTATGTGCTAGCGTGTGATCGAGATGCAGTGAATGTCATTCAAGTGATGGACTTCATCAACCAATAAACATACTTTGTTCTTACTTTATCGTCATTAAAAATAGTAATATATTATTAGTTATTATTCGTTTCGACTTTGAATGATTTTTCTTTCTATTACTGAAAGTTATGTTCAAAATGAAAATAAATCGAAAGGAAAAAAAAATATTTTAGACTTAAAAAAAATAAAATTAGGGAATCTGATAATCATTAGAAAACTCAAATGAAAAGGAAAAAAAAGAGAGTTTGTAGTGTTTTCATTTTCTGACCAATTCAAAGCCCGCGTGACCTGAGGGGATGTAAAGTTACAAGTAACATTACAGGTGGAGGAACAATCAATAAGAAAGTGAGAAATGAATGAGAGAGACAGGCGAAGGTTATACCCTGTCGCTGAAGATTACAGACAGACCCGTGGAGTTTGAGAGCAAGCTTAATCGGGGCAGTCGGTTGTTCTTGGTGTAACCTCCATTTTTAATGCGATCTGGTATATACATTGACCTTGTTTCACTAGAACGTACGTAAGTCAGAACTGACGGATTAAGGCTACAGGGAGGGGGGTCGGAAGAGAGACAGGGAGGTTGAAAGACAGGGGGGGGGGAGAGAGAGAAAGAGGAGAGAGAAAAAAAGTAATGAAAGAAAGTGACAGAAAGATGAAGATAAAGGGACAGAAAAAGGAGTGAAGGAGAGAGAGAGAGAGAGAGAAAGCGTGAGAGAGAGAACGAGAGAGAGAGAGAGAGATAGAGACAAAAGGGAGAGGAGAGAAAGAGAGGAAGAGAGAAAGAGTATGAGAAAGAAAAAGAGAGAACAAGAGAGAGAAAGAGACAAAAGGGAGAGAGCGAGCAAAGGAAGGAGAACGATAAAGAGAGAAAGATGAAGAGAAAGAGAATGAGACAGAAAGAAGAGGAGAAAGAGAGAGAGAGAGACAGAGAAGGTGTGAGGGAGAGAACTGGATTGTTTGGTATCATGGCTTAAATGTGGGACTTTAGACCAATATGCCATTATGCATTATTCATGCTGTAAAATCTCCTGGCAAGCACCGAGGTATCTGTCTTCTCCCATATTGATAGTTTATCAATTTAAAAGACGTATTTTTCAATCTAGCCCAGTGCAGAAAACTACCAAAGACTCCGCAGCACCCAAACAGGTAATGTGAAAATAATACATGGGTACTGACTTCACCTTACGCTCCACCAACTAACAGAAAAATTATATAGACAGTTCAGTGTGAACTCATGACTTGACATTGTGTCAAAAAAGATGAACAGTTAATACATATAAAAATGTTATTAAACTTTTACAATTCGTTGCATGTTTTTGTCTATAGAAACACATGAGCAAAACCACATGACGAATCATGGACACTTTGATTGATTGATTGACATTCCTTCTGGGCCAATGTTGGCTCATAGGGCGGAAATCAAATCTTTCCATGTCTGACGACTCGCCGCCGCCCGCTGTAGGTCTTGGGTGGACTTGAATCCCAAAGTTGTACTCCCTCTAGTGATGGTTCTACGTAGAGTCTCCCTTGCCCTGCTACGGACATTAAACAGATAAAACCAAAGCATCATTTTCAGACTGAACAAACCATATCAGCCTAAACAGACACCTCAGCAAAATCAAGAAAAACCACAACTCAAATTGCACACACTGTTATAATGAGGAGAAAAGAGTTTCACATTTCCTACATAAAATACCCCAAACTAGATTAGCTATGAATGAAATTGCTTCCAAAACACACTACAATATAAAACTGTTTATATTCCAAGTTTGAACAACTACAAAAGGCAGACAAGTTCTTTACTATGTCATCAACTGTCAAGAGCTTCTAGCTCGCTTCTATTGGGAGACTATTCACTCACCGTTATGATTTGCTATAAATTAAGCGAGGCAGATTGGGGGTGGGGGGGGGGGTGCAAATCGAATGAAAAATTTCATTTCAAAATTTGGTCAAAATAATTATAATAATAAGAAGAAAAGGGAGAAGAAGAGGGAGAAGAAGAAGAAGAAGGAGAAAAAGAAAAAGAATAAGAAGGAGAAAAAGAAGAAGAAGAGGGAGAAGAAGAAGAAAAAAGAAGAAGGAAAAAAAGAAGAAGGAGAAACAGAAGAAGAAGCAGGAAAAAAGAAGAAGAAAAAGAGGAAGAAGAGGGAAAAGAAGGAAAAAAGAAGAAGAAGGAGAAAAAGAAGAAGAAGAAGGAGAAAAAGAAGAAGGAAAAAAAGAAGAAGAAGAGGAGAAGAAGAAGAAGAAGAGGGAGAAGAAGAAGGGACAAAAGAAGAAGAAGGAGGAGGAGATAAAGAAGGAAAAAAAGAAGAAGAAGGAGAAAAAGAAGAAGAAGAAGAAGAAAAGAAGAGGAAGGAGAAAAAGAAGAAGAAGGAAAAAAGAAGAAGAAGAAGAAGAAGAAGGAGAAAAAGAAGAAGAAGGAAAAAAAGAAGAAGAAGGAAAAAAGAAGGAGGAGAAAAAGAAGAAGGAAAAAGAAGAAGAAGAAGAAGAAGAAAAGGAAGAAGAAGAAGGAGGAAAAAGAAGAAGAAGAAGAAAAGGAAGAAGAAGAAGGAGGAAAAAGAAGAAGAAGAAGAAGAAGAAAATGAAGAAGAAGAAGGAGGAAGAAGAAGAAGAAGGAGAAGAAGAAGGGAAAAAAGAAGAAGAAGGAGGAGGAAAAAAAAGAAGGAAAAAAAAGAAGGATAAAAAAGAAGAAGAAGAAGAAGAGGAAGGAGAAAAAGAAGAAGGAAAAAGAAGAAGAAGAAAAGAAGAGGAAGGAGAAAAAGAAGAAGGAAGAAGAAGAAGAAGAAGGAGGAGGAGGAGGAGAAAAAGAAGAAGAAGGAGAAAAAGAAGAAGAAGGAAAAAAGAAGAAGAAGGAGAAAAAGAAGAAGAAGGCGAAAAAGAAGAAGAAGGAAAAAAAGAAGAAGAAGAAAAGAAGAAGGAGAAAAAGAAGAAGAAGAAGGAAAAGGAAGGAGAAAAAGAAGAAGGAGAAAAAGAAGAAGGAAAAAAGAAGGAGGAAAAAAGAAGAAAAAAGTTTCAACATTATTAATCAGAACACATATCGCTGGTATCAAAAATAAAAGCAGCTTACACGAATGATTGCTAAAGACTAGCAAAGGGGGGGGGGGGGAGGGGGGAAGAGGCTTATGTAAGTAAATTAGCAACAAGACATAAGCACTTGTAGCATGAAATATAACAAAATCACTGAATTTTACCCATGCAAAAAGCTCTTTCATGAATACATACATTCATTTTTCAGTAACAGAAAATGGACATAAAGAATCAAAAATAGGAAAGGCAAAAATAGCTTTTTACAAGGTGAAGAACATATTTAAATAACGTTTAAAAAAAACAAAACAACAGAAAATGTAATTAAAAGTGAGGAAAAAAAAATTGTTGTAATCTTATACAGAGAAAGTACTTTATGCCTGGGAGACTTCTGACATTAAAATAAGGAACATAATCTGTAAGCAACTGATAAACAGTTCTGGAAAAGAGTGCGTCTCAAGTACGTGAATGCTCTTCTTTTTCCAGCAGGAAAACTGAATTCTAACTAAAGAAGAGACTGGACTAACTTAGTGCTTCATAACCTGGGGTCCACGGACCCAATGGGGAGTTCAGGGAAGGATTTTTTATGGTCCTGGAGTAAGCAATTTGATTTTTTTAAATCTTAGAATAATCTGAATTCTATTTAATGCTTTCTTTTTTTTTAATGAGAGGCACACAGCTACTCTCAAGCTAGAAAGGGTGTCAGCATCTGTTCACAGGACGGAAAGAGACTCCATAGCTGTTCTCAGCACGAAAAGTGGTCTTCAGCTGTTCTCAGGACAAAAAGGGGTCTATATCTGTTCTCAGGACAAAAAAGGGGTCTTCAGCTGTTCTCAGGACAAAAAAGGGGTCTACATCTGTTCTCATGACAAAAAAGGGTCTACATCTGTTCTCAGGACAAAAAAGGGTCTACATCAGTTCTCAGTACGAAAAGGGATTTACAGCTGTTCTCAGGACAAAAAAGGGGTCTACATCTGTTCTCAGGACAAAAAAGGGTCTACATCTGTTCTCAGTACGAAAAGGGATTTACAGCTGTTCTCAGGACAAAAAAGGGGTCTACATCTGTTCTCAGGACAAAAAAGGGTCTACATCTGTTCTCAGTACGAAAAGGGATTTACAGCTGTTCTCAGGACAAAAAAGGGTCTACATCTGTTCTCAGGACAAAAAAGGGTCTACATCTGTTCTCAGTACGAAAAGGGATTTACAGCTGTTCTCAGGACAAAAAAGGGTCTACATCTGTTCTCAGGACAAAAAAGGGTCTACATCTGTTCTCAGGACAAAAAAAGGGTCTACATCTGTTCTCAGGACAAAAAAAGGGTCTACATTTGTTCTCAGGACCAAAAACGGTCTGCATCTGTTCTCAGGACAAAAAAAGGGTATACACCTGTTCTCAGGACAAAAAAGGGGTCTACATCTGTTCTCATGACAAAAAAGGGGTTTACATCTGCTCTCAGGACAAAAAAGAGGTCTACATCTGTTCTCAGCACAAAAAGGGGTCCAAAGATGTTCTTAAGGACAGAAAAGGGTCCACTGCTGTTCTCAGGACAGAAAGGGGACCCACAGCTGTTCTCAGGAGAAAAAGGGGGCCCACAGCTGTTCTCAGGACAGAAAGAGGCCCAAAGCTGTTCTCAGGGCAGAAAGGGGCCCACCGCTGTTCTCAGGACAGAAAAGGGGCCCACAGCTGTTTTCGGAATGGAAAGGGGGTTCATATTTGTTTTCAAGGCGAAATGGAGATGTGCAGTTTAAAAAAAAATGCTAAGAACCACTGGGGGGAGAGGGGAGTGCTAGAATAAGCATATTAACTGTATGCTCTCACAAAGATCCATTCATACGTTGATTGAAGTAAAAATAAAAATTCCGTTAACAATTTTAACAAATGAACGTGTACAAGTTAATTGCATGTCTACGCACGGATTATCCTGAAGAGTTTAACCTTGCCATCACAAATAAAACGGGCAAATTAGCATCTAGGAACATGGGATAGGAAAAGATAAAACAATATTTCAAGATCCCGAAGATTAACAGGGCATGCGACCCTAAGTAATGTGTTTTGGAATATTTGGTAGGTAAATTTCACTACATAAAACAAATATCCCAGAATCCTAGTCATACTGGGCTGCCGGCAGAGGAGCTCAAGGAGTGTATCAGACTTATAACACGATATTCTGCTCTATATTTGGTGTTTATGTGCGTGCCTGTCTGTCTATCCGTCTATGTGCGTGTCTGTCTGCTTGTTTGTGTGCATGTCTATTTGCTTGTGTGCGTGTTTGTCTATCTGTCTGCCATTGTGTATATTTGTCTATCTGTGTGCTTGTCAACCTGTCTGAATGTGTTCATTCATTTGCATGTTCTTTGCGGAACCTTGCTTCCCTAACAGCACTCCTGTAGGCCTCTCGGTTGTGAGCAAGATGGCCTGCTGTTGATGCATCCATTTGCAGATCATCAACGATGTCTTGCAGCCATCTTTGCTTTGGTCTTCCTCTCTTTCTTTTTCCCACAATGTTCCCTTCCACGACGGTCTTCTCTAGATTATCGTTTAATATGTCCAAAATATTTAAGTTTTCTCTTTTTAATCCTCTTTACTAGCCAGCCTTCTTCAATATTAAGTTTTTGTAGTATGGATATATGTGTTCTTTTTTGTGTCCATGATATTTGAAGAACTCTTCTGTAGCATTTATATTCAAAGGCATTTATGTGTTTCTCAACTGTTTTGTTAAGTGTCCAGGTCTCACAGGCATATGTTGCGATGGGAAAGATGCATGCCCTTAAAAATCTTATTTTTGTGGTTCTGTCTGTTCCTCTCCACAGATTATTTAGTTGTTTTACTTTCTGAAGAGTGATAGATGTACTCCTTATAATTTCCCTCATTGTATCTCCATTATTAGTTAGTAGTGATCCAAAATATTCAAAACTCTCCACTTCTTACAGTTTTTCCTCACTGATACGTGTATCAGTTGCCTTATTTGTTTTGTCAGTTGTCATCAATTTAGTTTTCTTCGCATTAAGATAGAGGTTTTGCTCTTCGCTGTTCTTACGGACTGACATAATTAGTTTTTCCATTCTGAATGTGTATGTGCGTGTTTGTCTCTCTTTCTATGTACGTATCTCTCTGTCTGTGTGCCTGTCTGTCTATGCCAATTTCTATCTATGTGCATGTTTGTCTATATGCGTGTTTGTCTATGTCCCTGTCTGTCTATGCTCATTTCTATGTGAGTTTCTGTTTGTCTGTCTTTCAATAAGACATTAATACATCACATAAATCAATATAAAAAAAACTGCCACTCCACTGATCCCACAGTGGACTAAAGAAGTTACAGCAAACTGATTGATTTAACCGAGTTTTCATGACAAAGGTCTCAACACACTGCTGTACGAACGACAACTCCCATTTGTTGGAAACCAGGACATCTGGAGACATCGCCAGATATCCTTCCTATGCCAGCGCCCCTCAATAAAATGATGGAATAAAAAAATATAAAAAAACTGGTCGCGTCTTGGACGCCATATTTTAACGAAAACCTGGCTAAAGCGGGGAGTTTCTGCCGAGTTTTAAAGAAAAAAGAGAGAAAGAAAGGCTGGAAAGGATCGGTGGGATGAGAAATATTAAAGATGGACAGAAAGGGGACGGTGTACAGTTGTTAGCAAAGTTGGATAAAAGATGTCGCTTTTTTTTTCTTCTTCTAGTGAATCTTGGACGACATTCTTTCCATGGATCTTAAGCCGACAAGTTTCCGAGCTAGTGCTTAGGGCAAGAAAGCGGTCCAGCGTGTGGGTTTAAGGGAATTCAATAAAGGCCGTCTCTGCCGCCCCAAGACAAGAGAAGCATCGTCGATACCAGGCTCCGGAGTTGTTTGACCCTGGTCAACAAAGCTTCTACCGAAACATGTTCCATTAAACTACATATTACGCTTGACCGAACCTGGATTACATGTACTGAACTGGGAAAGTTTTTCTGTGTCCAATCTTTCTATTTTTTTTTTTCTGCTTCCGTGGTTTTAAAACTTGTTTGCTCCCTAGATTATCTCCAATCTTTGCTTCATTTCTTTTCTCGTTTCGTGCGTTCGCTGCAGTTTTCTTAGAAGCTCGTGAGTTTTACATTTCATAGCACGAGCGCCCTTTCATGCGCCCTTTCTCTTGTTTGTTTCTCTTCTAAAATAAGAGAGAGAGAGAGAGAGAGAGAGAGAGAGAGAGGTTGTAGAGAATTTAACGACAAATGGAGAACTCAATGAAAAATCAAGAAGGAAAGAAAGAAGGAGATGGAGACAAAGAAAAGACACGTGACCGGGCTGATCAAGTGACGCACAAAAAAGAAAAGCGACCAAACTGAGTTTTGGAGATGCAGGACGCAGAAAAATGGCGTAACATGATCGTCCATGTCTCTCAGGCCAGCACTTAATGAATGAATGAATTTTTAATTTTTTTTTTAGTAACGTCATCTCTTTCTTCCCCCCCCCCCCCACCTCTCTCTCTCATTCTCTCTCTTTCTTTCTCTCCACATTCCACCTTTCTCTGCTTTTCTGTGTAGTTTGATAATTTTGCGGAATACAACGTCTTCTTCTTCTTCTTCTTCAGTCTCACTGGAACTGCGAGCTGATGCTCTTTGTAGCCGATGTGCTAGAGATGTTAAGGCACAGCACGTGGTGTCGGCTTGTAAGTGGGTTATGGCTGCTTTTTTTTTCCCCAAGTCCTGACCGCAGCTAAAAACCAGGGCTTGTCTTTAATAGACAGCTGTGACCCCTGCCCATTAGCCTGCTGCTGACGGTACTAACAGAAAGGTGGGGCAGGGTCTTGTTCATTTCTGGTTCGTCAGCCTTGACGCTAGCGTATATAAACTGCAGATTCAGAAGATGTGCAAAACACGTAACACGAAGAGAGATGAGCCCAGAAAGACTACATGACAAGAGAAGAGCCTTACAAAATGACATAAGAGAAACGAGTCCAACAAAATGACCTAACGAGAGAAGAGTTCCACGGAATGAGGTAAAGAGAGACGAATCACATAAAATGGCATAAAGAGAGAAGAGCTAGAGGGTGATATAAAGAGAGAATAGCACCAGACAAAATGACATAAAGAGAGAAGAACCCTACAAAATAAAGAGAGACAAATCTCATAAAATGACATAAAGAGAGAAGAACACCAGACAAAATGACATAAAGAGAGAAAAGCCCCACAAAATAGAGACGAATCCAACAAAATGACATGATGAGAGAAGAGTTTCACAGAATGAAGTAAAGAGAGACGAATCCAACAAAATGACATAAAGAGAGACGAATCCAACAAAATGACATTAAGAGAAAGGAGCACCATACAAAATGATATAAAGTGAGAAGAGCCAAACAAAATAAAGAGACGAATCCAATAAAATAACATAAAGAGAGAAGAACCAAAAAGTGGCATAAATAGCGAAGAGCACCAGACAAAATGACATGAAGAGAGAAGAGTCACACAAAATGACCTATAGAAAGAAGCACCCTACAAACTGACATAAGGAAAGAAGCGCCCTACCTATCTTTCGCCCTACGAAATGACATAAAAAATAAACACCCTACAAAATGACAGAAAGAAATAAGCGCTCTACAAAATGACATAAGGAAAGAAGCGCCCTACAAAATGACATAAAGAAAGAAGCACCCTACAAATTGACATAAATAAAGAAACACCCTACAAAATTACATAAAAAGAAGCGCCCTACAAAATGACACAAAGAAAAAGCGCCCTACACAATGAAATAAAGAAAGAAGCGCCCTACAAAATGACATAAAGAAAAAAGCGCCCTACACAATGAAATAAAGAAAGAAGAGCCCTACAAAATGGCATAAAGAAAGAAGCGCCCTACAAAATTACATAAAAAGAAGCGCCCTACAAAATGACATAAAGAAAGAAGCGCCCTACACAATGACATAAAGAAAAAAGCGCCCTACACAATGAAATAAAGAAAGAAGCGCCCTACAAAATGACATAAAGAAAGAAGCGCCCTACAAAATGGCATAAAGATAGCAGTTCCCACCTTTAGAGAAAAATGCACTACATACCACGTTGAAAAGATTGATCGTGTTGTAAGTCGTGTAATCCGTTTTCCAGAAATGATTAATGGTTGTGTCGCACAAGCATGGATTATTTTGATGTACATCTTGTGTTACAATCCTTATTTTATTTTCACAGATATGAACTAAGACTGTGTACATCTATCTATCTATCTATCTATCTGTCTATCTATCTATCTATCTATCTATCTATCTAGTTAGTTAGTCATTTATATGTGTATGTTGTTACTTTATTGTTAATTATGTTTGTTATATGAGCAGCATATTTGTAGAATGACTGGAACAGAGCGAAAGTTGTATGATAAAGGCCGGAATGTCAGACGGGCCTGCGTGCCCAATTCTTAAACCTTTTGAAATAAAGATCAATCAATCAATCAATCAATCAATCAATCAATCTGTCTGTCTGTCTGCTTGTCTGTTTGTACCTCAGCTGTGTTGGCTTTCAGGTTTTTCCCCTATTCTCTACGTGATATGATTTTTTTTCACCTTATTCCTCCATCCACCAACTCAATTTTACTCTCCTCTCTCTCTCTCTCTCTCTCAACTATTCATTTCCATCTCCCGTTCTATTTCTCTCTCTCTCTCTCTCTCTCTCTCTCTTTCTCTCAACTGTTTATTTCCATCTCTCGTTCTATTTCTCTCTCTCTCTTTCTCCCAACTGTTTATTTCTATCTCTCGTTCTATTTCTCTCTCTTTCTCAACTGTTTATTTCTATCTCTCGTTCTATTTTTCTATCTCTCTCTCTTTATCTCAAATGTTTATTTCCATCTCTCGTTTTATTTCTCTCTCTCTCTCTCTCTCTCTCTCTCTTTCTCTCAACTATTTATTTCCATCTCTTCGTTCTATTTCTCTCTCTCTCTTTATCTCAACTGTTTATTTCCATCTCTCGTTCTATTTCTCTCTCTCTCTCTCTCTCTCTCTCTTTATCTCAAATGTTTATATCCATCTATAGTTCTATTTATCTCTCTCTTTCTCCCAACTGTTTATTTCCATTTCTCGTTCTATTTTTCTCTATCTTTCTCTCAACTGTTTATTTCCATCTCCTGTTCTATTTTTCTCTCTTTCTCTCAAATGTTTATTTCCATCTCTCATTCCATTATTCTCACTCTCTCTTTCTCTCACCTGTTTATTTCCATCTCTCATTCTATTTTTATCTCTCTTTCTCCTAACTGCTTATTTCCATCTCTCGTTCTATTTCTCTCTCTCTCTCTCTCTCTCTCTCTCAACTGTTTATATCCATCTCTCGTTCTGTTTCTCTCTCTCTTTCTCCACTTGTTTATTTCCATCTCCCGTTCTATTTTTATCTCTCTCTTTCTCCCAACTTTTGATTTCCATCCCTAGTTCTATTGCTCTCTCTCTTTCTCTCTCTCTCGCTCTCTTTCTCTCAACTGTTTATTTATAACTCTCGTTCTATTTCTCTCTCTCTCTCTCTCTCTTTCTCTGATTTGTTTATTTCCATCTTTCGTTCTATTTTTCTCCATCTCTCTCTCTCTATCTCAAATGTTTATTTCAATTTCTCGTTCTACTTTTCTCTATCTTTCTCTCAACTGTTTATTTCAATCACCTGCTCTATTTTTCTCTCTTTCTCTCAACTGTTCATTTACATCTCTCGTTCCATATTCTCTCTCTCTTTCTCTAACCTGTTTACTTCCATATCTCATTCTATTTTTATCTTTCTTTCTCCCAACTGCTTATTTCCATCTCTCGTTCTGTTTCTCTCTCTCTCTCTCTTTCTCCAAACTGCTTATTTCCATCTCTCGTTTTATATTTCTCTCTATTTCCTCAAATGTTTCTTTCCATCTCCCATTCTATTTTTCTCTCCCTCTTCCTTTCAACTTTTGATTTCCATCCCGAATTCTATTTCTCTCTCTTTCTCTCTCTCTCTCTCTCTCTCTTTCTCTCAAATGTTTATTTCCATCTCTAGTTCTATTTTTTCTCTATCTTTCTCCCAACTGTTTATTTCCATCAGTCGTTCTATTTTTTTCTTCTTTCTTTCTCTTAACTGTTTATTTCCATCTCTCGTTCTATTTTTCTCTCTCTTTTTCTCCCAAGTGTTTATTTCCATCTCTCGTTCTATTTTTCTTCTATTTTTCTTCTATTTTTCTCTCAACTGTTTATTTCCATCACTTGTTCTATTTTTCTCTCTCTCTTTCTCCCAACTGTTTATTTCCATCTCTAGTTCTATTTCTCTCTCTCTCTCTCTCAACTTTTTATTTCCATCACTTGTTCTATTTTTCTTCTATCTTTCTCTCAACTGTTTATTTCCATCTCTAGTTATTTTTTACTCTCTCTCTCTCTCTTTCTCTTTCTCTCAACGGTTTATTTCCATCTCCCGTTCTGTTTCTCTCTCTCTCTCTTTCTCTCAACTGTTTATTTCCGTCTCTTGTTCTATTTTTCTCTCTCTTTCTCTCAACTGTTTATTTTCATCTCTCGTTCTGTTTCTCTCTCTCTTTCTCTTTCTCTCAAATGTTTCTTTCCATCTCTCGTTCTATTTTTCTCTTCTCTCTCTTTCTCTCAACTGTTTATTTCCATCTCTCGTTCTATTTCTCTCTCTTCCTCTCTCTCTCTCTTTATCTCAAGTGTTTATTTCTATCTCTCGTTCTATTTTCTCTCTCTCTCTTTCTCCCAACCGTTTATTTCTATCTCTCGTTCTGTTTATCTCTCTCTCAACTGTTTATTTCCATCTCTCGTTCTATTTTTCTCTCTCTCTCTCTCTCTATCTCAAATGTTTATTTCCATCTCTCATTCTATTTCTCTCTCTCTTTCTCTCAATTGTTTATTTCCATCTCTCGTTCTATTTCTCCCTCTCTCTCTGTCTCTCTCCCTCTCTATCTTAAATGTTTATTTTCATTTTTCGTTCTACTTTTATCGTTCTCTCAACTGTTTATTTCCATCTCTCCTTCTATTTCTCTCTCTCTCTTTATCTCACCTGTTTATTTTCATCTCTCATTCTATTTTTATCTCTCTTTCTCCCAACTGCTTATTTCCATCTCTCTTTCGGTTTCTCTCTCTCTCTTTCTCCCAACTGCTTATTTCCATATATCGTTCTATTTTTCTCTCTATTTCTTCAACTTTTTATTTCCATCTCCCGTCCAATTTGCTCTCTCTCTTTCTCCCAACTTTTGATTTCCATCCCTAGTTCTATTTTTCTCTCTGTCTTTCTCTATCTCTCTCTCTCTTTCTCTCAATTGTTATCTCCATCTCCTGTTCTATTTTTCTCTCATTCTCCCAACTGTTTATTTCCATCTCCCGTTATATTTCTCTCTCTCTCTCTCTCTTTATCTCAAATGTTTATTTCAATCTCTCGTTTTATTATTCTCTCTTTCTCTCTCTCTCTCTTTATCTCAACTGTTTATTTCCATCTCTCGTTCTATTTCTCTCTCTCTCTTTCTCTCAATTGTTTATTTTTTACTCTCGCTCTATTTCTCCTTTCCTCTCTTTCTCTCTTTCTCTCTCTCTCTCCCTCTCTATCTCAAATGTTTATTTCCATTTCTCGTTCTACTTTTCTCTATCTTTCTCTCAACTGTTCATTTACACCTCTCGTTCCATTTTTCTCTCTTTCTTTCTCTCACCTGTTTATTTCCATCTCTCATTCTATTTTTATCTTTATTTCTCCCAACTGGTTATTTCCATCTCTCATTCTCTTTCTCTCTCTCTCTCTCTCTTTCTTTCTTTCTCCTAACTGCTTATTTCCATCTCTCGTTCTATTTTTCTCTCTATTTCTTCAACTGTTTATTTCCATCTCCCATTCTATTTTTCTCTCTCTCTTTCTCCCAACTTTTGATTTCCATCCCCAGTTCTATTCCTCTCTCTCTCTCTCTCTTTCTCTCTCTCTCTTTCTCCCAACTGTTTATTTCCATCTCTAGTTCTATTTTCTCTCTCTCTCTCTTTCTCTCAACTGTTTATTCCGTCTCTAGTTCTATTTTTCTCTCTCTTTTTCTCCCAACTGTTTATTTCCGTCACTCGTTCTATTTTTCTTCTATTTTTCTCTCAACTGTTTATTTCCATCTCTAGTTATTTTTTACTCTCTCTCTCTCTCTCTCTCTCTCTTTCTCTCAACTGTTTATTTCCATCTCTCGTTCTATTTCTCTCTCTCTCTCTCTCTCTTTCTCCCAACTGTTTATTTCCATCTCTCGTTCTGTTTCTCCCCCTCTCTCGCTTTCTCTTTCTCTCAACTGTTTATTTCCATCTCTCGTTCTGTTTTTCTCTCTCTCTCTCTCTCTCTCTTTCTCTCAACTGTTTATTTCCATCTCTCGTTCTATTTTTCTCTCTCTTTCTCTCAACTGTTTATGCCCATCTCTCGTTTTATTTTTCTCTCTCTTTCTCTCAACTGTTTATTTCCATCTCTCGTTCTATTTTTCTCTCTCTTTCCCTCAACTGTTTATTTCCATCTCTCGTTCTGTTTCTCTCTCTCTGTCTCTTTCTCTCAACTGTTTATGCCCATCTCCCGTTCTATTTTCTCCTCTCTCTCTCTTTCTCTCAATTGTTTATTTCCATCTCCCGTTCTATTTTTCTCTCTCTTTCTCTCAACTGTTTATTTCCATCTCTCGTTCTATTTTTCTCTCTCTTTCTCTCAGCTGTTTATGCCCATCTCCCGTTCTATTTTTCTCTTCTCTCTCTTTCTCTCAACTGTTTATTTCCATGTCTCGTTCTATTTTTCTCTCTCTCTCTCTTTCTCTCAACTGTCTATTTCTGTCTCTCGTTCTATTTTTTTTTCTCTCTTTCTCATGTTTTGCTTCAATTCCCCCCCCCCTTTCCAGCCGCTTTTACTCTTGCTGTTCTCTACTAAGCTTCTTCTTGTGAAAGAACTTATACTGTCTACAGACATCATAACTGATAAGTAATGGATACACAGAAGAGATGTCCATTGACCTGTAATCCTGGATTAAGCAAAAATATAGCTTAACTTACTGCATAACGTGAAAGCAGCACCGCTCCACCTTACATCACTTCACCCTATTACATGTTCACACAACTTCTCCACATTGTCCAAACTCACGCCACCACTCCACATTATCTAATTACACTACAACTCCATATTACCTACTTACACTACTCCTCCCCACAGCTTTCTTACACCATGACATCAGGATACATTTTTACATCTCTCTCTCTCTCTCTCTCTCTCTCTCTGAACCTTAAGTGCCCAGGGCACATGGGGCTTCCGCAAGGGTTTTCCACAAATGCCTGTCCTTCGCCTTTTTTTCTGCTCTTGCCCAGGTGAGCCCTCTATTGCTCAACATCCTTTCTGTTGTTCTTCTCCATGTCTCTTTTGGTCTACCCTTACTTCTGCTCCCCTGTGGTGTCCATCTTAGTGCTATTTTTGGTAGTGAGTTGTCAGTCATTCGGAGCACATGTCCCAACCATCGCCAGCGTCTTTCCTCAATAATTGTTGTCAGTGGTTTCATCTGCATTTCTGCTAATAAGATGTTATTTCTTATGGTGTTTGGCCAAAATATTTTTCTAATTCTTCGTAAACATTTAGTCTGGAAAGAATTCAACTTGTACATTTTTACATGACTACATCAAATTATATGACATTCACACCAGCAACTCCATCCTATCACCACAACTTATGACGTAACAAAGCCATGTACTGCTCGAATGCTAACTGTGACAGAAAGCACAATAACAATCTTTAATTTTATAACTACAAAATGGAAAAACTACTGAACTTTTATGAACAAGTTTCAGTTTAATAAAACTGATCTTTAAAAAAAAAAATCTTGTCTTCTGATCAAAAGAGTACACCCAATTTCTGGCATACACTCCTCTTTTCTATTTTCATTAGGTGCAAGGTTAACAGAAACTGTCCGATTCTCAGCAAAACGAAATTATAACCTCATATCCAGGCCAAAGATCAAATATTTACTCGTTTTATTGTCTCTTCTTTAAATTAATTCACTTTCAGCGCCACTCTCTTATAACAGCTTCATTATCATTCAATATCAAATTAAAAATTATCATGAAATATTACACTAGCGGAAGAATGTCAGTTTTATCTGCGTCGGTGCATGCCAAGTTGTTTCATTTCGAAGACCACATCTGAGACAGGCATAAGAGTCAAGACAGCTAACACATGCATTCAGTACAACTCTTGCACATATACAGGTACGGTATTCGGCTAGGGCTGCATAAATCTTAATTTTTCGACTTGCTCATCATTAGAACTCCGGGATATCCCTAAGATTTGTTTAAAGGTGCTGAACTATTTAGGACTGTTATCCTTGTGTTCCGAACTAGTCCCCACGTGCTCATTTCTCTATAAACGGGGATTCTCGATCCAGGTACACAAACTCCAGAGCACTGACGAGGATCGTTACCGAGAGAAAGAAAAAAAAAGAGCAGTGTCGATAGAATCCACTCCTTCTAGCACGAAAAGCTCAATTTCTATCGATTCAGCCGCTCACATACTTAAATCTAGTTGATAGGATACACTCACAGCACCATCCAGGCTCTGGTGATAGTTCTGCTACAGACAGCATCTTTCGCTTTTTTCAGTTCTTCTAGCCAGATTTAGCGTCACATCTGTATATGCTGAATGTTTATAGAATCTATGTTCTAGTTACTGCACCATCATTTCTGCTTGGACGTCTTCATACATGTGTTTATCAGAACTTGAAACAAACAAAGAACAAGAACATACAAGTGAGAGCACTTCATCGGTCTCGGAATCGAGGAGTATTAATCATTTGTCAGTTTAGTTCTCTCTCTTCTTTTAACAGGAGTTTTCAATGTACCTCTTGTGCGTTTGAAAACAAAATGACAGGGTATGGGAACCAAACGAGGCGGTATTGGAACCAAATAACCGGATATCGGAAGCAAATGATGGGGTATGGGAACCAAATGACGGAGTATTGGAACCAAACTGTGAGAGTATAAGGCTAGATCTCTTTAAAATGTTTTTTTTTTCATTTTTCTTACATTGTTACTTTCTTTCACTTGCTCTGTTCCTAGCTATCTAAAGTAAACCACACTACTAACATCTTCTGAAGTCACACAGGCACCTAACAGGACAGGCAGTGAAACTGCTTTCGTAACTCTGTCGAAAAAAGAGTCACAATATAACGGGCAATGACATAGGGATCCTGTAATTATTGAAAAAAGTTTTTAAATTTCTGCTATAGAGTGTTTCGAGTTCCACCGATCTTTCACTAATCAAGTATATTTCACAATCAAGTTTCACGAATCTTTCACTATTCAAGTTTCATGTATATTTCACCAATCAAGTTCCACGAATCTTTCACTATTCAAGTTTCACGTATATTTCACCAGTCTAGTTTCACGAGTCTTTCACATAAAAGTTGTCCAAGATTTATTTCCAAAGATCGGAAACCTTGTGAAAGTATTTAGAACAAACAAATAAATTGAACATACATATATTACAGAATCTGTAACCTGAAGTAGAGCTTACCCTTTTTTCTTAGGTCACTCTCTAAATATTCGTACAAAGCAACAAGAAAATGGAATTGATTCTTCACCATATTAAGCCTTGAAAAAAAAAACAGGACACTAATATCTCATATCATTAATGCTTCTGACAAATTAACTTTGCTAATAAATTAGCCAAAAATAACGCTATATAGAAATAAGATTGCTTTCAATAAGAGTCTTTTTATATACAAAGTATTTAAGAATAACACAACAGGGATACTACTATGAAATCACTATGATTTTCTGTACAAAAATTATTTAAGATTAATGCAGTGCGGAATTTTTTTTTAGATAGAATTTATGCAGAAATTATGTAAGATTAACGCTCCGCAGAAATTATTAGCATTAACGCTACGCTTAAACTATTTCAAATTAACACCCTTTCCAAATGGGTCGATAGAAATAACAGGGTTGGCAGCCGGAGAAGGACATATGATGATCAGAAAACACAGAAAATATGGCATAATGGAGAATGAAGAGGAGAGCACCATGGCACACGTAAATCGATATAAGCACGCAAGAAATCCAGCGCCAGGGGCAAACAAAGACGATGATCCATCCGAAAGAAGGGCCATAAATATAAAATGTATAACTGACAATAACAAGTTAGTTAATATCTTGGCCAGAAAGTGACACAAATTTTGTAGGTAGATTTAAAAAAAATTTTTTTTTAAGGGAAGGAGCAATTGTCATTTTAAAATATCAGGAAAGTGAACTGAAACCTTATAAACAAACGTGCCCTAGTTCAGTGTTTCTCATAATTTTGCCATTATCGCTACTTTTTTGTTGTTGTTGATTATTTGATGATTCGGCGGTATGGAAGTGATAGACAGGAGAAAGTGGAAATGTTAATAAACAGTACATAATTGGAGAAAAAAAGAGAAACAAAAATATACCTAACAGAAAGGTTAGTTTCTATGGTTTATGTTTATGCTTCGCCTCCGAAACTGAGTTTATATGGCTCGTGCTCCTGTAACTTCTTCCACTTGAACTTTGGAAACTCCAAATTCAGTTACAGAATAGCTCTGTAAATGCACTTCTAACTGAGGAGCACCCTCTTCAAAACTGCACCATCAATGTAGCAGTGAGACACGATTACTGGTCCAGCGAAACCACCCAAGAAGCTACGATCTACGACTTTATAGAGGAACTACAAAAAAAAAAAAAAAACATAAGTCTAATTTTTCCAAGAGACAGAAGTGCAGATACAGACAATAAATGCGTACACAGAGGAAGTAGAAGACTCCGTTGTTGAAAACAGTGTACTCTGTTACTTTTAATGAAGATGTGTTCTGGTGGACTCAGTCTTAAGTTCTGTTTTTTTTTAAGCAAATAAATCTCTCTCTCTCTCTCTGAACCTTAAGTGCCCAGGGCACATGGGGCTTCTGCAAGGGTTTTCCACAAATGCCTGTCCTTTGCCTTTTTTTCTGCTCTTGCCCAGGTGAGCCCTCTATTGCTAAACATCCTTTCTGTTGTTCTTCTCCATGTCTCTTTTGGTCTACCCTTACTTCTGCTCCCCTGTGGTGTCCATCTTAGTGCTATTTTTGGTAGTGAGTTGTCAGTCATTCGGAGCACATGTCCCAACCATCGCCATCGTCTTTCCTCAATAATTGTTGTCAGTGGTTTCATCTGCATTTCTGCTAATAAGATGTTATTTCTTATGGTGTTTGGCCAAAATATTTTTCTAATTCTTCGTAAACATTTAGTCTGGAAAGAATTCAACTTGTTTTCTATGGTTTTGGTGATTTTCCAGCATTCACTTCCATAGAGTAGTACACTTAGAACATTACTCTTGAATATCCTGATTTTTATATTTATGCTTAGTTTATTTGATTTCCATATATTCTGCAGCATTGCAAAAGCCTGATTAAGCAAATAAATATTATAAGTTTATTTGTTATTTATATTAACAGTTAATTTTGTAATCTTTTTTTTTTTGCTGTTATGTTCAAAGTACAGCATAAATTGCAAGACTGTGTCAAATTTCTAGGCCACAGAAACCAATGGTGCCAAGAAAAGCTGATTTTTAGAAACATCTCTGTACACGATGAATTGGACATCATGAACAAAGACAAGTTACACGTGAATGCATTCTTTTATTAAAAGGCGTCACACAATCGGGTTGTCAGAAAATAAGATTGTGGTCCTGCAGACACCAGGACTAAAGTGACCCCAACAGAACATAACATTCTGGAAAGTCCTGCGCAGTTTTCACTCACTCACTCACTCACTCACTCACTCACTCACACACACACACACACCAGATCAGTAATTTCAGGCTAGGTGTGCTGCTGCGCTGCGTCATGTTGATGTGCTGTGAAGAATCCGTAGGTATGCCGCGGGAGTTTAGGAGGCCAGGTAGTAATTTTTTGTAAGTTTTTTTTAAGTCTTTTGTTTTTATTTCAAGTTAGCATTTGTATAACCAGTTACCAGTCAGTTCGTCATTTGCATGCTCCTTACGGAACTTTGCCTCCCTAACAGCTCTCCTGTAGGCCTATCCTTTGTAAGCAAGATGCCTTGCTGCTGATGCATCCATTTGCAGATTATCAACGATGTCTTGCAGCCATCTTCGGCTTGGTCTTCCTCGCTTTCTTTTTCACATTATGTACTCTTCCAAGACTGTCTTCTCTAAATTCTCATGACATTGAATGTGTCCAAAATATTTAAGTTTTCTCTGTTTAATCCTCTTTAATAGCCAACCTTCTCCTATAGCAATATACGTGTAAAAACTGCTGGCTTGATAGTAAGGGCATTATTATGGGTTTTTCTTTTTGAATTTTGCCGTGCTGAGATCCTTCGAGAAGGTCACGGGAGCTGCAAAACCCGAAGCAGGGAATTGTGGGACCAAAGCTGAGAGCGTGGAGTCAGTCTTGGTTTGAACGTTTAACTTTGTAGATGTTTTTGTGCCGTGTTATGTCTTCGAGGAACATTTGAACGTTATAGTTGTACTGCAGTTGTGAGTATGCATCGATTTGCCACATGGAAGGGGTAATCAGCCGACAGTCGGTTTTAATGTTTATTTTCATCAACATTATCATCCTTCCATCAATAAATGTTCCAAGTTTCCTTTGCCCAGGATTTATTTGACTATCTGCACCAGTTGTCGTCATAGTGAGGTTTTTGAGAGCCTGGATGAGAAGTATGCCTGGAACAGTATTTATCTAATCCGGCAAGTGAAATGAGCTGGACTTCTGTGTATAACTAGTCCAGTGACTTCAACTCACGAAGATCAAGATGAAAGTCTACCCTGTTATTCACGTGCGTAACGTTAGCATTGCGATACGATACGGCCTAAGAAAAGCCCCAACCTACACACGGAAAATAGCACCACCAACAAAATTCTCTTATACTTCAATATTAAGTTCTTGTAGTATGGATATATTTGTTCTTTTTTGTGTCCATGATTTTTGAAGAACTCTTCTGTAGCATTTACATTCAAAGGCATTTATGTGTTTCTCAGCTGTTTTGTTAAGTGTCCAGGTCTCGTGCGCATATGTTGCGATAGGAAAGATGCACGCCATTAAAAATCTTACATTTTGTGGTTCTGTCTGTTCCTCTCCACAGATTCTTTTGTTTTTTTACTTTCTGAAGAGCGATAGATGTCCTCCGTTTAATTTCTTTAAACTAGTTACCACAAAATTTAAAAAAACGCAAAATGAAACCCGTTGTGGCAGAGTAGATTATAATCATATAAATAAATAAATAAATAAATAATGAAAGATGATCAACATTTTATCGTGCCCTTGTGTTTCCGTGTTATTTAAGCCTTGCCAATAGTTCCCAACAGTTAATATAGTTCAACGACAATTTCCTTGCTGGAAGTTAGGACTTCCCATTTGCTATAAGTTGTTCAAGAACCCTAGGACAGCATCGGTAACCAAGGAAGGGAATTCACAATTAAAGGCGAGATACTACAACAACACAAGAAGTGCCAGTACCTAAAACTCTGATGCTTTACCTTAGTTCCAATCGATGTACCGAATAGAGTCCATAGGTATGAAGATGTCATTTGAGGGGGAGTCCATAGATGTCATTTGAGGGGGAGTCCATTCATAAAGAGTTTACTTTTCATGCTGCTGAGTCAGGCTCGCAGGCAACGTGGTTAACATTTGTACACTTGTGTCTTCTGACCTAAAAAAAAAGGTTGAGAACCTTTGCCTTCTAATCTGTATAAAAAATAAATAAAAGACTTAGATAACTAATTTGACACACTGGATAAATAACTTGACATATAAGCCAAAGAGGGGATACCGAATTCTTCGATTCATTCTTGTTTTAAAAAATTGGAATAATAAATAAGAAATGAAAGCCAGCACATATTCGTAGACAAGAAAATATCAACAGACAAACAAGAATACTGCAACTACAGCAGACAGGATGGACAGCCTTCGGAATGGGAAGTTCTTCACCAGAAAGAAAAAAAAGAGAAAAGAAAGAAAAAAAAAAGGGGGTAAAGAAAGAAAAAAGGCAAAGATTAGGGCTATATAGAAGGTTGATGGATCCGACACTCGGACACGACAATATACTCCAAAAATCGTTTGGCCCGATTCCCCCACATTTGAAGACCTCTCTACTGCTTTTATTGACAGCCCATCCAGCGTGTCTGGCATTGGCTAGGCTCTCCACAGAACTTCTGTCTCTCTGAGACAGTCTTCAGCCCTCGACAAATGCGAGTTCCAGTTCTGGCTACTTTTTTTTTCTGTCAAAGTTTCCTGACCTCTGTCTGTCTGTCTGTCTGTCTGTCATTCATTCAGACTCACAGAAAACTGGCAGCAACTCATATCGAGGTTCAGTCTCTCTGATCAGAACATCTCCTGAAGTTGTGAACCTTCCCTATAAGTCGGCACAGTTTATATTGCTTAAGTCCAGACTTCCTGTAGAAACAGAAAATTTCCCCAAGTTTCAAGGAGTCAGCGACTTGTCAAAAAAAACTGAAATATACTCATATTCATTATTTCATGCTCCACCCTGCCGGAAAACAGGAAACTATGAAAATGGGAATAGATAATGAAGTAAAACACGTTTACGTGAAATCAGTTCTTCTTCTTTCAGCACCAGGTGATAAGACAAGATGCCACGTGTTTCTTGTTTGAATATCGGGAGGTCACGAGAACTTTACGTGAATACTCAGCTTCGGCACACCCCCTCTAGTTAATCTAGTGCGATGTGAGTACAAGGGTCCACTCCCTGATCACCCTCTTTCTTCCTGTTTCAGCTATAGAGGAGTTTTTGTTCCACTGTCGGAATATAATTCAGTGTCAAAATATTAATTCAGTATCAGAATATTAATTCAGTGTTACAATGTTAGAATATTAATTCAGTGCTAGAATATTAATTCAGCGTTGGAATGTTAATTCTGTGTCAGAATATTAATTCAGTGTTAGAATGTTAGAATATTAATTCAGTGTTAGAATATTAAATCAGCATTAGAATATTAATTCTGTGTCAGAATATTAATTTGGTGTTAGTGTATTGATCCTATGCTTGCACACTGCTTCATTTTCTTTTAATTTCTTCTATTCACCATCATTGAAATCTGAAATCAACCCATATGTTATGATGTATTTTGTTCGCTAATTCATTAACAGCTTCGTATTAATGTAATCTAGTGCGCCTGGTCTTGCAGATAATAATTTTCTGACGTCAGGAAAAAAAAAGACGGCAATGACTGCAGCGCCACTGGAACAGATCTCCAACCCACGTCCTTCGTATGGTAAGGCAGTTCACGACTTCTGTGTTTCTCCAGTGCCCCAGTGCTAGTGCAATAATTATTATTACATTTTCTCAAACTGTTTAGGTTTTTTGGTTTTTTGGTTTTATTGGCAACTGTCATCAACAACAAAAACTTCACAGCAAGAAATTGCTCGGTACAGCAAATGTATGATGTATAAGATATTCAGAGGTTGGCAGTGATCGTTAGATCGTGATTTCACATACGGGCTGAAGATAAAAACACGGCTAAACAAAAGCTATATCCAGAAACCCTTGAATCCACACAGATTGAAGGATTTAGCAGGCTAAAAAACAGAAGCTTTGACGTGGGAGTCGAAAGCCCTATGAGAAATGTACGTGGAACATAGACTGAAAAGGGAAACAAATATTTCGTAATGGACGGATAAACCACAGTAATGTACAAGACATGGTATAAACAAGAAAAACACTTTGAATTGGAGAACATTTTTGGAAGTTTTTCAAGGGAAAGAATCAAAATAATACGGAACAATGGGACGTGGATCTAATGTAACTGTAGTACAGCGTGATAACAATGGATATAGACAGAAGCGCTGAGGAAAACGAAAGCGAAGAACAACAGATACGAGAAGTCCAACAGTCATCGGAAGAGTAGTACTGTCATACATACAAGGTCTATCTATTAGTTATACACGTACAACAATTACACTATATCTGAGACTGAAGTTAGAAGAGAATGTACGGTGCGAAGGAAGGAAGGAAGATAACAAACCAATATTTCAACATCTGAGAGGAACAGTAAAGAAAAACGTACACAAGATTAACTCTCTTCATCACCGTAAAAACGTACAAAAGATTGACTCTCTTAGTCACCATAAAAACGTACACAAGATTGACTCTCTTCGTCACCATAAAAACGTACAAAAGATTGACTCTCTTAGTCACCATAAAAACGTACAAAAGATTGACTCTCTTCGTCACCATAAAAACGTACAAAAGATTGAATCAGCAAACCACAAAACAGGTAAAAGACTGATTCTCGGAGACCACCCACTCTCTCAGATATTTGGGTTCGCAGATTTCAGAAGCGAGAGAAATGTTAGAGCAATCTAGTGGTGAATGCAATCTTTCCAGAAATGTTAAATCAAACAAGAGATGAAATATCTTCAGTACTAAGACATTTATAGAGCGAGGAGATGTGGATGGCACAGCAAAGCCTAGAAAGTAATGGAATCCGTCCGGCATTATGAGAAAATAGCCAGTGATGTGATGAAGTTATATTCTAAATGCACATATTGTAATGTCCAGAGAGCGATGGTTGATCTCCATGTAACTGCGAACAAGGAGCTTATAGCGGGTAATGTCATGTTCTTCTTCTTCTTCTTCTCTGTCGTTCATCCTCAAAGAACGTTAGTCGCTTTGATCAGCAGGTATGAGCCTTTTGGCCCAACACATCCGACTTCGGCTTGGCGCATTTTTAGAATCGGGTTCGACTTCCCACTGCGATCTCTATCCACTTGGCCAGGCCAGTGTCAGTGAAACTACCTTCTTCATCATCATCTTCTTTTTCTTCCTCTCTTCTTCAAACTCTCTGGAACTGCGAGCTGGTATTCTTTGCAGCCAATGCTGTGGAGATGCTGAGGCACACCATGGCGTCTGCTTGGGAGCGGGTTCTAGTTATTTTGTTTCTTAGTCTCCGAGTGGAGGTATAAAAGCAGAGGTCTGTGCAGTACTTCTTTAACAGACTCCACTACCATGGGGACTACGGCAATCCCTGCCTCTACTATCAAGCTAGGCCTGTTACTATGGGTGTCAAAGGAGAGCTGGGGCAGTATGTCAGCTATGGTTTACCAACCCTGAGGCCAGTATGTCAGCTATGGTTTACCAACCCTGAGGCTAGTATGTCTGCTATGGTTTACCAACCCTGAGGCTAGTATGTCAGCTATGGTTTACCAACCCTGAGGCCAGTATGTCAGCTATGGTTTACCAACCCTGAGGCTAGTATGTCAGCTATGGTTTACCAACCCTGAGGCTAGTGTGTCAGCTATGGTTTACCAACCCTGAGGCTAGTATGTCAGCTATGGTTTACCAACCCTGAGGCTAGTATGTCAGCTATGGTTTATCAACCCTGAGGCTAGTGTGTCAGCTATGGTTTACCAACCCTGAGGCTAGTATGTCAGCTATGGTTTACCAACCCTGAGGCCAGTATGTCAGCTATGGTTACCAACCCTGAGGCTAGTATGTCAGCTATGGTTTACCAACCCTGAGGCTAGTATGTCAGCTATGGTTTACCAACCCTGAGGCTAGTATGTCAGCTATGGATCGCTGACTACAAATTGCACAGAGACGTCACCCCCAGTGCTATACTAAAAATGTAGCTATCTTTTGTAGCTGTTCAGCCTTGGGGTATACGTACATCTAAAGTGTATGGGGATATCTTTAAAGCAGTTTCTATTTTTAGTTAACTGCTGGCATTTAGGGTGAGAAATGTTCCTTTTGTTTTCTCCACATTATCGCCAGTAACATAAAGATGGCAATATAAAACCCAGTAAACTGTAATATCAATGCACAGAGCAATGTAAAGCTCACTGAACGATAATGTCAATGCACAGAGCAATGTAAAACCCTGTGAACTATAATGTGAATGCACTGAGCAATGTAAAACCTGTGAACTATAATGTGAATGCACAGAGCAATGTAAAACCCTGTGAACTATAATGCGAATGCACTGAGCAATGTAAAACCCACTAGATAATGATGAAGTCTGATAGGACACTATCAGACTAAACAACTGACAGAATCTGTTCGACATTGTGAGAAATGTGTTAAGGATCAATGGAATTGATCATGGGATAGGAATTTAGGAGGGATAAAAGCCCCATTTTCTGTTGGGACATCTGCCAGAGATCAATAGAACCCACCATCCTGGGTGTGCGAGAGTCCCAGCCTAGCAGTAATGATGATGTCTGACAAAAAGAGATCGGAGAAACAATCGTCTCTTCTAACGTTTGATGTTGTGTGATTTTTTTTCCGTCTCATCTGCTTATTCTTGATTCTAATCATTATAGCCGTTTCCAGAATGTAGAATCTGTCGATCACAAAAGGAATTCAGAGACTGACTACGGCCTATCCAAAGAATAACTCCGTAGAGTTATCGTCGACAAAATTAAGAAATATTTTTCTTGGAACTCTGAGATATAAAAATACAACTGAAAGTCATTGACGAGCCATTCTATTAAATGTATATGGGAAAAGACAGTCAAAAAATAAATATATTAAATATAGAGATCGGTGAACAGAGCAATTACTGCTCAGAATTTAGATTTTGGTATCCTAGATAGAGATTGTGCAATGTGATGTTTTGTTATAGTGAATATCAGGACGATGTGAATTATTATTGTGAGGATGAGGCAGATTATTGTGTTACTGACTGTGAGGATGAGTCGAATTATTGTGTTATTGACTGCGAGGATGAAGTGCAGTACGCCAATAGCTACTGCCAAGAGGAGGTTCTGTACGGACACAGTGGTTGTCAGGAGTAGGTGCAGTGCTGAAGACTTCTGAGTATTTTTTATTGTCATGATAATATGTAGAGATGTATGGTGCAGTTTTACAACAAAATAAATGTGGAAACCACTGGTCTTTTTTTAAATTTAAAACTGCATCATGCATCTCTCAGTCACTCAGTCAGTCAGTCATTTGCATGTCCCTTGCAGAACTTTGCCTCCCTAACAGCAATCCTGCAGGCCTCTCGGTTGTACGCAAGATGCCCTGCTGCTTAAGCATCCATTTCCAGATTATCAACGATGTCTTGCAGCCATCTTCGCCTTGGTCTTCCTCTCCTTCTTTTTTTCCTATTATGTATCGTTCCAAGACGGTCTTCTCTAAACTCTCATGACGTTTAATGTGTCCAAAATATTTAAGTTTTCTCTGTTAATCCTCGTTACTAGCCAAATTTTTTTAATATTAAGTTCTTATAGTATGGATATATTTGTTCTTTTTTGTGTCCATGATATTTGGAGACCTCTTCGGTATCATTTACATTCACGGGCATTTATGTGTTTCTCAGCTGGTTTGTTAAGTGTCCAGGTCTTACAGCCATATGTTGCGATGGGAAAGATGCATGCCCTTAATCTTATTTTTGTGGTTCTGTCTGTCCCTCTCCACAGATTCTTTAGTTGTTTTACTTTATGAAGAGCGATAGATGTCCTCCTTTTAATTTCCCTCTAACATTCCTCACTATATTTTCAGTATACAAGTTAAATAAGTAAGGCGACAATATGCACCCCCGACGGACCCCTTGGTTTATATCAAACCAAATTGTTTCACCATTTATTCTTACTGCTACCTGTTGGTCTAGATACAGCAGTGATGTTAATTGTATCAAATGTGTTGGAAATGCACCTCTACACAGTTAAAATCCTTGTCAATGACAAGTGCTTCATTTTCTTTCTATATCCTGACAGCGTGACGCTGCACTTCAGCAAGCCAAATCATGAGCCGCCACTGTTATGTTGCTACAAGATTCACTATATGTGCAAAATACGACTTCTTGCATGTAAACTTTTCTTAGTGTCCACAGAACAAGAGTTGGAATATCTGCACCTCCACCCCCGTTCTGTATCTCCAATGTCTGTAGGGCGACTTTGAGAAGTCTGCTAATCCGTCCGGTAACAATTTTGACAGAGTATGGGCAGTGACAGTAGGTTGACATTGCTTTGCATCATTCCAGAGGTCGACACAATGAAACAGAAGGATGTCTGCCAGGTAGCAGTTACGCCAGGCTTCCTTGTAAGGTCCAGTACCATGAGGATCACGTCGATTCAAACTTATATTCACTGATCTCTTATTGTACAGTCTCTGTCAGGGCTTCACTTCATGGGAAAGAGTTAGAGTCTTAGTTGTCTAAGTCTTGGTTGTCCAAGTCTTGGTTGTCTGAGTCTTGGTTGTCTAAGTCTTAGTTGTCTAAGTCTTGGTTGTCTAAGTCTTGGTTGTCTAAGCCTTGGTTGTCTGAGTCTTGGTTGTATAAGTCTTGGTTGTCTGAGTCTTGATTGTCTAAGTCTTGGTTGTCTATGGTCTATCAGGTCTGACTAAGGTAAAAGGTAAAAAAAAAGATAAAAGTAACCTTGCTATAACTTAGAGACACATAGGGGACATAGTGTTAGTCCCCATATTTTCCTTGACCTGTCGACACACTTAAGGATGATATGGTCAGCATCACACCTGGCCGCCTTCCCTTCACTAGCTCCAGAAGAAGTCGGGCGCCAGTTTCTACAACTGGGTAACTGGTGGACTCCCGACCGGATTCGAGCACCCCGACCTTCGCCATGAGAGATTAGTGCACTAATCACTTCGCCACCCAAACCCCCAGGTCCGACTAAGTTACGTTTAAACTACAGGAAATCTACATGAGCCTTCGCATCAAATTTTTTCTTCCAACAGTTTAACAGGATATTTATTTTACCTCATGTACACACGAGGGATTGAATATATCAATTCCATCATCTGTAACAGAGATTTCAAATTTACCCTCTGTCATCCCAGGTCAGCACGAAGATTTTTTTTTAAAATTAATAATTCTCTATGAATCTCATCATTGACTCTGAGATCTCGTTTCCCTTTGTTGACTCTGTAAAATCGTTGCTCCCTGCAGCGGAAAGAGCCTGTTTGCAGAAGACTGGACTATTTCGGTTATTAATGCGCAAATCTAGGTCACTTAGGAATGTATAGAATACAGAGTAAAAAACAAGAGCGGCACGTGCACCAAGTGTCCATAGAGTTAAAACTCCATGCTGGCTCCACCCTTGCTTCTGCGCTGAGTACATAGTACAAGGTGATCACATAATCCTTTCTTACTTACTACACACTTCACTTTATCCTTCCTCGTGTAACGTGCGGTGTCGAGGGGGGATATGCAGATGGGGTCTTTGGGCCATATAAGTGGCATCAGTGATGTTCATGCCATAATTCATGAGTGACTCCATCTATCCATCTTTTCCTGGGCCTTTCTCATGATCTGTGTCCTGTAATTCTTTGGTTGAAGACCCTCGCGGCTGCCTGTCTATGTGCCATTCTCATCAAGTGGCCAAACCACTTAATTTTTGTTTCTCTATTTACGAGTATTGTAGGCCTGTGAGACCTGGACACTTAACAAAACAGCTGAGAAGCACATAAATGCCTTTGAATGTAAATGCTATAGAAGAGTTCTCCAAATATCGTGGACACAAAAAAGAACAAATATATCTATACTACAAGAGCTTAATATTGAAGAAGGCTGGCTAGTAAAGAGGATTAAAGAGAGAAAACTTAAATATTTTGGCCACATTAAACGTCATGATACTTTAGAGAAGACCGTATTGGAAGGATACATAATGGGAAAAAGAAAAAGAGGAAGACCGAAACGGAGATGGCTGCAAGACATCGTTGATGATCTGGAAATGGATGCAGCAGCAGCAGGCCATCTTGCTCACAACCGAGAGGCCTACAGGAGTGCTGTTTGGGAGGCAAAGTTCCGCAAGGGACAAGCAAAGGAATGAATGAATGAATGTAGGCCTGGTGTAGCTCCTACCAATTGTCTTATGTCGTCATCTCTTATCTTGTCCCTCTTAGTGACGTTTGCTGCTTTTCTTTATGCATCTCATTTCGTACGTAGATAGTTTATTTTGATGTTTCTCTGCCAGCTGGATAATAGCAATATCTTCAGAACTACGCTAGACAGAAAAATTCGCAGACATTTGCCACTTATTAGATTTTTTTCTTTACAGATAACGCTGCAATCACCAGTATCAAAATGGCCTCTACGAATGGTAAAGCCCAGTGTGTTCTGTAATATCACGAAACAAATTCGACATTTGGGAAGGGATGGTCCAGCATTATGGCCGTCATGTTCACCAGACATTAATATGATCCAGCATTATGGCCGTCATGTTCACCAGACATTAACCATCTTGAATTTATTTTGGAGGGTGGAGGTGGGGCATACTATGGACACAGCTCACCAGTTCCTGATCACCATCATCATCATGTGCATTCTCCAGAACGAAGGCTGGCGGTAATGAATCTCCATTTCCCTCGCTTCCTCGCCTTAATGGTGCACCCAGCCAGGCTGTGTCCTGTCCATTCTAGTATGTTATCTTCTCATCTACATCTCTGTCTACCTCTTGCTCTTTTTTTCTTCCATCTTTTCTTCGTATGGTCTTCATTATGTTGTTATGTGTTTTGATATGACCAAAATATTTTGTTTTCTTCATCCTTATTTCTTTGAGAAGTTCACATTGCACTTGGAGCTGTTTTAAAACTTGTACATTGTAAATTCACAGAACAAGTGAAACATGTCTTGTGACTTGTTCTGGAGTCGCTTGCGCCAAAGTTGTAGCTTCTTCTTAAAGGCTGCAACTTTGTCGTATGTCTTGAGTATATTGGCATCTTTACCCTGCAGTGATATGTTCAAATTGTTCAAAAGACTAAAAATGTCGGCAAGGTATGCCAGCATGGCAAGCCACTCAATATCAGCGACCTTACCTGCCAGGTCGAGATTGTGTTCTGTCAAAAACTGCAGCAATTCTAAAAGAAGCTCAAACACTCTTGCAAGAACTCTGGACAGCCAACGCACAGCAGAGTGCATTAAGAGATGCTTGTGTTCTGCATCTGACTCAATACAAAGTTGAGTAAATAGTAGACTGTTCTAGCTTTTATGAAGTTTACAATCCGAACACAGTCTTCGAGTACAGATCCCAGAGTTTCATTCAACTTCTTTGAATCGAGTGCTTCACAATGGATCATGCAGTGGGTACCTACAATCTCGGGTGACACTTGCTTTATACGAGTTACAACACCACTGTTGTGGCCAGTCATTGTGGCAGCACCGTGGGTGCAAAAACCTATGCAATTCGCCCACTGCAGTCTAAAAGTTGTGAAAAAATCTTTTAAAACACGAAACATTTCATCGGCCTTCGTTCTCGCTGGCAGTGACTTGCAAAAAAAAATTCCTCTTGCATACTATTTTGCCAACAACAGCAAATATAAACATACAGCTGTGACTCGCCGGCGATGTCATTTGATTCTTCTACCTGTATAGACAAACATAGTAGATTATAACCGTTCAGTTATAGACGCGCGATAATGTCCTCGAACATTTCAGATATTCTTCTGCGGACAGTATCTTTCAAGATGGGAATGTTTTTCAGTTTTGTAGCGTAATCTGAGCTGAACAATACGTCATAAATCTCAACAGCTAGCGTATTTAGTTCTCTTACAAGTATAAACGTTAACGTCGTCTCAATCACAGTGACTTTCACTGCCACTACTATCAATTTGTTTGCGCGAAGTCGAAGGCTTCCGTTTCACAAATCGATCCATTTAGCGCCCAAAGTTTTAAAGTTTAAATAATAAAAAAGGCTATCTGAAAAGTATCCACGATCACTACGTGGGTAATTAGAATCCGTTGATTAATCCAGTACGAATTACACACAGCACCAAGACCGAATAGCAGCTCTCAGGCCAACGAAATATGATTTTTAAACTAAAGCGCAATTGCTGAGAATTATATTTCATTTCTGCTCTCTCGCAGAATCTACCCCGACTGTTCTCTAAAATCACATTGTAAAACTGCACGTTTCAACAACACGGTCAAAAAAACGCCGGTGTCGCACTTCAAAAACCATGCCGTCTTTTTATGTGCGTCACATTTATGTTTGATGCTGGAAGAAACGCTGTCTGGACCATCCTTTCTCCAATAGTCGCACTGTGGACATACTAATAAAGCGACCTACAATTCTGCGGATTGACAGTCTGCCCCTATGAACTACGTGAAAAGATGGGAAATAATTTTTTTTTTTTTTTACTGAGACTTCAGCGCAGCCCACAATACTCTCTGTCATGGCCCATGGGTTGAGAATTACTGGCTTGGACATTCTCCATTCTGCTACCTTGCCAGCCAATCTTTTTAGGCAAAGGCTAGCAGAGAAAACCGCATACAAACCGAAAGGAAGGCACCGGGAAACCACCGCAGTACCGTCATTCCATTGTCACAACATGCTTCACAAATCTGTGAACGAAAACTAGTTAAAATTATAAGAGAAATACAGTCAACAGTTCCCTAAAATGGCATGAGAAGACAAAAGTTACAGAACTTTTCCAGTAACCTGAAAATTCAACGGGAAAAGGAGAGGAAGGCAAGAGAAAAATGTCTCTATGACCAAGTAACCAGACAGCGTGGATAAAAACAAAAGCATTTGATCTAATCTGAATATCAGGGTCCATACAAGATGAAAAAGCATGATCTCCAAAGCTATCCAGAATGGCAAATAACGATAATAATAATAATAATAATATTCTCTCCGGGCAATAAACGAAAACATGGTGAAATGCATGATAACGTTAAAAAAGAAAACTTTAAAGTTGAAGTCTACTTTGGAAAAAAAAGTCACGTGTCTGACCTAGCAATGTTTTTGTGTAATAAATGTTTGAAATCAGGGAAAGAACTTAATGCTCTAAATAGGAAGATGCTGTCCGATTCAACAGTCATTTACCAATACCTGACACGCTAGCGCCAGGTTTGGCGATAGACAGCCTACCTAGACCCTGTCCCAACTATCTGTTGGTATTCTCAGTAGCAGTCCTTCACTGGCTGAAGGTGGCAAGGATCACCAAAGTCCTTATGGCGGTGGAGTCTGCTAAAGAATTATTGCACACTCCCTGCTTTTTTTTTTTTGCCTTTTTTTTTAGCTCTGTTCAGAGACTGACAAAATAGCCACCATAACCCCTTCCCAGTGAGACACGATGTTGTGCCTCAACATCTTCGTGGCATAGGCTACAAAGAACATCAAGTTCAGAGTTCAAAGAAGAAGAAGAAGAAGGTTTCCACCTCTTGGGGAAGTCGATATACGCGATTCCTGGGTAATCTAAGAGTTTAATTACGGAAGTTGTAGAGATCTGCAACATAATGACGTCGCTTTCAGCTGAGACTCCATCTACAGAATTTCCCAACATTCCTGGCTGAATTCCAAATTTATAACAGATTCCGGAGGCCGTGATTATATTCCCCCTGTAAGCTCCCACAACATTAGATTATATGGCAGGATTTAGCCTCTTGTTTTCTCTATAAAATCAATGTAATCTCACATTACTTCAACGGCAGTGGTCTAATTATTTGCCTTCCTTGCGACGTGGATTACGTAGAAGCGCGGGCTAATCGTCCGCCTTCATAACACTAACATGTTAGTTATTCGTCTGGCTGAATGCTTCCTCATCGTTATAACAACAGATCGTAGTATTAAGGGAAGTAATCGCTTAATCCTCGCTGTAAGATCAGGTTCGGTAGTGTGCAGGTTAATCTTCAGTCTTACCTAACAACAGATAATGTAAATAGATTTTATTACCAAATTTCTGTTAGCAGGATGAAAGTTGCAGCGATTTTGTTGACTGCTACTTCGTCGGATGTTGATGCTAACTTTACTGCTGGTCAGGACCCGCGAGGGAAAATGTGTAAAGTGGTGTAAAGCTGTCTCCTTTCCCCCCTGCTCCACTCCCAGCCCATCCCCCCGACCCCACTTACTATATTAATTAACCATTCTATTTTCATAAAATATGTGCCTCCGTTACAAGGGAAACTATCCAGTGCCCTCTACCCCCTCTAAACACACCTCTTCGGGGCCATCAGCAATGCTCCGCTTGAACCTCTCTCTCTCTCTTTCTCTCTCTTTCTCTCTCTCTCTCTCTCAGTGAGACTGCTGATATTAATATCATGGTATACTAATGTCTACTATTCCAGCTCTCTATAACGATATGATAGTTAAACTGCGTTCTTCCTTGTGTAAATTCCTGGCAGTCAGTCGCAAGCGAAGGCAGCAGTGTTTCCACACGCAGCTTGGGACTTCAAACTCAAACATGTTCCTGGGTGCCAGAAATTGCTGGAGCCGTCTGGCACTGCTGGAGAGAGCATCTTTCGAAACAGGAGGACTGTTAGCTGGAGTAGTTTGATAACGGTGAAGTACCTGCCGTCCATCACTCAGTGTTTCCACTGTCGTTGCTAAACAACGCCAAGAGATTACTGTCTATGTGAGGCAGAGACAGTGAAGAGGATGGGCAATATTGACTCTCGAGGTTATCGACAACTGGTAGTCTATTCATATTGGTAGTCGTTGGTTAGCTCCCAACATGTGGGAGTGTCATTATTTAACCTCGTGGTACCGAGGTCCTGTTTTTGTTTTGTACTGATCCAGTTTCCGTTTTTTTTTTTTTTGTGTAAACTTTCTTCAGATTTTTGTCCTAATACTACCTTGAATATCAAACACATCCGGGTGCTTTTCTTTCATAGAGATCTCTCAGGACATTTCTTTAAATGCTTGCTACAAATCTGTGCTTAACTTCACCACCTTGACATGAATATTTTACGGTGCTCATTAATCCTTGTGAGGACGTGAATGAGCTGTACTTAAAACTGATTGCTTTTCGCGTGGCCTAGAAGTCCTGTATTATTATTATTATTATTATTATTTTTATTATTTTTATTATTATTATTATTTAATCAATGCAAGTTGACCATTAGTTGTCCAGAATCTTATGATCCATCATCATCGTCATCATCATCATCGCCTTTCACTCCCTTGAGAGCATAGGGCAAGGATAAAAGCTCTCCAGTCATCCCTGTTCTTGGAATGAATTATTCTCTTCTTTCTTCCATGTGCATCCCTTGTCTCTGAGCACTTGGGATCCAGCGCTTCTGTTAATGTGAATGTAGTTTACTTAGCGACCACTAAATGGAAGTGTGTGTGTGTGAGAGAGAGAGAGAGAGAGAGAGAGAGATTCATACAGCGCTTTCTGTCGTGAGACGCTTCGTTAAAGGCATCCCGTTTGTATCATTTCCATTGAGTTTTAAAATTGAGTTTTACATGATCAGTCTGATAATTTGTACTTATATGGAACGCAAATTTTGGCTCAAACTGTTGGAATATTGATCTATATTGTAGAAAGATCACAGACTCAAACTGTTGGAGGAATACTGATCTTTAGTGTAGTAAGATTAATATTCATACAGTCTGAGTCTGTCAGTCTGTGACCCCAGTTACCCAATCCGATCTCCCCCTACCCCACCAAAAAAAACCCATAAAAATTCTTACTGGTTGAGAACATATGAATTTCTTTTATTAACCATGATATGACACTCGAATCACTAACGTATTCATGCACACGGAAGTGTAACGGTGCTACAGGAAAGGACCAACTTTCTTCTACAATAACCTGTAACAGTTTCGAGCACTAAGGAACCGCTTGTCCATGTAGCCTGTAGTAATTTGTCAGTACTGCACAGAACAAGGGGTGAAATCATTAAGAAACAACGTATATTGTCTTGTCTCTGAGCGAAGGGACAGCTAATGTTGCTTCTATAAAGAATGTTAAGGAATTAAACGTGCACCCACGTACTTAATGGTAAACACCTGGATTAAAGGATCTTAAAAGGCTGCCCGCTATCTCTAGAACACCTGTGGTCGGTTATGATACAACTTCGGCAAGAGTGGAAATACCAAGAAAAAATCTATTTGGCTAAGCATCAGTGAAGGCCATTTTGTCTCGGAAGCACAAAAGTTAACTTGTTCTAATGTACTGCTCTGAAGAATATATATATATATATTATATATATATATATATATATATATATATATATATATATATATATTGGATGGAGGCTCACCTGGGCAAGAGCTGAAAAAAGGCAAAAGACAGGCATTTGAGGAAAACCCTTGCGGAAGCCCCATGTGCCCTGGGCACTTAAGGTTCATATATATATATAAACAAGTTTCTATGATGGGGAATAACTTACGGACAAGAGCGATTGAAGAGCACTTGAAACAAATGCGATTAAAAAAACTTTAGAAAAACTCTAAAAACTGTCATAAAAACTTTAACAAACTGAAGGAAGTGCATAGACAGGAAGAAGAGTCAGGAAACAGACGAAGGTAAACAACGTGGCATGCTAGTATGGAAGGCAAAGAGTCAAATCTCTTACGTCAAACATCTGTGTGGACGGGCCAACCAGGGACACCTGGAGCATTTCGGGGATAACGATGACCAGCAGTTTCGTTACACTTCCTGGAAAAGTGCTCACGTGCCTCGGCAAATGTTTGTGTTATTTTTACGGGAAAGTCTTGGTTACCAGGGGAACAGATGACGCTTTCCTGTTACCTTTCATTGGCTGAGCAAGGTGCAAATTATCCTTTAATTAAATGGAAAAGTGTGAAATAAAAAAAAAATAATAATTTGCAGATGGTCCCAAAGTGAAATGTCTTAGAACTCACAGGAAAAAATAACATGTGGAAATATTTATTTGTTCCCTAGAAAACGTTCTATTTATCTGCTTGACACATTTTATCTAAGAGCTTTGACGAAAACTAAAGTCTATTTAGAAAATTAAGTAAAACCACCGGGTCTCATTCTCTTCACCCAAACTAAAGATCTTCACGACAGAATCATTTGCCAAGATCTTCAAATTCTCAATAATTGAAAGATATCATACTACACAAACAACAGACGTATTATATAGCAGTTTAAGTCTTATTATTATTATATAGCACTTTTATAATAATTCTTTCAGTCTTTTTCCCAGTAAGAAAAAAAAACCCTGCTATATTAGTTTGGCTTTTTTTTTCACATTTCAGGTAACTGTGGACGATCGAGGGTGTACGACCTTGACAGAAGTGTCATCATCCACGTGATTGGTAGTCGGTTTCGGGGATATATATATATATATATATTGAAACATCGGCTTGGACCAGTGTAAACAGAGGCAATGGCCAGGCGGTGTCTTGTTTAGTTGTGCCTATGAATGTGCTGCAAATTCCTGTGTATTATGTTGATCGTTGGCTATATTCCTCCCGCGCCCACCTCATTTGGTGTAGATTATGTAGTTGTGCAGTAAGCTGTGGTGTAGGTTTCTGTATTTACGTATCAATATGAAAATGATTTTCAGTGTGATTTGTAGGTATATTGGATGGGCAACATGTTTGATTCGCTATTATGCTTTCATGTAGACTGATCTTGTGGTTATATAGAGGTGTGTAATGACAACGATAGTTGCGTGTAATAGGTGCCATTGCACATTAGATTCGTAGTGTAGGCTACGTATAGGGCCAAGAGAGCCCGGGACCCCAAGTCCATCAGGTTTTCAATAATGCAACATGAGAAGTCACTATCATATGATACCATGCTTAATTAATATTATAATGACACCTGTCTTGATGTCATGTTGATGTCAGTGTCAAATGTATGTGTTGTTGTGGCGTATAGTGAGATCAAACTGTTGTGTCCTTAATTTCAGAGTTGGTGATTTGTACTGCATGTCAATGTATTGTGTATTGATTAAATACTCAGGATTTATGCATAATCAGCATACAATATACCAAGGAGGGGAGAACCTTGGGTGGCAGTCATGATGGGGGAGCTAGATTGGCCTCGAGTACTGAAATACATTGCCAAGGATTTTTGGTCTGTAACCATCCTAAGAAAATATATTCCTCCCAATAATTATAAATGCAAACTTGCATCAAACAAGTTTTACGTAACACTGTTTACTTACTGGAATACTGAACTGGATGAAGGTTTAGAATAAAGAATACCATAGATGCAGACTGGGGGTTTAAAACACAGGGGAAACTGGACATTTAAAACAAAGGAAGGAAGCTGTAAGTTTATAACAATGATGGAAACTGGAGGTTTAAAACAAATTGAGAAAAATGGAGATTTAAACAAAGGATAGAAAGTGGAAGTTCAAAACAAAGAAGGGAAATTGGAGGTATAAAATAAAGGATGGAAAGTGGAGATTTAAAACAAAGTAAGGAAAGTGAAAACAAAAGAGGGAAGCTGTAAGTTTATAACAAAGACGGAAACTGGAGGTTTAAAACAAGAGAAGGAATCTATAGGTTTACTCTTTCAAATTCTTTCCACTCGCGTTACTTCAAAAACGTTCCTTAGTGTCTGACGACGCGAACATGATGAGGAAGGGGGTCTCTGTGTAAAAGTTATTGTACCGAATTAATTCCATGATCATCACATGTGTATCCCACATTAAAATACGTGGAAATGAATGAAGATTCCATAAATGAAGTTATTTGTCATAGAAAGAAACAAAGAAAAGAAAAAAAGACACAACTGGTGTGAAGCGATGGAACGATTTTTTGGCGCTAAAAAAACTTTAGGGCTGAGCAATAAAATCTACTTTTATACTTACCTTAACTGGGTTATAATCCAATATAGAATACGTAGTCATTCAAATTTCAACACAGAAAAATCAATATTTATGGATGTTTGTGACATCCGATAAATCTAACAGGTCTACAGCTACGAGAAACACATATAGTAAGATAGGTCTAGTCGTTCGGTGTGACCATTCTACCACTCGATCTTGAAAAGAACTTACATTTTTACACACCTGTCCTGATATCCAATATGGGTTCATTTACCAGGCATGCTTAAACAGTAGTTTAACTTTGGATTCAGAAGAGCTCTGACTAGTTAAATGAAAAGTTATATCGTGTTTTCAACGAAAGAAAGTCCGAAAACTTATAGGGCTCTGTCGATGGGAGAGCACATACCGCAAGGGTTCTTTCAGCACCGAGGGTGGAAACAGCGAACTAATCTTTCTCCACATGAAGTAAATGTGGGGTAACTGTGGTACAATGAGTTCTGTGAAATATAACAAGCTGAGATGAGAAAGGAAAAGAAAGCTGGGGGGGGGGGGGGGGGGGAGGAAGGAATGTATTCGAAGCCGAACAAACATTTCGGCGAAACGAATTCTTCCGAGAGAAATTCACAGCTGACCCATACACATATATCACTATTTTACCGTGACCACCACAACCTTCACTTCTTCTGGGCAAAACTGAGCCCGGCTTGATTTAAAACTAGAAAGAAGGTTTCTACGAAAAAAAAAAAAAAAATAGTGACAGACGCTGCTAAACATGCACTTTTTTAAAAGCAGTTCTTATACAAAAACAAAAACAAAAAATACGGAGACCTATTTCAGTGCATTAGTCAAGGCTGAAATATCTGAAACTATCTTAGAAAGTCTAAAAGATACCTTTTTATCACTGCATTTTTAAAAACATTTCTACGCATGCTCATGGAGGAATGGAAGTTAGGAGGAAAACACGTAACAGCTGTCACTTTTTTAGAGTTTAATTATGACTGTAGAAGAGCTGCATCATCATCATTATCATCAGTCCTCTGTACTCCCAATGGAGCATAAGGCACCAACAAAGATTCTCCAGCCAATCGTGTCTTGAGCAAGTCGGGATACATCAGATCAAGTCTTTCTCGCTTCCTTTAGCTCCTCCTGTACTGTGCTTCTCCGCGTCCCCAGTGACCTGTCCTTTTTTCTTTTCCCTTGAAATGTCCAAGTCAAGTGTCTTGTTCTTTCCATTCGTAGTATGTGGTCCAGCCATTTCCATCCTCGTCTTTTTTACCACCTTAGTGATGTTCCCAATGCCCGTTTGGCTATTTCCTCAGCCACCACGCGCTCTTCCCAAGAAGAGGCGCTGCTGTCAGCTTATTCTCTGTCTTCGTATGTTTCACTTCTCAACTTGGAACCTCACTTTCTGTTTGTCAGTAAAAGGGTAAGTTTTTAGCAGGACAAATTTTCTCGCAAGGAAAATGGTTCCATACATTTTTGGATTGTCCCTCGCTTGCCTCATAGGCCAAACGCCAAACCATATTTGTCCTCTCTCAGTTTGCCCTGCTGTCATCTGCAGCTTTCTTTTCCTTCACTGCAGCCACGGACCTTCCCAAAGCCAAAGGGACGGGGAACATTTTGTAGCCAGTATACCTACATTAAGATAGCTATTCCAATTACCTTAACAAAGATCGCAAAGCAAGAATACAGTTGATCCCCTACTTACGACATAGTCGAGTTACGACTATAAGCAGGTACGACCGTCGACTTTTTAACCTTCTTTTGTATAATTTCATATTGCGTCTTTGTGTTTTATGATAATATTATCAATGCTTGATATTTAATGTTTTATTGCCGTCTGAAACAAAGAATGGATTTGGTAAGACATTTTTGATAAATAGCTTTAATACTGAAAATGAGAAGAAAACTGTCACTAGATGAGGTGTTCCCTTATGTCAGGTGAAGGTTACAACTTGTCGTGGGAACGAAAGCTCGTAAGTCGGGGATTATTTAACTTACTTTCTTAATCTCGTTCGTGCCATAAACATCTGTTTATTGTTTGTCGGGGCGCTTAACACTGTTATAAAAAAATCTTCAGAAGATGACTGGACGTTAACAAGACTCATATATAGAACCTATTTTGTTTATAACCAAGGGAACTATAGAACTCAATTAGACTGTTAACAACTCACAACTTTCAGGGTGTAAAGGCAGGTCGCTATCCACTAAACTACTCGTACGCTTATGGTGCTTAATTTTTAAAAGTTATGTCGATATACTTAAAAGGTCTTCTAGATGAGATCGTGAGCTGTTTGTAGGTGCGATACACATCAAAACAAGTGTGAGCTAGATGACGAGAAGGTACGATATAATCATTTGATTCCGCCCTTCCTCTCACCATAGTTTCACACCTGCTTGAGCTATCCATAGGTCATGTTTTACCGTGTTGTTTATAGACGAATGTCAGTTGTGTGTACCATTATGTGTATGTGTGTGATAGAGAGAGAGAGAGAGAGAGGGAAGAGACAGAGGGAGAGAGAGAGAGAGAGGGAAGGAGAAAGAAAGAGGGAGGGAGAGAGATGGAGAAAGAAAGGGTGGGACAGAGAGAGAGAGGAAGGAATGGAGGGGGAGGGAGGGAGGGAAGGAGAGAGATGGGGAAAGAGAGAGTGGGACAGAGAGGGAGAGGAAGGAAGGGAGAGAGGGGAAGAGAGAGACAGGAAGGAAAGAAGAGAGAGTGGGAGAAAGGAGAGAAACAAAAAGTGAGAGAGAGGGAGAGACAGAAAGGGAGAGAGATGGATAGAGGGAGGGAGAGAGACAAAGGGAGAGAGAGAGGGAGAGCGACAGACAGGGAGAGTGAGGGATGGAAGGAGAGAGAAAGAGACAAAGGGAGAGACAGAGGGATAGAGGGAGAGACAGAGAGAAGATGAGTTTACATGACTCATCCAGAGAAGCAGGATCCTCGCTTCCAAAGGTAGCTCTTATCATCAAATTACTTCCAGGTAATATTAATACCGGCAGTTTTGATTAATGTTTAGCTTGTAAACAGGAACAAGAAAAAGCTACAGAATTATTGACTTCCCTTATATCTTTCTCTCTCCTGCAGAAAACCAGATTCTGTTGGCCTTGTTTGAGTTCACGAACTGACGGATATGATGTTTTCTAACTTCTGTAGCTGGATACACGTTACACAGAAGCAGAAACATGACTGGTATTTTTCTCTCTCCTCAAGTCATCCCTACGTTCAAAATCTGTCAGGCAACAAGTCATAATCATCATCATGTTCTGGCCGTGGTGATGATGTGTTTCCACGCTAATCATTTTTAATGTGTTTCCCCAGTTCCAAACTGTCAATGTGTGCATCATTTTGTCTCTCATATCTCACATTTTTTTTTCAACCTTATGCGCTCTTTTCATGCATTGCAATGTTTTTCTTTTTACTGCAAAAAAACGTATACGAAATTAATAACCTCATTCGTATCTCTATAATATCTATACTTGTTACGAGTCTTTCGTGTATTTTTCATTAATCTTCTTCTTCTTCTTCTTCTTTTCTTCTTCAGCTTTCTGAGCCATTAAAGCTCACCGCTGCAGATTCCTCTCTATCCTTAATCTTCTTTCTCCAGTTGATGACATCAATTTCTTCTATATCCTCTTCTATGTTGTCTTTCCATCTCAGTCTTGGTCTACCCCTTGGTCTTGTTTCCCTCATCTCTTGTGCATACATAATTTTCTTTTGTCTGTTCTCTTCCATTCTTTCTACTTGGCCAAACCAGCGTAGCCTGTTCAGTTTCAAGACATTTATAATTCGTTGGGATTTAAATAAGCTGTTCAGTTCAGTGTTACTTCTAGCTCTCCATTCTTCATTGTTGGTATTTTCATAAATCGTGTTGGTAATCCATATATTCATTATAGAAATCACATTTTCATCATTTCCAGTGATCCATCTTTCCGTTTACATATTCCTGGTAGAGTTTTATGGTTGTCGCTGTAGGGTCCTTATAAAATTCAGTTCTTTTGTTGCCAGCGTCATGGAGATCTTGAAACATATTCGGTGAACTCGGGCTAAGGCTAAATTAAGGTGACATCTTTAAGTTTCTGGCATGAACCGCAAAACTACTTATCAGCTGGCTCCACTACCTCTCACATGGAAATTTACATTATATCCCATATGTATCTCTGTAGCATTACTCTGTAGTTTATTCTGACAAAGAGTCAAGGGGTGATGCTCACAAAATCTTGTCCAATAGCTTAGCTCGGTCATCTTTCGTCTTTCCCTTTATTCACTTCCATCAAATAAAGGTACAATGATCGAACAATTCAGGAACAAGCAGATCTTTAAAAACACACAAACTATGTATTGCTAACCACTAGCATTCACACGTATTATTTTTTCGGTATCAAAAATATTTGCCCATGTCTTGTGAAGCTCTCTCGTCAATTGCCTAGGTTGATCTTTCAGTATCCTGGAGGCTAGAATCAGAGCTCTTCATTTTAACCTTTCCTGCTGATAGCTTCTTTTGATTCTTCCCTGGAACAACAACAGGATAAATTCACTAATGGTGCATCATAGAAAAACCCTTCAGCGCGTGAGATTGGCCAAGCACGGAAATTCCATCTCGCAGGGACGATAACCGGGGACTGAACACAAACGTTGTAATTAGTTCCAGGATATCCAATCAGGCAAATCTTGCGCCAAATTAGACAGGTCTGAAGGCTGTCCAAGTTAGCGCTTTCCACACAGATCATGAAGCGATTAAATGTGTCTGTGAATACGCTCAGATCGGAAACTATGACTGAATGAATGGACATTCGTGGAAGAAAAGTGAGGAAATTCATAAAAATTATCGCAAACATTTTGTGATAGCTTTAAAAAAAAGGGGTATCAAGTAAGAATCAGATTATCACACTTCGAATCTACAATTCTAACACATGCTAAATGAACTTCAGCGAATCTCACTGAATCGAAAGAAAACGATTGAAATATTTTATTTGTAAAGCATGTTTTGTGATCTTTTATTTTAAAACTGTTTTAATTCTTGGATTATATTGAGAAGGGAAGTTTTTGAAAACATAACAAAAGGAAAGATAAATGGGAAGAAAGGCAGAGGAATACCAAGAGAAAAAAAAATCATGGGCAATCTAACGCTAATGCACAATAAAAGGTCACCAACTTTGATGATGGAATATATAGAGGACCAAGATCTATGAAGATGCATTACCAGCACGGCACTTCATAATGTGACAGTTAATTGATTTTTGCCTGTTGCAAATATCAGTGCGTTCAAATATTACTTGAGGCAATCTGAGCATAAGAGGTGCAAGTTTTATAAATCTCAGGTTGCTTCATTGGAGATAATTGAATATTAAAACACATAGATTTATTGTACTGGTTCATCTGTAATAAATATATTGAAACAGATTTATTGTGTCGGCTGATGTGTTATAAAAATCGAATACAGATTTATTGTGTTGCTCTATCTATTATAAATATTAAAACACATATTTATTGTGTTGGGTGATCTATTATAAATATATTGAAGCACAGATTTATTGCCTTGTCTGCTCTGTTATAAGTATTAAAACAAGATGTATTGTCTTGGCTGATCTGTTATAAATAATAAAACACATATGTATTGTTTTGGCTGAAATGTTATAAATAATAAAACACAGATGTACTGTCTTGGCTGATCTGTTATAAATAACAAAGCACATGTGTATTGTTTTGGCTGAACTGTTATAAATACTAAAACACAGATGTACTGTCTTGGCTGATATATTATAAATAATAAAGCACAGATTTATTGTCTTGGCTGATATGTTACAAATATTATTGTCATTCATTTTAAAAGAAACTTTTTTTTTCTCAGTATTCCAAAATTTGCTTTCAAAAGCGAATGCAAGTGATGAGAAGAACCCGCTGGGATATGTTGAGCGAGGAACAGGCAAATACGAGTATATGGAGTTTCACACAGTCTTTGGAGTCAGTAAAATAGATCATTTGTTCTTATTGTGACCTTCATTCATGCATGGTTTCTGGCAGTTTTATGTTGTAGATTCCCCTCTGCGTGATCCTAACATTCTCTGCCATCCAACAGCAACACTTCACATATCACACCGCTTCACACATCACACCACTTTACACATCACATTACTTCACACATCACAACACTTCTCACATAACCATATCACTAACCAAGGTCGTGAAAATGTCAGGTCAGGTCCTCGGGTCCCTTATTATCGGACCCCCTATCTAAAACACAGAAAGTAATTCTCTTCAGAGTTCAAAGTTCAAAACTCAGACTCTGGGTTCACTGAATTCGGGACAACCCCGTATATACTCCACTGCATTCCGCACCGTCCATCCAATAGTCAGTCATTTGCTTGTCCTTTGTGGAACTTTGCCTCTCTAACAACTCTCCTGTAGCCCCCTCTGTTGTCAGCAAGATGCCCTGCTGCTGATGCGTCCAGTGCAGCCTTAGCAATGTCACCCTTGACTATAGACAATCTGCAACTTATTTTAGTCTGTCCAGTAAGTCTGTCTGTCACATCATTGCCGTATACTCCCGCATGCCCTGGACAGTAACGCCACGTTAGGCTTGTCACAGCTGACTGGCTTAACAGATGAACCCATTCTTTTCGAAGCAATCTCTTCTCAGTCTTACGACCCATACTCTGTGAGTCAGTCACAATGACACCATTAACCACATCATGAGCGACTAACCATTCCATTGCTGTCGACACAGTCTAAATTTCCATTCGCACTCTTGATGTGATGACCTCAAAAGCTCCAGAACCCTGTGCCACGACTCTTCCATTTCGATAGGCGATAAAACCCCAACCACTTCTGCTGTTCCAAGTCACTGAGTCATATATATATATATGAACCTTAAGTGCCCAGGGCACATGGGGCTTCCGCAAGGGTTTTCCACAAATGCCTGTCCTTCGCCTTTTTTTCTGCTCTTGCCCAGGTCAGCCCTCTATTGCTCAATATCCTTTCTGTTGTTCTTCTCCATGTCTCTTTTGGTCTACCCTTACTTCTGTTCCCCTGTGGTGTCCATCTTAGTGCTATTTTTGGTAGTGAGTTGTCAGTCATTCGAAGCACATGTCCCAACCATCGCCAGCGTCTTTCCTCAATAATTGTTGTCAGTGGTTTCATCTGCATTTCTGCTAATAAGATGTTATTTCTTATGGTGTTTGGCCAATATATATATATATATATATATATATATATATATATATATATATATATAAGGTCAAAACACAAGTAAGCTCAGGCAAAGGCATACATCAGGGTCGCTGGCATGAAGAACCATCCTCTCCATAAGGAGCTGGGGTTCATAAAGGGAAGACGCATCAAACGATGCAGCTCCTTAAGGCTGAGTAAATTTGTAATCTAGATGAGGTGTCTAAAGGTGATGATTGGTTATAGATACAGGACTGACCTAAGCTAACAAAGATTATTATACAGAAGGGCCGTGAATGTCGAGAATGGGCCCTTCTCTTATAAGAAAAAAAGATCGTCCGGGAAACATTGATGCCGGCCTCCGCCGACAGCCTGGGCCCCCCAGCGGTATTCCCCCTCCCTCACCTCGTAGATCGTGTCACTAATTTGCTTTTGATTTTTTTACTTTTGCTTGTCAGTTCTTGTTCTCTATTCAATATCACCTGTAGTTCTACCTGGGAATAATGCTCAAGCAATCATTGATCGGCCACTGGGCTCCCTCCGCGAGCAGTTATACTCATTCTTCTCACAGTTTTCATTGGTCAGTTATTTGATCTAATCACGGCACCAATTAAGCAGACACGTGACAGTCTGAGTATTAAGTCTGGCACGGCTTCGTTAACCTAATAGACGTGTAAACGTGCCCGGATCTATACATTTATGAAAAAGATGACGATGTACCCTATTTACGACACAGGGGATGCAGGGGGTAGGAGGGTGGTGAGAATACAGGAAATGCAGTGTCAGTTTACATATTATATTTTCTTTGTTATTTCGGCTTATTAAAAAGGCCCTGGGGTCCACCTGGCCTCTAAAATATGTACCAGAGAAATCTAGGAAGGTAAATGCGGCCAGGTGTGATACTGACCACATCAGACTTTCATGTGCCAGATGTCTTCAAAATGAGGGCTTAACGCTGTGTCGTCAGAACGCCTTAATGGCGTGGGAAAGGGGGCTTTATCTTTATTTTGTTTTATTTCGGCTTATTACGGAGCAATGTGACCGGCATCACATCTGGACATTTGGGCCTCGAATCAACGCTCCTGACATGAGATGCCGTGCACCAGCTACCTCAGTACTCAGATGCCTCGCAGGTAGAAGTACAGGTATCGTAGTTACTGTTATTGGCAGGACAACTGTGCCTTCATAAGTTACACAGTTCCCTTTTCATGTCTTTTTTTCCTATTATTTTTGTCCAGCACAAATTTTATTCCCCACTTATAAATAAAATATAAAACATTTTATACTGTAATTAATTGAGCACCGGTGTAGGTTAGGTGACAGTGAGCTAGCTCTCACTCTAGAAGATATTTACTATAGGTCAGTTCCACTGAGCTCAACTCATCTCCTCGCTAAAACTGGTACCTATCAGCAGTATGATGAAAACCCATTCAAACGAGACGAGAAACACTGGAATATAATATAATCAGGTCTTTAGGATTAAGTAATGAGGATTAAAGAGAGAAAACTTAAATATTTTGGACAAATTAAACGTCATGATAATTTAGAGAAGACCGTATTGGAAGGATACCTAATGGGAAAAAGAAAGAGAGGAAGACCAAAACGAAGATGGCTGCAAGACATCGTTGACGATCTGTAAATGGACGCAGCAGCGGCAGGCCATCTTGCTCACAACCGAGAGTCCTACATGAGTGCTGTTTGGGAGGCAAAGTTCCGCAAGGAACATGCAAATGAATGAATGAGAGGTCTTTAGGTGGATTAAGAGAAAAAAAAATATTCACAAAAAAGAAAGATCGACCTGTACAGAATAATGATTAGATTAGATTAAATAAATGACCAAAAAAAAAAAATTGTCAGAAGAATGATAAACAGCTACTTACAGAAAGAGTACAATAATAATATCGTCATAATCCAGAATCAGGCCATCTTAAAAATAAAAAATAACCACATAAATCTGCCACAACTCTAGAATGCGTTTTTTTTCTAAATTCTGAAAAAAACAAAGTTTCATGTTTGTATTATAGAACCACCTTGTAAAAACTGAAATTAGAAATCCTGCTCACGATGCTAGATAAAAAAAGCAATCTTAATAATTATTTATTAGAATAAAATTAACGAATTTGAACGAAAACTCCTTATAACTTTTCAACAAATCCGCAGAACGTTAAGTGCAGGTCTGCCACTGCCTGATTCCACAAGAAAAATAATATTCTAACTGACCCTGTAACCAACAATGCATGGCCTCTTTAATCTCTTCGTCGTGCTGAACTTCTTGCCATCTAGCCCCTCCTCAAGAGGTTCAAATATATGATAATCACATGGTGCTAAGTCAGGTGAATGTACAGGATGTGAAAGACACTCCAAATGCAAAATCGTATTTTCCCCTACTGCACGTACTGTATGAGACCAGTAAAGTAAGAGAACACAGTTCTGTAGGATCAGACCTCGAAAAACCCGTAGACAAAGCACTTTAGTGAGACGTGAGAGAAAGAAAAATCACAAGATAATTATCTGGGATTCGAACCACGACTCCGGTAGGACGAGCAGCCGTCTAGCCACGAGAGAACAGCGCATTAACGAACTGCGCTATCTAGCACCCCTGTGTGAGACCGCCCGTTATCATGCTGTGAAAACAGATCAGAACTGGCCAAATCGCTACAATGTAACCTACGTGCAGATTTCCAGTGGTTGTCAAGCAGATCACAGTGTATTTCCCTGTTGACTGTGGTTCCTCTGGGCACGTAATGTTCCAGGATTGGGTCTTTAGTCCTAGCAGAGCGTGAGCATCAATTTTCAGGCCAGCGAAGTTGTACGTGACTTTTTTCCCCCTTTGGTTTCAGCAAGGAGGAATGTCGCCACTCCTTGCTGTGTAGCTTTTTCTCTGACTGGACGTAATGTACCCGATATTTTCTTTTTCGTAGAATGGCATCTCCGTAAGCTTCACATCGTCAGAAACTCAAGAAACGAGTAATTGCGAGCTGTTCTTCACTCGTGCACTCTTATAAGGGAATGATCATCTTTGATCTGGTCTGCTGAAGTCATTTTTCCAAAATAGCCCACGTGCTTCCGCACACATACACCTCAAGAGGGATGACATGACATATCTGAACTACAGTTGCCTATTACCTGATGTATATTTCTGTGGAGCAAAATTAAGGCTACTTTGGGGGCCGCCTTAGTATTCATACGCCTCTCGCTGGAAAGAAGACCATGAGGTTTTCTTCAACATTTTCGGGAGCTTTTGAATTTCAAAGGACGATAATAACTTTGCATATATGTAATAGACGAAACTGTGATTAGATGTTGGGGAGTAAATGACGAATCTAAATTAGAGTTCGCAAACGCAGATCACAGACCTGATGCAAATTATTTTCCAGAATTCCCTTGGCTAAGGTGAATTCAGTCTGCGAACTGCCCTTCATTATCTCTCTCGGGCCGTATCGACTGTACGCATGTATGCTGAACATGAACTGAATACACAAAGCTAGCCATAGGATATTGCCCACAGAAGTTTCAGCGTCGTTGCCATGAAGTAATCTACAGCGGATCTTGATGATTTTTTTAAAATATTCATTCGCCGTAATCTATGAAAACAAGTGCAGTTCCCATGCATCCCATTGGTAATGGAACTTGCTGATACAGATTTTAGCTAAAATACCATTGTTCTATGTTCTTATGTGTATGCTGATACAGATTTCAGCTCACATGGCACCGTCCTATGTTCTTATATGCATACTTGGAAATGAGAAGAAAGCATGGACATTCTGCTGATATTACTCCTATCACCAACACCATTACCACTATACGGAACAGCAAAACGCATACCTCCGTGGTATTAGAAACTAAACAAAAAGCACCTGGTGAAATATCTTGTTTTATATTCCGGTTTATTTTTCTTTCGGCAGTTTTTGCCTTTGCTCCGTAGTCAAAGAAAGATGTGGGTGATGAAGTTCAGGCAAAAAAACAGTGTATGAGAGATTAAAGGAATCTGTTTATTACTGTTTATCACCTCACGTGCACAGTTGGAACGCATAATCCCAAGTTGCCTGTCAACAATAGCAGCAGTTCCGTTAACGCCGTATCCTCTTTCAACGAGCATCAGTGCAGATGTGGTGTTCCCAAAAGACATCTGAGAGAGAGGCAGAGAGAGAGAGAGGTGGAGGGAGGGAGAGATAGAGGAAGCGAGAGAGAAAGACGGAGAGAAAATGAGGGAGCAACAAAGAGAACGAGAGAGACAGAGTGAAAGAGAGAGAAACAGTTACAGAAAGAGAAAGACGTCACAGTGAGAGGAGGAGGAGAGGAGGAGGAGGATGAGGATGAGGCAGAAGAAATGAAGAGGGGGAAAAGCTAAAACAAAATAAATGAAGTCAGAGCACCTGTTTTGTTAACCTGAAAGTCAACTATAAAGTCCTCCCTAGTAAAACATTACAAACAAACCAAAATGATAGGAAATTTGTGCGCTATCTAAACTTCTGTTTGTAACACAATGCTGGCAAACAACGTGTTAATCATCAGCACATTATCATTACTCCTAAAAATAGGATCTGAAAATTTCCAAGAAATAAAACCTCGTTCAAAACAGCCAGGGAAATATGCGCATTATAACAGCAAAAACAAAACAATGCACACAAAAAAATCGTTGGAAATGGAGGATTGGTCATATGTACCAAATAACAAAGCCTTTGCTGGCTGGGATAGCCACCTAAATAGCTACTAGAATGAAAGACACAAAGTGATTGAGAAGCTCGCAATTTTGAGCAGAACTACAGAAACTAAGATGGACTTCACGGAACACACTTTAAGGGGCACCACACAAAGGTTGGCTGAAAGACATTAGGAGAGGAGAGAAGTTGTTGCTACCACAAGGTTGGCTGAAAGACATTAGGAGAGGAGAGAAGTTGTTGCTACCACAAGATGTGCCTAGTCGATCACCTGCCAAAGGCATGGTTGACGAGGCAAATCTTAGGTGCAACTGGTCCTCAGGGAGAAACTTAAAGATCCTGATGTTTTTGCTCGCGTCTTCGTCGTGTTTTTCTCGGCTTGATGTAACCTTGTCGGGGGAGACTGAATGGAGGAGAGTAGACTGTGACAATAGACTCTGTGTCTGACTGACAAAGTCAAAGTATTAAGCAAAGGTCATTGGGTGCACTTTAACCTCAGATTAAACCTTCATATCTGTGACTAGTGCAGATTATCGGGTGTTACATCAAGCGGGATGGTGAGCCAAACTATGAAATGAAAGAAGACATATGATTGGTCTGACAGTCTTTTTTTTTTACCTAAAACGCTTATTATTTACTAACATCTCATATTTAAAAAAAACATTCTTGTTCATTCATTCATTCATGTGCATGTCCCTTGCGGAACTTTGCTTCCCTAACAGCACTCCTGTAGGCCTCTCGGTTATGAGCAAGATGCCCTGCTGCTGGTGCATCCATTTGCAGATCATCAACGATGTCTTGTAGCCATCTTCTCCTTGGTCTTCCTCTCTTTTTCCCATTATGTACCCTTTATGTGCTTTTATTTCCATATTAATGGCCGCAGCGGGCTTTCCACAGCACACTCTCTTCTTTCTGATGCATGGGTTGGTACTGTCATCATTGGAGTATGATCTTGGCCTGCTCAGCCTGTCCAATGTACAGCTGAATAAATTAGAGCGTGTACAGAACGAGGCAATAGGAGTGGTCTTTGGTTATACCAGGGATACTCCGATGATGGTCATGAGCTTTCTGCTAGATATGCTGAGTGTGAGGTCAAATCACAAGCATGCTCGGATAAAGGCAAACATTAGGTTTGCTGGCATGAAGGACCATCGTCTCCATAAGAAGTTGGGGTTGATAAAGGGAAAAAGCATCAAACGAGGCAGATCCTGGACGGCTGAGGCGGAGGATACAATAACGAGGCAGATCCTGGACGGCTGAGGCGGAGGATACAATAACGAGGCAGATCCTGGACGGCTGAGGCGGAGGATACAATAACGAGGCAGATCCTGGACGGCTGAGGCGGAGGATACAATAACGAGACAGATCCTGGACGGCTGAGGCGGAGGATACAATAACGAGGCAGATCCTGGACGGCTGAGGCGGAGGATACAATAACGAGGCAGATCCTGGATGGCTGAGGCGGAGGATACAATAACGAGGCAGATCCTGGACGGCTGATGCGGAGGATACAATAACGAGGCAGATCCTGGACGGCTGAGGCGGAGGATACAATAACGAGACAGATCCTGGACGGCTGAGGCGGAGGATACAATAACGAGACAGATCCTGGACGGCTGAGGCGGAGGATACAATAACGAGGCAGATCCTGGACGGCTGAGGCGGAGGATACAATAACGAGGCAGATCCTGGACGGCTGATGCGGAGGATACAATAACGAGGCAGATCCTGGACGGCTGAGGCGGAGGATACAATAAAGTCAATTGCAATCTAGATGAGGTGCCTAAAGGTGATGATTGGTTACGGGTACAGGGCCGACCTCAGATAACAGAAAGGCGGTGAATGTAGAGAATGGGCACAGGGAACAGTTGAACTGTGAGTTCAAGATCCCATCCAGTATAACTGTGGGTCTTCCGATACGGTAATATACTTGTATATATAGATGGCTCAGTGACTCAGAACAGCAGAAGTGGTTGGGGTTTTGCTGTCTACCGAAACGGAAGAGTAGTGGTACAGGATTCGGGAGCCTTTGAAATCACCAATTCAAGCGTGTGCATGGAAAATGAGGCTATGTCGGCGGCAATGGAATGGTTAGTTGCTCATGATGTGTTTAACGGTGTTGTAAGGGAACAGACAGAATTAGTCATCAAGGATGATTGGCAAACCTATCTAAGAAATAATGGGTCAGAGACAGGCTGGTACCGGAAGTGCGCAATTCTGGGAAAGGCCTGTCTCTGGCCAGATATTTAAAGAAAACATGATAGAATTTTAATAGGTCGGGCTTTGTGCGATGAGCAAGCAGGAACCCGCGGGTCGGAGGAAGGTCGTTTGTCGTGCAAGCGTGAATGAGATGTTTATTGTCAGTGGATAACCATGTATATGCAAGTCAATAACCGGTTTATACATTTGTGATGTGGCTGCGCGCAAGCTGTGTCCATTCCGTGCTTTCCTCCTCCTCCAAGGCCCGACCTCACTTTGGTGTGATTTAGATAAATAGAAACAGACATTAAATAATCAGACTTCCATATTAGCATAATTATTCACCGTAAGATGCCGTGTTTAGCAATGTGCAAAATGTAAGTGTGTGTGTGCACATGATTATGTATTAATGTGTTCTTATGTAAGAGCATGTTTGCATACAATATATGCCAATTAGTTAGTTGTATGTTTGCATACAATATATGGCAAATAGTTAGTTGTATGATTATAGTCAGAATCTTAATCTTTTAAGTATGATTATTTCTAGATTTTATGCAGAGAACGATTTTTGTTGCAAATCAAACTAACATACATATGTAAGATTGTTTTACTGTTCTCTGTTAATTTCTCGTTGATCTATTTGTGTGTGTGTGTGTGTGTAGGATTCCAAATATTGAAAGACATTGTTTTAATGCTTTTGTTGATAAATATTTAAGCTAATGAATAACAACGTATAAAATGATGATCCTTTGTTTTGATTTTGCCAACTATGTAAACGGGTGATTAACAACAATATAAGCTCATGATTATTTTAAGAAGTAATATTGATTGCGTTTATTTTCTTTCACTGGTGTAATATGTGAATGTCTTAGTCTGTGCAATCTTCATTCTTCAAGTACCTAATAAAGATAAAATGACCAACAATAAAAATACGATATAACATGTTATAAATCACAGACAATTATTTGGTATTCAAAATCTATTATTATTCATACAGTGTCATTGTGACGGATTCACAGAGTATGCTTGTAAGACTGAGAAGAAATTGCTTTGAAAAGAATGGGTTCATCTGTTAAGTCAGTCAGCTGTGACAAGCCTAGCGTGGCCTTACTGTCCAGGACATGCTGGAGTACATGGCAATGATGTGGCAGACAGACTTACTGGACAGGAAAAAAAATGGCAGACTGACAACGGACAAGGGGGACTTTGCTAAGTCTGTATTGGGCAGGTTGCGAGAGAATGAAGAGAGAGAATGGAAGAATAATGTAGCTGTGAAGAGACTGTTGGAGCTAGGACAAATTAAGGGTGCTGGTAGGAAATCCGAGCTGTGTGAAAGAAAAACACATCGTAAACAACCAACATTTGACAGGAACTTTTAGCAAACATGCTCTTCAATGGATGCTGCGGCATGCAGCTGGGCATATATGGGATTGTCCTGAATGCAGTGAAGCCGAAGTCTGAATTTTGAACTTACATGCATTTGTAAGTTTCACATTTACGGTTTTGCTTCACACTTCTTATTCTTTTCATACACATATTAGATTTTTTATGGACACTGCTGCAACATATGCTTCTGACATATGACAAATAAGATGAACAAAAGAAAGAAATGACGACTTATCCCTAGGTTACAGAAAGACATCTGTAGCAGCATAATTATCCCCGCCTCCAGATAAAGATCAGAGAGCAGAGAGGATTTGATACGTCTGTTGGCTCTGATCTCGACAGTGGACCCTGCTTGGCTCTGATATCGAGGAAAATCCCCAAAAATGAAAATGTCACGCGGTCTGTCTTCTTTTTTTTCCCCATCTTTTCATCACCTTCTCTCTGTCCTTAACCTTGTAACCTGAATTCAGACAGCCTGTTCCCTAGTTAACATTGCTTTTTTTTTTTTTTTTGGTTTTCCAATATTTTTGGAGGAGCATCAGGAAAATAGATCAACCTCCTACAGCTCACCTTTCGTCTGACACTTGTTCTGCCGTCTCTTCTTCGTTCATGTCTTTTATCAATCTTCTTCTTGTCTCTCTTTTTTTTTCTCGTTATCTTTCGCTCACATCACTCCTGCTTTAAAGTCCTTGCGGTTTTCCTCTCTTGTGTGCGTTATTTTTCCTCAAGAACACAATAACATATTAATAATATTAACACGAGCCAGCACACAAAATATTACACTAATATATTCAGCACTTTATATCGCATCCAACCTGATAAAGTGATTATGTAAAGGTTTACAATGGATGTAGTAATGTAAGCTTAGAGTGGAAACAGTACAGTAAAGCTTAGAATGGATATAGTAATATGTAGTTTACATTAATATATTCAGCACTTTATATCGCATCCAACCTGATAAAGTAATTATGTAAAGGTTTACAATGGATGTAGTAATGTAAGCTTAGAGTGGAAACAGTACAGTAAAACTTAGAATGGATATAGTAATATGTAGTTTACAATGGGTACAGTATTGTACAGTTTAAATGGAGCGTTTTTAAGCCTTGTCATGTTATAACCGATTGTATATCACGCCTTTGCGTACCAGTAATTTTACTTTGTCTCGCCTGGTTCGAGTTCGTTGTTCGACATTAAGAAAGCGGAACTTTAATGATCCAAGACTTGCAGTCTGGAACCAACACGCGCTTACAAGGCGTTACGCAACTGAGTGCGCCCTGATCTTCAGCTGACAGGTCTCAAGAAGGAAACCAGGTACCTGAGACGAGCTGACACATTTTGTGAGCCACATTCCTGTCATTCTGACTTAAAACACTGGGAAAAGATGTTCTCTATAGTGAGTAAATAGTTTGATTCTGTCTGTGGTGAGTAAATGGCTTGATTCTGTCCATGGTGAGTAAATGGCTTGATTCTGTCTATGGTGAGTAAATGGCTTGATTCTCTCTATGGTGGGTAAATGGCTTGATTCTCTCTATGGTGAGTAAATGGCTTGACTCTCTGTAAGGTGAGAAGATAGCTTGATTTTCTCTAGGGTGGCTCTTGTTGAGAAGCTTGGTAGTGTAGTTAGCTGAGCAAGCCATAGCTTATTGTCATCATCATCATCATTATCACCGTGAAAATAACCATTTCCAGCATAATCGTCATCGCCATTATCCGATATATGGATAAACCGTCCATATACGCCAAAACTCGATAAAAAGAAAGGAAAAAAAAAGGATTACAAATTTTCCCTTCATTTTTTAAATTCTTCTCCACATTTTTTATAAGTCTGAGACCCATCTTTTTTAGGTTACCTGAGAGAAGATGTTTATGAGCTGCACTCATCTGGATGCGTTAGGCTGGCCTCGTGCCCGCGACTTGTCAAAACAGCTGCTCATGTATCGGAGACATTCCCCCCCCCCCCCCATTCAAAGCAGTCGTTTAGAGCTGTGGTGGAAGATCCACCCCCGTCACAGCAGACAGCCCAGACACCGGCCTGTGCTTGGCATTTCCTTGACATACTGACCTTTAACACTAGTCTTGTTTTGCAGTTTACCTGCATAAGCTGTGAGATGAGAAGCTGCGAAGCCACAGCTTAGAAGACCTCAGACTCTATTCAATATAGAAGCCACAACTTAGAAAACTTCAGACTCTATTCAATATAGAAGCCACAACTTAGAAGACCTCAGACTCTATTCAATATAGAAGCCACAGCTTAGAAGACCTCAGACTCTATTCAATATAGAAACCGCAACTTAAGAAAACCTCAGACCATATTCAATATAGAAACCACAACTTATAAAACCTCAGACTCTGTTCAATATTGTTACACATTCACTAAATATGAATTGTTCTATATAGTACTGCATAAAAGTCAAGGGTCACTTGCCTAAACAAATAATAAGCAGCCAATATCATAAAAATTAGTGTCAGAATTAGCAGAATTTAAAATGCAACAAATCCATACAACTCTTATGCGAATGTGATAATCCATACAAATGTTATAAGCCTGAGAAGTCACTCACCCATCATCATAAAAGTCACGAGATAAGTGTTGTTACGCTTGACTTGTCAAAATATTTGTTATTCATGTAAGGAATGTATTTTACGTATATTTCAGAATCATTCATGGCAGAAGACCATGGCAGAAGATCATGGCAAATAAAGAGTCTGTTGTGTTTTTGTATCATCTCATGTGGAGATAAGGGTCAATGCTGAAGAAAAAAGACACATGGGCAATGGAACTTGATCTTTGCAACCAAAGTATGTTTTGTGGTTGCTATCAAACTAGGGACCAGAGAAGCTGTCCAGCAGATGGCACCTTGCATCGCCTGTTTCAGAGCTGTCTTCGAAGACCAAAACAGCCATTACATGTATGTATGTATGTATGTATGTATGCATATATGTGTGTATGTATGTATGTATGTATGCATGTATGTATGTATGTATGTATGTATGTATGTATGTATGTATGCATGATTGTGTGTATGTATGTATGTGTGTATGTATGTATGTATGCATGTATGTATGTATGTATGCATGTATGTATGATTGTGTGTATGTATGTATGTGTGTATGTATGTATGTATGTATGTATGTATGTATGTATGTATGTATGTATGTATGTATGTATGCATGCATGTATGTATATATGTATGTATGTATGTATGTATGCATGGATGCATGTATGTATGTATGGATGGATGTCTGTATATATGTATGCATGGATGCATGTATGTATGTATGTATGTATATATGGATGCATGTATGTATGTATGTATGTATGTATGCATGTATGTATGTATGTATGTATGTATGCATGTATGTATGTATGCATGTATGTATGTATGTATGTATGCATGTATGTATGTATGTATGTATGCATGCATGCATGTATGTATGTATGTATGCATGTATGTATGTATGTATGTATGTATGTATGTATGTATGTATGTATGTATGTATGTATGTATGTATGTATGTATGTGGTGTGTATGCACACGTGGACTCCTACGAGTATGTTAATTATTATAATCGAATGCATGAGCATTAACTGTAATAATCACAATCATCACATCTATTAAACGTAGTGGTTACAATCATCACATCTATTAAATGTAATGTTTACAATCATCACATCTATTGACTGTAATAGTTACAATCATCACATATACTAAATGTAATATATACAAATCATCACATCTATTAACTGTAATAGTTACATTCATGACATTTAATAGCTATCATCTTAATGCCCATTAACTGTAGCTACTATAAGGTTGTGAACTGTAATACTAACTGCCCCTCATATCCACCGACTGTAATAGTTAGTACCACCCACTCCACTAATTTATCACTTACCATCACTCCACTAATTTATCACTTACCATCACTCCACTAATTTATCACTTACCATCACTCCACTAATTAAACTTAACAGTTACCAATTAATTGTACCAGTTACCATCACCAACTACATTACTACAATAGTTCCCATCACAATACCTTCCTCTACCCGTCTTCACAAATACTTCACTGAGCGTGAATTTATTATCGCAAATCTCATTGGACACCGCACAGTCAGCATTCACGTCCAGTTTCAAGATCTCGTGTATAAATCTCCAGTTACTTCTAAACATAGTATCAGCAGTCATACTTCTAAACATAGTATCAGCAATCATACTTTTAAACCTAGTGTCAGCAATCATAAAGAATGTGTCACCCTTCGGCCTGTACTAGTTGCCTGAGATTTTAGTCTGGTACAGATGCGGTAAATTAAATGTGACAGCTGCTAACCCACAAGACAGTGTCTCTCGTGCCTTCCTTATTGAGAAGCAGATATTCGATGTAATCATGGACACAAGCAAAACATTTCTAACTCAGTCGCTGTTTCTTGTGTACACATTCTTGTACTGTGGCCGGGATATAAACGATATTAACACCTACCTTATTTTGATTAACTCTTTGGGCACGTGATAATCTTTCTGGATGCATCCTTCATTGCGCAATTATTACTTGTCTGGTAAAATAATGGATGTATCCCAGTATCTACATCGAATTCTGCTGCCGCTGTAATGTGTAACGAATGCCACTTTTAGAATCTCGTGTAGATTTAGATCACTGACACACGCTAGTGGTTTTCCTCTCTTGTGTGAGTTATTTATGTGTCTCTTCGTGTGTGTGTTATTTATGTGCCTCTTCGTGTGTGAGTTATTTATGTGTCTCTTCGTGTGTGTGTTATTTATGTGCCTCTTCGTGTGTGAGTTATTTATGTGTCTCTTCGTGTGTGTGTTATTTATGTGCCTCTTCCTTGGTTGTTTGCTCAGACATCTGGACCAGTTTTTCTCGCGTCCCAGGTTTTCAGCAAGGCTGTAGACCCTCTCATGCTTATTGGACTGACGTCTGTCCAGTTCCTTTGTCAGAGCGGACTCTGTGTACCTGGTATCTCGGGAGAACGTGATACCTCTGATGCTCTTCTCCGCAGATACATTTGCCAATTTTCAGCTTCTGGTATAAATAGTCTCTCAATCTGCAAGGTCCTGTGAAGATTTTTACTTGGTCGTTTCGTCATCTGTTGTTGATCTGGGATGGTGTTTTATCCATTTAACAACGAGTTCCTACTTTACAGTGGACATTTATTACGTCCAGATTCAAGTTTGCGGTTTTTATTCTGATGTACTGCCAATGAGAAAACCTACAGCGTTCCCCAGAATCCTCGCATCATCAAGATAAAGGCGTCATCTAATCTACATTGCTGCCAAAGTGAGTACCTGACTCTGTAGTGAATAGTGTAACAGAATGTTTATTGTGTTGCAGAATTGGTTATTTACACCCGCTTATTATGGTCAAAAGTCTTGACGACCATTACTCACCTGTTTAAGCGAGCACGGAAAAAAAAGGGGGGGGGGGGAGTTATTCCTGTTCCGATGGCAGAACTCAGTCACGTGGTCTGAGTGGCAGAATGAATGAAACGTTAGTTTTGTTCTAGATGTTGAAGTGAGAGGATGTGTTGGTTTGTTCTAGATGTTGAAGTGAGAGGATGTGTTGGTTTGTTCTAGATGTTGAAGTGAGAGGATGTTTGTTCTGGAAGGTCTGCTAAGGATTCCTTGATTCGTAATGTAAGTTTTTGTTTATGGTTCTCCCTTTCAGGACACAATTGCTGTAGAGTCTAGCATGTAGTAGCTGTGGTCAGTGTGTCCTTTTAGGGCATAATGTTGCCGTTGTTGATTTGTCCTTTTTCAGGACAAAGATTGTCATGAACTCTGTCATGTAGTACTTGTAAGTTGATTGTCCCCCTTTTTTGACAATGGTTGAGATTCTAGATTGAAAGATTAGGTTAGGTTTTAGAGTTTTCTGTGTACAAGAAGTTAGAATGTTCCTGATTGTTGTCTAAGTATGCATGTCACATGGCGATGGTAATCCGCCGGACAGTTTCAGAGTATTTTCATTGTTGATTGTTTCTATCAGTTCACACGACGCTCATTTACAACGCTGATCACCAAATTGGGATTCATCATTAAACTTTGTTATCTTTTGTAACTGCTGGAATCCTGTATTCTTTGGACTCGTACTGAATCTGGAAGCTGTGGTGCTGAGTTGAGTTGATTACATGTAAAACTGGCCATGTTCGTGTGAGGATTTGTAATGGTTGTTCGTCCTGAGTGGTTGTTTGTTACGTAGTGTATAACAACGTAACGCCTGCTGTGTCACTTGTGCAACAGTCAAGTAAATCTGTTCAGTAAATAGTGATGTTATGTAACACAGTGAATGAAGAATACAGATTCGTCACTTCAAGTCTACAGTTAGTTGCAGCACACACATATACTAGCACAGTACGTTACAGTGTGCGGGCAAAGACTTGTAAAAATAGTAAAAGGAGAGAAAAAAAATGCCTCTGTAATCAGAGAATATCTGCTTGCACTGATTGTCGCACTGGATTACAGGGGGTTTTTAATAGGGTTATCGGTGTATGAAAGGGAAATGTATTTTTGAGTGAAATTCAGTGCTGTAAATATGACACTTTGTACGTGTACACAGTAAGTTGAAGCGTACGGAGGCATCAAGAGAATATGATTCTAGTGTCGATACTTTCCTTGACCTCTGTCCGCACACTAGAGAGAGAGAGAGAGAGATGTGGTCAACACTACGACTGGCCGTCTTTTCTTCCCCAGAAGTCAGGTACCCATTTCTACAGCTGGCGTGACTGCGGTGCTGGATTCGAATCAGCGAGTTTCAGCATTAGAGGCCAGCGCACTAACTATAGACAGCAGACAAATAAAAATAACTCGCGTTCACAACTTAACAAAATAACGTGTTATTTATATTGTTTTAAAGCTCATGGCAGGCCTGTGATTGTACTATAACAGAAACAAAAGAAGGACAGCCTCGTTGATATCTTATATCCCTCCCGTGCCGTTAGACGTCACATAGGGCTCACAAGGTAGTTCGCCAATTTTTCCTGTCTTCGACGAGCCTTTCAAACCTCATCAAAAGATTTCACGCCTGTTAATTTGGCCTCTCTTAACAATATTCTCTTCAGAGTTTCATGGGATCTGCCTCTTTTTCTTCGGCCTGTTGTGTTCCACTTTATAGCTTGTTTTGGGATTCTTTGATCGTTTCTTCTCATCAAGTGACCAACATATGTCCATCTCTTTTTCCTGATCACCCATGAGACTGGTTGTTGTTCAGTCATCTGTCTTAACTCTGCATTGTTCTTGAATTATCGTTGATATATCTCTCACAAAACCACAGAGTTAATGAGAGGAAATGAGTAAAAAAAAAAAAAATAAATTAAGAAAAAGATTTATTTCACTCAACAGTGGTAACAGATGTATACGAAGCCGATGAATCATCATGAGATGAGTTATAGACTCCTTGTCACATCTTCTGTCGAGAGGCGATGCATCCGAGACAAGCCTTGAGGAAATACTGAAACGCCACTCTCGTGTTTTGTATTCGCTGCGAGCGGCAACATCTGGTCGAGAGGCTGTAGTTTGCATAGAGTTAAACTTATAAATAAACATTACTTTCAAGCAAAATCACTCACTGTGAACTGTTAGCTAATGCTCGAATTACTCATTCATCCGAGTATTGATTTATATGCATGTATTCTACCAACCAACCAGCAGTAGTAAATATTAGAACCTTAACTGTGTAACGCTGTCTTCTTCCCATCCTTGTAATGTCGTGGACACTAAAAACTAGGGGAAAATCATCACGACAGAAATGATATGTTTGAGGAGAATACTAAACGTAAGATAAAAAGACCAAATCAAATCTGACACCGTCAGAGATAAGGCTAAAAGTATGAAAAAAAAGATCAGATCAGAAATGACACCATCAGAGATAAGGCTAAAAGTATGAAAAAAGATCAAATTAGAAATGACACCATCAGAGATAAGGCTAAAAGTATGAAAAAGACCAAATTAGAAATGACACCATCAGAGATAAGGCTAAAAGTATGAAAAAAGATAAAATCAGAAATGACACCATCAGAGATAAGGCTAAAAGTATGAAGAACAGCATCAGAAATGACACCATCAGAAATAAAGCTAAAAGTACGACTGTAGTAATATTGGCTCGAAACTACATCTAGAAACAAGAAGGCAAACGGTTTGTCCTAATTACACTGCTACTTCCAGACAATGTACCACAGAAAAAAAAATGTCATGTCCCATTTTCTTCCGCACTAAATTTTACTTTAAAAGGACACCCAGAGTGATTTGTTTCTTGTCTGGATGGTATACTTAAACAACATTCTAGGTTCTTTTTAAAATGCCATTCATTCACAAGAAACATTGTTCTTCGATTATTCAATGGGCCCTCGATCTTGTCACTACAGGAGGGTTTTCAATTTTAGATTATTCCTTTAAATGTATCCAAAATGCTTCAGATGTCTCATTCTGGCGGGGTTTTTAATGGCTTTGCATTCGAATTCCAACTATTTTCCAAAGCAAAGTATGATGGATGATGTTCTTAATATGTGTGACCACTTTAATAACATTCTGTGTTCTAGGCTTAAGAAAATGTACGTGTTTTTCTATATCTTCTTTTTTCTGAGTCATTTTGCGTCAGAAACTGTTGCGACAGAGTCATTAAATGTAGATTCCTTGTGAAGAGAATGTTGGGAGAGAAACAACAAATGTAGATTCTTTGTAAAGAGGGTGCTGAGGTAGAAAAAGCAAATGTAGATTTTTTGTGAAGAGGATATTGGGGAAGAAACAAAAAATGTAGGTTCTTTGTGAAGAAGATACTGGGGAAGAAACAAAAAATGTAGGTTCTTTGTGAAGAAGATACTGGGGAAGAAACAAAAAATGTAGGTTCTTTGTGAAGAAGATACTGGGGAAGAAACAAAAAATGTAGGTTCTTTGTGAAGAAGATACTGGGGAAGAAACAAAAAATGTAGGTTCTTTGTGAAGAAGATACTGGGGAAGAAACAAAAAATGTAGGTTCTTTGTGAAGAAGATACTGGGGAAGAAACAAAAAATGTAGGTTCTTTGTGAAGAAGATACTGGGGAAGAAACAAAAAATGTAGGTTCTTTGTGAAGAGGATATTGGGGAAGAAACAACAAATGTAGGTTTTTGTGAAGAGGATACTAGGAAAGAAACAAAAATTGTAGGTTATTCGTGAAGAGGGTACTAGGAAAGAAACAACAAATGTAGACGATTCCTTGTGAAGAGCGTACAACAACAAAAAAAAAACAACAAATATGGATGATTCTTTATGAAGAGGGTACTAGGAAAGAAACAACAACAAATACAGATTCGATATGAAGAGTGCAGGCCCCACGAGAGAGACAGGTTGGGGTGGGGTAGGGAGTGAATGTGGCAGGAAGAGAAAAACCCTGGGTTGTACTCCTAGGGGCCCAGCTTTCCTCTTTTGTTATGAGATACAAACTCATGAAATCACAGTAGTACTCCATCTACAGAGTTCTCTGTGCCTGGACAGGAGGCCCGATAGTAACTGACACCGGAATCTGACCTCTCCGCGGCCCTGAAAGAGGGCGTTGAGGAAGAAGGAAGAAATGTAGATTTCTTGGTAAGAGGGTGTGAGAAAAAAAATCAACAAATGTAGATTCCTTGGTAAAAGGGTGTAAGAAAAAAATCAACAAATGTAGATTCCTTGGTAAGAGGTTTTTGGAGAAAAATCAACAGATGTAGATTCCTTGCTATAAAGATCCTGTCTTGTCTAATCTCTTTAAGGAAGGTAATTTAATTTGGTGTGTAGATATTGTTGATTATTATTGCAGATTCTCTCTGGAACGAAGAACTCTGTGGCCTTGCCTGCTGATGTTGCTGTGTGGATATTGGTGACTGCTGTTGCAGTATCTCTCCAGAACAGAAAACTTTGCTTCCTTGCTCTGTTCTCCAGAACACAAAACTTTGCTTCCTTGCCTGTTCTCCAGAATACAAAACTTTGCTTCCTTGCCTTTCTATAGAACAGAAAACTTTGCTTCCTTGCCTGTTCTCCAGAACAGAAAACTTTGCTTCCTTGCTCTGTTCTCCAGAACACAAAACTTTGCTTCCTTGCTCTGTTTTCTAGAACAGAAAACTTTGCTTCCTTGCTTTGTTCTCTAGAACAGAAAACTTTGCTTCCTTGCTCTGTTCTCCAGAACAGAAAACTTTGCTTCCTTGCTCTGTTCTCTAGAACAGAAAACTTTGCTTCCTTGCTCTGTTCTCTAGAACAGAAAACTTTGCTTCCTTGCCCGCTGAGTCTGCTGTAAACCTCTTGTAGAGACAAACTATCCGACGGAGAATATGTTGCATTGGTTTTTAATCTGATTAAACATTTGAGCAGATTATAACATCTCCACATTTTCCCCCGAACATTGCAAGATTTCCACAAATAGTGACCACACCATGCACGCTTATACCGGGGACAGTATCATGTTTCCTCTCTCTCTCTTCCTCTCTCTCTTTCTCTTCCTCTCTCCCTCGCTCTCTCTCTCTCTCTCTCCCTCTTTCTCTCCCTCTCTCTCCCTTTCTCTCTCCCTCCCTCTCTCTCCCTCGCTCTCTCTCTCACCCTCTCCCTCGCTCTCTCTCTCCCCCTCTCTCCCTCCCTCTCTCTCCCTCTCTCTCTCTCTCTTGCTTGCAGAGATACATGAAACCTTCTTAAAAAAAAAAAAAAGGATGGTTGAGAAATTATATTGAATGAACTAGACACAAATTCAAAGAAACTTCAATTATTGCAGAAACAGGCGGTGACATATTGTACTTCATCGATATTCGCACAACACGAGCTGAACTCGACATATGTGTCATTGATGAAGTTGGACTGCATAGGAGGTTCAAAATTAAGAACACACAAATTGATCAATGTCTGTATGTCCCTAGAATAAGATATATACTTTATTATTTATGTCATAGAAATCATAAAAAAATGGTTCTTTTCGTTTTAGAAGATTGTTTTGGATCAGGTAGATGTACATATAAAATGTTTGTGGTAGTTGAGAGGCCTACAGGAGTGCTGTTTGGGAGGCAAAGTTCCGCAAGGGACATGCAAATGAATGAATGAATGAATGGTAGTTGCCAAGTACAGAAGACATCCAGATTAGTAAGGACCATAACTCTGGTGAATGATGAGACTCGGCGAATGCTGAAAACAGGAAAATGGCGAAAAAATATCCTTTATTTAGTTCGCAAATGAGTCTTGGCCACGGAAAAACGTAAATAAAACACTATATATCACTGGAAAGTATGCGCGAAGATCAGTAAACAAGAATAAAGAAAAGTTTATCTTTAAATAAACAAAACTACTACAGTGCTACAATGAACGAAAGCGTAAAATATTCTAAAGAAAGAAGAAGTGACAACCAGAAGCCTCCTTTAACCCGCTTCGTCTTGGCGATGGGAACTCCTAGAGGTGACGGCAGTGAAATATGGCGAAATAATGAAACACGTGGCGAGTGAATAGGGGTTAGGTGTAATAGGAAAGCGACGAAAGAACGAAGTAATGAAATGTAGGTGATGAAACAAGGGGGAATCTGCTGTGTAGCTTTCCCGAGGATCTTCTATCATGGTTAATAGAGGATCTTCTATCATGGTTAATAGAGGATCTTCTATCATGGCTAATAGAGGATATTCTGTCATGGTTAATAGAGGATATTCTATCATGGCTAATAGAGGATCTTCTATCATGGTTAATGGAGGATATTCTATCATGGCTAATAGAGGATCTTCATTCATGATTAACAGAGGATCTTCTGTCATAGTTAAACAGTATATCTATTTCATTTTCATCCCTTTTGCGCTGCTTACTTTTCTGTCTTTAGATGCACCTTCCACTTCTTCCTTCTATGGTAAGAGTAAGAAAAACGAGTCACAAAAGAGTATGAAAATGAGAAAATGTGTCATACGCAGGAAAATGAGATGACGTGTCATATATTTGAATTGAAAGTGTTTTTTCCCTTAGAATAGTACAGCTTGCGTAGAAATGTAGTATAGTCTTAAAAACATTCCAAACACATGGATTATTTTAGTCAGAGATTAAATTATATTACATGACATGACGTGCAGGATCTCGTAGGCGATCACGCTTCTGCGGTCCTTGGTGTTTCCGATCAGTTCAAATGTTTTTTTCTTTTTCCATGTCACTTGGAGAACCCGCTGAGAAATTTTCCTCTTGGCTTCCGTCTCCTTTATTTTAACCTTGAATTTTCCAGTCATTACCAAGTTCTATAACTTCTGGCGTCTCAAGACATCGCCAGGAATTTTTTACTGTCTTTGTCTTATAATTTTAACTAGATTTCATGTTTTTGTGCGTGTGTGTGTATTTTAGTTATTGAAGCATGGACACAGAGCACTCAAAATTCTACTAGAAGCAGCTGAGATGCAGTTCCTAAGAAAAAAAAAGATAAGAATACCATGGACAGCCAAGAAAACAAATGAAGAGGTTCTAAGCGAGGCTGGGCAAAAGAGAGAAAATTTTGACAAAATTCAGAACACAACAGTCCAAATTTGTAGGACATCTTTTAAGAAGAGGCAAACTAGGACACCTAGTGACAACAGGAAAACTAGAGGGGAAAAGAACAGAGGAAGACAAAGAAACAAGATACTTGACGGACTAAAAGAGTGGCACGGAGTACGGTTCAAAACATATCTTGTAGTAAGAGCAAAGAATAAATTGTTGTGAAAATCAATGACAACCAACGCCTAACTGGCATGGACCAGAGAGAGAGAGAGAGAGAGAGAGAGAGAGAGAGAGAGAGAGAGAGAATTCATTATTCTCTTAGGATCTTTACATTTTGTTGTTGTTGTTGTTGTTGTTGTTGTTCAGTGTATTTTTTTAAGCTAAAATCACATCTCTGTTCCTTCCAATTTCTTTATCGTCGTTTTATTAATTGACCATGTTTCACGACCATATAGCACTATTGATTCTATATAGCGATATAATCTTATCCAAACCTTTAGGGACATACCATTATTTGCCATTATCTTCTCCATGTCATAAATAGGTGCCAGAGATTGAAGAAGAGAAGTAATTCACGTCTCATGTGGGTGCAGTAACAACAAACATGAAAACACGTGCGAAACCTTGCCATTATTCACCTCAGGCGCCCAAATGATTTTATTGGAACACATTCAAGCACTCAGATTATGGAAGGATGAATACAAAATTCTATCGAGTGTGAGAACACGTAACTGTACGTGCTAGCTTCCTTTCAACCACGTATTTTGTCGATATCTGTACCCAGCATTCCACCCCTAGGCATGCGCAGTCGTGTCTTACGTTTTCCTTGGCAGGCGCTGTTTGGGAAATGTTAACTATTTTACAGAATTTACAGCATGTGGCTTCTGTTAACATTTAATATCAAATACTGTTTTTTTATTCTCCGCTATATCATCAACATGAACGGATAATAAATAATCTTAAAGGGACAATATAAACTTCATGTTATGGCTAATAACTGAGTCCAAGCTTTGTGTTGAAAGAAGCGAGGAAAAAGGTAATGAAAGAGCGCTTTGATCAAACCAGGACTGTCTATATAAGCTTAAATCACAACACCATCTGACCAGGACAAGACGTTAAACATTAAGTCAAAACATTTCTTTTATCAAACCTGGAGTTTTGCAAAAAAAAAACAAAAAAACCAGATGTTATCTAGCTGCTTTCCGTCATGTTCTCATACCTAATTTATTTATCTCTATCATGCCATCATTTGTTACTATATCTCATTTATCTATCTATATTATTCCATCATTTATTCTCATATCTCATTTATCTATCTATATTATTCCATCATTTATTCTCATATCTCATTTACATATCTATATTATTCCATCATTTATTCTCATATCTCATTTACATATCTATATTATTCCATCATTTATTCTCATATTTTATTTATTTATCTATATTATTCCAGAGATAAATAAATAAAATATGAGAATAAATGATGGAATAATATAGACATATAAATGAGATCTATATTATTCCAAACTACAGAACTGTTGCCTTGATTAGTCATGCCAGCAAAATTCTGTTAAAAATCGTAATGGGTAGACTTCGTAAGAAAATAGAAGAAGTCAATATGGTCCAAGCTGGTTGAAAGAGAGAAAGACCAAGGCGAAGATGGCTGCAAGACATCGTTGATGATCTGCAAATGGATGCATCAGCAGCAGGCCATCTTGCTCACAACCGAGAGGCCTACAGGAGTGCTGTTAGGGAGCAAAGTTCCACATGGGACATGCAAATGAATGAATGAATATTATTCCATCATTTATCCTCGTATCTCATTTATCTATCTGTATTATGCCATCATGTGTTCTCGTAACTTCTTCATCTCACCTGAACATTTAGTCTTATAGCCCCTTCATCTCGCTAAACTACCCGATGATCTATTCTGTAACTATTTCCTATCTCTCTGAACTACCTCATCATCTATTCCGTAACTATTTCACCTCTCTGAACAACCTGATCATCTATTATGTAACTATTTCCTCTCTCTCTGAACTACCTCATCGTCTATTCCGTAACTATTTCACCTCTCTGAACTACTTGATCATCTATTCTGTAACTTTTTCCTATCCCTCTGAACTACCTCATCATCTATTCCGTAACTATTTCACCTCTCTGAACAACCTGATCATCTATTCTGTAACTATTTCATCTCGCTAAACTACCTGAACCATTCATTCTCTAACTTCATCTCACCATACTACCAGATCATTAAAGAAATGTTACCTAACTTATGTCACTGTCTGTTCTACTCATTTTTGATAGTTTATACAGAAGAACTTCATATACAAAACTCCATGCTGTCGCCAGTATTTTCTTACCTAACTGTACTTTAGTGTATTTATATTCTTCCAGACAAATATTCATGCATTAGCGAACTTACTGAAGCATTCGGTTTCATACTTTGGTTATACGTTTTTTCTTAGAGGTCTTTTCAAATCCACAAGTTGACATCTATTCTTCTAACGGATTTTATACAGCCCTGATTTATATTCGTGTCTAGATCGAAAGAAATCTCCATTTTCTTATATAAGTTTCGAGAAATCTGCCATTGAGAATCTCTTTTTTCCTTATATAAAAGTGGAGAAATCTTCCTGTTCCTGAACCTCAGAAAATCTCCATCTTCTTGTACAAACATCAAGAAATCTTCCATATTAACTCTTGAGAATTATCCCATTTTGCAGACAGACAGACAGACAGACAGACAGACAGACAGACAGACAGACAGACAGACAGACAGACAGACAGACAGACAGACAGACAGACAGACAGACAGACAGAACAGACAGACAGACAGACAGACAGACAGACAGACAGACAGACAGAGACAGACAGACAGACAGACAGACAGACAGACAGACACAGACAGACAGACAGACAGACAGACAGACAGACAGACAGACAGACAGACAGACAGACAGACAGACAGACAGACAGACAGACAGACAGACAGACAGACAGACAGACAGACAGACAGACAGACAGACAGACAGACAGACAGACAGACAGACAGACAGACAGACAGACAGACAGACAGACAGACAGACAGACACAGACAGACAGACAGACAGACAGACAGACAGACAGACAGACAGACAGACAGACAGACAGACAGACAGACAGACAGACAGACAGACAGACAGACAGACGACAGACAGACAGACAGACGACAGACAGACAGACAGACAGACAGACAGACAGACAGACAGACAGACAGACAGACAGACAGACAGACAGACAGACAGACAGACAGACAGACAGACAGACAGACAGACAGACAGACAGACAGACAGACAGACAGACAGACAGACAGACAGACAGACAGACAGATAGATAGATAGATAGATAGATAGATAGATAGATAGATAGATAGATAGATAGATGTGAGATGTCTTTGTACCCACATGGATGAGACTTTTCTGTACTGTAGCACATGGTTAATGATGTAGTACGCCGAGCCATGGCTAACCTTAAATTCTCCAGGTGCCTCATCGATTGTTACCCACAGGTTTTCCCACATCATTCGTTCCACTTCTGTGTTAATGTCAGGCGAATCCTCAGTATAAGGCTGGCCTGACTGAGCTGCATCGGCAAAATCTCATTTTTAATACTTCTTATGCCACTCATGTACCTACGGAACAGACACACATGCACGTCCCATAATGCCTCTCCAGTCTGCGATGAATATTCGCAGATGTTTCACTTTCACTACCTAAGAATAAATAACTGAAAGTTGTTCCTCTCTCGTACATGCCTCTGAGGGAATAGCCATCTTTGATCTGGTCTGATGACACCGTACTTCTAAAATGGCGGGGCACTCTTCCGCACATATACATCTAAAGAGCAACGCATAAAAGATCTAACTACAACTGCTTACTATTTGATTTAGAACTTTAAGAGCAAAATTGCGTTTACTTTTTTTTTTAACTGATACCGCATGCGCGTATATATAAATATCTAGGATAACCGCAATAATCCTCTGAGAATAAACAAGGAGGAAAGAGATATGAACAGCTCTGGATTTGCAACAACAAACATTTTTTTTTGGAAGGGGGAGGGTAATATATCTGTATCTGAAGTTGTGGTATAGTGTGGCTTGCAGAGTGTAAAGAGCCATCAGATTCACCAGGTGTATATTCACGACCTGTTGAGTTTAGGATTTCTTTCAGCAGGTGTGTAAATATTCCTTCTGATATTCCGAAACTGTATGCTGATCATAGGTAATGGCCGTTTCCTGTAGGTCAAGTGTGGATCTCTCTCTCTCTCTCTCTCTCTCTCTCTCTCTCTGTGTCTTTATTATTTCCCCATATTTCAGTGAATATTCAGGAGCATTTCATTTCATAAAATGAAAGATTTAGGACAGCATTTCTGTGCTGCCTGTTGGGGTGTTAATGTAATCCGGTCTACCATTGTGCGTCATGTGGTCTACATATAGAACTTATGTGGTCTCCTTATAGAAGTTGTCTAGTCCACTTACAGAACTCGTATGGTCTACTTATTGAACTCGTCCGGTCTACTTATAGCATTCTTTTGCTCTACTTAGAGAACTCATCTGGTCTACATATAGAACTCATGTGGTCTTCTTATAGAAGTTGTCTGGTCCACTTATAGAACTCATCTAGCCTACTTACAAGACTCATCTGATCTACTTATAGAACTCATTCTGTGTACTTACAGAACTCATCTGGTCTACTTATAGAACTCATGTGGTCTTCTTATAGAAGTTGTCTGGTCCACTTATAGAACTCATCTAGCCTACTTACAAGACTCATCTAGATCATTTCTAGAACTCATCTGGTCTACTTATAGAACTCATCTGGTCTATTTATAGAACTCATCTGGTCTACTTATAGAACTCATCTGGTCTACTTATAGAACTCATCTGGTCTACTTATAGAACTCATCTAGACCATTTCTAGAACTCATCTGGTCTACTTATAGAACTCATCTGGTCTATTTATAGAACTCATCTGGTCTATTTATAGAACTCATCTAGTCTACTTATAGAACTCATTATGTGTACTTATAGAACTCATCTGGTCTACTTATAGAACTCATCTGGTCTACTTATAGAACTCATCTGGTCTACTTATAGAACTCATTATGTGTACTTACAGAACTCATCTGGTCTACTTATAGAACTCATCTGGTCTACTTATAGAACTCATCTGGTCTACTTGCCCACCTATTCCTCCCTTAAACGTCACCTTATCTAGTCTTAGATGTCATCTGGTCTACTCTATGACATCATCATCTGGTCAACCTTTAGAAATCACCGAGACTCTTTTTCATCACATATTTACTCGTACATGTCACCTAATCTACTCTTAATCATATATCTACTTTTAAACGTCATCTAATATACTCTTACACGTCATGTGGCCCACAATTAGATATCATCAAGTTTACAATAACACGCTGTCTGTTCCATTCTAATACGTCATGTGGTCTATACCCGTACTTCACCTCCACAACTGGGATGTTATCTGGTTAACCATTCTTGTGGTTTGCTATTACACATCATAAAGTCTATCACTGGACGTCATATGATATACACTTACAGGCCATAAAGTCTACTGTAGACGTCATCTGATATATTCTTACACGCCATAAAGTCTACTTTTTGACGTCATTTTATAAACTCTTACACGCCATATAGTCTTTTCTAAGACATTATCTGATATACTCTTACATGTCATAAAATCTACTTTTTGGTGTCATCTCTTTTAATATACACCATAAAGTCTCATCTGATCTACTAATATGCACCATAAAGTCTCATCCGATCTACTAATATACACCATAAAGTCTCATCTGGTCTTCTAATATACACCACAAAGTCTCATCTGATCTACTAATATACACCATAAAGTCTGCTGTTTGACGCCAACTTGTCTACTCACTTCATCTATCTTTCCCTATCGTCAAAGACACAAAAGTGATCTTTAAACAGAAATACTCTGACATAAACGGCAAATAAGATGGCGAAACTCCCATTTCGTCATAGGAATCATCTATCCCCCTTCCTCCATTAGTTTCTTTCACATTTAATCCCCTACTTTTCTGTGACAAGTTCTCTTTTGATGTTTCTACATTTTGCTCGGAAATATATATGGTAATACTGCTATCTGTGTATTTTCCATTGGAATGTCTTCAGATACTTCTTTTGATACAAATAGTGAAATATTTTAAATATTCGCTGGTTTGATAAGGAAGACATGATTAACATGCATTCATTTACCAATATTTAAGACTTCGATCAATCTTTTCAGATCTACGATTGCATTTATCTACAGACAGTCCCCGGTTTACGAACGACCGATTTAAGTACAACCCGTACTTATGAAAGTAAAGCTTACTCTATTAAAAATTCGAGTTACGAAAGTTCGTAATAACAAACGGGCATCACCTTACACTCACAACGGTTCGTAGGTTTCTTTAATGGATAGAAAGGTACACCATATACCACATTCTAAGACAAACATTACACTAAACGACGTTAGATACGAACCGTACCTGTTTCCACTTGCGTACAAATTCGACTTACGAACAAACTTAGGAACGAAACTCTGTAGTAATCCAGGGAATGTCTGTAACTGTAAACGTTTAAACTAAAGTGACCTTTGCTTTAAAACTGTCTAAGAAAACTACGAATTAAAAAACATTAGAATTAATATTCCTTCTTACCCCATAAGACTATTTACATGTGTGTTTAGATTGTTTACATGTTTGTTTAGATTATTTATATCTTTGTTTAGCTTATTTACATGTTTAGATTATTTACATGTTTGTTTAGATTATTTATATCTTTGTTTAGCTTATTTACATGTTTAGATTATTTACATGTTTGTTTAGATTATTTATATCTTTGTTTAGCTTATTTACATGTTTAGATTATTTACATGTTTGTTTAGATTATTTATATCTTTGTTTAGCTTATTTACATGTTTAGATTATTTACATGTTTGTTTAGATTATTAACATGTTCGTTTAGATTATTTACACATTTTTTTAGATTGTTAACATGTTTGTTTAGATTATTTAGTGTTTAGATTATTTGCATGTTTGTTTAGATATGTACAAGTTTAAGTTACAATTGTAAGTTCAGCCGTATGACCTGCGCACTGACCACATGATCATTTTTTTCTTCTGGTTTTATATATAGGAATTATTTCGCTTAATTCATTTTCCTCTTGTTATGAGAATACTGGAAAGAAAGGAGGAAGTACAACACACGCACGTCAATATCTTTAAAGTGCAGAGAAATAATGAAAAATTTGCGCGGCTAGTAAGTAGCCAAATAGCTTTCAGAGAGCGGTTACATCAATCAGGGTCTGCCCCAGTATGTCATTCGCCATTTTGAATCGAGGATTTCCCCTTCCCCTAACCCACACCCTCACCCCCACCCCCAACCACGCGTGTGGGGGTTATCGCGAGACGTCAAATTGAGCTGAAACTTTGCTGGCTGTGTCCACGTGACACGAGAATAGAGATAGTGAGGGAAAAAAAAGTGTATACGGCGACCGTACTGACAGACTCGAGGAAGTGTTTTGAAAAGTGGGACGGGTTGACTAACTTTCTGCTTATTGCTGTGATAAAAAATCTACACTGTTGAACACATCAGCAGGCATCGTCCTCGAATGTACTCTCCCGAGGGGTGATATGACTAGCTGAAGTGAGCAGGGGAGAGTAGCTTCGCTTGGACGGGCGCAGCGAAAGTTATGCACGCACATCAAACGCAAGGGTGCTCACTCTAGCCGTGTGCTACAGCGCCCGCCACCGCAGCCATCCCTCCTCCATTCACCGCCCGTGAATCTTCTCCTATGACCAACGTGAGCAATATTGTTTCGGGTCGTTTATTTGTCTCGTGGCTTACATGCTTTTAACTTATTCCGTGTTTTATAGCCTGCTAATTTCAAGGACTGAAACCAAACCAGGTAAGTTTTGAAAACTAACTCTGCTCTATGTCCGTTTCAGCTAGTTACTATCCGTTCCTTTTTGTCAAACGTAAGCGGTATGTGAAATTTTCTTCTGATTTTACTCATCATTCAGTGTAAGCTCATCTTTTATTACCTCATCATTTTTTACTATCCATCTTCGTCTTCCCGCACATGAAAATCTCATCTGTTTGTGGACGCAGAATAAAGCGCTTACACGCTGAAACATCAACAGAGCAAACTCAGTTCACTCTGTAAGCAGCAAGAACAACATCTCATGTGTGAACCTCGGATATTTCAGGTGCTAAACGCATAAATTCTGTGCCTAGAACCACCGTGCAGTCAGGTATATTAAATATTCAGAGCCTAAACTCACATCCCAGGCAGCCTTCACACGGAGAAAATGCGAACGTGGAGACATTTTTAGATCTGGTAATGAGGCCATGCCGGGAGATTTTCTTTGATGTATGTAAAGTTGAAGTTAAGAATGTAACATATCGCTAGAAGTGGGGTTTTTGGGGTGGGGTGGGGGGTGGAGTGGGGTGTCAACGAGAGAGAGAGAGAGGGAGAGAGAGAATAAAGTTGATTTATATAATCGTACGAAGTAAACAAATATGCAAAAGAGTAATACCTCTGTTTGTGTGTATTCCTCCTTTCTTTTGTAGGAAAAAAAAAAGGCGAGGGATGTAGGAGGGGGAGTGGAAAGGAAGAATAAGAAGAAAGAAAGTGGTGTTATAACAGTGTCTGCTCTAGGCCATTACGCATTTTTCCTGTCTGCTCCAAAGTTGTTCGGCTTTTTTTTGTGGGTTATTTTTCTGTTTTGTAGTTACATTGCTATTTCGTTCTTTACATGTTGCAGAAACTCGACTGTGATCTAACATTCTTCCATGTAAAATTTTCTGTGATGGGGAAGGTTTGTGGCGTGCTTGTGCTGTGGCTGCGATGTGGTGGTAGTTAGAGGGAGAATGTGGGGATGACAGTTCACGACAGTGTGTCAGTGAGGTTCGTGGTAGCAAGGCTGTGTCTCTTCTGGGTGAGTTAACAAATGATTTCATAAAGCGTCAGTGTGTGTATGTGGATGAGGAGGAGGAGGAGGAGGGGCAGCGGAGGGTGAAGGAGTTTGGACAAGTAAGGGGGTAGTCTTGATCAGGTAAGATGTAGTCAGGTAAGAGATAGTCTTGATCAGGTAAGATGTAGTCAGGTAAGATGTAGTCTTGATCAGGTAAGATGTAGTCAGGTAAGAGGTAGTGTTGATCAAGTAAGAGGTAGTCAGGTAAGATGTAGTCAGGTAGGCGATAGTCTTGATCAGGTAAGAGGTAGTCAGGTAAGAAGTAGACTTGATCAAGTAAGAAGTAATCAGGTAAGTTGTAGTCTTGATCAGGTAAGATGAAGTCAAGTAAGAGGCAGTCTTGATCAGGTAAGAGGTAGTCTTGATCAGGTAAGATGCAGTCAGGTAAGAGATAGTCTTGATCAGGTAAAAGGTAGTCAGGTAAGAGGTAGCCTTGATCAAGTAAGAGGTAGTCAGGTAAGATGTAGTCAGGTAAGCAATAGTCTTGATCAGGTAAGATGTAGTCAGGTAAGAGGTCGACCTGATCAGGTAAGAGGTAATCAGGTAAGTTGTAGTCTTGATCAGGTAAGATGAAGTCAAGTAAGAGGCAGTCTTGATCAGGTAACAGGTAGTCTTGATCAGGTAAGATATAGTCAGATAAGAGCTAGTCCTCTTTCAGGTAAGAAGTGAAAGTACTGTGGTTTACATCTTTTTGTCTGTGAGTTGGTAGTCAAACAACTATGTCTACGAGTTGTTGGTAGCAAGACGTGTCCCTGACTTAACATGAAAATGCTATGTCTGTGAGTTGATGTCTACGACTTTCTGGTAAGAAGACAGTGTCTATGACGTAACGTGAGAAGATTGTGGCCCTGAGCTGGTGGTAAAAACTCGATATCTTACGAACTGGTGGCACCAACAAAATGCCACTGACTTGAAGGTAAAAAGGTTGTCTGGGAGTGAATGGTAACAATGCCATGTCTCTGGCTTTCTGGTAGCAACTTTCCATATGATGTTGGCAGTAACATTGTGTCTCTGAGTTAGCGAACGAAGAAGAAGTGCTTCTGAGTTGCTTGGTAACAACACTGTATCTATGAGTTGATAGTAACAGCACTGTATCTATGAGTTGATAGTAACAGCACTGTATCTATGAGTTGATAGTAACAGCACTGTATCTATGAGTTGATAGTAACAGCATTGTATCTATGAGTTGATAGTAACAGCACTGTATCTATGAGTTGATAGTAACAGCACTGTATCTATGAGTTGATAGTAACAGCACTGTATCTATGAGTTGATAGTAACAGCACTGTATCTATGAGTTGATAGTAACAGCACTGTATCTATGAGTTGATAGTAACAGCACTGTATCTATGAGTTGATAGTAACAGCACTGTATCTATGAGTTGATAGTAACAGCACTGTATCTATGAGTTGATAGTAACAGCACTGTATTTATGAGTTGATAGTAACAGCACTGTATTTATGAGTTGATAGTAACAGCACTGTATTTATGAGTTGATAATAACAACACTATCTATGAGATGATAGTAACAGCACTGTATCTATGAGTTGATAGTAACAGCACTGTATCTATGAGTTGATAGTAACAGCACTGTATTTATGAGTTGATAGTAACAGCACTGTATTTATGAGTTGATAGTAACAGCACTGTATTTATGAGTTGATAATAACAACACTATCTATGAGATGATAGTAACAGCACTGTATCTATGAGTTGATAGTAACAGCACTGTATCTATGAGTTGATAGTAACAGCACTGTATCTATGAGTTGATAGTAACAGCACTGTATTTAAGAGTTGATAGTAACAGCACTGTATTTATGAGTTGATAGTAACAGCACTGTATTTATGAGTTGATAGTAACAGCACTGTATTTATGAGTTGATAATAACAACACTATCTATGAGATGATAGTAACAGCACTGTATCTATGAGTTGATAGTAACAGCACTGTATCTATGAGTTGATAGTAACAGCACTGTATTTATGAGTTGATAGTAACAGCACTGTATTTATGAGTTGATAGTAACAGCACTGTATTTATGAGTTGATAATAACAACACTATCTATGAGATGATAGTAACAGCACTGTATCTATGAGTTGATAGTAACAGCACTGTATCTATGAGTTGATAGTAACAGCACTGTATCTATGAGTTGATAGTAACAGCACTGTATTTAAGAGTTGATAGTAACAGCACTGTATCTATGAGTTGATAGTAACAGCACTGTATCTATGAGTTGATAGTAACAGCACCGTATTTATGAGTTGATAATAACAACACTATCTATGAGATGATAGTAACAGCACTGTATCTATGAGTTGATAGTAACAGCATTGTATCTATGAGTTGATAGTAACAGCACTGTATCTATGAGTTGATAGTAACAGCACTGTATCTATGAGTTCCTGGTAACAGCACTGTATCTATGAGTTGATAGTAACAGCATTGTATCTATGAGTTGATAGTAACAGCATTGTATCTATGAGTTGATAGTAACAGCACTGTATCTATGAGTTGATAGTAACAGCACTGTATCTATGAGTTGATAGTAACAACATTGTGTCTGTGGGTTGATAAAAACAACAGTAGGCATATAGACTGGTGGTAACAAAAATGTGTCTATGAGTTGATAGTAACAGCACTGTATCTATCAGTTGGTGGCAACAACAGTGTGTCTAAGATTTAAAGATAATAGCACTGTGTCCATGAGTTGATAAGAGCAACACTGTCTATGAGTTGATTGTAACAACGTTGTATCTGTGAGTTGATGATAATAGAATTGTGTCTATGAACTGACAGCAACAACAATGTGAAGAGCTGATGGTAACAACACTTTGTCTATGAGTTGATGTTAACAAGTCTATGAGTTGATGGTAACAACATTTTGTATAAGAGTTGATGGTAACAGCACTTTGTCTATGAGTTGATGGTAACAACATTGTGTCAATGAGTTGATGATAACAACACTTTGTCTATGAGTTCATGGTAACAACACTATGTCCGTAAGTTCCCACTTCAGAGAGATGAGTGAAAAATATTCTTCTTGCCAGCTTCTGGCCATGTAAATTGGGAAGTAAATATGACACGTTAATGAGTTATTATGATCAGAGTCTCTCAGTGAGTAATTATATGAAGCAGTGCTTTCGAGTTCGTTGTTAATATGAAGTGGTTAACATAATGGGCCAATGAGTTCGAGGTAAAACGTTGTTAATATGAAGTAGTAGTGGTTAACAAAATGAGTCACTGAGTTTTTTGGTATCCACAGTGTATCCAGGAATTAAGGAAACAGCATAATGAAAGTTGAGTGTTCTATCAGTGTATCTTTACTATCATGGTACATATATGGTTTATACGATGGTTATGAATTTCATAGTGTACTTCATAAAGTGCTTTTTTCATATGAAAAATAAAGAGGCTTTGGCAAATTGAAGTGATACAATACAGAGTTGAGATAGTAAAGTAAAGTAAAGGTAACCCTGTCATGCCTTAGAGGCACATAGGGATATTATGTTAGTGCCCATATTTTCCTTGACCTGTCAGCACACTAGAGGGTGATATGGTCAGTATCACGCCTGGCTGCCTTTTACTTCCCCAACTCCAGAAGAAGTCGGGTACCCATTTCTACAGTTGGGTGACTGGGGTGCCTCCGGCCGGATTCGAACCCCCGACCTTCGCCATGAGAGACCAGTGCACTAACCACTTCGCCACTCAGACGCCCAGAGAGTTGAGATATTGATGAGTAAATAGTGCATCTCTGGCTAGGTAGCTGCTCACCTTGCTAGAGTTTATGGTTCGGGTCACGGTCATTCTCTCTTGTCATTTCTGTTTTCTTTTCTCTCACGTCTAAAATCAACTGTTCACTGTTCCTCAGAGTCTAAAAGACAACATTGTGCTCCATCTCTTTAATGTTTCTTTTAAAAAAAACAGACTCGACTTTTGAGAGGCTGTGTTATTTTTTTTTATCATAGTATTTCTGCTTGATGTTAGTGACATCTCTGTGTCTGTTTGGTGTTAGTTACATCTCTGTTTCTATGCTTGGTGTTAGTGACATCTTTGTGTCTGTTTGGTATTAGTTACATCTCTGTTTCTATGCTTGGTGTTAGTGACATCTCTGTGTCTGGTATTAGTTATATCACTGTTTCTATGCTTGGTGTTAGTGACATCTCTGTGTCTGGTATTAGTTATATCACTGTTTCTATGCTTGGTGTTAGTGACATCTCTGTGTCTGGTATTAGTTATATCACTGTTTCTATGCTTGGTGTTAGTGACATCTCTGTGTCTGGTATTAGTTATATCACTGTTTCTATGCTTGGTGTTAGTGACATTTCTGTGTCTGGTATTAGTTACATCACTGTTTCTGTGCTTGGTGTTAGTGACATCTCTGTGTCTGTTTGGTTTTAGTGACATATCTGTTTCTATGCTTGGTGTTAGTAACATCTCTGTGTCTGGTATTAGTTACATCTCTGTTTCTATGCTTGGTGTTAGTAACATCTCTGTGTCTGGTGTTAGTTACATCTCTGTTTCTATGCTTGATGTTAGTAACATCTCTGTGTCTGGTATTAGTTACATCTCTGTTTCTATGCTTGGTGTTAGTGACATCTCTGTGTCTGGTATTAGTTATATCACTGTTTCTATGCTTGGTGTTAGTGACATCTCTGTGTCTGGTATTAGTTATATCACTGTTTCTATGCTTGGTGTTAGTGACATCTCTGTGTCTGGTATTAGTTATATCACTGTTTCTATGCTTGGTGTTAGTGACATCTCTGTGTCTGGTATTAGTTATATCACTGTTTCTATGCTTGGTGTTAGTGACATTTCTGTGTCTGGTATTAGTTACATCACTGTTTCTGTGCTTGGTGTTAGTGACATCTCTGTGTCTGTTTGGTTTTAGTGACATATCTGTTTCTATGCTTGGTGTTAGTAACATCTCTGTGTCTGGTATTAGTTACATCTCTGTTTCTATGCTTGGTGTTAGTAACATCTCTGTGTCTGGTGTTAGTTACATCTCTGTTTCTATGCTTGATGTTAGTAACATCTCTGTGTCTGGTATTAGTTACATCTCTGTTTCTATGCTTGGTGTTAGTAACATCTCTGTGTCTGGTATTAGTTACATCTCTGTTTCTATGCTTGATGTTAGTAACATCTCTGTGTCTGGTATTAGTGACATCTCTGTTTCTATGCTTGGTGTTAGTGACATCTCTGTGTCTGGTATTAGTTACATCTCTGTTTCTATGCTTGGTGTTAGTAACATCTCTGTGTCTGGTATTAGTTACATCTCTGTTTCTATGCTTGGTGTTAGTGACATCTCTGTGTCTGGTTTTAGTTACATCTTTGTTTCTATGCTTGGTGTTAGTGACATCTCTGTGTCTGTTTGGTGTTAGTGACATATCTGTTTCTATGCTTGGTGTTAGTAACATCTCTGTGTCTGGTATTAGTTATATCTCTGTTTCTATGCTTGGTGTTAGTAACATCTCTGTGTCTGGTATTAGTTACATCTCTGTTTCTATGCTTGATGTTAGTGACATCTCTGTGTCTGATATTAGTTACATCTCTGTTTCTATGCTTGGTGTTAGTGACATCTCTGTGTCTGGTATTAGTTACATCTCTGTTTCTATGCTTGATGTTAGTGACATCTTTGTGTCTGGTATTAGTTACATCTTTGTTTCTATGCTTGGTGTTAGTGACATCTCTGTGTCTGTTTGGTGTTAGTGACATCTCTGTTTCTATGTTTGGTGTTAGTGACATCTCTGTTTCTATGCTTGGTGTTAGTTACATCTCTGTTTCTATGCTTGGTGTTAGTGACATCTCTGTGTCTGTTTGGTGTTAGTGACATCTCTGTTTCTATGTTTGATGTTAGTGACATCTCTGTTTCTATGCTTGGTGTTAGTTACATCTCTGTTTCTATGCTTGGTGTTAGTTACATCTCTGTTTCTCTGTTTGGTGTTAGTTACATATCTGTTTCTATGTTTGATGTTAGTTACATCTCTGTTTCTATGTTTGGTGTTAGTTACATCTCTGTTTCTATGTCTGGTGTTAGTTACATCTCTGTTTCTATGCTGTGTGTTAGTTACATCTCTGTTTCTATTCTTGTTGTTAGTTACATCTCTGTTTCTATGTTTGGTGTTAGTTACATCTCTGTTTCTATGTTTGGTGTTAGTTACATCTCTGTTAGTTACATCATTGTTTCTATGTTTGGTGTTAGTGACATCTCTGTTTGTATGCTTGATGTTAGTGACATCTCTGTTTCTATGCTTGGTGTTAGTTACATCTCTGTTTCTATGTTTGATGTTAGTTACATCTCTGTTTCTATGTTTAGTGTTAGTTACATCTCTGTTTCTATGTTTGGTGTTAGTTACATCTCTGTTAGTTACATCATTGTTTCTATGTTTGGTGTTAGTGACATCTCTGTTTGTATGCTTGGTGTTAGTGACATCTCTGTTTGTATGCTTGGTGTTAGTTACATCTCTGTTTGTATGCTTGGTGTTAGTGACATCTTTTTGTCTGTTTGGTGTTAGTTACATCTCTGTTTCTCTGTTTGGTGTTAGTTACATTTCTCTTTCTATGCTTGATGTTAGTGACATCTCTCTGTCTGGTATTGGTTACATCTCTGTTTGTATGCTTGGTGTTAGTTACATCTCTGTTTATATGTTATGTCTTAGAGGCATTTCTGTTTCTCTGCTTGGTGTTAGTGACTTCTCTGTGTTTCTTTGGTGTTAGTCACATCTATCTCTCTGTTTGCTTGGTGTTAGTCACATGTCTGTGCCTGTATGGTATTGGTTACATTTCTGTTTGTGTGCTTGGTGTTAGTCACATCTCTGTTTGTGTGCTTGGTGTTAGTCACATTTCTGTTTGTGTGCTTGGTGTTAGTCACATTTCTGTTTGTGTGTTTGGTGTTAGTTACATATGTTTCTGTGCTTGGTGTTAGTCACATCTTACTCTCTGTCTGCTTGGTGTTAGTCACATCTCTGTGCCTGTTTGGTGTTACTTACATCTCTGTTTCTATGCTTGGTGTTAGTGACTTCTCTGTGTCTTTTTGGTGTTGTTACATCTCTGTGTCTGTTTGGTGTTAGTCACATCTCTGTGTCTGTATGGTGTTAGTTACATCTCTGTTTGTGTGCTTCTGTTTGTGTGCTTCGTGTTAGTCATACCTCTTTGTCTGTTTGGTGTTAGTCACATCTCTGTTTGTGTGCTTGGTGTTAGTCACATCTTTGTTTGTGTGTTTTATGTTAGTCACATCTCTGTTTGTGTGATTGATGTTCGTCACATCTCTGTTTGTGTGTTTTGTGTTAGTCACATCTCTGTTTGTGTGTTTGGTGTTAGTCACATCTCTGTTTGTGTGTTTGATGTTAGTCACATCTCTGTTTGTGTGTTTGGTGTTAGTCACATCTCTGTTTGTGTGTTTGGTGTTAGTCACATCTCTGTTTGTGTGCTTGGTGTTAGTCACATCTCTGTGTGTTTGGTGTTAGTCATATCTCTGTTTGTGTGCCTGGTGTTAGTCATATCTCTTTTACTGTTTGGTGTTAGTCACATCTCTGTTTGTGTGTTTGGTGTTAGTCACATCTCTGTTTGTGTGTTTGGTGTTAGTTACATCTCTGTTTGTGTGTTTGGTGTTAGTCACATATCTGTTTGTGTGCTTAGTGTTAGTCACATTTCTGTTTGTGTGCTTGGTGTTAGTCACATCTCTGTGTCTTTTGGTGTTAGTTACATCTCTGTTTGTGTGCTTGGTATTAGTCACATCTCTTTGTCTGTGTTGGGTCTTAGTTACGTCTCGCTGTCTATGCAGAATGTTAATCGCCTCACTGTCTGTGACGATTGTTAGCCGTATTTCAATGTTTATGCTTGGTTTTAGTCGCGTTTCTGTTCTGGTGTTCGTCACATCTCTATATCCATGCTTGGTGGTAGTCATATCTCCGTGTTGCTAACAGATGTGTGGTGTTAGTTACATCTCTATGCCTGTGCTGAACGTTAGTAACCTTTTTGTATCTATGCTGGGTGATAGCACTTTCTGTCTGTGCCGGAAATTATTATTATCTTAAAAAAGGAAATGGTGTTTCAGCTCTACTCAGTGTTAACATTGAACATGATAAATGAATATCCTGTCAGCCGCGCATGCGCATGTACTGGTCTGGTGTAGTATACACCGAAGCGGAAATTTCGTGTCGAAAAATGTCTACTCTCCAAGGACACATACAAATAAAATGAACATATTTGCTTTTTAATAAAATATTAATGTAACAAATACTTATTTGGTTTCTTTTGTGTACACGGTTAATCTAGCGTTTATTTCGACAATGTAAATTTGGTGAACGAATTTGAGTATTTGTTGAATGTGCTACGTCAGTTTACGTGGCGTTTGTATAAAAGCGTATATGAAAAGTACTTTGTCCATTTTCTAATAAAGGCTCCAACTGGAAATTAATTCTGTTAAAACTATTTGCAAGTTGTTTTTTTAAAAAGTGTTTTATGTTTTCATAAGGTGAAATATTACGACAGTGGTTCCCAGTTGGTGGTCCACGGAACTTGTTGTGAGGATCTGTGATAAAAACTCTAGGTCCTTTTTTAATTTTTTCTTTTCGCTGTTAAATGTCTAAAACTCCCTGCTTCGGCCAATCCGGAGAAAAGGAACTGTAGGCACGATTCCTCGATTTCTCTCACCATATTTAGGTTAGTTAGCTGTCACACATTTCATAATCCGTTCATTTGTCTGTACAAGTAGGAATATTAATTGCTGTCTGTTTTGTCTTTAATTACATTATTGTCATGTTGAAAATTCACTAAGTTTGTGCTGTATTTTTTTTAGTGCTGTGTAACGTTTACTCATTAATAGTTACTCCATTTTCTGGGGAAAAAATCTGGTGCATTTAAAGCGCATAGCTACTGTACATTTGCATGTCCCTTGCGGAACTTCGCCTCCATAACAGCACTCCTGTAGGCTTCTCGGTTGTGAGCTAAATGGCCTGCTGCTGCTGCATCCATTTGCAGATCGTCAACGATGTCTTGCAGCCATCTTCGTTTTGGTCTTCCTCTCTTTCTTTTTCCTATTATGTAACCTTCCAATAACGTCTTCTCTAAATTATCATGACGTTTAATGTGTTCAAAATATTTAAGTTTTCTCTCTTTAATCCTCTTTACTAGCCAGCCTTCTTCAATATTAAGCTCTTGAAGTATAGATATATTTGTTCTTTTTTTGTGTCCACGATATTTGGAGAACTCTTCTGTAGCATTTACATTCAAAGGCAGTTATGTATTTCTCAGCTGTTTTGTTAAGTGTCCAGGTCTCACAGGCATATGTTGCGATGGGAAAGATGCATGCCCTTAAAAATCTTATTTTTGTGGTTCTGTCTGCTCCTCTCCACAGATTCTTTATTTGTTTTAGTTTCTGAAGAACGATAGATGTTCTCCTTTTAATTTCCCTCATTGTATCTCCATTACTAGTTAGTAGTGATCCAAGATATTCAAAACTCTTCACTTCTTCCAGTTTTTTCTCATTGATACATATTTCAGCTGCCTTGTTACAATACAGATACGAAACGTTTTAAAAGTATGGGGGGGGGGGGGTCCGTGGCCAGCATCTTGAAACAGCAGGAAAGGGGGGGAGGGGTCCGTGGATTTTTTTTATTCGGAACAACTGTTATAAGATGTTAAAGGTCAAATCTCTGTAACCAGTGTAACTGATTTGCATATGATAGCGTCATGTAGCTTCTGTGAAAATGAAATGGGGGGGGGGGGGGGGGTGGGGGGAACGACGACGGAGGGTCAGCAGAGGTGTAACCAGGGCAGCCAGAGCTTTTATTGTTTTAAATATCAGCCCTTGAAAAATGTGAACTGCAAAAATTTCACTTTACAGAAGAGAGAGAGAGAGAGAAAGAGAGAGAGAGAGAAAGAGAGAGAAAGAAAGAGAGAGAAAGAAAGAGAGAGAAAGAAAGAGAGAGAGAGAAAGAGATAAAGTATTTCAGTTTTTAACACAGAAACAGAACATAAAGTTTTAACTTCAAGTTTTAGTGTCAAGTTTCAGCGTCAAGTTTTAGCGTCAGATATATTTATCCAACATGACTCCTCTTTTTTGCTCCAAACAGTATCCTAAGACTGCAGAAAGTCAAGAAACGAAACGCGATTAAAAAGCAGAAGTTAAAACATTTGACAAACGCTGGAAAATCACTTGGAAAAAGAAGCAGGAGGCTGGGAAAACAATATAGTATGCAGGAAACTCTCTACTGTAGAGAGCGGAGCAACAACACAACTCCTTTAGATCATCAGAGGAAGTACCCCATTCCCCCCTCAGACAAGTGTTTCGGCCCTAGTAAACTCCTGACATTCTAAAGGGGGGAGGGGGTGTGGGCCCCTCCCTGAAGTCTTGTGAGTTGTTGCTTTTTTTTTTTCGTCCCGGGATCGAACCCGTGATCTTCCAGTTGGCAGTGCACTTTGAAGTGCGTCTTTAGCGATCCAGCCATGGAGGACTGGTATTGGTTGAAAAGAATATAGAAATACTCACCACGTAGCGTGGAAACAAAAAATTCAAACATCCAATGATCATATTTTTAAAATATTTGTCTAATTGTTTCGTTTCCTTATTTGCTTGTGCTGACTTTTTAACTGAAGATTTCATAGTCCTTGTTTATGTAATGGACGAGAAAATAGACCAAACTGCCTTAAGCTAACGTTTCTAAATATATATTATAAACCGCTAAACGTAATTTCGGTATTTGAACTGTCACAATTGTTTCTATAAATACCCACCTGCCCACGACACTAGCTCGGTATTTTGCTAGCGGTGACATCATTGTATTGAAATCGAATTACATCGGTATTGATATCTTGTCTCAACAAAGGCATTACATAATTCGATACTTTTGCTAGGCTTGACCGTATTACTTTGACATTATTATTCATCTTCTCAGATATTCATAAATGTAGATTGCCATAGGCTGTCAATTGTAAAAGAGGCTATGAGTGTATCGATCTTTTATTGTAATCGTTTGGATGAATCAAGAAATGGTGAAGACCGGGGATTTTCCCCAGTGTGTGCGAGGAGTACCTCGGTGATGGATTCCTCATCATTACAGTATAGCGAGGTATGCCTTATGTGACTTTAGGGAGGTATGCCTTGTGTGACTTTAGGGAGGTATGCCTTATGTGACTTTAGGGAGGTATGCCTTATGTAACTTTAGGGAGGTATGCCTTATGTGACTTCAGGGAGGTATGCCTTATGTGACTTTAGGGAGGTATGCCTTATGTGATTTTAGGGAGGTATGCCTTATGTGACTTTAGGGAGGTATGCGTTATGTGACTTTAGGGAGGTATGCCTTATGTGACTTTAGCGAGGTATGTCTTATGTGACTTTAGGGAGGTATGCCTTATATGACTCTATGGAGGTATGTCTTATGTGACTTTATGCGTTATATGACTGTAGGGAGGTATGCCTTATGTGACTCTATGGAGGTATGTCTTATGCGACTTTATGCGTTATATGACTTTAGGGAGGTATGCCTTATGTGACTTTAGGGAGGTATGCCTTATGTGACTTTAGGGAGATATGCCTTATGTGGCTTTAGGGAGGTATGCCTTGTGTGACTCTATGGAGGTATGTCTTATGTGACTTTATGCCTTATATGACTTTAGGGAGATATGCCTTAAATGGCTGATAATATACAGTTGGAGCTAGGGGAACTCATGTTGGTCAAAACATGATACAACATACAATATTTTCTTCTGCGGTGTTCCCTGTTAATAAGCTGTTGTGGTAATCATCATCATGTGCCATGCCTGGAGGAGTCGGCGATCGTGTCTCTCCACAGTTTCCCATCCTTCGTGTTATTCATCAGTTCTATCGTTGTGCTTCTTCCATGCCGTTTTGTTGCAGTAATACGGATAAAGTAACGGCGTTAGGGATCAAAGCTCCCAAGAGGTGGAGCCCCGTCAGAAGTGTTTTTAGGTTGATTTAGGGAGATGGTTGTTGAGGTTCAGTGAAATAGCTTGGTTTTTTTTTCCAGTGCAGGGGCTCGATGATGATGATGATGACGATGATGATGATGATGATGACTGTGGTAACACTGCAGCTTATCGCTGATAGTTAAAGAGCAGAAACTGCAACAGAATGAAAAGCAGCGGCAATTTCTGCTTAAATTACAAACATAACTAACTATGTGTGCTATAGAGCAGCTAAGCTCTTTACACTACCTAGACTATTACTTCTGCAGCAGGCCATCTTGCTCACAACCGAGAGACCTACAGGAGAGCTGTTAGGGAGCAACGTTCTGCAAGGGACATGCAAATGAATGAATGAATAAATGTTTCGCACGAGCTGCTATTAGTTATATGTATACTCTAGTGATATAACAATAATCCAACAATAGCGGCTACTTTTCCTACAAACTGTTGTGATTCACCATAAACCTATGTAGTTTATAATCATCATCATCATCATCATCATCATCATCATCACCTTTCACTCCCTTGAGAGCATATGCCACAGATAAAGACTCTGCAGTTGTCCCTTTTCTTGAGTTTGTTCTCTGTTGTCTTCCTTGTATATCCTTTGTCTCTGAGCACTGTTGTAGTTTATAATGCAGCAGCTGAATTATTTTTAGAAGTATAAATAAACTATTATCACATTTTTGTGAGAATAAATAAATTCGTATTTATTTTTACGAGTATAAATAATTATCACTTTTTAGGAATATAAATACACTATTCGCACTTTTTACGAGTATAAATAAACTATTACCACTTTTACGAGTATAAATAAACTATGACCACTTTTTACAAATATAAATAAACCATTATCACTTTGTCCTCAACAATAGTAACTGCTTACGGAACACTAACAAAAACAACTGCAAATATTAATGCAACAACAAGAGCAACTAATTATACAACTTTGACTATTTATACTAAAGTAGCAATTAGTTATACAACATTTACAGAACAGTCGTAACTCTTGTTCTTGACCTAAAAATAAGACAACTGGGGAGAAACCATTATTGTTTGCGGTTCTTGGCCTAAAGCGATTCTAATAAGACAAATGGGGGGAAACCATTATTGTTTGCAGTAGAACAAAAGTAGCTAGTAACAGAACAGTTATAGACAAACCGCTCTACTTATACTAGAGCCATAGAGATTACTAATACAACGCTTGTATAACAACGCTACTGCTTGCATTAGAACAACAGCGAATACTACTACAATTTATAACACTCGCTGCTGCTTCCACTGGAACAACAGCAACTAGTAATACAACAATTACAGTGCGTCAACTCCTAGAGTACTAGAACAATACCAACTACTTACACAACACCTATAGAACGATTGCTGCTGTCTATAATAGAACAACAGCATTAACAACTGATAGAACAACAACTATTTGTAATACCCTTACTGCTTTAATAAGGACAACCTTTAAAACAGCAGTTGAGCAGTTGCCACCATTAGTTCCACAACCGCAACAATTTTTTACATTAATAAAAACACTTATTACACCTCACAAACAATTACCGTACACTAAAGAACACTTCCTACATCTCACAAACACCTACAGTGAACCAAAAGACACTTTTTATATCTCATAAACAGCTGCTGTACACTAAATAAAAAACACTTCTTACACTTCACAAACAACTACTGTACACCAAATAAAACACTTCTTACATTTCACAAATAACTACTGTACACTAAAAAACACTTCTTCCACCTCACAAATAACTACTGTACACAAAAAAACACTGCTTCCACCTCACAAAAACTACTATACAAAAAAACACGTCTTCTACCTCACAAAAAAACTACTGTATAAAAAAAAAAACACTTCTTCCACCTAACAAACAACTACCAAATTAAAAACACTTCTTACACTTCACAAACAACCACTAATCCTGCTACAGCTAGAGAGGCAGCTGGTTCATCATTTATTGTAGTTCTTATAATCTTCTAATAAATTTCTTCTGATGATCTTCTAACTGTACTTTTCTTATGACCTACCAATGATACTTTTATTATCACCTACTAATGAAGCTTTTCTTGCGATCACTTCTCGTTCCATTTCTTCTGTGCTTCTACTGTTACTTTTCTTATGATCTTCTACTGTTAATTTTCTTATGACCTTCTACTGTTACTTTTCTTATGACCTTCTGTTGTTACTTTTCTTATGACCTTCTACTGTTACTTTTCCTATGACCTTCTACTGTTACTTTTCTTATGACCTTCTACTGTTACTTTTCTTATGATCTTCTAATGAATCTTTTCTTATGACCTTCTACTGTTACTTTTCTTATGACCTTCTACTGTTACTTTCCTTATGATCTTCTAATGAATCTTTTCTTATGACCTTCTAATGAACCTTTTCTTATGACCTTCTAGTAACGCATTTTTGTGACCTTCTATTTTAATGACCTACTAGTGAACCTTTTCTAGTGACCTTCTTTTGATCGGATACAAACATTGTTCAAAACCTTTCTTCCTGGACTTGAATTTTCTCTTCGCAGGTTTTCTCTCCTTTCACATTTACATTCACATTTTCTTTCACCACCGAAATCTGAGCCTGATGTAACCCTTACCTCCATCCATCCATCCTCCTCCATTCTCGCCTTCACCACCACCACCACCCCCTTCCTCTCTTTACTTCAGCAGGTAATCATCAGCAGCTGTAGCCGAAATGTTGCCGAGCGGGGGGAACATAGAGGAGATAAATATGGCGACAGAGAGGAAAGCCAGGGATTGATATATACCACATGTTCTGTTCCTGAATTATTTAGTGTCTCTGTTTCCCCCTAGACGGCTTCTACATTCACATATCTTCCCCCTTCCCCTCCTTCCCTGCGGTGTATGTCGCTTTCGGCGCACGGCTCGGTTCGCGATTATGAACAAATCAGAGCTACCGTACCCCTTTCTGGAACATATCAAACCTCTTTGTTTTTAATTATCTGTCCTACACAGCAGCACTGGATGAGCCCTCAGCGGTGACACGTTTAATATAACCACATAGTAATAAAAGAAGAAGAAGAAGAAGAAGAAGAAGGTGAGCAAGATAGGTGCCACGTGAGCACCCGCACGCTCTGCTGTTACCGCTGTCTGTCTGAGAGTTTCTATTCTAGTTTACCTGCGATGTGTTGTTGGGTTGTATAACATAGGCACTCTGAGGTGAAGAAAATGATATAATTATCTGCTTTCTGACAGGAGAGAGAGAGAGAGAGAGAGAGAGAGAGAGGGAGGGAGAGCTGATGCTTATGTGGCTATGTGGAAATGAACAGATACCAAAATGAAATTATGGAAAGGCTTTAGGAGAAAAAAAAATTCTCATTTTTTTTTTACTAAAGTCCAGAAACACTAAAAATGTTAGTCTAGAAACACTAGAAATATTACGGTCTAGAAACACTAAAAATATTGAAGTATAGAAACACTACAAATATTAAAACCTAGAAACACTAGAAATATTAAACTTTAACAAACGCTAGAAATACTAAAGTCTAGAAACACCACAAATACTAAAGCCTAGGAACAACTAGAAATATTAAAGTCTGGATACGCCACAATTACTAAAGTGTAGAAACACGAGACATGTTTTTAAAAACAGAAATATAAAAGTCTAGAAACACTAGAAATATTAAAGTCTAGAAGCACTACATTTAGAATTCGAACTGCAAAAGTAGCACTGACCTTCAAGAATCTTGAGAATATATGGCATTCAAAAGTTATAAGCACAAAAACCAAGTTAAGATTATCCAATTCAAATGTAATATCCACCCTCATTTATGCATGTAAAAGCTGAAAAACATAAAAAAATAGACAAGAAATTAGACTCTTTCTAAAACAAATGCCTAATGAAAATAAAGTGGAACGAATTCAAGAGCAACGCAGAGATAAGGCAAATGAGCAAACAACAGCCTGTCTCATGGGGCATCAGAAAAAGAAGATGGACATATGTCGGTCATGTGATGAGAAGAAACAATCAGAGGATCCCCAAACAAGCTATCCAATGGAACACAACAGGCCGAGGAAAAAGAGGTCGACCACGTGAAACTCTAAAGAGGACATTGTGTTAGGATCCCCAAACAAGCTATCCAATGGAACACAACAGGCCGAGGAAAAAGAGGTCGACCACGTGAAACTCTAAAGAGGACATTGTTAAGAGAGGCCAGTTCAGTAATGAGATTGAAAAACTCGTCGAAGACAGGAAATCTTGGCGAACTACCATGTGGGCCCTACGTGACGTTTAGCGTCACGGGAGGGATGTAAGATGTAAGATGTAAGAAGCACTACAAATGTTAAAGTATAGAAACGCTAGAAATATTAAAACATAGAGAAACTAGAATTATTAAAATCTAGAAACACTAGAAATATTAAAGCCCAGAAATACTAGAAATATTAAACTCTAGAAACACTAAATATACTAAAGTCTAGAAAACGAGCGTCAGGTCTGATGATCTGAGGAGTTGTATACGTTGCTATGTAAGATAGATGGCTTCCTACCTGCAGTTTTCAGACTTCAGTGCTGGCTGTTCATGAGTGTGTTTGTATAAAAGTGAACATCCGATTCTGGAGCAGCACGAAATATTGGCATGTAAAGATCACTTAAGCTACTCTTAATTAACGTACATAACGTTAAGTAAAACCTTGACTTCTCATTTAACGATGCTAATTTCATCCAGGCCTGTATTTAACTGAAATGCTTTCGTTACCCAGCCTGACATATTTCTTCTCTTACATCTCGTTCATGTTCTGTACGAAAACTTTTTGGTACCTGAAGCTTTGCTAGCCCTGGCAATGATTAGGACGGCCGGAAGCTCTTTGCTGTAAGTGGCAGATGATAACGACAGTAGGATGATGTTGTTGTCTTCATTTCCTGGGCACACAGCACGCAAGAAGATGGATAAAGGCACTTCTTAAGAGCTACAATGCCAGGCTACTTTTGCAAGCTCGGTCATGATAATTCGTTTGATAAACTGTTCTTGCTTAGTTTTTATGGTATAGTCCGCGGAAGCGAAGCAGGTTCTTTGCCAGCTGTGTTTCTCCGGTTCTTTACCAGCTGTGTTTCTCAGATTCTTTGCCAGCTGTGTTTCTCACATTCTTTACCAGATGCGTTTCTCACATTCTTTACCAGCTGTGTTTTTCTCACATTCTTTACCAGATGCGTTTCTCACATTCTTTACCAGCTGTGTGTTTCTCACATTCATTACCACCTGTATTTCTCACATTCTTTACCAGCTGTGTGTTTCTCACATTCTTTACCAGATGCGTTTCTCACATTCTTTACCAGCTGTGTGTTTCTCACATTCTTTACCAGATGTGTTTCTCACATTCTTTATTAGATGTGTGTTTCTCACATTCTTTACCAGATGTATGTTTCTCACATTCTTTACCAGATGTATGTTTCTCACATTCTTTACCAGCTGTGTTTCTCAGATTCTTTACCAGCTGTGTTTCTCAGATTCTTTACCAGCTGTGTTTCTCAGATTCAGGCGGGAGAGCAGACATTTCTGTTCCCTATTGACGTTGTGCACAGTGCGGTGAAGATTCTTTTTCAGCAAATTCTGTGAATTCGTTTTCACAAAAACTATTGCACGAGTTCTCTGCCCACTGACATCCAGGAAGAAAATGAGCAGACAAAACAATTTAGACATGAGGAAAGAAAAAAAAAACAATAGAGCATAACCCGGACTCGAACCGCGGACTCTAGAAAAAGGAAAAAAAAACAGTAATAGTATAACTGCGGACTCCCTTAGGCACTGTCAACTCGGCCACTTTGTTTTCATCTTTTAGGCCATTCACTTCGTGCATATTTTTCCTCTAACACTTTACTATGTGCAGACTTCGTCCTTTGCAACTTACGGGCAATGAAAGACAACCAATCTGACTGCAAGTACCAAAAACCGAAAAAAAAACCGCGAAAAAACGTGATAAGAAAAACATGCCACCATCGCACTTAATGAATGAATGAATGAATGAATGAATGAATATAAATTTTGGCCAGAAACATAACCTATTGATTCCATTGCTAAATAGTTATCTCTAAGTGGAAAACTGTATCAATATAGCTCCTCCTTACATCTGTCATAAACATACTCCTATCAATATGCCTCCTACTTACATCTATCATAAACATACTCCTAAAACAGTATAACTCAGTGGCTGTAAACCTGTGGACCATGATCCATTATCAGTCAGTCAATGGCTGTTGATTTATTGTTTTCTGATATTAAGTGTCATCTGTTTCATACAAACAAAGAAAACAAATGAAGGGGTTCTAAGTGAGGCGGAGAAAAAGAGAGAGAGAGAGATTATGGAAAAATTCCAAACATGACAGTCCAGATTTGTGAGACATATTTTGAGAAGAGGCAAACTGGCACACCTAATGACAACGGGGAAAACTGGAAGGACAAAGGGGCAAAGGAAGACTAAGAAACAAGTTACATTACAGACTAAAAGAGAGGCTCACAGAACACAGTCCAACATACATATTATAGAAAAAGAGCAAAAGAAAGATTATTTTGTAAATCAGTGACGACCAACTCCTGATTGGCATGGACCAGAGGGAGAACTTGTATAACAGTAATTTAAGGGTTTATGGCATAAAGATAAAGATGATGGTACGCAATTTATGTGTAGTTATAAAAGTAGCTCTTAATTGTAGAAAGGTTGGGAACCACTGAATAGATGATTTGAATACGAATCTGATTACCCGAAGCCAAACACGATTCATCTCCCAGATCTGGTCGCAGATGACTGCATACTCAAGTATATCTGTCATAAATCAATACATCATTCTTGAGCACATATGGGCAAGCGTCTTCATCACAGAGCGAAACATTCTCTCGGCCGTGGCTAACTCAGCTTACAGAAAGATGACTCAAGAATTCATTTTCATGAGTTTTTCTTTCTTTTAAAGGCTCAGAACTCCAACTTATTGGATGATAATTTTGGCACTAATGCCCAGATGGCGAATGCCCCTTACTGATCGACTACTTTGTGTTAATAACGAAGCAGAAATAGCTCTAGGATTTTTCTAAACTGGTAAATTTTTACCTGCCTTTCATTTTGCTTAAAGTACTTTCTGAAATACCGCTATTTTTTTTCAGTAAAACATTCGGTATCCTACACTTTTTTTTTCTAATGTAAAATTATATACACTTTTAAAACATCCGCGGAAAATTACGTAAATGTTCACGTGATTTTTTTTCTTTACTTTATTTGCGGCGAGATTTGATATTTACAAAATGCTTTCATGCTTAACTGAAGTCAAAACTGACTGATTTTTCTCCACACAAATTGAGCATCATCATCCCACTGACCAGATTATCTTCCAATCGATTTCGTTGTTGATTTTTACTAGTTTTTTTTTATATAATTTAAATCAGTTACTATAACAGGCGACCTCAAAAGTTTCGGTTTTTCTCTCGTTTTTTTATCGGTAATTTACCGATAATTTCCGGTTAACGTGATCACTGGTTTAACTAACTGTGATGGTTAAGATAGCTTGGCAAGAAAATCTGTTTTAGATCTTGAAATGAAGATTGTTGGGCTTGTAAATGTTAAAGATATATTAGAAACATTGCAGCCATAACGTGGCTGATCAGGAACTGTAAAGCCACAGCGCCTCGAGTAAAGCTCAAAGCTTTGAGGAATTAATAATTTGTTTCGTTCCTAGATATTTCCATAAATTTCTTGTTTTTAGTATAGGTAATTGTTTCAAAAGCAGGAATTAGTCTATGATCGTCCTTACTGTTTACTGAGCTACTGAGTTTGGGTCAGAGTTTGATAAATCGACTTCTACAGATGATCAGTATATATTTTTTTTGAATATTTCAGCCATTGTTCGAATTTATTTCACGTCAAGCCCCTGGGTTTGGAGAACTGTTGATATGAAAGGTAGATAGTACCTTGGAGTCTCCAGCGAGTGTGCTTATGCCGTCTCTTCTTTTGCATCATCTGTTCAGATACCCGCATGTTTCTTCATTTCATGTATGTAGTTTGACTAGGAAAGACGCCATAAATACCATATATGAGACTAGTAGCGCCGAAGTCCATTTCTTATGAGCTGTGGACATTTTTTTTCGTGAATCTGAATGCCATAGATGCCACTTCACTTCATGCCTGGTTTGCGTGAAAAGCCTGTGACATGAAGCACTTTGTTCCAGAAACTTTATATCAGGAAAACAGAGATTTATCGTATGTAAAAGAAAACAGCCTAGCGTACACAATACGATAAGCGATATTCCCTACAGGAGAAAACATTACCGTGGGTACGAAGAATCTGGGTGGCGGATTGTTTAGACAACATATCATGTTGTTTGTGCATCATATCACATTGTTTAGACTCTGTATCACTGTAAGTGATAGTTATTTTGTTTGCTCTATTTTGTTATTTACTCCAGGATATAGAATGTCTCTGTTTGTTTCTTCCTGAAGTTTATGTGTTATAAATTTAAAAGAATATATCAAAAAGATGTTTATATTTTCCTGTGAGTGTTATATTGTTGTTCAACAGTCAGATTTCTTTGTACTGAATACACTAGTTTTTTTTGTATTATCTTCACAGTTTAAATCATGTTATTTTTCTCGCGTCTCTCTCTCTCTCTCTCTCTCTATCTGTCTATCTCATTTCATTTCATTCTTCTTCATATTTTTCACATGTGTCTGTAGCTTTTTTTTATATATTTCTTTTATAGAATAGTTCCGTATTTCTCAGTGCATTCATTCATTAGCATGTCCCTTACGGAACTTTGCCTCCCTACCTAACAGCTCTCTTGAAAGCCTCTCTGTTGTAAGCAAAATGCCCTGCTACTGAAGGGTCCATTCGTAAATTATCAACATTGTTTTGCAGCCATCTTCGCCTTTGTCTTCCTCTCTTTCTTTTTCCATTATGTACCCTGTCCTATTCCTCGGTTAATGCCCGTATTTATAAAATAAGTAGTCTTCTGTGTCTAATAACACAAGTAAATGTATACCTTCCATTATCTGTAAGTGTGAGGTAAATGTATACCTTCCATTATCTATAAGTATGAGGTAAGTGTATACCTTCCATTATCTATAAGTATGAGGTAAATGCATACCTTCCATTATCTATAAGTATGAGGTGTATGTATGTATGTATGTATATATATATATATATATATATATATATTTCATTGTCTGTATGTGCTGCACTTTTATAAGCTGAAACAAGACGACTAAAAGATGTTATGAGACATTCTATGATAGATGTTATATAGCATCCATATGAAATTAACATTTTCCTAGTACATACTTCTATGGCAGGTAATGTAAATTTACCATTAAAAAAAAAAAACAATTTGGGAGAGATTGTTCTGATACCATGAGTGATTAAATTTCATACAGACTCAAGGAAGAAAAATATAACAAACCAGGTATGTATGTTTCAAATTATAGACCGCACTGACATCAGTATATCCAAAAAAATGTGAAAAACCGAAGACAGAATGGCCAAAGTATGTGAAAAAATGGTCACGTTTTGGTTCATAAAACTAGAATACAGAATTAACTGAAGACAGATAACAAGCTATGGGACACTATGAGACAGCATTAGAAGTAGCTGCTTGCCTGGTGGAGAACACTTAATAGCATTTAGTTGTTGTAACAGAGTCCCAGAGTACCGTTCGGAAAATGAAGAGACATAAATTTCGTAGAGAGTGTGTCCACTCCGTAGAAAATTCACAAGTCATCAACCTCACATGGATCTACTGCCCATGTCATGGAGCCGCCAAAGACAATAAAATAACGAGACGGGCTGTTGAGAAGAAGCAGCTGCCCATGACAGTTTGAAAATGGATAAAGAGGACATTGCAAGGGCAGTATTGGACAGTTCGTTCATGCAGGTGGCGAATGAATTGGAGGACAACGCTTGAAGCGAATTTTAGAACTCGGAGAGAAAAAAAAAAAAAGACAAAGGAGAGCGTCAGACAGTCCAAACTATATGGGAGGGTATCCATCACCCACAGCCACTGTGTGACTGGAACGATCAGTAGACACACGCTTCGATGGATGTTGGAACAGGAGGCGGAGCACTAATCGAAGTGTCCCGAGTGTAAGGACGGCAGTCTCTAATTACAGATTACAGATTACAGAATGCAATAAACTGAGGTCGGAGAGAAAATGCGAAAGAAAAGGGTTAAAGCTGAAACTGTGAAACAGATCAAAAGTTGAAACTGAACTTCTAAAGCACGTAGAGAATAGAAGATAAAGTTAGTTTTAAAAATACAGAAAGCAGAAACTGCGATTGTAGAACAAACATAACAGACTAAATCATAAAACGAAACAAAAATATAACCAAATTCTGAAACACGTACTTTGTGTGTGCGTATGTTGGGGGTGGGGGGCCGAATAATGTGGTGATAATTCAAATGAAAAAAAAAATTGAAATCCGAATAATAGAACAAACAAACTGTGGAAAATCAAATCACAGGGCAGAAATACAAGTTAAAGAATAAACAGAGGGTAGAAATCCAAATTATAGAATACATAGAGGGTATAAATCCGAACTAGAACACTCAGAATGCAGAAATCCAAAATTTATAATACGCAGGGGGAAGGAGTTCATCGTATAGACTACATAGGGGGAATGAGCCCAAAATATAGAATACATAGGGGGAAGTGGTCCAAAATATAGAATACACAGGGAGAAGGAGTCTAAAACATAGAATACACAAGGGAAGAAGACCAAAATATAGAATTGCACAGAGGGAGGGGTTCCAAAATATAGACTACAGGGGGAGAAGGAGTCCAAAATATAGAAAACACAAAGAGAAGGAGTACAAAATATAGAATAAACAGAGGGAAGAAATCTAAAATATAGAACAAACAGAGGGCAGAAATCCACAATACAGAATACACATACCACATAAAATAAAATCACAGAATGAACAAATCGCAGAAATCCAAACTATACTAATAGAACACACAGAGAATACAGAAATCGTCCAAACTATACTAACAGAAAACACAGAGATTTGGTAGCTTTTACAAATTTAAATTGTTAGTGCCCGATACTTTCAGGATTTCATATTTGTTTTAATTTATATTTGTCTTAACTAGGGTGTACCGAATATCCGTATTTGTATTAATATTGGAGGTTATGAAATACCAGAGATTAGATATGCTGATGACACAGTATTACTGTCCACAACACAAAAAGGAAAGGAAAAACTAATTATGTCAGTCCATAAAAACAGTGAAGAGCAAAACCTCTATCTTAATACGAATAAAACTAAATTGAGGACAACTGACAAAACAAACAAGGCAGCTGATATATGTACCAATGAGGAAAAACTGGAAGAATGGAGAGTTTTTAATATCTTGGATCACTACTAATTAATAATGGAGATAGAATGAGCGAAATTAAAAGGAGGACACCTATCACTCTTCAGAAAGTAAAGCAACTAAAGAATCTGTGGAGGGGACAGACAGAACTACAAAAATAAGATTTTTAAGGGGATGCATCTTTCCCATCGCAACATATGCCTGTGAGACCTGCACACTTAACAAAACAGCTGAGAAACACATAAGTGCCTTTGAATGTAAATGCTACAGAAGAGTTCTTCAAATATCATGGACACAAAAAAAAAAGAATAAATACATCCATACTACAAAAACTTAATATTGAAGAAGGCTGGCTAGTAAAGAGGATTAAAAAGAGAAAACATAAATATTTTGGACACATTAAACGTCGTGAGAATTTAGAGAAGACAGTCTTGGAAGAGCACATAATGGGAAAAAGAAAGAGAGGAAGACCAAAGCGAAGATGCCTGCAAGACATCGTTGATGATCTGCAAATGGATGCATCAGCAGCAGGCCATCTTGCTCACAACCGAGAGGTCTACATGAGTGCTGTTAGGGAGGCAAAGTTCAGCAAGGGACATGCAATTGAAATGTGTTGTATTCGGCCGAGCACTGGCAAAATTCGAATACGCATCTTCGGCCGAATATGAAAATCTTGTATGTGCTACACCCACAGTCGTAACTCACATGTGTAGTATTTAGAATTTGTCGTACTTTCATATTTATCGTAACTCTTCTCCCAGAATCTCTAACTGCTTTGTGTTTCCTAGCGACTAAAGATATTATCACGCGATACTTTGAACATAATTAACACTCACGCTATCCTCGAGGCATTGTTAATGTCCTCATTTTTAGAATCCTCTTTTGGAGGAAGGATTTGCGCTCGTTTACCCTGGATTTACGTGATTTTTTTGTTTGGGGGAGGGGCATGGGGAGAGAGAAAGGGGGGGGGGGAGATGTCATGCATATCTTCTTACTTACTAGCTTCCAGAGAGGTTTTCGCGTGCATTCCTGACCTAGATATTTGCGGTACTGCAGTTTGAGCACGAAAAAAGTGTGAGTAACTAGATATGAGCAAGCACTGTATGGCTCATCTTTGAAAAATTGTAGGCAATCCTTCGCTTCACTGTATCAAAGCCTCCCTGTTTCCTATTTGAAAAAAAAACTGATACGGAGTGAGTGTCTGTCTGTCTGTCTGTTTACCAATTGAAAATAAAGATCGGTTGTTCGACTGTTCTGTCTGTCTGTTTGTCTGTCTGTTTACCAATTGAAAATAAATATCGGTTGTTCGACTGTTCTGTCTGTCTGTCTGTCTGCCTGCCTGTCTGTCTGTTTACCCACTGAAAATAAAGATCGGTTGTTCGACTGTTCTGTCTGTCTGCCTGTCTGTCTGTCTATCTGTCTGTCTGTCCATTGAAAATAAAGATCTGTTGTTCGACTGTTCTGTCTGTCTGTCTGTCTGCCTGCCTGTCTGTCTGTCTGTCTGCCTGCCTGTCTGTCTGTCTGTTTACCCACTGAAAATAAAGATCGGTTGTTCGACTGTTCTATCTGTCTGTCTGTCTGCCTGCCTGTCTGTCTGTCTGTCTATCTGTCTGTCTGTCCATTGAAAATAAAGATCGGTTGTTCGACTGTTCTGTCTGCCTGTCTGTCTGTCCATTTACCCATTGAAAATAAAGATCGGTTGTTCGACTGTTCTGTCTGTCTGTCTGTTTGCTTGTCTGTTTGTCTGTTTGTCTGTATGTATGTATGTATGTTTGTCTGTCTGTCTATTTACCCATTGAAAATAAAGATCGGTTGTTCGACTGTTCTGTCTGTCTGTCTGTTTGCTTGTCTGTTTGTCTGTATGTATGTATGTTTGTCTGTCTGTCTATTTACCCATTGAAAATAAAGATCTGTTGTTCCACTGTTCTGCCTGTCTGTTGTTCTGCCTACCTACTTACCTAACTATCAACAAGTGTAGAGATACAGGTACGTGGCGAAATAAAAAAAAGGTGGAGATCGTGGGCAGGTGTTCTTGTTTTTCCTTTCTTTAGATAGAACAATTAACTGCGCGTGACATTTACGTGCACACGCGGTAAAGACCTAACAAAACGAATAGCCACGGACATGAAGTAGAAAGCTTACATGAAGCGCAGCTCCACAGAGTCGGTTTTTTTTTCCCCACCTCGTTGAGAGTGCTTTAAAGATATTAAAGAGAACTGCCGTCTTATGGGTGGCTCATTTTACGAGAGTTCGTGATAAGAGCAAGCTCACTTTGACTGAAATGTAATCGTGATACCAGAAAGATTCATCGTGCGACTTTCTTACAAGTCGTTGTAATCTTATCGCTCTGGAGCGCACGGTGACTGATGCTTAATTATCTTATTTTACACGTGTCCAGGTGAATGAACATCTGTACGGGTATAAATTTATACCTTTTAACATCTTTAAGCCATAAGCTGCCATTTGAAGTACAGTACTGTAAGCTACTGCATTCATGTACAGATGCACTTGTACTCCCGCTTTACAAGACAAGGGCTCCTGTATATGCAAGTATATTAAGTTCAGATGTTGAGGGCCATCATTATGTACAGTCTTTCTCTACGCTGCACGCTCAACACTGGCTATTTAAAAAACTAAAAATACACGGAGCGGAGAAAGCTGAGAAGAAGGAAGCAAACGTTGACAGCTTGGAGGAGGAAGGGGGTGAGGAGAAGGATAGGGCGAAGGTGAGAGGGAGGTTGGAAAAAAAATAATACTCAAACAAAGAGGAGAGAAAGGTTTTCGGATTATTGCTTACTGCGTGCGATTTACGGAACCTCATCCTTCGTTTAGTCAAAACTCTTTGGACCTGTCCCGAGAGGACAGATGTTAGAGAATCGCTGGAAATCTCAAAGAAAACAAAAAAAAAAAAAAGAAGAAGAAGAAAAAAAAAAGAAAGAAAGACAGGAAAGCTGAAAAAAATATCTTAACGAACTAAGAGGTGCCGGAAACGAAAGGAGTTTGATGTGGTTTGAAATAACGAGGACCACACAAAATGAAGAAGCTTGATCGCCTACGTCGACAGCAACAGCAACAAAAAAAATGAATGAACGTTCAGCCCACTTCTGTCAGTTCTTTGAATTTAAAAAGAAAACATTTCAGGTTAAGAAACACAAATTCCGAAGCTGTGTTGTATGGAAAGTCCAACAAGTAGGGATCTGTAGATAAACAGCAGACAGATAGAGGTCTGTAGATAAACAGTCGTAAATGCAGACAGGTAGAGATGTGCAGAAAGTCACAGATGTAAATAGGTAGAGATGTGTAGACAAACAGTCATAGATGTAAATAGGTAGAGATGTGTAGACAAACAGTCATAGATGAAAACAGGTAGAGATGTGTAGACAAACAGTCATAGATGCAGACAGGTAGAGATGTGTAGACAGTCACAGATGAAAACAGGTAGAGATGTGTAGACATACAGTCATAGATGCAAACACGCAGAGATGTGTAGACAAGCAGTCATAGATGAAAACAGATAGAGATGTGTAGACAAACAGTCATAGATGAAAACAGGTTTAGATGTGTAGACAAACAGTCATAAATGAAAACAGGTAGAGATAAACAGTCATAGATGCAAACAGGTAGAGATGTGTAGACAAACAGTCATAGATGCAAACAGGTAGAGATGTGTAGACAAACAGTCATAGATGCAAACAGGTAGAGATGTGTAGACAAACAGTCATAAATGAAAACAGGTAGAGATCTGTAGACAAACAGTCATAGATGCAAACAGGCAGAGATGTGTAGACAAACAGTCATAAATGAAAACAGGTAGAGATAAACAGTCATAGATGCAAACAGGTAGAGATGTGTAGACAAACAGTCATAGATGCAAACAGGTAGAGATGTGTAGACAAACAGTCATAGATGCAAACAGGTAGAGATGTGTAGACAAACAGTCATAAATGAAAACAGGTAGAGATCTGTAGACAAACAGTCATAGATGCAAACAGGCAGAGATGTGTAGACAAACAGTCATAAATGGAAACAGGTAGAGATAAACAGTCATAGATGCAAACAGGCAGAGATGTGTAGACAAACAGTCATAAATGGAAACAGGTAGAGATGTGTAGATAAACAGTCATAGATGAAAACAGGTAGAGATGTGTAGATAAACAGTCATAGATGCAAACAGGTAGAGATATGTAGATAAACAGTCATAGATGCAAACAGGTAGAGATATGTAGATAAACAGTCATAGATGCAAACAGGTAGAGATATGTAGATAAACAGTCATAGATGCAAACAGGTAGAGATATGTAGATAAACAGTCATAGATGCAGACAGACAAAAATGTGAAAGTAAACTGGATGCGGAGGGAGAAGAAGAAATGTGTAGATGTGAACTAAAAGTGTATATATGCATTTATAGATATGTATGTATGTATGGGTGTGTGTGTGTGCAGGGCCCTCTGAGAGGAATTTTCTGCGCTAGAGCAAAACTCTTCTTTCCCTACCCGACTCCGCTTGCCCGTGTTGATTAGCCTCTCTGCTTTAATCCACTACAGGCCTCTCTTAAAACAGTGGAAAGCTCCCCCGCCCCACTTATGAGAAGCCATCTGGGCCCCAAAGCGATTGATCGGTTGGACCCCTTCTTACTGAGCCTGCGTCTGTATATGAGTAAAAGTAGACAAATTCAGGTTTATAAATCACTGAGTCAAGAGTCTCAGTGTTTATTAGTAGATATTAGTAGATAACTGAGTCAAGAGTCTCAGTGTTTATTAGTAGATATTAGTAGATAACTGAGTCAAGAGTCTCAGTGTTTATTAGTAGATATTAGTAGATAACTGAGTCAAGAGTCTCAGTGTTTATTAGCAGATATTAGTAGATAACTGAGTCAAGAGTCTCAGTGTTTATTAGTAGATATTAGTAGATAACTGAGTCAAGAGTCTCAGTGTTTATTAATAGATCATTGAGTCCATTGCTTCAGTGTTTATTAGTAGTTCACTGAGTCTAGAATTTCAGTGTTTCTTAGTAGACCACTGAGTCTAGAATCTCAGTGTTTATTAGCAGGTCACCTAGTCTAGAGTCTGAGTGTTTATTAGTAGATCATTGAGTCTAGAATCTCGGTGTTTATTAGTAGATCATTGAGTCTAGAGTCTGAGTGTTTATTAGTAGATCATTGAGTCTAGAGTCTCAGTGTTTATTAGTAGTTCATTGAGTCTAGAGTCTCGGTGTTTATTAGTAGATCATTGAGTCTAGAGTCTCGGTGTTTATTAGTAGATCATTATAATCGATTTTTTTAAAAATCAGAGTTCTGTTTGTTGCGTTATTTCTACTGAGGGGTCCACGGCTGTTGTCAGGCCACACACACACAAAAAATTTAAGAACCGCTGATATAAATTATGGAACACAATCAACCAAGATACACACCTTTATAAGCGAGAAAAGACGCTGTGAAAATAAATAGCCATTTACCGTTTTAATCTACTGTTTATACTTGTCTATATTTTTTAAAAAATGATCGAGAAAGTGTAATTTTTTCCCCCATAACGTTATCGGTCTTGGGATTAGTTTGTGTTATAAAGAGGCATTTATTGATTGCCTTAAAACATACTGTAACGAATATATGAAGAAAAACAGCTGATAAAAAACTAAAATACTTGTTTCTAGCGACAATCAATGATCCGCATAGTCAAGAGTTACAAGATAAGTAATTCCAGGCTTTACAATATGTGTAACTGAAAAAGATCTAAGATTTCTTCCCGTCAGTACATAAGATAAGTGGATCATTGAAAGAAGGGAAAATAAAATAATTATGAAATTAGATTAAAAAGCACAGTTGCTACTAACAACAAAACAATAATAGTTATTGATAAAGCACAAAATAAAAGTAATAATAAATAAAAATAAACTACACTAACACCTTCATATATGTCTCCACATACAAGGAATTATTTTGTTTCTCTTAGTGTGCTACGTTTAAATAGCAAAGAAATAATGTTTACAGCAAGTCTAAGCGCATTACAAGGCATAGTGCATCAATGTATGAGAAACTGAAAACATAGGTCCTTAGATCGACAGCAGCAAATACATTTATGACAACTTTCGGTGACGAAAACTCTAAAACAACTTGTGAGAATGAATCTGCGAGACCAGAGACAGATTTAGAAACAACTGGTACCTTGAACTTTCTTCCCAACTCTTTGTGAGGGTTATGTTGACACCGTTTTCAGGGCTAATGGCCTCTGAGGGGCGAAGTAGTTAGTGCATTAGACTTTCAAGGCGAAGACCGGTGGTTCGAATCCGGCCGAATGTGCCCCAGTCATTCATCTGTAGAAATGGGTACCTGGATCTTTCTGGAGATGGGGAAGGAAAGTCGGCCAGGCGTGATTCTGACCACATTCTTTCCAGTATGGACGGGTCAAGAAAAATATGAACGCTAACATTACTAACATGCCATGAGAAGAGGGTCGTTGCAGATATTGTAACAACAGGAAAAATAGAGGGAAGAAGAGTCAGGGAAAGACCGAGAGAAATGATACTGGACAGTCTGACGAGATGGATTTGAGAGGAGATCACCAACTGAGGTGATGGCCTGCATGAAGGATTGGGTATTCTGGAGAAGCATAATAGCCAACGCCAGTCGGCACGGCACATGATGATGGTGATGATGATGATTCCAAGATGTCTCCATGGCATAATAGGACTAACTTTATATTTCCTTTCTTTTTTTTTAACATTTAGGACAAAGGATCTGTTCATTATTTAAGAACCATAAGGTTATCAGTGTCAGTTTCCCCAAGACTGGAGACTAATTTTGACTATTCGTATCGCGTCTGGACGTTTTCAAATGATTACTTAATTAGGGCTCGCAAAATACGCTGTCTTGTCTTGTGATCGATTTAAGAGAAGCCCATTCTCCGTCACCCAGGAGCTGTGGTAGAGAATATGGACAATAAGTAACAGAGATGGCAGATGCAAAAATGAATGGGGCTGTACGTGAGAGGACATAATTTATGTGACGTATGACAAATCAAATCGCCTACGCGCGGGATTTCAGCTGTGAAAGAAATATGCAACTTTAAAGATTATTCTCAGAGAGAAGAATGATTTATTCATAATATTAGTTCGTACAGAATTTCGGCGTCATTGTTTTGCGTTATGTCCGAATGTAGATAATGTAGCTTTGTAAAACATTCGGAGATGGGATGTGACTCCAGGGTTAAAGAAAGCGACAGCTCCACCCATTCTTTTGGAATTCTGAATCTGCTATTGCTTCGTGTAGGAGTTTGCACTTCCTTGTTCTGTGTAGCTCTTGCGCAAAGTTTATTAAGTTCAGAAAGTCTGACAGTTTACTGATATATTTTTTTTTAAAAAAGAAGATAAAAATAAGATAAAATAATAGAAATAAGATTTTTTAAATGTTTAGTAAGAATAAAAGTGAAGATGGTTATATTATGCCATGGAAGAACTTAAGGGATATGGTGATAGTGCCCATAGTTTCCTTGACCCTTCAGCACAATAAAGTGTGTAACATTAAGCATGGCCGCCCTTCCTTCCCCTGCTTCTGGAGCAGTCTCTATAACTGGGTGACGGGGAGCACCTGCGGACGGATACGACCACCAACCTTCGCCATGAGAGGCTAGTGCACTAACCACTTCTCCACTGTAGACGCCCGGTTTAACGGTAGTTCCGATTCAGCAGATGGGGGTGGGTGGATTTGACGGTTTCAAGCTCTCACAAGCGACACTTTGATTGTTGTGATATCAGATGTGGAGTTGGATTTCCGCGCTGCCGGTTGAAAGTGTTTGTGTCTTGTGGTGACCCTTCGCAAAATTTGACTGAGAATTGTGCAGAAATGAGCGCACACGAACGTGTCAGATGAGCAACAGCATCGTTATTGCTTTCAAGATGGAGGTCGGTTCTGTGTTCCGAGCTGCCGAGTTAGGTGCTCCGGCGTCACTGTGATCTGTGACCTTCTGATAGACATCATGGATGACTCTTAGTTATGTCTGCCCGGTCAGTGGTTGTAATCTTTTCTGTGTTCGGCTTGACACCTTGGCGACGGAGTTTGGTCCCAGAGCGACGCTGATTATTTTCACATTTGGTCTCTTGTAGTTCCAAACATGGCGTCCTCACTGGAATGGCTCATCATCACGGACTGATGTGAAGGACCATCGATGAGCATTCTTTGCGACATTCACTGACACAAGCGATGGAGCTATTATGTGAATCCCGCGTTCTTGATGATACTGAGAATCTGATATTGAATACTGATTACAGACGTTATAGTGCTCATCTCAAAGAGCCCCAATCTGAAACCTCGAAATCATCATAGTTATCGCTTCAGTCAAAGTAACCAGGGGAGACTGCAGATCGCTCTGGTGAAGCAAGGGGAATAAAGGTCCCTAGGAAAGCGCAGAAACATCTCGGTGTGTGTGTGTGTGTAGTAACTTATCAGAAGCTAGCGCTTATAAGTAAGCAGGAAGAGAATGAATGAATACGGCGGTTATATTGATTTCACTGACTCAAGTGTTATTGATGTTACACCGCCAGATTGGTTTTAATGTTCAACTAGATAAAGTTGATCGATTACTTTTGGCTTTGCCTTCCTAACTATGAGCGTGAATGTGTGAGATTACAACGTTCCTGAAATAATATTACAGTATGTATGGAGCAGCCTGTATATCGTAACAGACGGTGTCTTGTCTAGATTAAGGGACGCCATTTCACTTTTTTTGATAAAGCGCTACAGATGTCTTTATGAGGTTTCTGGCGTGGTAGGGCGCCAGACCTGTTGTAACTTGAATATTTAATAGCTTATTTTTTCATATTTTGTTGTTATTGTTTTTCCTTTCTTTTTTCTGCCTTTCTTTCTTTTTTTCTATCTTTCCTTCCCCTTTTGCTACATCTTCCTTTCTTTTTTCATTCTGCATTAAGTTGTTTTGTTTTTGTTCTTGTTCTTGTTGTTATTCTTGTTCTTGTTCCCCTTCTTCTTTTTCTTGCTCTCCTTCTTCTTCTTGTTGTTCTCTTTCTTCTTCTTGTTCCCCTTCTTCTTGTTCTTGTTCCCCTTCTTCTTGTTCTTGTTCTCCTTCTTCTTCTTGTTCTTGTTCTCCTTCTTCTTGTTCTTGTTCCCCTTCTTCTTGTTCTTGTTCCCCTTCTTCTTGTTCTTGTTCTTGTTCTCCTTCTTCTTCTTGTTCTCTTTCTTCTTCTTGTTCCCCTTCTTCTTGTTCTTGTTCTCCTTCTTCTTCTTGTTGTTCTCTTTCTTCTTCTTGTTCCCCTTCTTCTTGTTCTTGTTGTCCTTCTTCTTCTTGTTCTCCTTCTTCTTCTTGTTCCCCTTCTTCTTGTTCTCCTTCTTCTTCTTGTTGTTCTCTTTCTTCTTCTTGTTCCCCTTCTTCTTGTTCTTGTTCTCCTTCTTCTTCTTGTTCTCCTTCTTCTTCTTGTTCCCCTTCTTCTTGTTCTTGTTCTCCTTCTTGTTCTCCGTCTTCTTCTTGTTCCCCATCTTCTAGTTCTTGTTCTCCTTCTTCTTCTTCTTGTTCTCCTTCTTCTTCTTCTTGTTCCCCTTCTTCTTGTTCTTGTTCCCTTATTCTTGTTCTTGTTCTCCTTCTTCTTCTTCTTGTTCTCCTTTTTCTTCTTGTTCTCCTTCTTCTTGCTCTTGTTCTCTTCTTCTTGTTGTTCTCTTTGTTCTCCTTCTCCTTGTTCTTGTTTTTCTTGTTCTCCTTCTTCTTGTTCTCCTTCTTCTTGTTCTTGTTCTCCTTCTCTTTGTTCTTGTTCTCCTTGTTCTTGTTGTTCTTGTTCTCCTTCTTCTTGCTCTTGTTCTCCTTCTTCTTGTTCTCTTTCTTGTTCTTCTTCTTCTTTCTCTCCTCCTTGTTCTTCTTGTTCTCCTTGTTCTTGTTCTCCTTCTTTTTGTTTTTGTCTTTCTTCCTTCCTCTTTTTCTTGTTCTCCTTCTTCTTGTTCTTGTTCTCCTTCTTCTTGTTCTTGTTCTCCTTCTCGTTCTTCCTGTACTTCTTGCTCTCCTTCTTGTTCTTCTTGTTCTCCTTCTTCTTGTTTTCCTTCTTCTTGTTCGTCTTGTTCTCCTTCTTGTTCTTCTTCTTGCTGTTCTCCTTCTTCTTGTTCTCCTTCTCCTTGTTCTTGTTCTCCTTCTTCTTGTTCTCCTTTTTCTTGTCCTTGTTCTCCTTCTTCTTGTTCTCCTTCTTGTTCTTCTTGTTCTCCTTCTTCTTCTTATTGTTCATGCTCTTGTTCTCCTTCTTCTTGTTCTTGTTCTTGTTTTCCTTCTTCTTGTTTTTGTTCTCCTTCTTTTTCTTTTTCTTGTTCTCCTCTTTCTTCATCTATCTCCTTGGAGCTGCGAGCTGGTATTGTTTGCAGCCGATGGGGTGATTGTGTTACATCGTCTGTTTCAGATAGGGCGCGTGTTACGTATTACACTTCTCCTTCCTTATTCACGTATTTATTATTCCTTTTCCTTTCTTCGTTCTTTCTTTTTCTTCATTTACTTCTTTCTATATTTTGATTAATTATTCTTTTTTTCTGTCGGCTAAAAGCTAGGTCTGGAGCAGAAATTATCTTTTATATTAACTATACCCTCTGCTGTAGCTGTTTGAGAGATCATTTCATTTGGAGCTCGATGTTATTTTGAGCTTGTTTCATAAGATGATGGGCTTACCCCATAGTCTACGGCGCCTACATAATATAGGTGAAAGATTAAAAAAATGTAAAATTCCCGTTTCCATGCCATTAAGCCATATTGCGGATACGATGTTAGACCCATATTTCCAAGACCACCAGTAAACGAAAGTGTGATATGGTTAGTAGCACGCCTTGCAGCGTTTATCTTCCCAGATTTCTCTGCTACCCATTTTTAGAGACTGAGTGAGCCACCAGGCCCTTTTGGTGTATTCATTCATTCATTTGCATGTCCCTTGCGGAACTTTGCCTCCCTAACAGCACTCATGTAGGCCTCTCGGTTGTGAGCAAGATGGCTTGCTGGTGATGCATCCATTTGCAGATCATCAACGATGTCTTGCAGCCATCTTCGCCTTGGTCTTCCTCTCTTTCTTTTTCCCATTATGTGCTCTTCCGAGACTATCTTCTCTAAATTCTCATGACGTTTAATGTGTCCAAAATATTTAAGTTTTCTCTGTTTAATCCTCTTTACTAGCCAGCCTTCTTCAATGTTAAGTTTTTGTAGTATGGATGTATTTCTTCTTTTTTGTGTCCATGATATTTGAAGAACTCTTCTGTAGCATTTACATTCAAAGGTATTTATGCGTTTCTCAGCTGTTTTGTTAAGTGCCCAGGTCTCACAGGCTTATGTTGCGGTGAGCGTGTACCAGAAAAAAAATCCCCACTGCTGGGATTTGAACCCGGTAACACCGGATTAGCAGATCTAGCGCCTAACCACAGAATAATGTTTATCTTCTACTACCCCCCCCCCCCAAAAAAAAAAAATAAAACAAAACAAAACAAAAAACATGTTTCACACTTTGGTTTTATTTTTCTTTTGTTCTGTGATTTGCTGTGCTGTCTGTTTTAAAACTGTGTTTTCTGCTTTCTTTTTTTTTCTTTCTTTGTTTTTTTATAATGTTATCCGGTATTGTATTTGTATTTTATAGTTTAAATTTCAAATTGTGTTCTCTTTCACAGTTCCAGAATTAGCCCTTTCTTTTTAGAGTTTTCTTTTCTCACCTCAGTTTATTTAATAATCCTTTACTCTCAGATTATATCCTGTTTTTTTTATTCTGTTCATTACATAATGTGATCATATAAGAAGAAAGAGAATAAGACCAAGGCGAATGTGGCTGCAAGACATCGTTGATGATCTGCAAAATCAGCTGCAGGGCATCTTGCTTACAACCAAGAGTCCTACAGGAGAGCTGTTAGGGAGGTAAAGTTCCGCAAAGGACATGCAGCTGACTGATTAATCATATAAGCCCGTCTTAACCGATTACATGACAATGACTTCAGAAAGTCTGGATATTCTAACTACAGTTTCCCCCATTTTTGTGTTTCTGCCGCTCTCGGTGTAGACTATAATCTGGATATGTGTGCCTTGTTTGTTATATATCCTTCCTTATATCCTTCCGGAGCCGTTAAACGTCATATAGGACTCGCAAGCTAGTTTGCTAAGTTTTCCTGTTTTCGGCGAGTTTTTCAACCTCATCAAGGGATTTTATGCCTATTAAACTAGCCTCTTAAGAGTTTCACGCTGTCGACCTCTTTTTCTTCGGCCTGTTGTGTTCCACTTAATAACTTGTTTCGGGATTCTCTGACTGTTTCTTCTCATCACGTGACCGACATATGTCCATCTCCTTTTTTCTGGTCACCCATGAAACTGGTTTTTGTTCAGCCATCTGCTTTATCTGTGCATTGTTGTTTAATTCGTTCAACTTTATGCCGAGTGTTGTTACATTTAAATAGAGTTATATTAAAAGTCTGAATTTTTTATATTTTGTGGCACCAGAGTTAGGCTCTGACTTCTGAAAATTTTATATCTGTGTGGCACAGATTTAGGTTCTGATTTCAGGAAATTGTATATTTGTATGGCCGCAGATTTAGGTTCTGATTTCTGAAAATTTTATATGTGTGTGGCCTTAGATTTAGGCTCTGATTTCTGAAAATTTTGTATCTGTGTGACTTCAGAGTTACGGTCTGATTTTCTTTAAAAAAAGCAAATTATTTCTTTGAAATGAGTAAATAAGTCCAGCTCTATATATCACCTATAACTATGTGTGCATGTTATTGATACAGTCTCTCTTATTCATTATTTGATTACTTTTACAAATTACTCTGATTTCCTCATGAATCTCTTTCGTCATATTTTCAACTATTTTATTCAACTTTTTCAAAATGTTCCTCGTTTTACCTCTCTTTGTCTTCCCTCAGTAGTTGGTTTGCGAATTCATTTATTATTTCAGACTGTCGTATCTTCCTTCCTCGTCATCTTCTACTTTCGTTTTTTTTTTTTCAGAAATACAATCAGCCACTCACAGCTGTTTGCTTCCATGTATTTGTTATCTGTTTCATCATTTTACAACTTACTTTTTACTCATGCATTTAAGTCTTTATGCTTACTTCTGGGTTTTTCCATCGAACTATTTATAGCAGCCTGTATTACGTCATCGTTCTGTATTTATCCTCGGGTAATTGTTTTGAATAAATCTGCCAACATTATCTCCAGAAGCTTCCGCGGAGTTGGCACGATCTGAAATGTTATGATTCTCACTTTTCATCAGCTTCTTTGTTCATTTCTCTTGTTTTCCCCTATAAGATTGGTCAGTTTGTCAGACACGCTTCCCTGTCTGTCACCCTAGTTTTTCTTTTGCCCTTAAATCTCCAGTGATTGCCATGTTATCTTCGATGCCCTCTTCCCCTGGCATGTCTAGCGAATTTTAATCGCCCTTGTCTATCAATTCTAATTATTTTCAGAAGCTCCTCGGCTTCTGCACAAACTTTTTATCTCTCTCTCTCTCTCTTTTTGTTGCTCTCTGTATTTTGCTTTTAAATGGCACGATAATTTTTAGATTTAATTACAGTCGTTTCAAAATGCTTTGTTATGTAAGCTCTGCCTCTAGTTCTTTTTCCTCCCATTCTCTTGGCTTTCAGGAAGAAAAGAAAAATGAACTGTCTGCTTAATTTCCTTATCTGTCTACCGGACTTCTCAATTGATTAGCGTTCGTTCTCAACTATTTTTTTTATATCTAAAAGTATTCTGACAGAATAGCTAGAACAGTTTACCAGAGCGTTTATTTCTTCTTCGAAATCCAGATTTCCTAGCTAGAGTTTTGCTGTTTTTCTCTTTATCTCTTATTGCCTTTTTTTTTTTTTTGGGTCCCATTTTCCTTCCTTTGTCTATTATTTCTTAAACGGAGCAATGCACTTCTGTCTTGTTGCAGTCTGCCAGTAGAAGTTTTACCTCAGATTTCATTACTCAGGCCTGTGATTTTATTTATAGCTTTCTATGGTTGAGCTACATTCTGTCAGGATGCTGGAGGTGAAGACGTTGTCCTGTTTGGCAGTCAGTGATCCGTAGTTGGCATGTATAAAATAGGAATAAGTATGAGCAGTTTTATTACTTAACGATTACAAAGTTGTGACGTTTCGGAGTGAGCCTTAATCATACAAAAACATACAGGACGAAGAAATAGAGAGAGGAGATAAAGTATAGATTCACATGAATACTGTTTTTTTTTAAATTTTAAAAGAGTACTTAGCAGAGGCAAATCTGATTTTCTGGTAACAGCCATCAAACAATGTCACGCAGATGACACAAGTTGCCGGTGAGATTTTCAAGATATCAGGTTGCTGTTAAGCTACTACAGCCGGGCTAATGGGGATCGCGATCGATGTGTTCTCTGAAATGATGGAGCCTTCAGGGAAACCTCTTTTTCACGGTCACTTCGGGTGTTACACTTAAATATTCGACAGAGCGACATCTCGTACAGATCACTTCTGTCATTATGATCCTCGCCAGGACCATTGTAATGTCCTAATTTTGTAGTTTGTCCTTTTATGTACCAAGACTTCAAGACTTTCTTGTTTTAATATTCATTGAATATTACGATATATTTTATATTCCTTCAGATTGTTATTTAGATTATATATTCTATTCCCTGCCGCGGTGATGTAGTGGTTCTTCCAGTGGCCTGCCGATCATAAGGTCCCTGGTTCGGTTTAGGACTTGAGCGGGATTTTTTTTTCAGACCGACCGGCATCGGGGTCAACGCAGCATCAAGAAATGGGTACCTGGTACATAGGGCTTCCCTGAAAAAACAAAGGCAGCGAGGATTGATGTATCAAATGCTGTAGTAGCCTAGAAATGTGAAGGTGCTAACACTTCACACCGCTGCGGCATGAAAATGCTACTGGGCATAGTTATGAGTATACTAGCACTGTATCAAAAGCAGAATTCAGGTAAATAAGTGTCTTTAGTAGCGATTACCTTGATATCTTACCTGGTTAACAAACTGACCGATAATCACCTTGTAAAGCCTTAAGATCTCTGCCGCCGGTGACGTGGTTACAGCTATGAAGCAGAACTGGTTCTCTGAGTAGATGTAAGAAAGAAACTTTCTGCAAACTCCACCACCTTGGAGATTTCAGTATGTAGACCAGTCTGAAGACAGAAAAATTAAGCCTGTGTGTCGGAGCGCAACATAAAGTCCAATTTTTGTGCCACCATTGCCGATCCACTGAAGGTCTTCCCCCATTAAGAAAGCAGAAACGTACCAGATTCTTTCCCATCTTGCTATAATGTGCTAACCTGGAGTATCGGACATGAAAGCAAAATGCCAACTTCACTCAAATGTCATTTTCCATATAATCTCTCTCTCTCTGAACCTTAAGTGCCCAGGGCACATGGGGCTTCCGCAAGGGTTTTCCACAAATGCCTGTCCTTCACCTTTTTTTCTGCTCTTGCCCAGGTGAGCCCTCTATTGCTCAACATCCTCTCTGTTGCTCTTCTCCATGTCTCTTTTGGTCTACCCTTACTTCTGCTCCCCTGTGGTGTCCATCTTTCCGTATAATACATATATAAATATCATTTTCAGCATAATACATATATACATGTCATTTTCAGCATAATACATATATAAATGTCATTTTCAGCATACATATATAAATAAATGTCACTTGCTTTTTTCTGTTATAACAAACTGTTGCGATGAGGGGAAAACTGTCACAAGAATAGAAGCAAGTCTCGTGAAAGTATTCTAACAAATCTGTAAGAAAATAACAACTGTAAAAACAGCCGCAGAAGAAAAGAGAATCTGCTTATACAAAAACAATTGATGTTTTAGAGCATTTGTTTAAACTAAACTTTTAAGTTTTATTGCAGAGAATGTTAGCTTCCGTTTTCAAGTTCTCAGTTCCCAGTTCATGACTGACAAAACAACTGAAATCACCTTCTGGGGGATCTTAACATTCAAATAAGGATAGTTTCAAACTCTTAAAGTATCCTGATGGGTACTTTTATGGCTAATGCATGCTGGGAACCAATCCTGGCCTGTATTGATGGAATCCGTGACCAAGTTTTTGTACCAGTACAGCGACACTTCACACTTAAGACAGGTAAACATAGGAGCCAGGTGTAATATTTGCAGGGGGATGTGAAGGTATCGATGATTTCAGAACTGACGAACTGCATTCTTTCAAGACTACCCAGCCTAGAGTCACAACAGACTGAGGAGCTATGAAGAGAGTGTCGTGACCCTTGTATTTGTGGGGCTAACGTAGAAGTCTGGCATTGCAGTTATCTCGCATAGTATGGCTATATCTTAATCTTCATATATCATGCCAGTTCTTAGTTACCATCATCATCATCATCATCATCATCATCATCATCTATCGTTGGAGCGAAGATGCAGTACCAAGAAAAAAATAAAACAACCTTCAGCGACCAATAGCTGGCTGCATGTGCCAGGGCTGACAAACCAAAGCCGATCAAGACCCTATTCTGCCACCCAGTGGGGTCCCTGAAAACACACAGTGGTCAGGGCAAATGATTAGGGAAGAAGAACATAATTTTAAAAAACGCGCCGATCCGTATTGGGAAGCTTTGGGCGGAAGGGCTTATAACTGCGACACAAGGCAAACAACAATCCATTAGAGCGCGAACGCTGAAGAAGAAGAAGAAGAAGAAGGTCTTTGCTGTGCAGAAGGCAATTTGCTCTGTCTCATATTATCCGGCAGAAGTGAACGAAGATTCGTTCCGCGACCATTTTCTTTGTCAGTTTAATAATTCATAAACGTGTCAGTTATCTGTAGGCATGTTCAAATTCCATGTACTGTCGTGCTCTGGTGGCATCATGCCAGGTTCACATACATTCGTCTGTATTTTACACACGTTGCTACAAGATTACGTTATCTCTGCGTGAGGAAGAAAGTACTAGTCATTATTAATGTGTCACAAACCCAAGGGAAAATATTATTCAGTATTCAGTCAGACATTTGCATGTCCTTTGCGGAACTTTCCCTTCCTAACAGCTCTCCTGTAGGACTCTCGGTTGTAAGCAAGATGCCCTGCTGCTGATGCATCTATTTGCAGATCATCAACGATGTCTTGCAGCCATCTTCGCCTTAGTCTTCCTCTCTTTCTTTGTCCTATAATATATCCTTCCAAGACGGTCTTCTCTAAATTCTTATGACGTTTAATGTGTCCAAAATATTAAGTTTTCTCTGCTTAATCCTCTTTAGTACCCAACTTTCTTCAATATTAATTCTTGTAGTATGGACATATTTGTTCTTTTTTTTTAATTCATGATATTTGAAGAACTCTTCTGTAGCATTTCATTCAAAGGCATTTATGTGTTTCTCAGCTGTTTTGTTAAATGTCTAGGTCTCACAGGCATAAGTTGCGATGGGAAAGATGCATGCCCTTAAAAATCTTATTTTATAGTTCTGTCTGTTCCTCTCCACAGTTTATTTAGTTGTTTTACTTTTTGATGAACGATAGATGTCCTCCTTTAATTTCCCTCATTGTATCTCCATTATTATTTAGTAATGATCCAAGATATTCAAAACTCTCCACCTATTTCAGTTTTTCCTCATTAATATATATTTTAGTTGCCTCATTTGTTTTGTCGATTGTCATCAGTTTAGTTTTCTACGAATTAAGATAGACGTTTTGCTCTTCGCTTTTCTTACGAACTGACATAATTAGCATTTCCCTTCTTTTTTGTGTTGTGAAAAGTAATACTGTACCATCAGCATATCTAATCTCTGGTATTTCAGAACCTCCACTTTTATGGCGTCGTAATATTCTTTGTCTACATCATCTCTAACATTCCTCATTATATTATCGGTATACAATAATTAAGGCGACAATATGCACCTTTGAGGGTCCATTGTTTTGTGTCAAACCAAGTTGCTGTTTCACCATTTATTTTTACTGCTGCCTGTTGGTCTAGATACAGCAGTGATATTAATTGTTGGAAATCCCTTTTTTTTCATTTATTTCCCAAAGTTTCTGGTGTTGTACACAGTCAAATGCCTTTGAATAGTCTATAAATGGTTACATATATATTCACATTAAATTTTCTGCATTTCTCTATTATTAGTCTTACATTGAATATATGATCTCTTGTTCCTCTTCCTTGTCTAAAACGAGCTTGGACCATATTGACTTCTATTTTCTCACGAAGTCTACCCATTATGATTTTTCATAGAATTTTACTGGCACGACTAACCAGGGCAACGGTTCTGTAGTTGTGCATAATTTCAAGTTAACCTTTGTTTCTGAATATAATACTTCAGTACTGAATAGAAATAAGACAAAAACTCTGTGGACGACAAAGAAAAACCTCTGACCAACAAAGATAAAGGTAAGTAAGACAAAGGTGACCCTGTTAAGCCGAGAGGGCACCTGGGGGATATGGTGTTGGTGCCCATATTTTCTTTGACCTGTCAGCACACTTAGAAGGTGACGTGGTCAGCATCAAGCCTGGTCGCCCTTCTTTCCCCCACCACCATAAAAGAAGCCAGATATTCATTTCTACAGCCTTGTGGCTGGGACGCTTTCGGTGAGATTCAAACTCTTTAGCTTCGCCATGAGAGACTAATGCACTTCACCACAAAAGGAAACTAGTATTTTTCAGATTTAGAATTATTTGGGGTTTTTCAGTTTTATTTGCCATGTTAAACTGGATTGCGCGAGTTAAAAACATGAAAACAGTTCTGGTTTAATTCTTGATAAAAACTAAAAGTCCATTCAAAAGTGTATCACTACAAGTTTATGTGTTAGTAGAAATAAAAGCAGGAGAATGTGCAGTACCATATTCCCTTCGTATCCGCTGTTTCATCAACCGCGTTGTTTCATTTACCGGTGGCTTGAAAGTGTCAATTAGATATTAAATTTAATAAATACAGATTCATAAATTTTTTATAGCACAGTACTTTTTTGTTGTAGCTTGAGCCGGGAGAGTATTGTAATTTACAAAAGAAGACTTGAACTCTTTGGCCCTACAATGAGGTGAGGGAGTTAGAAACCTAGGCCATTCTCTGATGTACTCAGGCCGGCCAGAAGGACGCAGAGGTAGGACTGAAACTGATTTATAAAAATAAACAAAAAGGGACATAACCATTTATTTCCGTATATTAGTGAGTCAGGAAGCGAGGAAACGTAAACTGTACACTTATACAGTTACTGAACTTTAACATGAAGTCATAATGTTCTGTTAGGGGAATTTTAACACGAAGCCATAATGTTCTATCAGGGGGAACTTTAACGTGAAACCATAATGTTCTGTTAGGGGGAACTTTAACATGAAGCCATAATGTTCTGTTAGGGGAATTTTAACATGAAGCCATAATGTTCTATCAGGGGGAACTTTAACGTGAAACCATAATGTTCTGTTAGGGGGAACTTTAACATGAAGTCATAATGTTCTGTTAGGGGGAACTTTAACATGAAGTCATAATGTTCTGTTCTGTGGAACTGCAAGCTGGTGTTCTTTAAAATTTGTGAAGTGCACATGTTATGCACACATCGTGTCGGACTGGGAGTGGGTTGCGATTGCTATTTTTTCAGTCCCTGAAGAAAGCTAAAAAAGCAGAGAGTGTGCAATACTTCTTTAGCGACTCCACTACCATATGGACCACTGTGATTCTTGCCCCGTTAATCAGACCAGGCCTGTTACTAAAGATACCAACGGAGAGGTGGGGGAGGGTCTTGGTCAGCTATGGTTCGCCAACCTTGACGCTAGCTTGTCAGCTATGGGTCGCTTATTTCAAAATAAGACATCGTGTGATTATTTCAATCGAAATGACTCACAGAAATAACAGTTTAAACTCCACGGAACATTTGTTAAAGATACCATAACGTTAGCTTTTCCAAATTGTTATATGTTGCTCCAAAATCAAGGTATAATTTTCCATGCGAGTGTTAATATTACTAATGTGCTTACCGAATTCATAATGAACGAAACAAATGGCAGTGCTACTTCACAGTACTTCTTGATACGTCATCGTATAGGGCAACTATGCGTCATTGTATAGGACAATGATGCGTCACTGTATAGGACAGTGATGCGTCATCGTATAGGGCAACTATGCGCCATTGTATAGGACAGTGATGCGTCATTGTATAGGACAATGATGCGTCATCGTACAGGACAATGATGCGTCATCGTACAGGACACTGATACTTCATCGTATATGATAGTGATACTTCATCGTACATAACATTTCTTTTAGGACAGTGATATTTAATCATACAGAACGATGATACTTCATTTATGTCTATAACGTTAATGAATTTGTTTACAAGCGGCTATGCACAGATCATTTTTAAGCCTGGAGTTTCAAGCGGATAATAATTTTCAGCATTTTGTCACCTTCATCATATCGGCCGTGATCCTGTGGAAATGATGATTTATGGAACTTTATTACTCAAAAGATCAAAATTATTTGGATATTTTTTCAGAAACTAAAGGACATAGAAACTGGCAGTCGCTGGAAAAGTCAAGGGGAGAAGAAAGAGAGAAGACAGACAGAAGACAGAAGGTACAGCTCGTGGAAATATCTAAAAAAAAAAAGATTGTCATACGTGCAAGCAGGTTGAATCATGATAGTCCACTGTCACGCTGATTAGCTATGCAGCCTCCACATCTTCCTTGCTACCAATGAATTTCTTCCTTTCTGTCGCCTTAGAGACCAGAATCTTAAAAGCTCAAAGTCTCTCAGATGAAGCGACTAAGCTCTTATACTTCTCGTATTATTCAAGACACATTCCGATGGCTTTGAATGTGCGGGAGCATTAGAAAAGATATTTATTCAGCGTTTTGAAAACGACTTGTCTCCTAGTCGCCATCCTTTTGATAGGGACACATTTGTTATCCTCGAGTACACACATGTTATACCCATCTGCGCACTCGGAGGATGTGAAAGCTGTTCGATCGGCCAGGGAGCTGGTGCAACACATTGTCAGCATCGATCACGAGGCAGCATGGCCCCCAGAAGAATATTTAACTTTTTGCCCGCTCATCTCCAGTTGGATGTTGGTGGTGGTGGAGGGCATGATTGCGAGAAATGCAGAACAAATTGCTTTCTAATGCTGAATGTATGTGCGAACTCTAGCACCATGCTTCTCATCAGCTGCCTGATCTGGTTTTTGTCAAAGCTTCTAATGTACGTTTCTGCCGTTTTTATCCTTTCTGCTCTTATGGCTGTCTAATACGTGGCTTAGATTTGCCCGCATGGTCAAGTTTTCTGCCATCTCTCGCTCTAAGTTAGAATTAGCCATTCCAAATGAAACAGATTAATTGATTTAACATAATAATAACACGCTGACAGACAAAAATAAAACTAAATCCTTGATCGTTACAACAAATCAGTCAGTCAGTCATTTGCATGTCCCTTGTGGAACTTTGCCTCCCTAACAGCTCTCCTGTAGGCCTCTCGGTTGTAAGCAAAATGCCCTGCTGCTGATGCATCCATATGCAGATCATCAACGATTTCTTGCAGCCATCTTCCCTCTCTTTCTTATTCCCATTACGTACCCTTCCAAGATGGTCTTCTCTAAATTCTCATGACTTTTATTATGTCCAAAATCAGACATCCTAAATTCATTATAAACAAAATCACACTTGATAGAATGAAACTGTTAATTGAAAGCTGAAGGCGAGGTCTTGCGTTTACCAGCACTTCCTCCGTTGTTTTCCTTAAACAAAACATCAAAGCTGATAGTGTAATTAAATAAAGTGAGGCACTTCAATGGTCTCGCACAGATAAAAGACATTCAACATATCACAAATACTGAACTACTGCTCCAGTCACAGAGTGTGACTTTCAAAGAGGATGCCATAGACCTAAGCTTTAATTCTCATTTATTGTACATATATTTATCTCATTTGTTGTTTGTATGCGTGTGGTCTTTGACAAAGGCATTTGCCAAAATAGTGGATTGTTGTGTATTTTTCATATATACGTTCTCATATAACTTTCTATCTCTCTCGTTTCAGCCCACTTTCCTCACTCTTTCTATCTTTTTTTTTTTTTTTTTTGTGGTAAAACTGAACTAAACGTCTCTGTCTACCTTCGGCACATTCTAGAATGGCTGCTAACTGCCTTACACAAAAGACTTCAATCCTCTCAGAGAAAGAGCAGCACGTCTTTAGAAAACAATCACCCAGCACAAGACTCACATCCAGGCAAGCAGATCAAAAATTCATAAAGGCAATTCTTAATCAATATTCAAGTCAGTGCACAAAATTATGGTGCACATTGCTTTTTTTTTTAATTTCTGCCCACTGATTCAAATGAATTTTTAAAAAAAAGCATTCACTATTCAATCAGTTCACTTCATTCAAAGGATAGAATTGGTCATATGAGAGAAGCTTTGCTTTCTCGGTTGATCGTCTTGTGAACACTCTCCCACGCCATTTAAAGCTCACAATCTGAGGTTTGTTATTATATCATTGCCTGTGCCATTAACTTGCATACTGTCTAGTAATTACTTTACTGTCTTTATCTATCTGCCCGATTTTGTTTATTCACTTACTATTAGTGCGTGTTTCAAATATAAATAAGGTAAAGATGATCCTGTCATGCCTTAGAGGCACATAGGGATATGGTGTTAGTGCCCATATTTTCCATGATCTGTCAGCATACTAGAGGGCAACATGGTCAGTATCACGCCTGGCCACCTTTCCTTCCCCAACTCCAGAAGAAGTCGGGTACCCATTTCTACACCTGGGTGACTGGGGTGCCTCCGGCCGGATTCGAACCCCCCATCTTCGCCACGAGAGACCAGTGCACTAACCACTTCGCCACTCAGACAGTGTTTCAATTATAAATACATTTAGGAAATTAAGATTTCTAGCACAATGTATAATGAGTAACCGTATTAAAGTTGTTATTTTCATTTCTTTGGCGCTGTGTGTGTATAGAAAATAACTGCGAACACAGCAGCCTAAAAAAAGCCACATGTAGTATAATAAAAGGAAAATAAGAAGCGATCTAATCAGCCACTTCAGTGAATAAGACATTGAAAGTGGAAATCTGCACCGCAGTTACGAGATTTAAAAAACTCAGAAAACTACCACTGACAGAGAGATTATTTGTTGATATAGTATCTCTAACAACGACAGCAAATATTTTATATTTGAACTTAAATAGACATCTGACATGTGGAGAAACGAAAGAAATGAAGGAAGCATTAATAAGTGTTGTATGCACACACTTTTTATAAGGCATCATCATCTGGAGCGTGTCGGCAAGCGCTATCGGTCATGGTTCTTCAAAAATCTCGATCCTTGATATTTTCTGTCAAATCAGCTGCTGATTTTTTTTTATTGTGCCATCGTGTCAGCGGATTTTTTTTTCTGTTGCTTTTCCTCTGCCTCTCTTCCCATTTAACTTTACAGATTTCTACAAATTTTTTTTGGGGGGTGAGAGATATCTAAACTGATTAATGCACGGTTTTCTCGTGGTTCATACTACCGAAGTCCATGGTTCTAGTCCCAGGTATTTCTCTTGTTATTTCCCTTTATCTCGCCTCTGAAAGTGCTTCGTCTATGATTTTTTTTTTCCTAGCTCTAAACATACAGACTTGTATTTTGTTACTTTACTATTTATCTTTACTGTTGTTATGTTTTCTAATCCACCCCTTCTCGTAGGTGCAGTAAATGATAACTGTCGTTTTCTTATGAATTGAAATATTTTAAATATGTTTCTTTCTACGTTTTCTTTTGTTAGACATACGATGTTTGTTATCTTCACTGTCCATGGACATGTTTGTAAGTAATGATTATATATATACATATATACTTAGCAGAGTATCTGAAATGTTTATTTTCTTTACTATTCACAGATTGTGAAGCTCCTTGTGGCTAACATTCAGAGAGCAGGATCGGACTTACAGAATGTATGAACCTCAGAACACAATGTGCCGGCTTTTATTATAGTACAAAAAGCATTTCTTTTCAACAGTTTCCCTTTTTGGCAGTTCTGTTTTTTTTTTTTGGGTATTGTTTCCCGCACGATAACATTATTTGTTTTTTTAAATCACAGTTATGTGTATACGGTTATGTGTAAACAAACAAACAAATGGAAGACAGGCTTACAAGCAACCGAGTAGTTCGTGCTGCATTGAGAATCTCTTAGAGACAACTAAGCTTTCATCCATGTTTTCATAAACAGGAAAAACTGGGTTAACTCGGGCAAGAAAGCGAGACTTCGTCGTCCAGATAGCTCTGAGAAAAAAACGCGCCACGAACGTCGGGAATGGATACTTTCAGTTGTTTCTGGAACTTTCTCCTGGGTCTTCTAATGGTTTCCTTGGGGGACACAAGTAAAGATAAGCCAGACCCGGCGGCCAAGCAGCTCTTTTACGACCTGATGAAGGCTAGCGGATACAACGCTCTCATAAGACCATCTCCTGGACAGAATGATAATAAATTAACTGTCCATTTGGGACTGCGCCTATCTCAGATTTTATCTGTGGTGAGTACATGTGTTCTGTATAGATGCACTTTAATCTTTAGTGCTGATGTTGCTGCTGCTTCATCTCTCTGATTCTGCTGCCAAGGTACTTCCAGCAGTCGCAGCCTTGAAGGTGTTGAAGCAGAGCATCTTATCGAACTGGGAGTAGGGTGGGGGGGGGGGTGAATTACGGCGAGTATTCTTGCACATCCTGAGTGGAGAGGGAGGAGAAAAAAAGCAAGAAAAGATGCAGTATCTTTAGCAGACTCCACTCCTATGGGGATTATTGCCGTCCTTGTCCCGTTAGCCACGCTGGACCTGTTACTGGGGGTACGAGAGGGTCTTGGTCAGCTATAGTTCTCGAGCAGCTCAGAGACAATCAGTTATAGTTTGCGAACCCTGAGAGAGTCAACTATGGTTTGCAGCTCTGAGAGAGTCAACGTTAATCCTGACAGGACTGCTAATCCTGACAGTCAACTGTGGTTCGCCAACCCTGAGAGAGTCAACTATGGTTCGCAGCTCTGAGAGAGTCAACTGTGATTTGCCAGTCCTGACAGTCAACTGTGATTCGCCAACCCTGAAAGAGTCAACTATACTTCGCTAACAGCTACATTTGACAGCGTATTCACCCCCAGAATCTCCAGCGACAAAATATTGAACGCTTTTGTGAACTGATCAACATTTCTCTGCTTGTCTTTAGTTACAGATACAAATCCGTACTAAAAAAAGCATTACCCGCGTCCTCGATATCAGCTTTTCACCTACGACAGATGCTTTCATGTCATTCACTAGCAACTTTTCACCTGCGACAGATGCTTCCATGTCCTTCACTACCAACTTTTCACCTGCGACAGATGCTTTCATGTCCTTCACTTGCAGCCTTTCACCTGCGACAGATGCTTTCATGTCATTCACTTGCAGCTTTTTTAGACGACGGTACGCAATAACTGTTTTGATTGTGCTACCTTCATTTTTCTTTAATACTTTCTTATTTGCCCTTCTCCAGTTTTTCTTTGGAATATTTGTCTTTCCTCCAACTGTTAGGGTAATTACTTCCCTGCAATACTCAAATGTCGCCTCACATCCCTGCATATTCTTCTCTATCATCTCGTTCCTTGACGGCCTTCATTTATCTCAGAAGATGGCGTTGAAGGTTACATGTAACTACTGTTGCTGAATATCATTTAGGTTGTGTCATTTGCTGAATCTGTTTATAGATATTTACTGTCGATGAATATCATTTAGGTTGTGTCATTTGCTGAATCTGTTTATAGATATTTACTGTCGATGAATATCATTTAGGTTGTGTCATTTGCTGAATCTGTTTATAGATATTTACTGTTGATGAATATCATTTAGGTTGTGTCATTTGCTGAATCTGTTTATAGATATTTACTGTCGATGAATATCATTTAGGTTGTGTCATTTGCTGAATCTGTTTATAGATATTTACTGTTGATGAATATCATTTAGGTTGTGTCATTTGCTGAATCTGTTTATAGATATTTACTGTTGATGAATATCACCGAGCATCGTTTTACTGACCAGCTTCTCTCATTGCTGAATCTATTCACTGCCACTATTCATTTTACAGCTGAGTGGTCAGTAAGTACAGATTTTATTCCGCATGTTAGTCGTTGGCTACTGTGCCCTTCACTTAACCTTAGAACATTGATTCTTACCGTTCCAAGTCCAAGTCTTCCCTTTTCAATCCAGTCTGCCCCCAAAATCCTCCTTTATATATTATATCGTCATCTAGAAAGGATTTTCACAATTATATATTCTTTTACGGCGGTACTTCCTCTCTCCCCTTGGATTTGAAATATCTTCCCCGCGGAGCCATCTCTCTTCCCGTTGAGAACCACTGGCTTAAAGAGAGCGATTGGAGCACTTTGAATAATCCCCCTTAGCTGTGTTAACCAGCCCAGTGTAGGAAAGAATGAGCTTCATTATGCTGACGTCTGAGAAAGTAACAGTGGGTTCTAGGAAAAAGAATCGGAAGGAACTCGTGAGTCTCTCAACAAAGATTTTCTTTCAGCCTTTGATTATCCCAAAGCTAGCACAAGACAGTTATGTCTGACAGCTTTCTGCTTGCATGTATCAGGCATCTGTCACTCTCGTATGCGACTGGTCATTTGAGGTGCCTTCCTCATTATGAAGCCTGATTCACAAAAGTTAAGTGTTCCACACCTGCAGCTCCTGTTGAGTTTATCTTCAACATTCCGCGACATATTGTTAACAATCTACCTTTGTGAAACACAACAAAACAGTATTACAATACTTCGTATTATCCTTTCTTTACTTATTAGTGCCTGCAAAATGAACAGGGAAGTTATTATTCTTGTATGGTTCACTGCGTAGTGTTAGCTCTGACATTTTTTTTATATTCGTCATCGTCGTTAGATCTATCTTCCGTTCCCACATGCGCGTCTCTTTGTCAGTGTCCCGCGGTTATGCTATTATATACCCGCCATGCTGTCTGATCGGATCTGCTCCTTACAATGTGGCCAGATCTGCTATCATTTGTGGCGCGAGTTTGTGCAGACGGGAAAGAAAAAAGCCTTTTCTTGGCCAAACTAATTTAGAAAACATCGCGAAAAGCCTTGTACTGAGATTTTCAAAATAAGTATTGTAATATTTTTTTTTCTGTAAGATTTAGCTTCTCTGCTATTAAATATTTTTTTTTATTCTTCTCTTTCTCGGCATTTGCCTTCCAAAGAACGCTGGCTGCGTTGCTTGGTCGGGTGCGCCTACGCCTCCAACATCCAGATTTTGGTTCGGCGCTTCCCAAAACGGGTGATAAGTCGTCCCCCCCCCCCCCCTTCCTCGTGGGCGTTGAAAATTATCAGGTTGCGGCGAAAGAAAAGTATCAATTGAGGGAGGGGGGGGGGCAGTGGAAGAAAAGACGTCAGTGAGAAAGAGAGGGCGTTGAGGGAAAGTGAATCAACAGTTTTGGGGGGTGGGGGCAGTAAAACCTTCCTTCTTAGCACTTTTCAGCCTGATATTGAGAAACTTGTGTCCCTACATGAAACTCATCCTCCACATTAAGAGCTGAGAAAATAATGCGGTAGGTGAGCTATAAATGTACTCCTTCATGCTGTTAAATAAATTGGTTTCTTAGCTGAAGATTTTAGTTGTGCAGTGTATATCCTAGTTTAATAGGCCATTGCACGAATAGAACATAAGTGGGGGGGGGGTGGCCTGGGAGATAAGGGGGCGGTAGCCCGAACAAGCACGGGAAACACTGTTTTACAACCAGGCTTATCTTCCCCTTTCGATCTATATTCACTAATCCAAACTGTTTCCAAAGGGGCACTGTGAGGAGGCAGAAAGGGTCTTGATCAACTATGGCTGGCTAATCCTAACGCTGGTAGTTAGTTAATGCCCCCTGCTCATTCAGCCAGTTCGATTACAGCGTCTTTGCCAGCTCACTTCCTCCGAACCCCCACCCATGTTACAAATGCAAAACAAAAACATTCATCTGTTTGAAAGCATAGTCCATTTTGAAAAATACCTCGTGTTTCGGCCAAAATTGCAACTCGACCAGTTACTGTCAGTTACGAGTACTTTAGGTTCAATCAATGACTATTTTGTCAACGTTTTTCTCAGAACAAAACTGTGGACATATTTCCCGTGAGGTTGTTAAATAAAGGCAAATAAGGTTTCATTTTCTCTTTCTTCTTTTGCGAAGAAGAAGAAGACGACAACGAAGAAGAAGTAATAATGAGAGATGGAAAGCAGATTTCTGGTTTCCACGGGCATGGAAAAGGCTGGACAGTTCTTCAACTATCAGAGAGAAAATGTTGAATTGCAGGATTGAAGGGGGCGTTGCCTTCATTCCCGGATATTCTTGTCAAAAGACAAAGATCAAACATGTGTTTTATCTATAACCAGAAAGAATCTGTATTTTCGCACCTCTTATGACGTAGGGAGAATCTGAGAATGTCAGGCGCCATTTCTGGCAGCAGGAAAATGCATCCAGACAACAAACATTGGCAACTGGTGGGCGAATAAATTTTTTTTTTAATGTAGAGAAAAAGTAGGAAGAAAGGAGAAAGAATTTTTAAAAGAGGAAGAAAAAAGGAGAGGAATATTGATTTAGTCAAAATTAAACTAAGTGCCTTGCTCTGTAACATTTGACAAGATTGTCAGTGCATTTGTTCACTGATCTTTGCGTGGAAAGATCAAAAGAATGTGTCGTCATTTTGCTGACATAGTATCTCTTCCTCTAAATCAGTGTTTCCCAACGCTTTTCTTTTTTTTTTGGAATCATGTCCCACCTCAACACCTGAAAGATCTTGATGCTCCCTCTCTCACTATCCATCACCATGACCCTCCACCCCCCCCCCCCCGACAGTCTAAGGCTCAACCAAGTTCTAATTGCCCCAAAAAATGTTCATATTACCCCCCCCCCCTTGTGGAGCATACACCTCATTTTTGGAAGCACTGCTCTTAATCAAAGACAAGCTGGTGAGCGTCAAGGAAATGTTAGGATAATGTTTTACTGGATAAAAGCATATGGAAAGAAGTAAGGAAAGGTTAAAATAATATTTTGCTTGATAAAATTGTATGTAAAGAAGTAGGGAAATGTTAGGATAATGTGTTACTGCATAAATGTATATGGAAAGAAGTACGGAAATGTTAGGATAATGTTTTGCTGGATAAAAGTATATGTAAAGAAGAAAGGAAATGTTAGGATAATGTGTTACTGGATAAAAGAATATTGAAAGAAGTAAGGAAAGGTTAGGATAATGTTTTGCCGGATAAAAGCAAATGGAAAGAAGTAAGGAAAGGTTAGGATAATGTTTTACTGGAAGCAGGAAAGCACTTTCAGCAAATGCAGAGTTATAAGCAAATATTCGAGGTAAAGATAAATTTATGTTTTAGATTAGGAAAGATCATATAAATGTCCTCAGTTGTGAAAAAGTCATCAACATTCCCACAATTACAAAATAAAATGAAAAAAAAGGTAAGAAAAAAGTTGCAGCAGAAAAGTCTTGACAGACAGAGGTTCTGACCTCCAGTGGCATCACGTGACAAAGTATTGGCTTAAGACTTTCATCTTGGCTTATCAGCAATCTCTCAAGTTTAGATGTAGCCGTCCTCTGACCTGACCCAGTATGCGTGACTGTAATCAGTTCTGTGACCGCTAGCCTGTCCCGCTGGGCACCAAAGGGCGGGAGATGAAGGTCCAGTTTCCGCAGTCAGAGATAACCACTTGACGACTAGTGTCAGAGAGACCATCTCTTGTCTCTTGGAGTTTGGGAATACGTTGCGGAGGCTTCGGCTCTTTAGACTAGGTCGAGAGCGTGAGACTGGATACAAGGTCTGATCTTAAATCAATACAATCAGCTCGGGATTAGCACACAGTCCTGCAGACCGAAATGAGTGCAGTGATGGATTTTCTTTCTTAACTGATTTCTTACTTTTTTTACTCTTTCTTTTATTTCTGAAGATGATGTGTGGGAAAATATTGCTTCTGTGATGCATTTTGTGCATCCAACCCCCAGCCCAAATCATTTCTTTTTCTTTCTTTCCTTTTCTTTTGTAAAACTATACCACGCAATTTTACCCGCATAAACCACGGCCAGACAGTGTCTTTTCAATTGCGTGTCCAGTACAGTCAGTAGTTGCAGTCTTTCGGTCAAATGACACCTTCATAATCGAACAGACAAATTAGATCCTGCCTCCAAATTTATCCCAGAAAAAAAGGGGGGCCAATATTAGATCGTTTATTAGCTCCGCGTTTTTTGGCGTGCTGCATGGTCGATGATACAAAACGTGTGAAAGAAATATTGGAAATCCGACTTGATTTGTTCCCTTTGCTCAGAGTTGTGCCCCGGTCGTATCAGCCTCTTTCTAACAGCAATCCTTGTTGTAAATAGCAGAAATCTATACCTCCACAAGGGATCAGGAACGAGTAGTTCTATATGGCGGATTGAGCTGGGAGGAGATAAAAGTGCATGACTAAAGTTCAGCGAGTGCTGATCATAGAAAACTCTCGCATTGATATGTGGTCTTTGCGATGATTATTTTGCGTGACGCACTACTTCTTGGCCAATTATTGTATCAGATTGTGTTTATGGCTTGCGTTGTTTTTTGTTTTTTTTTTTCATGGGCGAAACAATATGTCTTCTTAAACTTGATTTAACAGGCTTTGGCCGTGTTTAAACATGAAGTTTTATGTGATATTAAAACATATGAGCATGTTTAACTCAATAGATATATGCAGGAAAATGGGAAGAAAGGAGAAGAATGATAAGAAGTGATAACATATTGAATCACGTGAAGATTAACTCTACAAAAGGACGCAGCGTTATCTGAGGACAAAACGAGGATCATATATGAAACAAAAGACAACAAGCACATGGAGACGGATGCATGCAGCTCAGACACTGCATGCTGTTACTGTAGCCTGATCCACTGGTCCAACAATGATAGGATCAGCCAAGAGAAATGATGCTCGGAAAATCCTACAACTATCATGTCATCATCATCATCACCATCATCACCCGTCACTACCTTGGGAACCATAGACCAAGGATAAAGTCTCTCCAGTCATCCACGTTCTTGGATTTGTTCTCTACTTCTCTCCACGTGTATCCCTTGTCTCTGATGACTTTCATAATTTCCCTTCTCCAAGTAGTTTCTAGATCTTCCTTGCTTTCTACTGTGTGCCTACTTGAAAGTCGTACTGTGAGACGAAAGATGTCTTCATTATATGTATTTAACTGCGACATATCACCCACCCCCTTGTACAAATAAACTGCATAAAACACATAGACCTGCGTACGTCTACAGCCTAAGACATCCAAAAGTCTAACAGAGACGCGTAGGAAGACTGTCTCTTCGCTCTCCTGCAAGAGCAACGAAGACTGTGTAATACTTCAAAGAATTAACCTGAGGACAATAGTGAAATAAGGATCAAGGAGAAATAGAATTTTCTTGTTACTCTTTCACGGAACATTTATCAACCTGAACAACAGCAAAACAATCACAGCTTTCAAAGAACATTCATCAGCACTCCACGACAGGCATTTTATTCACATGAATCCGTTGATGTCGTTAAAACAGACGGAATGTGTCACTCAAGTTCACCCCTTTGTGACAGCCCTGTCATTTTTACTCGGTATAAAGAGTATTTGTCATATAGATTTTCATTGTAATATCGAGCACAAAACTTCATCTGTTTTGTAACATTTTGTACGATGCTGTTTCTATTTCTTTCTTCCTCTTAAAAAAAAATTCTACCTCTTTCAGTGTACATCGCATTTTACATTTATGAGGGTTTTTTTTCTTCTTTTTCTCTCTGAGCTCAAGGACAATGCCCAATCGTGATAGTGGACTGTAACATTATGTGTGTTCCAGTCAGTCTTCTCACATACTTAAAACACAAGAGGCTCGAGCCGTGAAACAGAAATGATCTTTATTTTTTTTTCCTAGCTCAGATCTTGAAGTAACAAAAGTGATGACGTGGGAGTTATTAACACAAACGTTTAAACAGATTTTCCATCAGAATCATCACACGCGTACTTTATTGTCACCAAGCAAGGACAAGATGGTGAAACCGGGCACCTCTACATCTCCAGGGCATCTTTGTTCCAACTTAAATCTTGAATAGAAGACACATCTTTTGCGTTTCTCCACTTCTCCTTTTCATTCTTCTTTTTTTTTCCCATGGTCGCTTAGCCTTTTATAGTTTCCCTCTCACTCTTCGGTGTCATACTTAACCTTTTCCTTCAGTACATTTTAACAGGACCTTGTGCTGTAATAAATATTTTTTTTCACCCGCATGTGAAACTTTTACATCTTCCATCACATTTTTCGGCTAATCGAAAAATTATATATATATATATATATATATATATATATATATATATATATATATATATATATCTGTGTGTGTGTGTTGTTGTTGTTGTTGTTGTTGTTGTTGTGAAGCAACAACTTGGTTTGACATAAAACAAGGGGTCCGTCAGGGGTGCATATTGTCGCTGTACTTATTTAACTTGTATACTGAAAATATAATGAGGAATGTTAGAGAAGATGTAGACAAAGAATACTACGATGCCATAACAATTGGAGGTTATGAAATACCAGAGATTAGATATGCTGATGACACAGTATTACTGTCCACACCAAAAAAGGAATGGAAAAACTAATTATGTCAGTCCGTAAAAATAGTGAAGAGCAAAACCTCTATCTTAATGCGAAGAAAACTAAATTGATGACAACTGACAAAACAAACAAGGCAGCTGACATATGTATCAATGAGGGAAAACTGGAAGAAGTGGAGAGTTTTGAATATCTTGGATCACTGCTAACTAATAATGGAGATACAATGAGGGAAATTAAAAGGAAGACATCTATCGCCCTTCAGAAAGTAAAACAAATAAAGAATCTGTGGAGAGCAACAGACAGAACTACAAAAATAAGATTTTAAAGGCATGCATCTTTCCCATCGCAACATATGCCTGTGAGACCTGGACACTTAACAAAACAGCTGAGAAACACATAAATGCCTTTGAATGTAAATGCTACAGAAGAGTTCTCCAAATATCGTGGACACAAAAAAGAACAAATATATCCATACTACAAGAACTTAATATTGAAGAAAACTGGCTAGTAAAGAAGATTAAACAGAGAAAACTTAAATACTGTGGACACATTAAACGTCATGATAATCTAGAGAAGACAGTCTTGGAAGGGTACGTAATGGGAAAAAGAGAGAGAGGAAGACCAGGGCGAAGATGGCTGCAAGACATCGTTGATGATCAGCAAATGGATGCATCAGCAGCAGGCCATCTTGCTCACAACCGAGAGGCCTACAGGAGTGCTGTTAGGGAGGCAAATTTCCACAAAGGACATGCAAAATTAATGAATGAATCGCCACTACTTTCTTCTAACAGTCTGTACTAACGGAAATAATAGTCAGTCATATTTTTATTTGGCTCGCCAAGCATTTGTGTACTGGATGACTGTAGTAAAGATGTGCAAAATGATCACAGATGAAAGTGATTCATGTATTTTTCACCTGGTGATTGAGATTAAGCAAAGAAAAAAAAGGAAGTTCCTACAGAAATGATTCTGTTTAATGTGGAATATTCATATAGGCTATTCCTATTGTTTCTACAGTACAAATGTTTCCTATTTGCCGAAACCTGAACAATCGCTCGGTCTACCAACCCGATGGCAGCGGGTTCAAGTCCCAGCAGTGGAATATCTAAATATATAAAGTACAGGAACTGTACAAGTCTGTACCAGTAAGTACAGGTCTGGTCAGACACACTCGCTGTATTAAATGTAGCACTCAAGAGGCACGTGATACAAAATGGAATGACCTTTATTTGTGTACCTTTACCGCCACACCAAAGAGAGATCGTGGGCTCCACCTCATTCATTCATTCATTTGCTAGGCTCCACCTAGCACTCTAAAAATGGGTATCAGAGAAATCTGGGGAGAGAAATGCAACCAGACATGACACTCATCACATCACACTTTCATGCGCCGATGGTCTTGGAAATGAGGCTTAACACGATATCCCCAGTATGACTTTACTAACATAGAGGTGGGGATTTTACCTTTACCTGAATATTTAGGAACAAAATTAGTCAAACATTAAATATATTATTTATTATTAACCTATCACTAAACATTTGCGAATTCCTTGTAATCTTATTTCTTTATTATTGACTAGGCATCTTGCAGGCATGTCAGTGCCGATTTGATGATTACAGCCAAGATCTTCGTGCGGAAACTTGTAACACCCATAAACTGCTTGTTATGGCACTCGATATCAACAAGAGTACATTCTGTCAGCGATAAACTTAGAAACAAATTATAGATAAATTTAGTATATAGATAAATATAACCCAACGGCATTAAAACTATGGAAACAATAGAACTAATGTTTAGCTAGGTAGAAGTTACTTTATTCCGTGACAAACTATAGTTTTGTAAAGTTTTGCAATGATTCTGTTAATACAGCAAATAACACTGAAAAAAAAAGCAAGGAAAGTCGAAAGATGGAGTCTATATTAGATAACGCAAAATGTTAAAACTATTCAAAACAAAAACAAAAATAGGAACAGCTTTACTAGTTAACGAGCACTAAGTTGTAACGCGTCGGTTTACACCCTAATCCTATAAAAAAAATATACAGGAGAAAGAATAGCGAAATAAGATAAAATATAACTTCACTTGACTGATATACAACACTTAAGGCTGGGGAGGGGATGGAATGGCAGAAAAAAAGGTGAGCACTTAGCTGTGATTTGTAAGAAGCTGTGTTCGGGAGTGCGGGTGGTGGAGTATTGTGAATAATTATGAAGACTTGTGAGGTATGAAAGGTTTGTAGTAAAGAGGACGCGGGGAAAGCGGAAAAGGAGAGAAAGGAATACAATGGTAATCAAGCCAAGAAAAGGGCAGGTGAGATAGATGGACGATTTTGGGGTAGAGAATTTGAAATCTGATACAGTGAGGGTTCTGTATAAGTTACGGGCGAGGAAAGAACAGAAATTAGTAGGGAGGGAATATGATTCTGGAGAAAGGAAATGTTAAGCGTACCTAAATTTCAAGGTCAAACAGTGTTGTTTCAGCCCCCCCCCCCCATATTCCTATATGTAGCGGTTCTCGGCCCCCCCCCACCCCCAGCCGGGTTCTGTCGTCAAAGTAAATCTGTGCTCGTTAACTAACAAATGATTTCCTACTTTTTCTTTAAGTAATTTAACATTTTGTTATCACAGCTTTATTGCAGTGGATTTGCGTATAACTTATATATATATATATATATATATACACACACACACACACACACACAAACCAGATGAAGCCACGGTCCGCAGTTATTGAGGAAAAACGCTGGCGATGGCTGGGACATGTGCTTCGAATGACTAACAACTCTCTACCAAAAATAGCACTAAGATGGACACCACAGGGAAACAGAAGTAAGGGTAGACCAAAAGAGACATGGAGAAGAACAACAGAAAGGATGCTGAGCAATAGAGGGCTCACTTGGGCAAGGGCGGAAAAAAAGGTAAAGGTCAGGTATTTGTGGAAAACCCTTGCGGAAGTCCCGTGTGCCCTTGGCACTTAAGGTTCAGAGAGAGAGAGAGAGAGACCCAAAAACTGTTCGTGTAGATAAAGCAAAATAGTGCAGAGAATCAAGAAATAAAGACAATTTGAAAATTATGCGATAACCACAAACGATAGAAGCTAATAAAATGCAACACTTTCACAATGGCTGACGGGTAATTCGAACATGCACGGCGCAGCGCTCTGTCCTTAGTCTTGATGAAGCTAAAGTCAAATAAATGCTGGCGCTCTGCTGTAGACTGCACCATTGTTGAACAACACGTTGTAGTGAGATTTCTTTGGCCAAAGAGAGCTGAACTTCACCACAGGATGTTGGCTGAGTACGGAAGTGAAAGCAGTGCGACTGAATGAAAAATGTGTAATTGTGTAGAAAGATTAAAGCAGGAAGAACAAATGTAACCGACGATGCTCAGCCTATTCGGCCATCATCATTGTACACACAATACCACATCTAAAGGGCTCACGTCTTGATTAGAGAAGATTATGTTGTACGCTGTTGTTACACATCTGGATATGCCATATGCATGTTGAAAACCCCATCGGCACAGGGGATTAGACACTGGCTTACCCACCAGGCGACTCGCCTTCGATTTCCTCTCACCATAATGGCGGTCAGACCACGGCTCGCACAAAAAAAAAAAACTCCCTGGAGTTCACCCAACCTCAAGAAAAAAAAAATTGGGTATCAGGGTTAACGCACTGCGAAGGAAGTAGAATGACGCTGCTAGCTACGGAGTTGGTGCTGATAGTGGCACTAGTTGACATTTATGGTTAGACCGTATTCAGTGACACTGGTTCACTCTTATACCTTTACCTTTCACTGCGAACTTGTTGTGTTGTGTTAGTCTCTACCCGTTGTCGGTGCTTATAACTTTCAGAATGCCTTTGCTTGTTGTGTTGTGTTAGTCTCTACCCGTTGTCGGTACTTATAACTTTCAGAATGCCTTTACTTGTTGTTTTGTGTTAGTCTCTACCCGTTGTCGGTACTTATAACTTTCAGAATGCCTTTACTTGTTGTGTTGTGTTAGTCTCTACCCGTTGTCGGTACTTATAACTTTCAGAATGCCTTTACTTTTTATTACGCCTTGTAGTTTACTAGTTTCAACAATATCACTTCTAGCCCTGCTCGTGTCCTCTCTCTCTCTCTCTCTATATATATATATATATATATATATATATATATATATATGTGCAAATGAGATTGCTATATAGATTCATGAGCGAAACGAACCAATGACAGATCACCAGGATCACACCACGTGGTGTAGCTCTGAAAATAAATTTTTAAATGTCACATACCAGCTCACGTTAAAAGTCCATGAAAGAAACTTCTACCGCGAGAAGATGATGAGAAACATCGCATGTATGAGGCATTAACTTCGGTCAGATAATAAATCTAATATTATAACTTACTGTTTCAGTAAACACTGAGACGCATCACGCAATGGTGTATGCCAGTAGATGGCGAGGATGTGGCTGAGATGTGTGTAGCTTCGAAGATCAAAGAATAAATGACTGTGATAGAACAGAGCAGTGCTAACATGTAAGGTACTGGAACTGTACAAGCCTGTACCAGTAAGTTAGGTATGGTCAGACACACTCACTGTATTAAATGTGACGCTCAAGAGGGACGTGATACAACATTAAGTGACCTTTATATTTCTCAACCCAGGCCTACACAGAGTAACATAAATATGAAGTGCAAACTGTTGAAACGAACAAATAACTTGTTCTTCAAACTCACGAGAAGCTTATTGTCTTACTACACCATATCACTGTACACACACACCAGGCGCTGAAACTGGACATCTCTACCTCGAGGACTTCTTGACTCTAGCATTCAGGCAGGCAAAAAAAAAAAATGACTGGAGTCTTGCAGAGAATAAAATAAGATTCTTCTCTCTTTCGCTCCCCTGCTCTCTTCTTTCCGTTTCTCTGGCCTGACCTTTTATACTGCACTTCTCACTCTTCCTGTGTCTTCCTCTGTTTTCTCTTCCGTCATTTTTTTTAACAACAGTAACTCGTACTGTTGTAAGTTCTCTGCCCGACCTGTTCTCTGTGCTCATAGATGCAAGATCTTTCAGCTGATTACAAGGTACGTGCTCCACACGGTAGCAGGATCTGGTTGAAAGCCAGAGTCATTCGGCTTGTACAGGACTTCAAGCCAGCCACTGTAACTCATTCCCCATTCTTAGTCAATACCTTTCGTTCATGATCACCACTACGTCTTCTACAGCGAAAACAAACTTCCTACCCCAGACCTGTCAAAGAAAAATGACCTCATATCTGGCATGTACCGTCCTAATATGTACATGGAGCACAATGTTGTTTGATTAGACCTCAAAAATGTCGTCGGCAGAGCACTTTTAAACGTGAGATAAATAAAACTCGCAAGAAAATTACCTGGGACTTGATATATGTATTCCCGTTTGCTGAAACAGTTATGGTATTATATATCGTGTTTACTTTTAGTGAACACCCCAGCACTGTTTTAATATACATTATACCTCGTTTTATTGCGTTTCGCAAATATTGAGCATTTAAAAGATTTGTTTATTATTTTCAGAATTATATCACCGTCATCATCATCATTATCATCGCCTTTCACTCCCTTGAGAGCATGGACCACGAATAAAGGCTGTCTAGTCATCCCTGTTCTTGGAATTATTCTCTGCTTCCTTGCAGGTGCATCCCTTGTCTCTGAGCACTGAGAATTTTCAGATTTTATCTTCTTCTGCTCTTGTGGCAGGAGCCTGGCGCTCAGTGACTGCCGCCATTTTTCTTACAACATTTGCATGCTTCGTGTCTCCGTCAGTTCTCGCGATGTTTCAAAAGTTTTCATTGTTATTATATTGAAATTGGGTCTTTTATTACACCGTAGAGTGATCTCTGGGCTTACAAGTGAAAGGGTGAGTCACTCGTCTCTCTTTGAAACCAAAAAAAAGCTGGAAACTACTAAACGCAAGCGAGAAAGGCACATCAAACGCCGAGATGGGTGGAACGCTACGCCCTCGCGCGAGGCACCACCAACCCGATCATTCAACAGCCGTCAATATCTAGGCAGGACCCTCCATCAGCAGAAAGATTGCATATTTCTGAACACTCATTTGATGAAGATTAGCATTTTTAGCAATAAAGTATGTTTAACAGATTTTTTTTTCGGTCCAATGTGTTTTTAGACTATGCTAGTGTGTAAATTGATAAACTACAGAGTAGACATGCTATTCTGCTTTTACATGCAGTGTGAAGCGGGGGGGGGGGGGGGGGGGATGGGAAATGACTTACTTTATTTCGATGCTCTTCTTAATGCTGTTGTCTGAAACCGAACCCGAAATATCTTCGAGGTATGCCTACATATACTAGAACCAGGATATACTGAGTCCTAAGATACATAAATAGACATATTTGTAGGAACCTCGACACAAAAAAAAAACCTCCTAAACTAGAGAGAAATTAATAACACACTTCATAAATGTTAATAAATCATGTAATCTCTACAAACTGCTGTTGTCTCTCTTCCCGACAATATTTATAAACTGGCATGGTTGGAGCCGCCCGCCGTCTTGATTCGCGGAGAAAATTATAAAGGTTCGCTTTATCGTAAATCAAAATAACTTCATGAGATAAACACATAAAGTAAGCTAATGTTACAAATATAGATTGTTATTTTTAATTTGTGGGGAATTTTTAGCACATCATTTATCTATCTGTCTGCCTGTTGTGTCTCTGTTATTCTATCTATCTATCTATCTATCTATCTATCTATCTATCTATCTATCTATCTATCTATCTATCTATCTGTCTGTCTGTCTGTCTGTCTATCTATCTATCTATCTATCTATCTATCTATCTATCTATCTATCTATCTATCTTCTGTATATGTATATACGTATATTGTTTGTCTCTGTATCTGCAAGACTGGCGATCTTCCTGTCTGTGTTCATGTCTCTTAGTCGCCAGCCTGTCTCTGTATTTTTCAGCCTGTCTGATTATCTCACCGTCTCGACTAAATTTGGTCAAGCAAATGGATCAAGAAAGCACCTCACCTTAAAGTCCATTTTCATTTACCTACTAGTTCTTCACTTTCATTTACTACTAGTTCTTCACTTTCATTTACCTCTTAGTTATTCACTTTGATTTACCTACTAGTTATTCATTTTGATTTACCTACTAGTTATTCACTTTCATTTACCTACTAGTTATTCACTTTGATTTACCTATTAGCTATTCACTTTGATTTACCTACTAGTTATTCACTTTGATATACCTACTAGTTATTCACTTTCATTTACCTACTGGTTCTTCACTTTCATGTACCTACTAGTTATTCACTTTCATTTACCTACTGGTTATTCACTTTGATATATTTACTAGTTATTCACTTTCATTTACCTACTGGTTCTTCACTTTCATTTACCTACTAGTTATTAACTTTCATTTACCTACTGGTTCTTCACTTTCATTTACCTACTAGTTATTCACTTTCATTTACCTACTGGTTCTTCACTTTCATTTACCTACTAGTTATTAACTTTCATTTACCTACTGGTTCTTCACTTTCATTTACCTACTAGTTATTAACTTTCATTTACCTACTGATTCTTCACTCCTATTCTTTAAAAAAAAAAAAACTCCTTTTCGTTTTCAATTTCCATGTGATCTTTAGAGTGGAAATGAATCACGTGACTACTAACTGTCCTGGATTCTCTCAACAAACGTCTGTTTTGTACCCACAATTCCCTGCGCTATAAGAAAAATTCATTGGGCCTTCGGGGCATTGCTTTTATGTGAAACAGACGTTTCTGTTTTTTGTTTTGTTTCGTTTTTTTTAAACATCCATGTTCGTTTTAGATTGAACATTTTTGCCCCCTTCACTGAAAAGCAATTACCTCAGTCATCATGGACGTGGTTAAGCTTGGTCTGTGGAAAAACTGGTTGAATTTAACCACTTCAGTGCTGAACCATCTGGCTGAATCTGTCTTTGCGTTACAAACAGCAGGATCTGTTGTTTACCTATAAATGTCGTTTAAAAGTCTGAGTAAAGTTTTATCAGTTATGTCTCGTGTGTCTGGCTCTGTGTATCTCCTATCTCTGGCTCTGAATTATCCTGATATATTCGACTGAATGTAGTTTTCTGATGCGTTAAGACAGGTACGGCTTTGTTCTCAGAACTTTAACTCTTGACGTACCAAACAACATTCATAACTCATGAACAATTTTTTTGTAGAATTTTATAATTTTTTTAAACTAGGAAATAACGCTAATTCTAATGAAATAGAAGAATTACATTTACAGAAGTTTTCCTGGCTAGGAAACAAAACACTTGAACTCTAGTAGTTTTTTTTTCTAAAAAGCCATTCGACGGCCTGTTGTAGATAAAGAGTTAAACACTCCCGAACTATTTAAAATTTTAGCATGGTTTGCAACTGTTCAGTGCTGTAAGAAGCGTCTAAAAGATTTAACTGCTTTTTATGTATAATAATTCATTTGGATTTAGTAGTCAAGATTCTGATTACCTTCTTCTACACGATTACTATAGTTATCAACATCATTATCCTCGAAGCAACTGATGGCCTTCGATTTAATAGACTACAATTTCCAGGATTTTGGATTTTCCGGATACAATTTTTGATAATTAAAATATCGCTATAGCAAGATTTCCCAGAAGGTGGTAGTAATTTACTTTATAGTAAATCATTTTATTTCTTTAATCCAGTATATTTATTTTTACACACTGTACTTCCTCTGTTTTTTTTTACATAATGTATAAACTTCTGTACACTGCCTATAATGGCAGTCTGGTTGGCTGAATGATTAGACGCCCGGTCTACTAATCCGGTGGTATCGGGTTCAAGTACCACCAGTGAAGTTTTTTTTTTTCTGGTACCACCACACCAGAAGGGCACAGGTTCTACCCAGCCTCTAAACATGGGCCCCCAGAGAAATCTGGGAAGGTAAATGCGGCCAGGCGTGATAATGACCACGTCACACTTTGATATGATGAAGGTCTTGGAAGTATGGGCCTAACACCGTATCCTTAATATGCCTTAATGACATGGAAACGGGGAGTTTTACCTTTAATGTACCTGTTATATGAATGATGTTTACCATTCAGTAATAAATAAATTATCTTAAACGGAACAAAGCCAGCGAACGAAGCCTTGGTCACACTGAATTTACTGGATTTTTTAAAAATATCTGCACATTCTTAGTTCTTTCTTTCTTTTTCCTCATTTCAAATTTATTTTATTTTGGTTTTTTTTTAATGTATACGTTATTCTAAACTGATATGAAGCTATTTACAATAGAGTGAAGGATAGGAGATGAAGTGCAGAATCTAATGAAAGCCTACGGGGCAGATTCCCCACCCTTTACGCATAGAGTTCGTCCGTTCTCATTAGTTCACATCCTTAGCCACTCCTCCATTCACATATCCACTCATGTATTCACACATGGAATTACCCAGTCTGTCACGTCACCAAAACCCCACGCATCCATTAATCCATTCTTTTATATAACTGGAGCTGTTCCACACACACAAACATACCCGCACACACTCACTCACACACAAACATACACGCACACACCCACTCACACACACGACATTATTCAGATTAACCGCGCACCCTTCACGAGCGCATTTCCGGCTGCTCCAAATTGACGTCTGCACTTCAGGTTTTTTTTTGGTTAGTGTCCCTACTCCTCTTACTCCCAGCTTCCCCCCCCCCTCCCATCCCCTCAGAATCCCCACTTTGTCGCATCAGTTTGATCTCGGTGTGTTCCTTCAGCATGCATCTTCACATTCTGCACGAAGAGTGCACGATCAAGATACGATCTTTCTCTCTAAGTTCAAACCACAAGCACACAAGAAAAACTCAAAAACATTTAGCCGCCCTGTCTTGTTTATGTTCTGAAAACTGTAGAACTCGAGGATTTACAATTATTACCAATAATGATGATGATGATGATTGATGATGATGCTGTTTTTTACTGAGATAATGATAATGATGATATTTTTTTGCCGGTGGTAATAATGATTGCAGGTTATTGTCTCTTTCTTGACTTCCCCGGGCTGTATAGATGATGTATAACTCTAAGGTAGATAGAGGTGTATGGTGCAGTTTTACAAAGTGAGGGAGGAAGTGAGCAAGGTGAGAAAAAAACGAATATAAAGTATGAGAATGTATAAATGGAAAACATACAACATCCGATATTTCGGCGTGAGCCTTATTCGAGGATACATGCAAAAACAAAATACAAACATATATAACTTATCTGAAGCGTCTTGCTCTCAGCAAAGCTTAATTGTGTGTGGAAGAAGGAGGAGCACACAATTAAGCTTTGCTGAGAGCAAGACGCTTCAGATAAGTTATATATGTTTGTATTTTGTTTTTGCATGTATCCTCGAATAAGGCTCACGCCGAAATATCGGATGTTGTATGTTTTCCATTTATACATTCTCATACTTTATATTCGTTTTTTTCTCACCTTGCTCACTTCCTCCCTCACTTTGTAAAACTGCACCATACACCTCTATCTACCTTATTTATATTAACCAGTTTTACTGCAGTCGCCATCCCTTTTATATGTATAACTCTAGCGCCTACAAGGCTTCTCCAGAGCTACTCTTCTGAGCCATAAACCATATGCACGTAACAAATGTAACTCCAACGCGTCCAAGACTTCTCCAAAGTAAACTTCTGATTCATATCCACATAGCAAAGATAACTCCAACGCTTCCAAGACTTCTCCAAAGCTATATTTCTGAACCATATCCACATAACAAAAATAACTCTAGCTCCTTCAAGAATTCTCCAAAGCTATATTTCTGAACTATATCCACATAACACAGATAACTCTAGCTCCTTCAAGAATTCTCCAAAGTTATACTTCTGAACCATATCCACATAACATAGATAACTGTAGGGCCTCCAAGAATTCTCCGCAGTTATACTTCTGAACCATATCCACGTAACAAAGATAACTCTAACGCTTCTACGGCTTCTCGAAAGCTACATTTCTGAACTATATCCACATAACAAAGATAACTCGAAACCTTCCAAGACTTCTCCAAAGCTACATTTCTGAACCATATCCACATAACAAAGATAACTCGAACACTTCCACGGCTTATCCAAACCTACACTTCTGAACCTCATCCACATGGCAAAGATAACTCGAAGCTTTCCAAGTTTTCTCCGGTAGTACACTTCTGAGCCATCTCCACATGACGAACATCGTGTATTTACAAACTGTACTTGTCAGCTTGTTATGCCACGCATAGTCTTTTTTTTTTCAGGACGTAGTTCATGAAAGTACGTTTGGAATCTTCTTCCACTATACTTCTCTGTATCTAGCGACAAAGCGGACGCGCTGATTTCCAAACCTCGCCGCCTCCCGAAAAGATTGATGATCGTGCTTTCATGAATATAAATTCCAATAACTTAATCGCCGTCTGTGTAATTTTGTAACATCCTTCAGTCGCTGTAAGAGTGTGACTCACAATTTACACCCCATGAAAACGAACATTTCTCTTATCGCTTGACAGTTGTGGTTTGCGTTTATTATAGTAGTCTCGGCATTATAGCCAAGATTTTGATAGCGAATTTTTCCCATACGAGTATATTGTACATATATTCAAGGTATATCCGTGTACTTTGTGTAAATGTATACTTTCTACGTCAGTACTTCATACATTATGGATCAAATTATTGAAAGGAAGATTTTTCAGTGCCTCTCTCCAATATAAACACCGCCTTGGAAGCATTACTTTTCTTCAGCTTTGACACTGGCCCCAGTTCAAGAGATCTCGTAAATGTACGTTGCCTCGACTCCGATGAACTCGAATCGGAAGGTCATCTTTCATTCGGCCGTCTGTGCGTTAGAACTGTCTTTATGTACACGTCAAATATCCCTGATGGTCATTCCGGTCAGTTGAAACCAGGGAGGATGAGCTAAGAGTAGACAAGAGAGGCCAGGACATAACGAAGAGGAGCAGATAGTGGACTTTACGTACAGCACATGTTATTATAGAACGAAGGGTTTGACTACGCAAAGGAAGGGTGGCAGAAACGGTTTCCTGATTGTTAGAGTTCTGAAAAGTGAAATCAGCATCAGTATCACTAATACTAACATCACTCTTCTTATTAATCACTATGCACAAGTTCTGAAATTTTTTGCCTTGGAAATATTAATATTGCTCACAGCAGACCGTGTATGTGATATTAGGTATTGTAGGTACTATTCTGTATAAGACTGCCACTTTAAAGTTATTACTGCACGAATATGAGGTGCGCGCTGTATGGTTAGCATAATGATAGGATAAGGATATACACATAGATACACACACGTAACCTGCTTCTATTTCTTTATGGGAGAGAACCAACTATACAGTTTCTGTCACATACCACCCTTGTACATACCCCAGACCATCTTAACTCAGTTTCCTAAGCGTATAGCGTCGATTTTCAAATTAAATATAAGAATCCTCTGTTTCATCAGAGTTACACACGTTGGCATCATAAACAGACAACTCTCAGAATCGAAAAACTGTAATTCTCTTCATCGTCGATGTCTCGGACTTCCTTCCGGTTACTTCCGCATTCAGCTGTCCCGGAGTCCCATACAACAGCTAACCCAATTTCTAGTTCATGAACCTAAACCCACACTGGTGTCAAATGTTTGCTCTCCTCGCCATAAAAACGGATCATGGAGCTCAGAGGAAAGGTTCTTGATAAATTAAAGATCAATAGATCGCTTGCCCATGCCGACTATCAGGGATCACGTGTCTAGCCGGTTCTGTTTCCTGTTTCCTCTGAGAATTTGGGTCACGCATTTAAAAGTCCAGGAATCCATTAAAAAACGGTTCTGAAAAAGATAAATTTTTATGTAATTTTACAGACTTTTTTCAATCCATGATTGTTTCCTTCCTTTATCATGTTCAACTAGCGACGTACATGTAACTGACTTCTAAGCAAAACTGCTTTTTGCTTAATATACTGAAAATAAATTCTCTTTTTCTCAACCTTCAAACAGATATTATCCATTTTCATGTTCATTTTTTTTTTCCGCTCAGAGTCAAAATTCTCATATTCTCGTACATCAAAGATTAACCCGGAAGACAGAAGTTCTGATTTATCAGACCTCCGCGACTAGAGCTCTCTTCCATGAATCTAAAACTTGGAGGAAATGTTACAACATATCTCATCAAATCCTTAGCAGATAATAGTTCATATTTTTAAAATATTTTTCTCATTTTCAGTACACAAGCAGCAAATTTCATCAGGAAATTTGACTATTTTCTAATTATATTTAACATGCTCTTGAACTAACAGTGGACATCTGCTGTAACAATAATTGCCTCAGACCGAAGCTCCGTACATCAGAAAGTTGTTACGCGAACACTACTCATTCAATGTTAGCTGCCATTTTAGCCAGTATACCTGTAGAACAATGGTTCCAAAACTGGCTTTTTCGCGACGGATCACGATGGTGTCTGAGGAGAAAATCCTAGATCATATAAAGTACTATATATAAAGTACTACAAATGTGTGAAGATGTTCTTTTATTGGGCGCTAGTTGTAGGGGATAGAGGGAAGAGGAAGAAGAAAAAGTGAGGAAAAGGAGGGGGGTGTTAAAGGTTAAAGGTGAATTATCTTTGGCTTGGTCTCAGGAGTTCGCTATCTGAAGAAAGTTGAGAAACATTGGTATAAATATCAGGTACTCCTTTTCTACTGAATGAGAGTTCATAAGCAAATGTATGCCATTAACCACTATCTAGACTCAGGTGAAAACTACAAAACACCTCAGAGAAAAAGATGTTTTCAAGAATTATACATAGATATAGTTTTATAATGAAACCAGTTGTGCTAAAAATGTAGTTTTCAAAGTAACAAAAGACAGCAACGCTAGAACAGTTACCCAGAAGACAGCAACCCCAGAACAGTTATACAGAAGACAGCAACCCTAGAACAGTTACACAGATGACAGCACCGCCAGAACAGTTACACAAAAGACAGCAACATCAGAACAGTTACACAGAAGACACCAACGCCAGGACAGTTACACAGAAGACATCAACGCCAGAACAGTTACACAGAAGACAGCACCACCAGAACAGTTACACAGAAGACAGCACCACCAGAACAGTTACATAGAAGACATCAACGCCAGAACAGTTACACAGAAGACATCAACGCCAGAACAGTTACACAGAAGACAGCACCACCAGAACAGTTACACAGAAGACAGCACCACCAGAACAGTTACACAGAAGACATCAACGCCAGAACAGTTACACGGAAGACATCAACGCCAGAACAGTTACACAGAAGACATCAACGCCAGAACAGTTACACGGAAGACATCAACGCCAGGACAGTTGCACAGAAGACATCAACGCCAGAACAGTTACACGGAAGACATCAACGCCAGAACAGTTACACGGAAGACATCAACGCCAGGACAGTTACACAGAAGACAGCACCACCAGAACAGTAACACAGAAGACAGCACCACCAGAACAGTTACACAGAAGACATCAACGCCAGAACAGTTACATAGAAGACATCAACGCCAGAACAGTTACACAGTAGACATCAACGCCAGGACAGTTACACAGAAGACAGCACCACCAGAACAGTTACACAGAAGACAGCACCACCAGAACAGTTACACAGAAGACATCAACGCCAGAACAGTTACACAGTAGACATCAACGCCAGAACAGTTACACAGAAGACAGCACCACCAGAACAGTTACACAGAAGACAGCACCACCAGAACAGTTACACAGAAGATATCAACGCCAGAACAGTTACATAGAAGACATCAACGCCAGAACAGTTACACAGTAGACATCAACGCCAGGACAGTTACACAGAAGACATCAACGCCAGAACAGTTACACAGAAGACATCAACGCCAGAACAGTTACACAGAAGACATCAACGCCAGGACAGTTACACAGAAGACATCAACGCCAGGACAGTTACACAGAAGACATCAACGCCAGAACAGTTACACAGAAGACATCAACGCCAGGACAGTTACACGGAAGAAATCAACGCCAGAACAGTTACACAGAAGACATCAACGCCAGGACAGTTACACAGAAGACATCAACGCCAGGACAGTTACACGGAAGACATCAACGCCAGGACAGTTACACAGAAGACATCAACGCCAGGACAGTTACACAGAAGACATCAACGCCAGGACAGTTATACGGAAGACATCAACGCCAGGACAGTTACACAGAAGACATCAACGCCAGGACAGTTACACAGAAGACATCAACGCCAGGACAGTTACACAGAAGACATCAACGCCAGGACAGTTACACAGAAGACATCAACGCCAGGACAGTTACACAGAAGACAGCACCACCAGAACAGTTACACAGAAGACATGAACGGTGACCTTTATACAGCGAAGCATTTTTTGCTCCCAATTAATCAGATACTTCGAAGATAGTGAACATTTTCCATAATAATTTTTTAGATGTTTCTGGTCAAATTCAAGTTTCTTGCAGTTAATATCTGATCAGAGCCATGATTATGTCATTGTATGGAAGGAATAAAGCGATGGAGCACAGCACTGTGTGATAACCTCGAAAAAAAAAACGAAGTACTTGGAGACTAACCATTCAACACCGTACCCTGTCACTTCACTGTAAGCAAGCGTCGTCACTTCACTGTAAGCAAGCGTCGTCACTTTACTGTAAGCAAGCGTTGTGAATTCACTGTAAGCAGGCGTTGTTATTTCCTATTTACTAAATTTATTAAGCAAGCTATTTCAACATTTTCTACTTATATATATATATATATATATATATATATATATATATATATTTGTATATATCTATATATTTGTATATATATATATATATATATATATATATATATATATATGTATATATAAATTTAACCTCTAAAACAGGTACCAGAGAAGTATGGGAAAGCAAATTCGATCAGGCGTGATAGTAACCATATCACATTTCCATGTGTCATGGTCTTGGAAGTACTGGCCTAATAACATATCCCCAATACACAAGAAACGGGGACTTTAAGTAAATAAGTGCAATATTATTAGCAAAATATTTTGTGGCCTGGAGGACTTCGATTATATTGTTGCTTACATTCATAACTGAATGATGAGAAAGATTTCACATCTTATAGAGGTCAGAGGTCTGTGAAAATAATAACAAGAACATACTGCAAAAGGAATCAGAAAGAACAGCATGGTTACGTTTTCCATGATGATAAAAAGAAGGAAGGGAGAGAAATGAAGAAAAAAGACAAAGGAAAAAGCTGACAAAACAGGAGAGAATTGACAAAAACAAAGAAAAAGAAAAAGGAAAGGAGAGCACTGACAAAAGGACAGAAGTGACCAAAAAAAAAAAAAATGCAAGAAGAGAAATGACAAAAAGATGCAAGGAAAGAGAGAAATGACAAGAAAAGGAAAAAAGGCAAAAACAAATGAAAAGAGAGAAGTGACAAAAAGGCACAAGGAAAGAGAGAAATGACAAGAAAGAAAGAAAGGAAAAAACGGCAAAAAAAGAAAAAAATGAAAGGAGAGAAATGACAAGAAAAGAGGGGGAAACGGGAGAAGGAAAAGAGAAGTGTCAAAAAAAAAGATGAAGAAAAGGAGAGAAATGATAAAAAAAAGAGAAGAAAAAGAGAGAAACGATAAAAAAAAACATACACAAAATATCAGCCTTACAAAAGAAATCATAAAAACACCATAAACTTTTAAACAATTCAGCGTAAAACAATCTCCTCATTAACACGCACCACACCGACTGATATGAGCAAGACAGAATAACTGAAATAACCCGCAGTCCGCCAAGAGACGTACATGAACCGTGTAGAATTTGGAAAGAATGCCTCTACTGACATATTTCACACCGTCTGTAAAGTGAAATCTTTGAGCTCATTTCTTACGGCACAGGTGGAAGCGATGGAAACTGTGGATACGAAAACTGCTGGCATTTCTTTAGTCAAAGTTGCCCAAGATATTCTTCTTCATCATTGGCTGTGCTTAATCATAATCCTAGAAGTAAAGCCATCGTTGGGGGGAGGGGGAGGGGGGGGAGGTTCAGTATAAAGATGGCCGAAAGCTGAACACTTATTATATTTTTTTCAGTTTTGTCATCTTATCTTATATCTTATATCCTTCCCGTGCCGTTAAACGTCACACAGGGCTCGCAAAGTAGTTCGCCAATTTTTCCTGTCTTCGGCGAGTCTTTCAACCTTATCAAAGGATTTTATGCCTGTTAACTTGGCCTCTCTTAACAATGACCTCTTTAGAGTTTCACGCGGTCTGCCTCTTTTTCTTTGGCCTGTGGTGTTCCACTTGATAGCTTGTTTTTGGGATTCTCTGATCATTTCTTCTCATCAAGTGACCAGCATATGTCCATCTCCTTTTCCTGTTTTGTCATAGCCAGGCACAAATTAAAAGATTTTTAAAAAGAAAGGAAAAAACAAAATTCCAGAATTCACTCTTGGCCACATTCAGGTCAAAGGCCTTTGCTGACATACCTGCTGCACTTGTTAGAATGTGAACATATGTCATCCGCCTTCACAAAGACATTTTACCTGAAATGAGAGGAATACAGGAGCTGGCAATTACCTTGTTTCTCTTTTCAGCCGTCGGATCGTGGTTTAGTTCAGGAATTTTCAAGTTATTCTTTATGGGTTTTCCCCCTTGTTTTGGTAACCATAGAAACGGTCACCTTTTTTAAAAATAGGGCGAAATCTATGTAACAGCCATTTAAAGAGATAAAGGGGGGAGAAATATGACGAGAAAACCAGGAAAGGAAAAAAAATTTTTTGTGTGCGTGTAATCTCCCTTCGTGATTGATTCTTTTACCTGGAGTGGGGTGATTGTTTTACCTGGAGTGGAGCTACCTGAAAGGTATTTCCAAGAGTACGAGTACCAGAAAAATGTCAGAGCTCCTGCTAAAGACAAGATTTATTTTCTTTTGCACTGAGAAGAGAGATGGGGGAGAGAGAAAAGGAGCGAAGAAGACAATAGATAACGAGAAAACCATCACACTGTGCCCGATTCTGTCAAATTTTATAGCATGTCTAGACCTGTAAACAACGGCCCGGGCGGGCAGGCGGGGGAGAGACAGAGCGAAAGAGAATACCTGAGTCTTCAAGTGCTGCATATATATTATTACTGAACGCTCGCCTTTTCACAGATAAACAGATGCTAACTTGGAGTTCAGTCCCCTGTATCCGTGGCAACAGCTGAGATCATATCGGGGCGGATGCAGTAGAAAGGATTTCATACCTGTCACAAACAGACCAACAGAAAGACTGGCACAGATAGGCAAACGCTGTTCTCTGAATGGGGAAGGCAGGAGAGAAACCTGTGTCGACTGTTTATGAGATAGCATCGTCATCACTGAAGTAAAGATGGCTCACGACCTATACAACCTCCACGCTGTGCTGTTTGTTATCTGTTGTAGCGGTCATTCATCCTTGTCAGTGAGTAGAAACAGATCCTTTCGGGGATAGGTCTTCCTGAAATTGCTGTTTATTAAAACTTGACCACGAAGTACGTATATAATACAGCAAGAGCCCATTCTTCGTACAATGTGGCGCTTTTGCCACAAGTTCCTTACCACAGCATCAAAAATCCAAGTGTACATTTCTAGGTAGCAAATCTGGGCCGCATGGCGCGTCCTTACGTCTAGGATAATGATTCAGAATAACCAGTGGTCTGTTGGAGTATCGTGGCCAACTGCGACTAAAGAAATGCCAGTAGTTTTCATATGTACGTTTTCCATTTTTCAAATGTAGAAAAGCTGATACAGAGACATAACTGGTAATAAGGCAGGCAGAACGAGGGACAAACTGGCCATGTTAAGACAAGTGATGAATACTGCGAATGGTTCAGGCATTAAGATGTGTATAATTTCCTCTTTTCATTTCCTCTCCTTCTTTTCTTCCTGCCCCTTGTCATAAATCCTTCCGCAAAAACAATGTCAGAAAACTAAAGGGCGGAAATGTTCTTTCGCAGAAGTAAGGCGGTAAGCTCCTGCCATTTTGGCAAATTGTGTGGTTGTTTCGCTCTCTAGGCCACAGTGTTCTGTCTATTATGGACAGAATTGCTTTAATATACGAAATAGTTCAAACTGATATTTTAAAAAGATCTGAAAAAAATGATATAATATTTAACGAGTGAAATTTAAACAACAAAAAAAGGTGGATAATATCTCTGTTCCTTTATTTCTTTCACTTTTTTTTTTTTTGCTTTCTTTTCGCAGTACCCACATCTGTTTCTTTGTTTCTCTACCACAAGTACCCACGTCTGTTTCTTTGTTTCTCTACCACAAGTACGCACGTCTGTTTCTTTGTTTCTCTACCACAAGTACCCACGTCTGTTTCTTTGTTTCTCTACCACAAGTATGCAAGTCTGTTTCTTTGTTTCTCTACCACACGTACTCACGTCTGTTTCTTTGTTTCTCTACCACAAGTACGCACGTCTGTTTCTTTGTTTCTCTACCACAAGTATGCAAGTCTGTTTCTTTGTTTCTCTACCACAAGTATGCAAGTCTGTTTCTTTGTTTCTCTACCACAAGTATGCAAGTCTGTTTCTTTGTTTCTCTACCACACGTACTCACGTCTGTTTCTTTGTTTCTCTACCACACGTACTCACGTCTGTTTCTTTGTTTCTCTACCACACGTACTCACGTCTGTTTCTTTGTTTCTCTACCACAAGTACGCAAGTCTGTTTCTTTGTTTCTCTACCACAAGTACGAATGTCTGTTTCTTTGTTTCTCTACCACACGTACTCACGTCTGTTTCTTTGTTTCTCTAACACAAGTACGAACGTCTGTTTCTTTGTTTCTCTACCACAAGTACGCACGTCTGTTTCTTTGTTTCTCTAACACTGGCGTCCGTGTTTTCAAATTTAATTTACTTAGCCGACTTATATTGCCAGGTTGAGAGCAGGCCTCAGACAAGCCTCGGGCAGATCATTGGTTCTTACGTGCAACATCAGAAGCATTAGAAGCCTCTCTGTTCCCCCTAGGGCTACCGAACTCTGTGTGGCAATCAACTTCTGGCTGAGCCCGGCTAGAGAGATCTTTAATGAATGCGCCCAAATTGTGGCCGTGTCTGGTACCAGGACGTGAGTCAACTGGGGCCGTGACGTTTGATGAGGAAAGCGCTGGCTCTTAGGGGAGAAACGATTTATTTTATTGATATTATTTTGTTTATTGTCACACCAGGCGCCGACTTATAATAAAAGAGTAATTTCTTTAGAACTCCACTTTGAGCCCAATGATGCTAACTTTATCATTTCTTTTGGGTGGTGTGGATCACTCGTAGTTCCCCTATGTGTAAAGAGGAACACATAACGATGCCATCGCGTGTGATTTAGAAAGACAGATCTTGTGAGAAGACACTGCATGAGATGTTCTATGCAAACAGGAATCTACAATCTTGACTTTTGGAAACTAGAAGTACAAGAAAAAGTATCAAAAAAGACGAGAAAATAAATTATTGAATTACTGCCCCTTGTGATTCACACTTTTATGACAGAGTCTCCAAGAGCCAATATCCAGTGATTGCCCTCATACTTCTTCAGGTCATGAAACCATAGCTTATATTCTGGTTGAGTACTCAGTAGCTAGGGGAAGACATTAGCATGATAATGGGTACACCAATCAGACAGCTAGCGCCTTCTTTAAATAAAAATGTAAAATATAACCAGAATGGTTATTGAACTAGTGGTTCAACAGGGCGCTCATATTGTGAATATACAGAATAGAACTCATCCATAAGAAAGAGAAATGATACTTCACTTTATATACGCCAGAAATCCGATGTTGTGAACCCACGTCTAGACCCGGCTCAAGCGCTAACGTCCTTGAACTTAGATTATGACTTAAGAACTTTAGTATACATAATTCATATATTTAAATGAGGGTTGGGTAAAACTCAGGCTATCAGGGAGGTCTCAGAAATATCTAAATCAGCGGTTCTCAAAGTCTCCGATCTCAGTCCTCCATTTTCAAAACGAATCATCCGCTATCTTTCATATAGGATTTTCACCATTGCACATTTTTTTACAGTGGAAAAAAATTCCTCCAGAGACTTGAAATTCTTCCCCTTTGGAACCAGCCGCTTCCCCTCTGAGAATCACTGATCAAAATTCTATGGCAGTTTTTAGACTGTCCCAGTCGCGCATACCTCTGTTCACCTTAATGGTTAGTGGACCTTTCCTCGGCCTTTCTACGTGAAAAGGTAAAGGTAAAATTCCCGTTTCCATGCCATTAAGATATATACTGGGGATACGGTGTCAGGCCCTATTTCCACGACCTTGAGCACATGAAAGTGTGATGTGGTCAGTACCACGCCTGACCGCACTTAACTTCCAACATTTCTCTGGTACCCATTTTTAGAGGCTGGGTTAACCCTGGGGCCTTTTCTGGTGTACCAGAAAAAAAATCCCACTGCTGCTACCGAACCTGGCTCCAGCCCTCAGCTTTTCTGCGGGCTCAAAATCTTGGAACCTTTCTTTATCCCGGCGGAACACTTGCACTCACATATCTACCACCACCTGCACCTGTTTTTCGCGTCATATGCTCCCCCCCCCCCTCTTTTATCTCTCAACTATCACCTGTTGTTACTGGGGATACCAAAGGGAAGGTGGGACAGGGTCTTGGTCATTTCGCTAGCTCTGACTTTAGCATGTCAGCTGTAGGTCGCTAACTCTGACTTTAGCATGTCAGCTGTAGGTCGCTAACTCTGACTTTAGCATGTCAGCTGTAGGTCGCTAACTGTGACGCTAGCATGTCAGCTGTGGTTCGCTAACTCTGACTCTAGCATGTCAGCTATGGTTCGCTAACTCTGACTCTAGCATGTCAGCTGTGGTTCGCTAACTCTGACTCTAGCATGTCAGCTAGGATTCGCTAACTCTGACTCTAGCATGTCAGCTGTGGTTCGCTAACTTTGACGCTGGCATGTGAGCTGTGGGTCGCTAACTCTGACGCTGGTATATCAGCTGTGGTTCGCTAAATCTGACGCTAGCATGCCAGCTGTGGGCCGCTGACAGCCAAATCGGATTGACTATGAACACCTGCTTGTACAGTTAAATATAAAAATAACTTACATCTATGACACTACTAAAGAGTATGCACTTGAAGTTCAGACTAGGAGACCACATTAAAACTTTGAACCCCCTCCACCGAGTCTTTGCTTTCGACTCACCCGACGCATACTTCAGACAGATTTTTTTTCTCTTTATGAAAACCAGCTCTCCCTGTATTTTTACCATGAGTTACTGTACACGTCCATACAAGGCATTCAAAGCTGTGACTTGAAAGCGGAGAAAACTGTGAGAGCTGTCTTATACATTCAGCTCTGAAATTGTAACCATTCTTCATATAGAGGATTTGAAGTGGGAGAACCGTGAAACATTCATGGAGTTGTCGGCCCTATGTAAACATGTTCTGTGGGTCTATGCCGAAGCTGAGGGCTAAACTGATAATCGCTGACTGGATATCTAACTATCTTTGGTGTGTTTTCACCCGAAGTAAGTTTAGATGATTCCAGGATGATAGAGGAACAGTAACATGCTTGGAGAAAGAAAATAGTTGATAGGAAGAATTTAAATCAAAATAAAAGGAAGAGGCAGCCTACAACACACACACACATACACTCCTCTCTCTCTCTCTCTCTCTCTCTCTCTCCTTGGTTGAGAGATGACTGAGTTCCCTCTGTAGACGGATGCGACGAACCTACAATCAACGCATCCCAAGGACAATGGTGGCACACACGTTACTTTGGTTACTGGAACCGACAGCGGAAACAATATGGGATTGTCGATTCTGCAATGACACTACCTCCTGATGTCAATCAATCAGTCTATAAGATGGAAACAGTCATTGTCATTACTTGAATAACCGATGATATTCTGTCCGTATTTTTTTTATTGTAACTGTTCAGAGCTGTTTCACTCTGTCATGGAAAATGCAGTATATCTCCACTCTGTTACTGCTAGTGTTTTGGATGACTAATGTTACAGTAATATTATTGCTTGTTTGCGTAGATACAAATCCCATGGTCGCCATCAGGCAAATATTGCCAGTCGTGTATCGCCAAGAACCTCGTTCCTTAGTATTTTCCATCAGCTCACTTTTCTGACATCGCCTTAGACTGCCCATGATTCTTTTTTTTTTTTTGGTCATTTGGTCTTCCCCTGTCCCTCTTTCTATTTAACTTTCCTGTTTTTAACGATGTTTTCAAACCTTCTCCGTCTCATTACATGTCCAGGGAATGACGACTGTCGCTTTCTTATGGTTTTAATTAGGTTCCTCTCTGCGTTTTCTGTTGTTAGACATTCCCTATTTGTCATCTTAGCTGTCCATGCCAAATTAGCGGTTTTAATTAAAGATTTCCCCCCCCCCCCCATTTTAAGCCTCCTTCAGATCTCGTTTCGCTTTGGCCAACAACTTTATTAATTATATAACTAATCATCCAATATATATATACACATATATATATATATACATTTATATATATATATATATATATATAAACGTGGAGTACAACAAAGAAAGATGAACCACAATTGCAGACCTTTGAGAACAAGATCCTAAGAAGAATCTTTGGGCCCATAAAGGATACCAACAATGGAGAATGGAGAGCTAGAAAGAACACTGAACTGAACAGCTTATTTAAATCCCAATGAATTATAAATGTCTCGAAACTGAACACACTACGCTGGTCGGGCCATGTAGAAAGATTGGAAGAAAACGAACTAAAATTATATATGAACAAGAGATGAGGGAAACAAGACCAAAGGGTCTGAGATGGAGAGACAATATAGAAGAGGATATAAAAAGAAATTGGTGTCATCAACTAGAGAGAGAAGACTGGATATAGAGAGGAATGGAGGCGAACTTTATCTGCAGCAATGAGCCTTAATGGCTTGGAAAGCAGGGGAAAAAAAATATATATAAATACCGAACTTTAAAATGATATTGATACCTATTGATATCAGGTGTTAACGGCAGAAAGATGCAAGTTTTATACGTCAAAATAAAAGTTTTAATATTATATAGACAGAGACAGACAGACAGACAGACAGGCAGGCAGGTAGCAGACAGACAGATAGATAAAGACACAAGGGTCTGCTGAAAAGTCCACATACGAAGCAGTAGTTTAGCTAGAGAGCACAGGGGCCAGTGGGGAGCTTGTGTGAGAGCTCTGTGTATGAACCCTCATGTGTAGACTCATTAAAGTTTTCAAAAACAGAAATTGCCAGAAATGTGGCCATGGCCTCACTGCAGAAGGCGAAATATATATTCTTTTCTACAGTGCAACCAGAAGAAGATAAAAGCCATATGTTTTGCATGTAAATGCAGCAGAAACATCATACACAACAAAAAATGTGTACAGCATGTTTTGTTATAGCACGATAGTTGCGTTCTGGGAAATGACCTCGAGCTATGCAAATTTGTGCTAGAAAAGAAAAGAAGCCTTATAAGAAAAATGATGTGGGGATTTGGTGGGAGGAGGGGGGAGGGAGGTGTACGACACAAACTGTTTAAATGTATAAACTAGGGAAAAACTAGAAACAGCTTTATTACTTAACGAGCACACAGTTATGACGTTTCGGTGTGAACCTTAATCATACAAAAACACACAGGACGAAGAAAATGATGAAACAGAGAGAGAAGATAAAATATAAATCCACATGAATGCTGTGCAAAAAGAAATAGGAATTGAAAAGATAAAATAAAATAAAATGAATGGAGCGCTTAGGTGTGACTTGTAAGAAGCTGTGGCTTGTAAGGGGCTGTGCTCAGAAGTGCGCATGGTGGAGTGTAGAGAATGTTTAAATGGAGACTTGTGATGTGTGATAGGCGGGTCGTAAATGGAGAGGGGAGAGGGAAGAGGGGAATGAACCTCGGAAAGAGGAGACAGTGATACAATGGTAATCTACCCGAGAGAAGGTTGAATAAGTGACTATAATTGGGGTAGAGAGGTTGTAATCTTTATATATTTATATACTTATACACTAATTATTCACATGTTACACACTTTTTAAGGTAAAAAGAAAAACAGGCATGAAATGAAAACAAAGCTACCACAGTTTTTTTTCAGTAATATGTACCTACTAAAGAGACTACTCCTACGATAAATATGGCCCATTATCTTAAAGGAAGTCTTGAACTTTGCGGAATTGCGTGTTGGAACGCATTTCTAGTGAATTACAATGAAGTGGAGAAGTGTTGCTATCTTCTGCTCTCGGGTACGAGTGAAATGATGTGACATCAGATGAGGATAGCTGAGCTTCGTCGTCCTCTTTATGTTCTTCTTGTAGTAGCTCTGGTAGTTGTAGCTTCTAGTAACAACTTCTCTTACAGTTTTTCTACTTTCCTCTTCAGTGCTGCTGGTTAGCACCTGAAATGCTCGGCTTAAGTCTTATCTTATATCTTATCCTATATCTTATCTTATATCTTATCTTATATCTTTCCTTATATCTTATCTTATATCTTATATCCTTCCCGTGCCGTTAAACATCACATAGGGCTCGCAAAGTAGTTCGCCAATTTTTCCTGTCTTCGGCGAGTATTTCAACCTCATCAAAGGATTTTATGCCTGTTAATTTGGCCTCTCTTAATAATGTCCTCTTCAGAGTTCCACGCGGTCTGCCTCTTTTTCTTTGGCCTGTTGTGTTCCACTTGATAGCTTGTTTTGGGATTCTCTGATCATTTCTTCTCACCAAGTGACCAACATATGTCCATCTCCTTTTCCTGATCACCCATGAGACTGGTTGTTGTTCAGTCGTCTGTCTTATCTCTGCATTGTTCTTGAATTCATTCCACTTGATGCCGAGTATTTTCCTTAGGCATTTGTTTTCAAAAGAGTCTAATTTATTTTCTATTTCTTTAGTTGCCTTCCAGCTTTCGCATGCATAAATGAGGGTGGATATTACATTTGAATTGAATAGTCTTAACTTGGTTTTTGTGCTTATAACTTTTGAATTCCATATGTTCTCAAGATTCTTGAAGATTGATGCTGCTTTTGCAATTCTGATCCTAACTTCCTTTCTAGTGTCACCATCCTGGTCTATGTAGCTGCCAAGGTATGCAAATTGATTGACTTCTTCAATATCTGTCCCTTCTATGTGTATTTTTCCATTTTGATTGAGAGGAATTTTCATTATTTTTGTTTTGTCCTTGTTAATTTCAAGTCCTATTTTGCTAGCCAGTGAAGACAGGCTATCTGTTTTTTCTTGCATGAAATTCACATTATTACTGATAAGAGTTATGTCATCAGCAAAATCAAGATCTTTTAGTTGGGTCCCCTGTACCCAGTCAATACCTGTGTTACCTGTGCAGCATTTTTTCATTATGAAGTCTATTGTAATCCCAAAAAGTAAAGGAGACAGTATACATCCTTGTTTCACGCCTGTTTCAATCTGGAACCATTCACTCATCCCTTCTTCTGTCTTGACTGCACAAACATATCCATTGTATAAGTCCTTAATGATGTTGACAATTTTAGATGGTATTCCATACAGACATAAAATTCTCCATAATGAATCTCTGTGTATGCTATCAAATGCCTTTTTAAAATCTATGAAGTTCAGTATTAATGGTTTCTGCTTTTCAATGTGTTCTTCAAGTATTATTCTGAGAGTAAAGATCTGGTCGAGACAGCTTCTCCCTTTTCGAAATCCTGCTTGTTCTTCTCTCATTGCAGTATCCACTATATCTTTGAGTCTATTCAAAATGACCTTGCAAATACTTTTGACACAACTGATATTATGGTTACTCCTCTCCAGTTGTTACAGTCACTAAGCTTGCCCTTTTTTGGTATTTTAACAATGAATCCTTTCTTCCAATTAGAAGGGACCTTTTCTTCTTTCCAAATCTTGTTAAACATTCTCTGTAGTTGTCTCATGTTGTCACTATTGATAGCTTTTAGCATTTCGGCTGTTATTTCATCTTCACCTGCAGCTTTGTTGTTAGACATTAAATTCACTTCTGTTTCAGTTTCATGCAATTTAATTTCATCTAGGTTGACATTTAGTTGTGGGGCTGGTAAGTCAGTTTCAAGGTTTAACAATTCTTTTGGGTGTGGTCGATTGAGTATTTCTTGGAAGTGTTCAGCCCATCTTTGCTTTCGGTCTTTATTTGATGTTAATAGTGTTCTAGTTTTGCTAAGGATTGGTCTTTCTTTAGATGTAATAGTACCTGTTAGCCTCTTTTGTATGTTATATAAAGTTTTGCTGTCTCCTGTTTTTGCTGCTTTTTCTGCCTCTTTCGCAATATTGTCTATGTATTCTCTTTTATCCCTTCTAGCTGAACTTTTTACTTTCTTGTCTATTTCTTTGTATTTTGCTTTTGCCAAATCTCTTTCATGATCTGTTTTGCATTGAACATGTCTAATTTGACTGCTCGTCTTTCATGTATATGCTTCCATGTTTTATCTGATATCCATGCTTTTCTATTTGGTTTTTGCAGTCCAGCGCTTACTTTTGCTGCTGTGATTATGGCTGTGCTGTAAGAATTCTATAACTCATCTATACCTATCTCCTCAACTTAAGGAATAAGCTTAAAATGTTGCAGACAAAAATCTAGTAACTGTAACAGACACACAGTTTCTGGTGGTAAGAAGATGAATGCCATATATGAACTTGAACTCAGCTATCCTCGGTCGATGCAGTATCCAAAATTATTAAAGCTTTGAAATTTATTTCTTTTTTCCTGTAAAAATTGTCTATTTCTCTAAAATAAGATTCGATAAATATTTCATGGCAGATCTGAACTGCCATCCATTCTTTTTTAGCAATGTTTACACTAAGGCTACATTTTAAAATTCCCTTTTACGTCCATGGATTGGCAGAGTATTAACTCGCCATAGGCTCAAGCTTAAAGTCTCTGCAAGCGTTGGCACCAAGGATCTCTATTATTCCAACTTTTGCAGATTTAAATCCCGGAGCATGTTTTTTTCAGCCTTTGAAATGTAAGTCCTTGAAGGCACACGCTTAACATGCAGAATTGTTTCGTCAAAATTATTTTTTTTCCCAAAAATTCTCACTCTATTATTTTCTTTATCATTGGAGGATGTTCTCTGCAGTCGCTTCTCTGAACTGGCAGCTTTTCACGTCAGATGAATGTTAAGGAAATTACAATGATTTTTTAAAGCTATAAACCAGCCACTGCTCGTAGTAAACCAGCCACTGCTAGCAGTAAACCAGCCACTGCTAGCAGTAAACCACCTGCTGATAGCAGTAAACCAGCCACTGCTCGTAGTAAACCAGCCACTGCTAGCAGTAAACCACCTGCTGATAGCAGTAAACCAGCCACTGCTCGTAGTAAACCAGTCACTGCTAGCAGTAAGCCATCTGCTGATAGCAGTAAACCAGCCACTGCTCGTAGTAAACCAGCCACTGCTAGCAGTAAGCCACCTGCTGATAGCAGTAAACCAGCCACTGCTCGTAGTAAACCAGCCACTGCTAGCAGTAAACCACCTGCTGATAGCAGTAAACAAGCCACTGCTCGTAGTAAACCAGCCACTGCTAGCAGTAAGCCACCTGCTGATAGCAGTAAACAAGCCACTGCTCGTAGTAAACCAGCCACTGCTAGCAGTAAGCCACCTGCTGATAGCAGTAAACAAGCCACTGCTCGTAGTAAACCAGCCACTGCTAGCAGTAAACCACCTGCTGATAGCAGTAAACCAGCCACTGCTCGTAGTAAACCAGCCACTGCTAGCAGTAAACCACCTGCTGATAGCAGTAAACCAGCCACTGCTAGCAGTAAGCCACCTGCTGATAGCAGTAAACCAGCCACTGCTAGCAGTTAACCACCTGCTGATAGCAGTAAACCAGCCACTGCTAGCAGTAAACCACCTGCTGATAGTAGTAAACCAGCCACTGCTCGTACTAAACCAGCCACTGCTAGCAGCAAGCCACCCACTGCTCGTACTAAACCAGCCACTGCTAGTAATAAACCAAACACTGCTAGCAGTAAACCAGCCACTGTTAGTAGTAAACCAGCCATTGCTAGCAGTAAACCACCTACTGATAGCAGTAAACCACCCACTGTTAGCAGCAAACCGCCTACTGATAGCAGTAAACCAGCCGCTGATAGTAGTAAACCAACCACTGCTAGCAGTAAACCAACCACTGCTAACAGTAAAACACCTACTGATAGCAGTAACCAGCCACTGCTCGTAGTAAACCAGTAACTGCTAGCAGTAAACCACATACTGATAGCAGCAAACCAGCCGCTGCTAGTAGTAAACCAACCACTGCTAACAGTAAAACACCTACTGATAGCAGTAAACCAGCCACTGCTTGTAGTAAACCAGTAACTGCTAGCAGTAAACCACATACTGATAGCAGCAAACCAGCCGCTGCTAGTAGTAAACCAACCACTGCTAGTAATAAACCAAACACTGCTAGCAGTAAACCAACCATTGCTAATAGTAAACCAACCACTGCTAGTAGTAAACTAGCAACTGCTAATAGTAAACCAACCACTGCTAACAGTGAATAGAATAACTTCTGCAGGATTTGGAAATTGTTTTAAGATTTTCAAGGGTATGCATCTTTCTCGTCACAACATATGCCTGTGAGACCTGGATACTTAACAAAACACCTGAGAAACATATAAATGCCTTTGAATCTAAATACTACAGAAAAGTCCTTGAAATATCATGGACACAAAAAAGAACAAATATATCCATACTACAAGAACTTAATACTGAAGAAGGCTGGCTAGTAAAGAGGATTAAAGAGAGAAAACTTAAATTTTCTCTGTTTAATCATTCTTACAAGTTTTGGGGTTTTTTTTTAAATGATTGTAGCTTTTCTTTTGCACTCCCTGCTTTTCATACTTGAACTGTGATACTTACGCATTATATGCTTGAAACTATTAATTTGTAAGTTTCCTCACATTAAATGTTACTAATAATCACACTTATGAGACTAAAATAGTTTCACAACATATTATTATATCTTCATCTGAAATCAGATACTGATTGAATATTCACTCAAGGTAATAACAATCATAAGAAGTGTCTAATCATCGCGGTTATTTTTTAGGATCAATTTATTATTAATGAAAGTTGTGTCAATGCAAGAACATTAATGATTTCTTTATTCAGAATATTTTTTTCCTCTTTGAAGCTTTTACTTTTGCAAAATCTTTGACTAGTTTCTTCGCATTCAGTTTCTTCTTCTTCTTCTTCTTCTTCTTCTTCTTCTTCTTCTCTCAGCACATGGCTCGTAAACCATCAAGTACTTCAATGACATAGTTAGAAAAGCAACTTGTTAGATATTGTTAGAAATTATTTTAATGTTTGGTAAAAAAAACATATGTTAGAAGATCTGTATTTACAAATAAAAAAACATATGTTAGAAGATCTGTATTTACAATGTATTTTTATTTATATATATGTCTGCGTGTGTATGTGTGCGTGAGTGCTATTTTATTAGGTTAATTACTTCTTCTCTTTTACTTTGAATGTAGTAGTTAAATCTTACACTCTTTTGATATGTTTTTCCTAATTTAATTTGTATTTTTGTACCAAATCAAGTGTGTGGGAAGAATGAAAGATGGAGTGATGAAGGGCAGAATGTAAGACGGGCCTGCGTGCCCAATTCTTTACCTTTAAAAATAAAGATTATTCATTCATTATTCATTATTCTTCTTCTTTTTCTTCCTCTCGCTCTCTTTCCCTCCCCCCCCCTCCCCCCCCCCCCCCAATTGACAGAACAGCTAAACTTAAACGTCTCATTTAAGACATCTTATTTTTAATCAAAGTTTGCTGAATGATTTGTGGGCAGTGGCCACTGTGGCTGGAAGTGTTAGGAATAAAGTGCTATAAGTTCTGAAGGCTTGCCTTGGGTTTTTATGGGCAGTCTCTTGTTTCACCTCAGTAATTCTCTTCATGTTACATCACTGAGTTCACTTTCTTCTAATGTTTTTTCTCCTCAGTAATTCTCTCCATGTTACATCACTGAGTTCACTTTCTTCTAATGTTTTTTCACCTCTGTAATTCTCTCCATGTTACATCACTGAGTTCACTTTCTTCTAATGTTTTTTCACCTCAGTAATTCTCTCCATGTTACATTACTGAGTTCACTTTCTTCTAATGTTTTTTCACCTCTGTAATTCTCTCCATGTTGCATCACTGAGTTCACTTTCTTCTAATGTTTTTTCACCTCAGTAATTCTCTCCATGTTACATCACTGAGTTCACTTTCTTCTAATGTTTTTTCTCCTCAGTAATTCTCTCCATGTTACATCACTGAGTTCACTTTCTTCTAATGTTTTTTCTCCTCAGTAATTCTCTCCATGTTACATCATTGAGTTCACTTTCTTCTAATGTTTTTTTCACCTCAGAAATTCTCTCCATGTTACATCACTGAGTTCACTTTCTTCTAATGTTACAGGGGAAAGTATTTCAAACTTGTGGAGACCTTCCACCGCCCGCGTGTCCTCACATTTTTGCTCACCCCTGGTACGAAGTATCTGGAAGAGTAGAATAAATGTGACTTTAGTACATATAATGAAATATATACTTTTCCTATACAACGTAACTGTATGCCTTGAGTTCTTTTTTTCATACATAACGTGTCGTGAGGGAGAGAGAGAGAGAGAGCGAGAGAAGAAATTGAATACGAAGAAACTAGTCAAAGATTTTGCAAAAGTAAAAGCTTCAAAGAGAAAAACAAACATTTTGAATAAAGAAATCATTAATGTTCTTGCACTGACACAACTTTCATTAATAATAAATTGATCCTAGAAAATAACCGCGATGATTAGACACTTCTTATGATTGTTGTTACCTTGAGTGAATATTCAATCAGTATTTGATTTCAGATGAAGATATAATAATATGTTGTGAAACTATTTTAGTCTCATACGTGTGATTATTAGTAACATTTAATACGAGGAGTAGTGGAGGGAGGAGATGTAGCATATGCGATTATTTATGACCTTCATTCCTAGTGTCTGACCGGGTATTTCTCTGCCTCTTGCGGGCGATGAATAAAAAGATCAAAATTCTGACTATCTCTGGGCCCTTAGTTTCTGAATCATCCACGTTCTTTCACGAGTCGCAAGAACAGCGCCTTCAGCTTGTAGTCGGCTCACTGCCAGTCGGAAGTGACAGGAACTAAAAGCTATCAATCACGAGGACTTTACGAGAAAGATTTGAGAAGTTCCGAGGATAGGAGAGCTGTTTACTATCAAGAGAATGTCGAGGTCAGCGAGATCCTCTCTGATTCATTTGCGGAGTAACTTTACAAAAAATGATGACCAGTTTTTCTTATGTATTGTATCTTAATTTTCGTCTCTCTCATATTTGAAGATCTCTCTCGTATTTGATGGTCTCTCTCATATTTGAAGATCTCTCTCATATTTGATGGTCTCTCTCATATTTGAAGATCTCTCTCATATTTGATGGTCTCTCTCATAGCGGCCAAGCTGCTAATTAATTTGCAGGAAATGATCAAGGCACTAATGCATTCTTTGTTACCAAAGGATATCCTTTGAAGCTTATTCATCTGCACTTTCAGCTTCTCCCGTCAGATGAATGTTTTGGAAACTAAGAATTTTTTGTAGATTGCTGCAAAATCTTTCTTTTCGAACTTTCTAACTACTTCTTGAAAATGAGAGACTCCGACACGAAATTTACCACAAAAGGGAGACCAGCATCATTTGTTTTTGGGTTTATTTTGTTCTATTTACATATGAGAATTTGAGCACTTGTTAAAAGTGTCAGGTTTGCTGTATATGAAAGAAAGGCTTTGCCCTGAGACAGAACAGTGATATATACTTCAGTGCGATTCTAATGTTGTTACAGAACAGGGTAGTGGAGCTGTTTAGGAAGGGATGGGGTTGTTACGAGAAAGGGGGAGTAAGGTAGATATTGAACTTCGGGGCCTGACAGTGTAGGTATGGATGTCGAATTTATGAGTTCATTTTCTTCCAATGATGAACCTTGAGTTTATCGTGTGAGAAGGGTACAAGTAGGAGGAATTAAATGTTTGACTAGGCTCGGAGCTTCAGTGGGCCAGGTTATGCAAAGTAAGAGTGGCGTGATGAGGTGAACAGCTGGCTTGAGCTGACCTGGTGATTCTGACATGGGGAGGGAGTTGAATGTGGCTCTGTTTTTAAGAAAGCATTACGTTTCTGAACTTTCTGGAGATAGAGAGTAATCATTTTTTAAGCTAAAATCTCCTAAAGTTTGACTTGAAAAGACCACAATCTATAGATTGTCTATATTTATAATGCAGCACTCAGTATCTGGATGTAAATTTAGATGAAAGAACAAAACTAAATAACTAAACTAAAGAGAATTAAAACCACTTTATCAGGTAGTGTAACCTACTGAGTGGGAGGTTTAGATAACTTTAGTTTCTGTTAATGATTTCCAAATCTGAAATCTCGTAAACGAAAGGGGAACAGAATGTGATCATAGCTATATTAGTTTTTTTTAAGTCTTGATTTTAAAGATGTGAAAACAGGTGTCAAGAATTAGCATAATACTTTATATCTGGGGGTTGAGTGTTGTAATTCTGATGGTTGTAAATAAGTGTCCGTGTATGCCAGTAACCATCGGCGAGTTTTTACACAAACTGTAACACATTCTGTTTTGATGGCACATAAACAGATTATTGCTTCGATGACACTTAAACAGATGATTTTTGCATCCATTGATTAGCAAATGACTGATATGGCTTGTCTTGTGTCGTGAAGGCTGAATTTTCTGTGCTTTATCAAAGTTTACGAATATTAACACTGGGCTTATTAAATCTACATGAATGCCCTGTGACTTCGCTCGACGTTTATGAGAAGTGCTGATCTACTGATATATGGTGTCAGAGTCCCAGTTTGTTAAACTAATTTTTAGTTGATGATTCCTCAGCTTAAAAGTTCCTGTGAAAAAAAAACAAAACAAAAAAAAACAAAGGCATCTTTTTATAACATAAATGAGAACTTAACGAACAGTAAATTTCTTTAACAGTGAACAAAAGTATCACAAAAATATGAGTAAGAGTACCCTAACCTTGAGAGACATGAACAGTAAACAAACAGATGAGACTTCTTAGAACATGGAAGCAACAGAAACTTGACTGTGGAGAAAGATGCAGTGTTAGCGCGGGCCAGAAGAGGTCTTCCAGGAAGCTGCGTTGCAAACTTGTAAAAGAAAGCGAAAGGAAACGACAATCAAAGTTCTTTGGCCTAGTCCACGAGAAGACAGGAGTTAGAGAACCTACTAATCACATAAAAACTCAAGACATTTCAACGAGAAGAAGAAGAAGAAGAAGAAACAAAAAGAAATGTAGAAATGAGAGAAACAAACAAAAATGTATATCTCAGTGACTGATCACGTGATATGAGAAAAGAAGGAGGATCTGATAAGGAACATCAAGAAACACTAAATATGCCAATGCCTCCTACAAAAACAGGCACCAGATAGTGGTGGATTCCATTTATTCTGATGAGGCAAAATTTGTAGACCGGGATGAGAAAGTTTGTTTGTGCATTATGTTTGCATAAGAAATTCTAAAAATGTGGAGAATCCGCTAACTTTTTCTTTCTTCAAAAGACGAAGAGCTCTTCCCGGTTCTTGTGCTCCGCTTTCGTGTGTGTGTGTGTGTTGTATGTGTGCATGTGTGTATGGTGTGTGTGTGCACGTGTGTATGGTGTGTGTGTGCACGTGTGTATGGTGTGTGTGCACGTGTGTATGGTGTGTGTGCGCACGTGTGTATGGTGTGTGTGTGTGCACGTGTGTATGGTGTGTGCACGTGTGTGTGTGCACGTGTGTATGGTGTGTGTGTGCACGTGTGTATGGTGTGTGTGTGCACGTGTGTATGGTGTGTGTGTGCACGTGTGTATGGTGTGTGTGTGTGCACGTGTGTATGGTGTGTGTGCACGTGTGTGTGTGCACGTGTGTATGGTGTGTGTGCACGTGTGTATGGTGTGTGTGTGCACGTGTGTATGGTGTGTATGTGTGTGCACGTGTGTATGGTGTGTGTGTGCACATGTGTATGGTGTGTGTGTGTGCACGTGTATATGGTGTGTGTGTGTGCACGTGTGTATGGTGTGTGTGTGCACGTGTGTATGGTGTGTGTGTGCACGTGTGTATGGTGTGTGTGTGTGCACGTGTGTGTAACTGAAACTCACTTCTGCAAAGCAGCACCAGGACCATGAAGAGCCAGGTTGGGCCCTTATATATGTATCCCTCTCCCCCACCTCCCGCTATCTAAACACAGAAACACTCCTATAATTTTGACTACGAAAGAAAAACAGGCCGTTGGGCCCATTAATACCATGAGCCCCGGGCCCGGTTCACCCCCGACCCCCTCCCCCGAATTTCTATTTCAACCTGCCAAATCTGCGATTACAAAAATCAGGGCAGATAACTGAGGGGTTACGGGGAATAGAGATGAGAACGCTAAAACATGTGTAGGGCGACTCTCAACAGGCTAGCCACATGTAGTTTGATACAGAAAACCCACATGTAGTTTGATACAGAAAACTGACTCCTCAGTAAAACCTCTGTCAGTTTAATTCAGTCCAGTATCGAACACAAAACATTCCAGAGAGCACACTGTCATAGCTCTCTCAATCGTCACAGGTTCTACTAATCAGCCAAAACAACCCACACTGCAAATAATCTTGATTCCTTTCAATAGCCACTAAATCAAAATGCGTATGATGTAGGCCTTCCGTGTTGAACTAATATTCCATACTGAAAGAAAACATGCATCTGGCTGTTTACTGAGACTCGTCCTATCTTGGACTGCCTGTCGCCATCTTTGTTCCAACTAAAACTTATTGCAGGCGTCTTCCCGCCAAACTTAGTCTCAAATTGGTCAATCGTAGTTTGCTAAACAATCTTCAGCACTTATTATCACTAACCTTCTCGAGAATTCGATGATAAATACCTTATATTATATTATACCTCAGCTTATCCAACCGACACAAAATGATCATGGCCAGCCTGACCTTTTCTCTCTCTCTCTCTCTCTCTCTCTCTCATATGACGTCACACTTCCCGCCAGTCGCTCGCACTCACTCGGCACCTTCATTCCTTCCCCTTACACATGAAGAAAACTAAAGATTATGCTTAGAGTATGGTAAAGCTCATTAGTCTATCTTTAGATGAGATAGTACATGAGAGAGAGAGAGAAGAGAGAGAGGAGAGACAGAGACTTAGCGCAGTGTTTGAACATATATATGGTGTGGAAGAGATATTGGTTTTGATCTCGTCAGATGCTAGAATATTTCAACAAATCCTCTGTCCGCTGATGTCACTGTTACAGAGATAAGACACAACTCCACAAAAGAAAGACTATCTAAATGTAAAGCGATGCACGTCAGAATACATTATATACATAGATCTGTAACCATCTTATGCAATAAGTCATTTGCCATTAAATGTGAGAAAGAGAGTTTTACAGTGCAATATTGCAACTATTTTGCCATATAGATGTGAATCATGGACTATTGGCAGACAAATGAGTAACTCATTGGAGGCAACAGAGATGTGGTTCCTGTGAAGAATGATGAGGATCCCATGGACAGCCAAGATAACTAATGAGCAGTGTTTGAGACACGCTAAAGAAAAACGTAGTTTAATAAAAAAAGTAAAAGAAAGGCAGTCATCATTCTTGAGGCATGTGAAACTGGAAAACAATGGGGAAAACTGAAGGCAGGAGAGGCAGAGGAAGACCGAGGGAACAAGTGTTAGAGGGCTTGACATTGTGACAAAGAAAGAAATCAGCAACAGAAATGTCAGACCGAGATTTTGTGAAAGAATATGACCGCCCATGCCACCTGACACATGATGATGATGATGATGATGATGATGTAACTTAAACTAAAAGTGCTTTCAACAAAATAATAAGCAGACACTGATGGGCATAAATCAGTGCAGTCAGATTTACTGCGGACTGATTAAAAAGAAATAAAATAGAGGACAGTAAAGGATTTAACTGTGGAAACATTATCGATGTTTCACTCGGTAAAATGTGAAGAGATACTGTAATGGAGAAAAAAAAACCCGTAACAGATTTTCAAATAATAACATCTGGGCTCTCACCGCCAGCGGGGGGCTGTGTCGACACTTGAATGTCTTTGGCCCTTTTATTCGCATTCTGGCTTGGCTCTCAGAGCTTCTTTCTGTCAAGTTTGGCGGAGAGGTCGGTGCCCAGGCAGCTAATGAAAGTCACCGATATTTCTCCCAGCCGCAAGTTTCCACAACAGAATCTCCCTGTGAAAGAGCAATGAGTTCAGCTGAGTGGCACCCATCTTTTCCCTTTCCTTCACTGCCTCTTCCAGCGCTCTTCAATTTGCGGCCGGTTCATTATTCCCCTGGGAATGCTTCCCGCCATGAAGTATACATGGGCTCGTGAAGCGTCGTATAATATTCCAGTTTGTTTCTTTCCACCTGCCAGCCCTTGATAGCCGTCAATAAACAACAGAGGAAAGCAGAACTTGGCTGTGATATACGCATAAGAGGGGCTGAATGAAAATGGCAGCCCGAGGGTAGGGGCTGTTTGCTTATCTAGGTATCCAAAAAAAAAAAAAAACTTGAAAGCGTATCTTCATCTTTGATTTGAAAGTGCGTGTGTGTGTTATTACAAGATTGTCTAGGGACAGTTTACGTGGAGTCTGCGGGCAATCACGTGTTAGGGAAATCAAATATTTAATAATAAAAGCTCAAGAAATAAAATGAAATCTCCGGCCAGAACTTGACCTCCTCTCTCTTCTTTCTCTCTCTCTCTCTCTCTCTCTCTCTCTCTCTCTCTCTCTCTCTTCCTCTTTCCTTCTCTCTCCTGTTATGAAAGAATACATTCTTCCTTCAGACAGTCTTCAGAGTAATCATTGGTCTTGTGCGAAAAAGGACATAATCCCACAGTGACTAATGGAGACTATTACATATGCAGATTTTTCAAACCCTTATCTCTTTGTACCATAGATTGCATATGTATGTATGTATGTATGTATTTGAGTGAGAGACAGAAGAGCAGTAAGGAGAGGAATACACGATAAGAATAAATGAAAGCAAAGAAAGTTAGTGTATTTACTCTCCGTTATATAACTACTATCACAAAAATTATACTCATGTATCCCCTATATTCACGGTAGCTTCTTTTTCGTTTTTCTCTATATTCTATATTCAAATTAAAGATAGGCGTGTACATTGGGAAAACAGGGGTGTAATAAGATCAGCATTTCATGTATTTCTAAACTGCGTCACTTTTCTTGCTGCTCTGTCTTCCTGGAACTATGGGAGCAGGATGTTCTCGGCAGGCCATGCAGTGAACATGCTGGAGCACAAGCATCGTGTATGACGGGAGTTGGTTATGGCGATCACCTTACAGACCCGGAGTGAAACTAAAACAGCAGGAAGAGCTACAGTCTTTTCTACAGGCTCAGCCACCGCGGAGACTGTAGCGAACCCGGCCTGCTGCTCAAGCTGGACCTGTTATTTGGGGGGGGGGGCACTAACGTGGTTTCGGAGGGGGTATTGGTCGACTGTGGTTCTCTGCTTCTGATAACAACTCTACCGTCATTCCAGCTCAGTCATCTTTGTTTCTCTGAATGTATCATGAATATGGAATTCAAAAGTTATAAGCACAAAAACCAAGTTAAGACTATTCAATTCAAATGTGATATCCACCCTCATTTATGCTTGTGAAAGCTGAAAAACAATTAAAGAAATAGACAATAAATTAGACTCTTATGAAAACAAATGCCACAGGAAAATACTCGGTATAAAGTAGAACGAATTCAAGAACAACGCAGATATAAGACAGATGACCAAACCTGTCTCATGGGTGATCAGAAAAAGAAAATGAACATATGTCGGTTTTGTGATAAAAAGAAACAATCAGAGAATCCCCAAACAAGCTTTCAAGTGGAACACAACAGGCCGAGGAAAAAGAGGTCGACCACGTGAAACTCTAAAGAGGACATTGTTAAGAGAGGCCAGTTCAGTGAGCATAACATCCCTTGATAAAATTGAAAAACTCACCGAAGACAGGAAATCTTGGCAAACTACCATGCGAGCGCTATGTGACGTTTAACGGCACGGGAAGGATGTAAGATGCAAGATATCATGAATATATAATATGACTTTTAGTTGAAAAGGGATGGGGGAGTGAGAGAGAGAGAGAGGGAGAGAGAGAGAGAGAGGCGGGAGGAAGAAAACAGAGGATATCAGAAGCGGGTGTGGAGAGATAAAATTACAGAGCACAAAATAAAACAAAAAGGAATGAATGTCACAATAAAACGCACTGGAGGAATGCAAAACTTGGACTATCTGCTCAGTAAATTCGCTTTTACGTTGGCTTTCTACAAGAGAAAATACATCAAAGTGAAAGTATGAGAACCAGTCCCACTGTTCGACAAGTTTTATTTAAAAGTAATGCAAATGTAACCTCTGTGTGCCATAGAGCCACCTAAGGGATACAGAGTATCCATAGTTTCCTTGACTTGTCGGCACACTAGAATGTGGTCAGCATCACGTCTTTCTACCTTTTCTTCCCCAGCTCAGAAAAAGCCGGTTACCCATTTCTACGGCTGAGTGACTAAGGCCCCTCCAGCGGGTCCAACTATAACCTTTCACTATGGGAAACTAGTACAGTTGACAATTTAAAACAACTGTACATATAGTATTATGTATAAAGGAAAATAAGTACTGGTATGTGTTGGTAGTTTACTACCATCGTCTTCTTCTTCTTCTGCTTCTTCTTCTTCAGTATTCTGGAACTCCGAGCTGGTGCTCTTTGCAGCCGATGCCGTAAAGATGTTGAGACACAGCATCGTGCCAGCTTGTGAGTGGGTCATGGCAGCTATTTTATCAGCTCCTGCCTGCAGCTTAAAAAAAAAAGGCAGGGAGCATGCAATACTTCTTTACTAGATTCCACCACCATGGGGATTACGACGATCCCTGCCCTGCTGGTCAGGCTAGGCCTATTACTGGGGGTACCAACGAAGAGATGGTACAGTGCCTTGGTTCGCTAGCCCTGATGTAAGCTTGTCTGTACACGTTGCTGGGTGCGAAAGCAGACAACGTCTTCTCTCCCGATAGTTTATTATAAAGATAGTAAGCAAACAGCTTTAAATGTGTACCTTCTGTAGCTTAGTATTCAACATAGTAATGTATTTAGTGAATACGCGGCAACATTGGTAGTACAGGAGGGAAAGAGAGTGTTAGATCAATGCTTCAGTGTTTGAGCGTCTGTCTAATGAGAAAGATATAGTGGTTGAATGTCATAAGATGCTGGAATGTTTCAAGAACGGCCGTGGAGTCTGTACTGTTGCTGAGATTACATCCTCACTGGAGAGCATACTGCATTATGAAGAAAACGGGTTCATTAAAGCATTGAAGTGACGCCTGACAGCTTTCTGAAACATTTCCCATCTGCCTGGTGGAAGCTGCCTTCTAATTTGAAGAGTCAGTATTAACAGCCTATATAATATTTTAAAGTTGAAGTGGTACCTACGGTATTGGTTAAAGCACTTACGTGTAATTTGTCAGTATCACGAGAATACAACCAGTAGAAACGAATTTATTCCTGACATCAATAATAACCAGTTCATGTCTTGTCCTCTGTTATCTTGTATCAGCGGCCTGGTTAGCTGAGTGGTTAGGCGCTCGGTTTACTACCCCGCTGATGCCTGGCTCAGTCCCATCGCTGGGATTTTGTTCCTGGTACACACTAAAAAGGCCGCGGGGTTCACCCAGCCTCTAAAAATGGGTACCAGAAAAATCTGGGAAGGTAAAAGCCGGCCAGGCGTGATACTGACCACATCACACTTTCACGTGCCGAAGGTTGTGGAAGCACGGGCCTAACACCGTATCCCCAATGTGCCTTAATACATGGAAACGGGAATTTTTTTTTTTTACCTTTTACCTTGTCTTGTTTCCTTCCTCATAAACCTTTCAGTGTTAAAGGAGCAAAAAGACGTCTTGATAGGTTTGGGCAACGTCCTTCATATACTGGGATATTTAAGGTTTCTGTAATTTCATCCCTTCATTTCTTGCGTGGGCAGCCTCTTCCCCTATACCTACAACCCTCTCACCAATTAATCAGTAATTTTAAAAACCGCCTCTGTTATTTGCTTGCTGTAATAATTGTTCATTTTTTTATACATAGCTGGTCATTACAATTTTTGCACGTACTTACTGCTATATACGAGATTCCGTTTCCTAATCTAATTTTGCTTCCTTTCTTTTTTCAGGACGAGAAAAACCAGATCCTGACCCTGAGTGTTTGGCTACGACAGGTGAGGGTCTTAACATCTGTTTCCATGATATTCACAAACCTCTCTTTCTCTCTTTACTCACCTTTTTATTCTAATGCCACGTATCTTCCTTCCAGACCTTCATATACTGATGTCTTAATGTAGAGAACCACAGCCAGCCCGACATGTGTAACAGAATCTCTCTCTCTTTCTCTCTCTCTTTCTTTCTCTCTTTCTTTCTCTCTCTCTTTCTCTCTCTCTCTCTCTCTCTGAAACGTAAGTGCCAAGGGCACATGGGGCTTCGGCAAGGATTTTCCACAAACGTCTATCCTCTGGTGAGCCCTCTATTGCTCAACATCCTCTCTGTTGTTCTTCTCCATGTCTCTTTTGGTCCACCCTTTCTTCTGCTCCCCTGTGGTGTCCATCTTAGTGCTATTTTTGTTAGCGAGTTGTCAGTCATTCAGAGCACATGTCCCAACCATCGCCAGCGTCTTTCCTCAATAATTGCTGTCAGTGGCTTCATCTGCATTTCTGCCAACAAGATGTTATTTCTTATGGTGTTTGACCAAAATATTCTTCTAATTCTTCATAAACATTTAGTCTGGAATGAATTCAGCGTGTTTTCTATACTTTAATGATTTTCCAGCATTCACTTCCTGAATAGTATACTTAAAACATTACTCCTAAATATCCTGAATTTCGTCTTCATGCTTAGTTTTTTTAGATTTCCATATAGCCTGCAGCATTGCAAAAGCATGGTTTGCTCTGGTAAGTCTGCAGCTGATGTCTTCTGTGCTGTCTCCATTTTCTACTGCTCTGCTACCAAGATATACAAATAAACAGAATTAGCCATAGGTAAAACGTTAGATGTAGGACAAGGGGGATTATTGTCTTAAATGGAGTAAAGAAAGAGTATCTTCCCTTGTTAGAAATCTATTTTTAGGAAACTTAGGTGCCAAAGTTATACAGTGCGATGAATGAGAGCTGTTAAGTCGCACGAAAGAGCACAGAGTGTGAGCAGATAGGTAGAGATGCAGAGAAAAAAAGCCGGTTAGGACCAGATAAAAGAGATGTAGTTGAGATGTAGAGCGAAAGAGAAGGTTATGTTTCAATAGTAGTAATAATAGTAGTAGTAGTAGTAGTAATAGTAGTAGTAGTAGTAGTAGTAGTAGTAGTAGTTAATGTAGTTCTCGTGTTGGTAGTTTCAGTTGGGTTTTGCAGACGTAGAGCGATTCTGAGGACTGTTATAGCCGGAGGTGGGGTGGGAATATGCTCTTCACTCCAATTAAATGTCTCCAAGGCGTGCGTCTCAAATACCCTCTGACAGTCCACGTCCAGCTCCTGGTCTTCTCGTGGGGGAACTGTTCAAACTGACAGGAGAAGGGGTAAGGCGAATATCTGGCGCCTGAAAACTAGACGTTTCGGGTAGATGAGAGTCTTCTTTGGTAGCTCATCGAAAACCCGCTGCTGGCGAGATTCTTCCTACCGTGCGCCGGGGGAAACTCCTCCCGGTCAATGAAGAAAAATGCGATTAGGGTTGCCGCCCAGAGTCGCCGTGGAAATGGTGAAGGAAAGGATTAATTACTACTCAAATCACGGCACCTCTGCTCTAGAGGCCAGACACGTCCTGTATACACCCATACTGGGGCAGATTGCCTAATTGCCTAAATCGGCTTAAACCAGGAGTTAAGCTAAGAGATTCTTCAGATGCCGAGCGTGGAGTAAAACTCCCGGCAGATGAAGAAAATGCGAAAAAGCGATTATGGTTGCCGTGCGGCACCGCTGTGAAAAGGTGATGGAAAGGATAAAGTGAAGCTTAATCGGTATGTCCAGTAGTCTCGCGGCGAGAGCTACTCAAATCACGGCACCTCTGCTCTAGAGGCCGGCCACGTCCGATATACACCCATATTGGTGAAATATGCCTAAACCGGCTTAACCCAGGGGTGAAACTTGATGACTACTCATGTCACGGTACCTCCGCTCTAGAGGTCGGTCACATCCTAAACACGCCCATACTGGGATAATATGCCTAGACCGGCTCAACCCAGGGGTGGAAGTCACTAGTGGCGAGGATTCGTCCTCCTGGACAAAAGCTCCGTCCTGGTCACAACTAGGAAGAGTAGCGGCCACGACCACAAAATGCTGAAGTCGGAGACACTGGACAGTCTAGATAGGCAACCACCTCTCACTCGACGGGGATGTATGCGTATCCTAATCAAGCTAAGGTTTTCCGGTGAGAAAGTCCAACGCTGGACTGGATGGGCAGCCACCTTAGGTATTTATTGTGTTGGCCATTCCATGTTGTAGGCTCTTTCTCTCTCTCTCTCTCTCTCTCTCTCTCTCTCTCTCTCTCTCTCTGTCAGTCTCCCCGTATGACAAACATGTTCTTGCCGGGATATCAACTCTGACATGAGGCAGTACTTTGTTCCCATCCTCATAAATCATCTCTCCTTCTACCATAAATAAACGTATGTCCTATATGTTAAACCTGCACTGTTCGTTGCTTCTCTCTGTGGATATGTTGTCAAGTTGGGAGACTGCCAAGTCTAGTTTACTCGTACTGTTGTTGTCCTATTGGAAAAGTCGTGCACCTGGGTAATTGTCGTTTCTTAGCGTCTAACAAAGAAACATAGTTGAGAATATCCTGGATTATATCCATTAAAGTTGAAGTAGAGAGAAATTCTATTTAAACAAAACAGTTATTCCCCAAATTCCCCAAGGAAGTCCGTTGTAACAACAGCAGTACGCTTCTTGATAGCTAGCGCCGAGGATGTCATGCACGCGTTTCGCATCACATGGACAGATACGTGTTCAGCTGTCGTGCGTTCTCTTCGTGCGCATCATCATCATCGTCATCGTCATTGCATCATTACGCAGTACAGGCATCCTTCCTTAGCAGGTAGCCTTCTCCTTGTCTTCTTGACGGCTGGTAGACCGGCATCACTACTACATGTCCAATCGAAAGCTCGTTTTCGTACAATCACAAGCTGCCAACTATTCCTCAGCTCTTCGCTACTTCACATTGTTTCCCTAATGTCAAACCTTTTCGCAATATATTATGAAGAAAAAAGGAAAAACTGAAACGAATTTTTGTTTGGGTTTTAAAAAAAAAATGTTAATAATTTTGGTGAAATGCTGCTACTTTGTCTTTAAACACCTCAATATTAAAACAGCAACAAGAAGCATATTCTCTATCTTTCACATAAATAACTTTTGTTGAATTTCAGTATTGTGTTCACGGATTAGGGTCGCGCCGAAAAAAAGATTGGGAACCATTGCCCCACACAATCAGGGACATCTGCGTTTCACACCAAAATAATCACATTATTTGATTTGCAGTTTTCTTTTGCTTGATTCCTGATCAAAACTCTTGAAAACCATAAAACTCTTGAAAACCAATCTCTAGTTGCTGTAATCACCTTTGTGTCTGTTCTTAATTTAATTTCTCGCTCTGATTTCATTTCACAGCCATTCCTTGTCTGGTAGTAATGATTGTACATCTTCTATTCTTTTTTCATGATTAATATTGTTCCTTTCAATTCTCTCTTCTTTACGTCTTTGCCTTGTTGCTTGACTTCTTGAGTCTTCACGGTCTCACTTGTAATTTTGCTGTGCTTCAAACAGATAGTGAGCGTTTCAAAATTAGGCTTGGACTTGTAATAATAAAGAACATTTACCACAAAAAAATATTGATTATTCCAGCTATTAATGCGATCGTTCTTTAGTTCCACATTTTCATGTTTTTAAAAACTATTAGTAAATGTCCAAGGTAAAAACCTATTTCTTTTTTTTTCCTCAAGACCACACAGAACGTAAAATAAGGAGACTAGTACACATAAGACAAAAGAAAACAGTTTTTATGCCTCTGATGGGAGAAGAGATGGTTATGTTGGTGCGATAGCGCAGCTATCAGGGTCTCCGAACCATAACTGGTAAAGACCCTGTCCCACCTCTCCGTCGATGCTAACAGTAAGAGCCCAGGTCGGATCGCCATGGTGGCCATGGGGGTGTAGAAGTTGAGAAGCACTGCAGCTGTTTCTGCTTTGTTAGCTCCTCTCCATGTCAATATGGTGTTTCAACACCTTCACAGCATCGGGCTGTAAAGAGCATCCTTTCCCATTCTAATGGAGACAGAACAAGAATAAAAGGTTTCTTGCCGAGATAGAACAAGAATAACAGGTCTCTTGTCGAGATAGAACAAGAATAACAGGTCTCTTGCCAAGATAGAACAAAAATAATAGGTTTCTTTCTGAGATGGAACAAGAGGAACAGGTCTCTTGCCGAGATAGAACAAGAATAAAAGTTTTCTTGCCGAGATGGAACAAAAATAGTAGCCTCTTGCCGCGATAGAACAAGAATAACAGGCCTCTTGCCTAGATAGAACAAGAATAACAGGTCTCTTGCCGAGATAGAACAAGAATTACATGTCTCTTACCGAGACAGAACAAGAATTACAGGTCTCTTACCGAGACAGAGCAAGAATAACAGATCTCAGGTCTCTTATCGAAACAGAACCAGAATAAGACGTTTCTTGCCAAGACAGAATAAAAAGTCTCTTATCAGAATAAGAAGTCTCTTATCGGAACAGAACAAGAATAAGAGGTATCTTGTCGAAACAGAACAAGAATAAGAGTTCTCTTGTCGAAACGGAACAAGAATATGAGTTTCTTGCCAGGATGGAACAAGAACAAGAGGTTTTTTTGCCAAGATAGAACAAGAGATCTCTTACTGTGATAGAACAAGAATAATAGGTCTCAGGTTTCTTACCGAGACAGAACAAGAATAAGATGTCTCTTGCAAAGACAGAACAAGAGGTCTCTTTCCGATACAAAATCTGAAACGAGATATCTTGTCGATACAGAACAAGAATAATAGGTCTTCTGTCGATCGATCAGTTAAAAAAAAAAAAACAACTGGAATGAATGCTGTACTTTTCGGTCACACTTTCGTATCTAAATATTTCAGCAAGTTTTTTTTCCCACTAATTTCGTCTGTCTGTCACCTAACTCTGAACTTCACTTGCGCGATGAGAAACGTGATGTAGTGGGGCTCTTTGTTGGGCTGTGATTGATGTCTCTGTCATGTCTCGCTTTTGTATGAGACGTAACAAGGGAGTTGCCTTTCGTCGCGATAAAGCATCGAGAATCTAGAACCGAAAATTGGCACTGATAATGACGTTTGGTCTACTTCGACAAAAAACCAACAATGCAACTGCGTGGGTGGGCTTGATTTGTGAATTCCTTTATTTAGTTTCTCCTGTTTTCGTATTAAATGATAAAGAAGATTGTACATACTTCGACCACGTTTTGGAGGAAACATTGCATCAGGAAGTCTGAGTATTTTGTAATGGTTGTAATACTGAGGGAAATAAGTTGTTTTTCTTGCTTCTGTGAGCGGAGATAGAGTACAAAGCACAGTATTGTATAGTTAGACAGAGTTTGTAACAAAGCACAGTGCAGTATGATTAGATGGAGTTTGTAACAAGGCACAGTATTGTATAGTTAGATATAGTTTGTAAGAAAGCACAGTGTTGTATGGTTAGATAGAGTTAGTTTGTAACAAAGCACAATGCTGTATGGTTAGACAGTTTGTAACAAAGCACAGTACTGGATGGTTAAATAGAGTTTGTAACAAAGCACAATATTGTATGGTTAGATAGAATTTGTAATAAAGCACAATATTGTATGGTTAGACAGAGTTTGTAACAAAGCACAGTAGTGTATGGTTAGATATAATTTGTAACAACGCACAGTATTGAATGGTTAGACAGTTTATAAGAAAGCACAGGATTGTATGGTTAGACAGAATTTGTAACAAAACGCAGTATTGTATGGTTAGACAGAGTTTGTAACAACGCACAGTATTGTATGGTTAGACAGAGTTTGTAACAAAGCACAGTACTGTATGGTTAGATATAATTTGTAACAACGCACAGTATTGTATGGTTAGACAGTTTATAACAAAACACAGTATTGTATGAATAGACAGAGTTTGTAACAAAGCACAATACTGTATGGTTAGACAGAGTTTGTAACAAAGCACAGTATTGTATGGTTAGGTAGAATTTGTAACAACACACAATATTGTATAGTAAGTTTGTAACAAAGCACAGTATTATATGGTTAGACAGCGTGTGTAACAAAGCACAGTATTGTATGGTTAGACAGAGTTTGTAACAAAGCACAGTATTTTATGGTTAGACAGAGTTTATAAGAAAGCACAGGATTGTATGGTTAGACAGAATTTGTAACAAAACGCAGTATTGTATGGTTAGACAGAGTTTGTAACAACGCACAGTATTGTATGGTTAGACAGAGTTTGTAACAAAGCACAGTACTGTATGGTTAGATATAATTTGTAACAACGCACAGTATTGTATGGTTAGACAGTTTATAACAAAACACAGTATTGTATGAATAGACAGAGTTTGTAACAAAGCACAATACTGTATGGTTAGACAGAGTTTGTAACAAAGCACAGTATTGTATGGTTAGGTAGAATTTGTAACAACACACAATATTGTATAGTAAGTTTGTAACAAAGCACAGTATTATATGGTTAGACAGCGTGTGTAACAAAGCACAGTATTGTATGGTTAGACAGAGTTTGTAACAAAGCACAGTATTTTATGGTTAGACAGAGTTTGTAACAAAGCACAGTATTTTATGGTTAGACAGAGTTTGTAACAAAGCACAGTATTGTATGGTTAGACAGAGTTTGTAAAAAAGCACAGTATTGTATGGTTAGACAGAGTTTGTAACAAAGCACAGTATTGTATGGTTAGACAGAGTTTGTAACAAAGCACAGTATTGTATGGTTAGACAGTTTGTAACAAAGCACAGTAGTGTATGGTTAGACAGAGTTTGTAGCAAAGCACAGTATTGTATGGTTAGACAGAGTTTGTAACAAAGCACAGTAGTGTATGGTTAGACAGAGTTTGTAACAAAGCACAGTAGTGTATGGTTAGACAGAGTTTGTAACAAAGCACAGTATTGTATGGTTAGACAGAGTTTGTAACAAAGCACAGTATTGTATGGTTAGACCTTGAAAACATCGTAAACAAAGCACTTTTAGATATGGGAGAAGGAAAAATAAAAAGAAAATTACCTGGGACTCGAACGGCGTACACGAGTAGGACGAGCAACCGTCTAGCCACAAGAGAGCAGCGCATTACTTAGCCATCTAGCACCCCATAGCTTTGTTTTAATATCATTGTCATATTTTTTTTTATTATTTGCATATTTGTCTCGACGATGGTGAAATATTTGTTTTTCTCCATAGAAGATCTTACATGGGAGCAAAGAAACAGTCAAAACCGGCAAACAAGTGCACTTTCTTGTGCCGAAGGTCATGGAAAATACGAGCCTAATATACCTTAATGGCATGGAGAAACACATAAATGCCTTTGAATGTAAATGCTACAGAAGAATTATCCAAATATCGTGGACACAAAAAAGAACAAATATATCTATACTACAAGAGCTTAATATTGAAGAAGGCTGGCTAGTGAAGAGGATTAAGGAGAGAAAACTGAAATATTTTGGACACATTAAACGTCATGATAATTTAGAGAAGACCGTATTGGAAGGATACATAATAGGGAAAAGAAAAAGAGGAAGACCAAGACGAAGATGGCTGCAAGACATCGTTGACGATCTGGAAATGGATGCAACAGCAGCAGGCCATCTTGCTCACAACCGAGAGGCCTACAGGAGTGCTGTTTGGGAGGCAAAGTTCCGCAAGGGACATGCAAATGAATGAATGAATGGCATGGAGAAGGGAATTTTACCTTTACCTTTTTACAAGACCGGCAAACACAAGCTGGCCAAGAGTCTCTGCGCTGGTATTGCCAGTAGTATCAGCCTAGCCAACAGGGCATGATACTGGAAAATGGGAACTGGATACTGGATAATGGATACGATCTAGCTCTGCTGCTGACCTGTGGGAGCTGCTTCATTACCCTCGGGGCATGCCCGTAAGTGCCCATAAGGGCAGTACCCGATGTTGTTCCGATGGCGGTGAAGTACGCTGGGAAGATCGTGGCTTTTGTCCATTCTGAGCTTCCCAGTGATCCACTGTAACAACATGATGCTTACATTCCAACATCTTCACTGCGTAGGCTGCAAAGAACACCCAGCTTTCAGTTCCTGTGAGACCTACAGCAGCAACAAACACAACACTTCAGTAATAGATTTAGTGTAGAATCATCTGAAATTGAAATGTCTGAACAAAAGCTGCAGAAGTACATGCAGCGAGACAGCACAGATCATCGTGTGCAGAGAAATGGCGAAACTTGAAATTACTTTGGGAAGTGGCACAAGGAACAGTTATCATAAGTATAATTGTCGTCTTCATTCTCATAAGCAGGTGCCGTGTAGATAGACATGGATGATCCTGTTTCTCCCCATGTCTGTTTCTAAAGAGCTCAGCTGGTGTCATCCATCCTGTCATTTTCATCTCTTTCGGGCCTTGCTTTGTCTCTCTTATCGTTTATAATTTTGTTCGAATTTTCTTAGGAAGTTTTGAAGCTATAAATCAGCGGAGCTAGCAAGAACGAGTAATTTATAAACCTGGTTAAGAGAGCACTGCTTGATGCAGGAGATGGCTGTGAAGAACGTGTTGGAATAATGGCTGCAGTAACTTTTCTTTTCTGAGTATGAATTTATACAGGCCTTTATGTGCTGGGCATTTATCGAGATAAGAATCAAACGTTACTTGTTTCGTTCCGAATACTGTAAAGTAGTCCAGCGAGTTGTAGTTTTGGAGGGAACTTTAAACAAAAAGGGCAGATGTAACGACAGCTGCGCGTTGAGCCGACGTCTGGGCGATATCGATCCTCCATGCGGGGAGGTGAAAGCAGAACTTAGACCAGCTGATTAGTATTCATAGCTTCCTGAGAAGTCTCCTGCCGTCCTTTCATGGCACCAGAAAATGAGTGGCTGTAACCCAGAGGACTAGAGAATGCCACTCTATTTACAGATATCGGCCTGGATACTGGCCTGAGATAAGTGCACTCTGGAGCACACAAGTCGCAGCTACGTTTGCCCTCTCTGATTGTTAATTATGTCCTGATTGTAGGCTGATTTGACAGTCGGTTCGTGAGTGTTTTCACACATTGAGGGCATTTTGGGGTGTGGGGGTGGAGGGGAGGCAAAGCTCGTGGGTGGTGGGTGGCATGAGGGATGTAAAAGTTCACAAGAATTACAGATTTCAGTTATATTCCATTTGATTTGTTGCCTTATGTGGCTGCTAGGGTATTTGCTGCCAAACAATGTCTGCTTGTATTGCTTAGCACCTATCTCTGTGCTTTCTTCAGGAATCTGGAATTAGTTTCGCTCTCTGTTGGTGCCCATTATGAAGATGTCGAGAACAGGCTGGTCATACTGCACTAGGTTACAGTGACTTTCATAGCTTCCTGGAGTGGACCAAGCAACCGGCTCAAATGCCCGCTTAGGACATTGATCACAAGATTAGTGTAATAGGCCCCAGTGACCGTTCTGCCCTTTTGAAGATAGTCTACTAAAAGCACACCTTCTGAATCCCGAATGACGGAAGCCATCACTTTGCCTGCAGACAGAACCACCCTTGCTTTCTTTGGAGGGGAGATCCATGTTTCCACTGCTTTGACTGTTCTTTGGTTTCTGGTTGAAAATTATGAACCCAAGTCTCATCCATAGTCACAAACTGCTGAAGAAACTTTTCAGGATCTGCAGAAAACTGGCCAAGATTGTCTCTTGACATGCTGAGACGCTGTCGTCTGTGATTAGCTCCAAGAAGTTTCGGGACCCATCGAGCAGAGACCATTGTCATTTGAAGATCATTGTGAGACGCCCAACTCAGTAGCAATGTACCGCTCAGTTAGTCGTCGATCCTCCATTATCATGTCATGGATTCTGCTAGTGGTTTCATCGGTGGTTACCGTTCTTGGTCTTCCTGGACGGGGATCATCTTCCAGATTCTCCCTTCCATGTTTGAAATGAGCTGCTCATTTCTTCACTGTGCTGTAAGAAGGGACACTCTCCTCTAGAGTCTCTACCATATCCTCCTGGATCTCCTTCAATGATAAGCCCTTGATTCAGAGGTAGCGAATGACTGCTCTATGAGAAATGTTATTCATTTTCTCAATTTCTGCCACCCCTTACCACTTCAGTAGCCTGTAAAAAAAAAAAATTGGTTGCAGTTAATTTCTTGAAACTTGGTGTTAATCTTACATTAACCTGAGCTACAAATGCACCTAATATTAAATGTGCGTTTCAAGTATTTATACCCTGTGCCGAGAACTTATCAATCACCCCTCGTAACCTGACTTTAACAAGATATACTGCTTTCTCATGACAACATTTTCTATCATTAACACCCTCATATGCTCTCGTTAAGCAGCCAATGGTAAGAAAAATGGTCCTATAACACACAATTCTTTTACAAACTCTAAGAATACTTATAACGGATGAAGATAATAGAAAAATATCTCAGCAAAATGTTGAAGTTGGGGGGATAAAACAATCAAAATTCTCTCATATTTTTTGTCTTCTCGCTGACAGCAGTGGTACGACATGCGGTTGAAGTGGGACCCATCAGAATATGGCGGAGTACAAGTACTGAATATTCCATCAGAAGAACTATGGAAACCCGATCTGGTTTTATACAACAAGTACGTTCAGTTATTATCATTATCGTTATTATCCTTAGCTGTTGAACAAATGAACAATTAACATGAAAACTAAACACGTTTCAGGTGTGTAAGAAACATTGAAGATTAAGATTAAGATTCTTTACGTGTCAGGTCCGCGCCATTACTTCAAGCAAATCCCTTGTAAAGCACTCTCCAAGAGGTTGAGATCAGCAGAAGGATGTCTACCTAAACTGTAGGAGCCTGAAATCTAACTTTGCAAGTGTCCAAACGGTCTCCATGCTCCATATCATACAAACCTGTAAGGCCTACAAATACTTTAGAGCTGAAACTAAACCTCAAGAAGAAACAAAAAACATGGTTAAAAAAACTGTCAGGCAAACATGGATAACTTTTGCTGATGATGGATTTCGTGCTTGGAGACCGTTCGTTTTGTTTGTTTGTTTTTTGTCTAGGTGGCTGAGAAGAAGAAGAAGAAGCAAGATGATGATGATGATGATGATGTTAAAAAATGTTAAACATTCTGTCGTTTTGTTTGAGAAGTTGCTGAGCTGTGTATCAAAATGACAAGCTTAAATATGAACTGAAAATGTACAGCATTCTCGAGTACATGAACGTCACGTCACTAATCTTATACTTTTTGCTTTGCCCTTCATTGCAGCGCTGATGGCGACTTCCAAATCACCCTGAAGACAAAGGCCATTATATACAGTGATGGAAGGATAGTATGGGAACCTCCAGCAATCTACAAAAGCTACTGCCCTATTAACGTGGAATACTTCCCCTTTGATATTCAAGAATGCTTCCTGAAGATCAGCTCTTGGACTTATCATGGAAACGAGCTGGATCTGAAGCACCTGTGCAGCGCTGAGGACTCCAACACGGAGCCAGAAGTCATTATCCCCCGCGGCATTGACCTCACTGATTACTACTACAACGTGGAATGGGACATCTTGAACGTCACCGCCCACAGGAGAGTCAAGTACTACCCTTGCTGTAACGAGCCCTTCCCAGATATCACCTTCAACATCACTCTTCGGCGTCGCACCCTGTTCTACACGCTCAACCTCATCATGCCGTGCGTCTCCATCTCCTGCTTGACGGTCCTCGTTTTCTACCTACCGTCTGACTCCGGGGAGAAAATTACGCTCTCCATCTCAATTCTCCTGGCTCTAACGGTCTTTTTCTTGTTACTTTCAGACATGAACCCTCCAACGTCCTTGGTGATCCCCCTTATAGGGAAATATTTGCTGTTTATAATGATTGTGGTGACTATGTCAATTACACTGACAGTGTATACCTTACACATCAACTTTAAGTCCCCAACAACGCACAAAATGTCGCCGTGGGTACGGCGAATTTTTACAGAGATTCTACCGCGAGTTTTATTCATGAAAAGGCCGGAGCCTTTAAGGAAGCCAAAGGTACCTGTACGGACGGTGAACGGGATCGAACTTCGGGAGCCTCCGTCTCCAGGCAACGACTCCATGCACACGTATGAGCACATGCACGCGCAGAACGAATCGGCGGAGAGTGACTGTACGACATACTATCCTCCTGAGGTGATGGAGGCCATTAGAGGGGTTACCTTTATAGCTAACCACCTCAGGAAGGGTGATGAAGATATAGAGGTAAGTGTCTTGTACGAAATATAAAAGTGTCGTGTATAAAATATAGAGATAAGTGTCTTGTTTAAGATATAGAAGTGAGTGTCTTGTATAAGACATAGAGATAAGTACAGAGGTAAGTGTCTTGCATAAGATATAGAAGTGAGTGTCTTCTATAAGATACAGAGGTAAGTATCTTCTATAAGATACAGAGGTAAGTGCCTTGTATAAGATACAGAGATAAAGGTGTCCTGCGTGAGTCCACGCTATACTAAAGACCACATTGTGTTGAAGATGATGTGGTCATCGCCGTCAAGTCAGCCAGGAACGACAAAAACTGCTGCCTGTTCTGACTGAAAATGAAACTATTGTATAAAGAACACAATCTGCATTTGAGTTAAATTCGATTGAATGGAGTTGAGAGGTTGATGAACAGTCAAATTTGTGACTGAAGTAGCAATTTTGCGATGACTCGGTGAATGCCCATGTGACTGGATATGCAGAATGAGTTTAGCTGAAGAACATGAGAACTAAGTCAAGGGTGAGCAACTTAAGCAAGGTACATTGTGTCCCAGAAATCTTGGGTGTCCCAAAAGTCCAAGATGTCCCAGAAGTACAAGGTGTCTCACAAGTCCAGTGTGTCCCAGAAGTCTAATGTGTCCCAGAAGCTCAATATATTCCAGAAGCTCAAGGTGTCCCATAAGTCCAGTGTGTCTCAGAAGCCCACTGTGTCCCAGAAGTTCAAAGTTTCCTTCAAGTCCACTGCGTCCCAGAAGTTCAAGGTGTCCCAAACGTCCATGGTAACCCACAACTCCAGGCTGCCACTAAAGTCCAATGTGTCCCAGAAGTCCAGCATCACAGAAAAATTATACTATTCTAACGTTGCATGTCGTAATATTGCTTAGAAATGAAGAACCAGTAAGGACTATTATTCTGCTAGTGAGAAATAGGAGTCAAAGAAATCGGTGAATTTAATGGACTGCATTCGAGACGAATATGCAAATAACAAAACACTCTTAGCAGACAGTGTTGTACAAAGTTGTGTTAGCAGTGTTGTACGCAGAACTGTGTTAACAGACTTGTTGCACATTTAAGTAAACAAAATCTGTAGAAGATGAACAACACAGAAGATGCTAGAGCCGTTCTATTGATCATGACACAACAACTGCAGATTCTTACTTGCTACATCAGAAGTGTCCCCTTTTCTATTAACGCAAAATAGCAAACAGTGTATATCACAAATATCCGCCAGACTCATATATCCGTCAGATATATGAGCTTATTAACTTGTTCCTATAATGCTGGGCTTCTAGTACACTCTTTTCCTGGAGCTAAAGTAGTTGTGTCAGAAGGACAGCACAACTATAAAAGATTACATCCTATGTGCCAGAAGGACAGTGAAACCAGACAAGATTACATTCTATGTGCCATAAGGACAGAGCAACCAGACAAGATTACATCCTATGTACCAGAAGGACAGCGCAACCAGACAAGATTACATTCTATGTGCCAGAAGGACAGCGCAATCACACAAGATTACATTCTATGTGCCAGAAGGACGGCGCAACTATACAAAATTACATCCTATGTGCCATAAGGACAGCGCAACCAGACAAAATTACATTCTATGTGTCAGAAGGACAGCACAACTATACAAGATTACATCCTATGTGCCAGAAGGACAGCGCAACTATACAAAATTACATCCTATGTGCCAGAAGGACAGCGCAACCAGACAAAATTACATTCTATGTGTCAGAAGGACAGCACAACTATACAAGATTACATCCTATGTGCCAGAAGGACAGCGCAACCAGACAAGATTACATCCTATGTGCCAGAAAGACAGCGCAACCATACAAGATTACATCCTACGTACCAGAAGGACAGCGCAACCAGGCACGATTACACCCTATCTCCTGATAAGTGCCTTCCTGTAACAGGTTCTTGGGGTCCTTCAGCCTGGATCAAAAGGAAGAGCTAGACGTGCCCGAGAAACCCACGTGTCAGCTCCGCGCCATTACTTCAGGCAAATCCCTTGTAAAACACTCTCCATTCGATACATGCCTGTACTTAATATCACCAAGAGGCCGGGCATTGAGAACACAAAACTTCAGAGCTCCGGGAAGATCGTAATACAGCAATGTATGCCAGAAATAATGAATATTCACATCTTTCAGATTATTTTTTGTTAGTAAATTCGCGAATGAATGAATGGATGAATTATTACATTTCTTTGCACGGTAATTATATCACGCGAAAAAAAAGTGAATAGAGTGCAGAATGTAAAGAATAATTGAATGAATGAATGAATAGCTTACACAGCACCATCACTCAGTGCCATGCCATGCTTGAAAACGTAGCAGAAGCACAAACAGAAAAAAAAGTTCGGGTACCACTCAATAGACAGAAAATATCCACCTCAACAAAAAGAAAGCATCCACCCCAAACAGAAAGAAAATAACCACCCCAACAGAAAGAAAATATCCACCCCAACAGAAAGAAAATATCCACCCCAACAAAAAAACCATCCACCCCAACAAAAAGAAACCATCCATCCCAACAGAAAGAAAATATCCACGCCAACAGAAAGAAAAAATCCACCTCAACGGAAAGAAAATATCTACCTCAACAGAAAGAAAATATCCACCTCAACAGAAATAAAATATCCACCTCAACAGAAAGAAAATATCCACCTCTTCGCCAAAAGACAGAAAGGAACGGCTCAGAGCGATGACATACGGGAAGGAGTCACGTAACAAGAAGTGACATATGGAATGAATCACGTAACAGAGGCGTAACATATCGAAAGAGTCACGTAAAAAATGAGTGACATATAGAAGGAATAATATATTGAAGGAGTGATGTAATAAAGGGGTGGAATATTGAAGGAATGATATATAAAAAGGAGTGACATATCGAAGGAGTGACGTAACAGAAGAGTCACATATTGATATTGAAGGAGTAACATAACAGATAGGTCACATATTGAACGAGTGATGTAACAGAAGAGTGACACATTGGAGGAGTGACATATCGAAGAAGTGACATATTAAAGGAGTGCCGTAAAAATGGAGTGACATATCGAAA